>LFJQ01000042.1:1200000-1932430 GCA_001182835.1 Oropetium thomaeum | reverse complement strand
AAAAGAAAATTTAATCAGAGTTGGTGCACCGGGGCTTGCCTGGTTCTTCGGCTTCTCGGTTGACTTCTTCTGCTGGAGTGGAGGAATCGGGCTCTGCAGTCACCTCGCGTGCTTCAGAATCTACATGATGCATTATGATTATGAGAAGTTCAAGGGAACGATAACATAATGCTTTTATTAAGGAGTATTTTAGGGTTTCAAACGACGACGTTTAGAAATTAGGGTTAACCCTAATTCTTCGACGCCACTGGTTTAAAAATATTCGACTTAAGGAATGGGGTCCCAAATTATTTATTTAACACGATGTGATGTGAGATGGGTCAGATTCCCTGAAACTTTAGGTTGAGGGTTATCGGCACTTTCTTCGGAGAATAATTTATTAATTAAACTACGGTTATTAATCTTAGGGTTGAAAATGAAAATTTCAGTTGCACTAAAATTTTATTTTTACTGGATAGTGCCCTCTGAAATATGAATTTTGAAATTTGGTTGAGGCTTAGATTAATTTTCTAGATTTTATCAAAATTCAACAAATTTTTGTTATTTAAAATGGTAAAATCAGAAATAATTATCAAACCTTGGAATAAAATTATGAAATTTTATGTAACCGCCCATGAGCATCAAAGCTAAAGTTCTGTGTTTGGGTTCAACATTTTGGAGTACTTTTATAATGTATTTTAGAAAAATGTAATTTAGTTAGGCAGAATGGTATCTTGAATAGGTTACATGCAATTAGGTGGTCCTAAAATCCTGATAAAATTCCAGAGGATGCCCACTGTCATGCCACACTTGTAGATCAAATTTTAGCCCTAGCACTGCTCTAAAATTTGAATAAAAATTCAGAAACAGAAAAGATTGTCCTAAATATTCCTAAAAATACTAGGTCATTTAGGAAAAAGTGTTTTAACAGAAAATTAGTGCATCTCATGAGGATTCTAACAAATTTTAGTTTGAATTTTTGGAGGTTTCTGTGATTTTTTTGACATTTTACAGAAAGACAATATTGGAGGAAAATAAAATTGAAACAGTGCTAGGGCAGAACAGGGGGGCTGAGCTCCGATGAGCTCCGGCGGCCGATTCAGTCAAAAGTAGTGATCGGCTGCGCTCGATCCTTGGCCCTACACCATCTACAAGCTATGACGAAGCCCGGCAATACGACAACGGTGAGGTTCCACCACCGGAGAGGGGTGCTCACCGTGGGGGTCGGCGCGCTGCGGCGAGGAAGAGTTCCCGACAAGAGGAGCTGGAATTCCGGTGAGAGGAGAGCGCCGTGAGCTGCACAAGGACTTGACAAGTGAGTTGAGCAAGGGGAGGAGCACTGAAAAAGGCCGGAGCATGGTCGGCGGCGAGGGTGGCGGCAATGCCCGAAGCTCGACGAAGGAATCGCCGGAGGGACGGTGGAGGAAGAAGATTAGTTGGTCCAGAAGACTCACCGTGGTGCAGTGAACCTGTTTGACGAGGTTAGGGGTCGCGGAATGGCCGGAAGACCAAGGTCGACGGTGAGCTCAATTGGCGGCAGAAGGGGAATTGACGGCGGCGCAAGCGTTCTGTCGTCGCCGGCGAGCTCCTGTGGCCGAACACTTGTCAAAACCAATCACATGGACGAGATGGATGAGCCGGGTGAAGGAATTGCAGAATGAGGGTACCGTGAAGATGAATTCGGTGGTTGAGGGTCGGGCGGTGCTCCTGTTGCCGGTGAAGACGATCGAGTGTTCCGGCGAGGGAGCGACGGAGGAAATTCAATCCACTGGAAGATGTACCGGAGCGAGGGAATCGGTCAGGAAAGGTTAGGAAGACGAGGATGGTCGGAGGTGTGGTCTCACCGTGAGCCCTCCTTCGGCGGCAATGGCGACGGCGGTACCCGAGCGAGGTAAAACAACAATGCGCGTCTAGGAGCGAAATTGGGCGCGGGGAAGGTGGTAGGAGGGTTCAGAGCACTCCTTAAGGCGTTGCAGAGAGGGTTTGGCGAGTGGACAGGGAGGGTGGCGGGATTGGGCGTCGGGGGCGGTGGCTTGCCGCAGAGGCTCTGCCGCGCGGCGAAATGGCGTGCAGCAGCGACGACAAGACGGGAAGAGAGGGGAGCAGAGGGGAGGGAGGAGATTCGGCAAGATCCTTGCTTGACGCTTGAAAGCTGGGCGCGAAAAGGCGAGCCGGCCGGCGGAGGAAGCGCGCTGCGCTCGCGGATTGGCCGTCGGGGGCGGCGCCCTGTAGCTCGTCCGCCTGTTGTGGTTCAACTGATTTGCTACAGCTCCTGCTGGTTTCAATTTGAAAACCCCACTCCTCAGCTCAGAAATTTTGAAAAGTTTGTGTATGCTCAGGGAATTATTGGAACACTTTATTTAGGGTTCGAGTTCTGAATCAGCTTTCAAATTTCTTGAATTTCTAAGTCCACTTAGTTTGTGTGATTTTAAAAAGGTTTAAACCTTATCTAAAAATCTCGAATAAATTTCCAAAATTCCATTTTGAGTGAACTTAATTGTTATGCAAAAAATAAGCTAGGGTGTTGTGGGAAATTTGATAGGTCACTCATTAGGGTTTAATTTCTTCCTGAAGAATAAAGTTTTCGATACTGTGGGTGGAAACTTTTTCGAACTTGGTAAACGTGTTCTGTGGATTATCAAAATTTTTGTAGAGTTTCTTTGGGGTATTTTAAAATAACATTGCACTTACTCCCATTGTTGATTTTACTTTTAAGTTGTGAAATCTGGTCGATTAGGGTTTTTAAGTTGTCGTTTTAGATTTTGGTGACACCTGGGGTGTCACAACCCTAATTTCTAAACGTCGCCGACTGAAACCCTAGAATACTCCTTGATAAAAGCATTATTTATCATTTCTTTGAACTCCTCATAATCATAATGCATCATGTAGATTCTGAAGCGCACGAAGTAGCGACAAAGCCTGATTCCTCAATTCCCGCCGGAGAAGTCAACCACAGCTCCAAAGAACCAGGCAAGCCCCGGTGCACAACCGTTATTTAAGTTTTTCCTTTTATAACTCAGCGTGTCTTGTTTGTGTATTAAGTGCTAGGAGTTAATTGAAACCATAGTTGCATTTGTTTCCATAGGAAATCCTATCGGTAGTTGGTATAGATACTCCTTAGTATGCTATGCAGGTATTGCCGGTAGAAGTCGAGCAAAGTGGACGCTGCTCGCGAAAGGTAGGTTGTTAGATGAAACTTCCTTTTGATACATTATGACACCTGATGATGAGTTAATTAAGGAAATAAAAAGTTTGAGGGTCAGACAGGATACCAATTAGGTCGGCGACTGGACCGGGTCAGGGTGACCGTAGACTTGTCTGATCCGTGTGGTCCGAGACTAATCGAGTGTTGAATGTACTGGTCGTATGCTGGAGTTATGGGCCCCAGTAAACCTATGTAGCCTAGTAATTGCCACGTCGAACCTGCCCTACGGTGTCTGACGAGGAGGAGATCTGGGGTGGGCAGCGTGGGAACTCCACAGAAACAGTCTGGGACGTGTTGTCTGGTGGGATGCGGCACTGCTAAGGCAGACGTAGGAGGGAATTGACGTTGCAGGAGCTGGTGTGAACGGTTGCCGCGTGCGAGTCTGGGACACGCACGTGTCGTACGATTAGGTCTTCCCCTGCAGGGTATAAAAATCGTTTCGAACCGCTGGCGCTCCCAGTTGGTGAGCAGGCTCGTGAAACGCACCATATTTTTGTAAATAAGTTGAGATCCAATGAGGATGATACTATGATGATTACTATTACTTCGTCACTTCTATTATGCTTGATTAGTTCAGTGCTAATTAAAGTTACATTTTAATTACTTAACCTGTGCTAAAATTTGACCAAAAGTAGTACAAGTTTGCGAGTCCGTTTTGCAAGTAAACCCCCCCCCCATCAGCCTTCATGTTTAGGAGTCGGCTGTAGTCAGCCATTTTTGACGGGTCAGCCTTGTTGAGCTTCTTAGAAGCTCACGCGTTAGCGATATGTGGTTTTCAGGCGCCGGCATGCAGAACCAGGACGATAGCATCCACTGGGAGGAGTCTCACTCCGAGGTTGGGAACCTCTAGTGGGAACTGTGCGAGTCGCCGCAGTAACTTTGGAGTGGCCAGTAGCATGATGCCCCTGGGCATGGTGCATGCTTTTGCTTAATGTATGAGTATCGGAGTCTGTAAGCATTCGAGTCTTCCGCTGTTACGTTTTCAAACTTTATTTGCGCACTCTGAATCTGTTGTAAGACTTAAGTTTCAATCTATGGATTAATATTCTATTAAATTCTCTCTCCTTGTAAATTATTGCTGTTTATCCCTGCCTGTGTTGTATCGTGTGTAAGCTCGCTTCGCCGAGCGTTGCCCAACAGGATCCTGACTCAACGACCGACTGGATCCGTCCCGAAGGAGGTTTTCTCGACGGGTCCGCGTCAAATATCAACATCAGTCAGTAGTCAATATATTTTCGACTCAAGTATAGTACTAAAATATGTAGTTAAAATCTTATGCTAAAATATTTTTTTTATTTTTTTGGGCTAAAATAATATCCAGCAGTCAACATATTTTCGACTCAAGTATAGTGCTAAAATATGTAGTTAAAATCTTATGCTAAATTTTTTTTGTGCTAAAATAATATCAACACGAGTCAGCAGTCAACATATTTTCGACTCAAGTATAATGCTAAAATATGTAGTTAAAATCTTATGCTCAAATATTTTTTATTTTTTGCTAAAATAATATCAACATCAGTCAGACAACATATTTTTGACTCAATGTAGTGCTAAAATATGTAGTTAAAATCTTATGCTAAAATATTTTTTTTACAAGCTACAGTGAACATATAATATTTTTAATTATAAGAATAATTTTTTAAATTATAAATGATATTTTTCAATGACTTACAAATATACTGAAATAATAACTTAAATTTCTAATTTACTTTCTTGATATTATAGTAATGGTGTTAGCATGATCTCTAACGGAAGGGCATATGAGGGGTCTTAAATTTTTTAGGGCCAAGAAAAAAACTTTGTTTCAGAAGAGGCCTAAGAAAGTAAGAAGTAATTTTTGGGAGGTCAACCAAGTAATTTACTCCTTTAAGAACGACGACAGGTAATGACCTGTGAAATGTCCTATTTGCCTTTGGTTTAAAATTTAGTCGACAATAATACCCTTTCTCCATATGAACCAGTTTTGGTCCAGGCATCTCCGTTCTACCCGGTCAGACGCGTCTCCTGCGGCTGGCTAGGCTGGCTGCGGCGATTGGCGAAGCGCCGGCGGCGCGGGACCTCAGCCGCGCGCCTCTGCTCCTCGACGCGCCGGCGACGCGAGACCTCAGCCACGCTTCTCCCCCAGCGGGACCTCAGCCGCACGCCCCTGTTTCTGGGCTGACTCGCCCCTGCTCATCCTCCAGCGGTGCTTCGGCGATGCGTCGGCGGTTGGTGGCGCAGGCCCGGTCCCTCCTTCTCCAACGCTGGCCACGGTTCCAGCTACGCGAGCAAGGTCCACGTTCTGCAGCTCCACCTCCATCCCCATGCTTATCCCGTGCATTTCTTGCGCCTGCACGATGTGCTTTCCCCTCCCCTAATTCTTCTCCATTTTATTGCTGCATGGAACACTAAGTCAAGGAGGAGGACGCATCGAGCCCCATTCAACCATGCCATTTGTGCTCCACGACCTATCTCCTGGTGAGCAGATTTTTTTTTTATTTATTTGTGCCTCAGTTTCATGTCTTATTGATTGAATTACAGCAAAGTTCTAGTTTTCCTTTTTGTTAGTATGTGCTTTAAAGGTGAAAGGTTGCTTCTTGTTTGATAGATTGACCCGTGGTATGTAGCGAGGCAGTCGTATCTGCAAGTTCATGTAAATTAACTTTCGTGCTATGTATGGATGGCAACTAGCTGCTGTTTGCAAGAATCAATTCAAAAGTAACATGTAGCTTATTTTGGGATGTGGTGTTGATGGAGCTGTAACATGATGGAGCTTTAACATATCTTTATTTAGGAAGTAAATGATGGAGCTATGTATGTCTTTATTTTGGGAAGTAAATGATGTAGCTGTAACATGTAGCTTATTTTGGGATGTGGCGTTGATGGAGGCAACACAGATACATGGAGGGCCATTTTTGGCTGTATAAAAAATAGTATAGGTGAATTTGCTGCTGTTTAATTAGGTTTATTATATATGAGAATGTAGCATTCTTAGCTATTTCATGTTGTGCATGCCTCTTGTTTTTTCCTAGTCTTTCAAGTGAATTGAAGCTGCTGTGGAGGCCGCCTTTTTTTTTTGCCTCTTATTGGATAGATTGAACCGTAGCATTTACCTTATATTTATTTTTGTCTTTCCATTTTCAGTTTTGATCCGGATGATTCATATCGTCTGCTAGTTACTTCATATGCAACTGGACAGGGGTCAATGATGGGGTTGAAAAAATACAGCATGAATGGTTCACTCACAGCCAAGTTACCATAGAGGAAGTTAGAGATGAGCTATGGAGGAGAAGGCCTTGGAGGGCAAACCTGGAAGTCATTTTCCAGGGGTGGACAGTGAATCACATGAATTAGTTGAGGTGGCAACAACTGGTATCTTGCATTGTATCTTCAGTGATAAGTTCTATACAAGAACGGTTACATTAACAGCTGACATAATGGATAAAACTCATGCCAAATTGAGGCAGAAGCTCAAGGCCAAAAGCAGGTGCAGCAAGGTTACTCAAGCAAAGACAAGATTTGCTTTTTTGTGGCTGTGTAAACAAAACAGTCAAGCGAAATTTTGGGATGTTGTTTTTTTGTGGTTGTGTACATAAAACAGTCAAGTGAAAATTCTGAGATGTCTTTTTTTGTGGTTGTGTAAACAAAACAGTCAACAGCAATTCTGAAATATAAAAAGATTGTTCTGATGGATTGTGTTCTGAAACTGAACTTGTTCTGATGGATTGTGTTCTAAAACTGAACTTGTTGTTCAGTTCTGTGGTTGTTATGTTGCTGTGAAACATGTGTTTTGATGCTTTACTGCCTGGAATGTAAAAAAATTTATCAGTTTGTTATTTACGTAAAACATGTCTTACTGTTTGCTCTGAAGGCTGCAAGGCACTGCACTTGTCAGCGCCACCAAGAGTACTAGCACAAGCCAAGCCCGCACACGTTCGACTCCTCTGCTAACAGATGGGCCAGACGTGAGCGGGTCCATGCTGCTGCTTTCGCGGGGATCAGCGCAGCACAGGCAGCCCTCCCACAGGCCAAGTACAAGAAGCACAAGAATAAGAAAGCTCCAGATGGCCTGGCGCTAGGCGGGCGAGATGGTACTAAACGTCCTAGCTGAGCGGGGCGCGGGGCGCGCGCGGAGCACGGAGCGCACACGGGCTGAATGGTCTGCAGCCCACGCTCGCGGTGGCGGGGCGCGAGCGGCACGCACGGTGCGCAGCGCACACTCGGTCTGTGGCCCAGCGAACCAGCCCACACTCCCACTCCAGATGGCTCACTGACGGTTGGGTCCCACATGTCGGCGCGGATGATCCAGATGAGTTCATCCATCTGCATCGTTTTGTTATTTTGATTCACTTCTCAAAATTCAAATTTGTTTATTTTCCTCATTTTTCGTCCAAATGAATTGGTTTTTTTTCGGTAATGTTTTTTAAAGATGATAGATTTCAGTTGGTGCACGTTACTCATTGATGTTCAACATAATATTTGAAGTGGAAACATTGAACAAAAAAGGATACTTTTTAGGAAAATTTGTCTTTTTTATAAATCTCAGATAGTACAAATCTTTGAACAAGGCTTGGTGGGAATGTAGTCCTTATGCCTATAGTCATGGGTAAAATGTAATATAATTTTTTTGCACAATTATACTGCCCGGTGGTTCATGTTTCAAAAAATCAGGTGAAAGTTTCTTATAACTTATACCCTATAGTCCGATGTACAAACACGTGCACATTAAATAATCTCATAAGAAAACAAGAAAAAAAAACCATAAGTTGGTTTTGGTGTAAAACAGCAGGCTATCAATTTTTAGTTCAAAATTCGTTATAAAAATTGATATAAAAAACATCGAATCAATTGGAAAAAACACATTTTATTTTTTTTTTAAGCAGCAGTTAATTGTTTTCGAATCTTTTGATAAACTTTCGGGGAGATATTTTAAATAGTATTCCTAACTCCAAAATAATTTTAGCTTAATTTTTGTAACTTTCGAATCCTATGATTTTAAAAAATGAACCATACGCTTTATCACAGCGAAGACGGAGCTTTTAGTAATGGACAAGCAGGTCTCTCCTCTACTTGGCGAACTCTTCTGCCTGGGCGTACGGCTCATACCTTCACGGGAGCACATGTGCGCGTGAAGGCAGGATCACGTCCAACTCTAAGGGGTAAAAACGTAATTCAAATTAGATGGTTCCAGGGGTACAATCGTCACTTGGCTAGTCCATTCCATGTCATCAGACTTATTTGGCACAAAAAATATTTAGAAGTCCTATTTTATTAAGTTGTAATTAGATAGAGTACTATTTTATGAAACACATTGGCAAGAGTCCTATGGTAATAGCGTCGATGGTGTCCATCGGCAAGAGTCCATAAACCTCCCTCTATAAGTAGTCGCTAGAAACAGATCGCGTGTCTCGCTTCGTGCGGCCTTCATCCCCCTTTCCTCAATCTTCTTCGCAAACCCCTTCCACCGCTCCCCTCCAATCCTTCTTCGCAAACCCTAGATACATCGATGCCGGAGGACGAGGTTGAGGTGTGGGCAGATGCGCCTAGAACGTGGGCAGAGGCGCTGGAGATGGAGGAGCGGGAGTTGCTTAATCGCCTGTCCTCGATCATGTTGAAGATTGCGGCCCTCGACTCTGAATTGAAGGGCATGGGCGAGGCGGAGCGCGAGGCGAAGCAGGCAAAGGCGGAGGAGGAGAAAGCGGCCCTGGTGCGAGAGTGTATGCTCGTCTTATCTCAGATTAGATCACTGGATTATCCAACGATGAGCGAGGACGAGCGGGCGGAGGAGGCTGAGAGGCTGAGGCAGGATGCGCTGGCCGAGGCGCGGCGCCTGAAGCTGCAGGGGGATCCCGACGGTTGGTACCTGGAACGTATGGCGCGCATCATCGACTACGATCTCAAACAGGGGGGCATGTACTGCAATCGTTTCAGCTTTGTCGACTTGGCTACATTCGACCTCGATGAAGAGTGTAAGTGTAATATCTCCCTTCCCTTTCTGCAATTAGTAGCTGCTGCACATTCTGATTCATACCCAATCCATGTAGTATGGACTAAACTTCCTATAGTCGTTTCAGCTAACCTTAGTGTGTTGTGGTGTGCATTTTAATGTGAACATGTATATATATACATGAATCATATAATTTACATCCTTACCGTAGTATTTATTTTGACCACAGCGCCCATTGGTCCAATGAGATTTACGCACAAAGTCTATGAAACCAACAAATTCAAGGTTTGCAAGGCAGCAGTCAATGTGTTATCTGTCCAGATAGCCTGCTCGGATGTTGGCTTCCCAATCCAAGTCTATGGCACTGTCATTGTTAGAGACAACATAGACTACAAGTGTGTTTATCTCTTTCGCCGAGACAGAGACCATAGCCAGCTAATCAGATCTAAGGTACAGCTTCTTCCGACTACTATGTATTATTTGATCATCAGTTATTATAAATCACATTCCCCTTCTTTTGTATATACTACAGTATAGATAGGGAGAAAATTAACCTGCAATTGATTATCGGCATGCAATGTATCCACATCCGCTAGATGTGTTGTCTATAAAACATAAGCTATTCCCAATATATCCTCTGTTCACATACTGCTCTTGTTTCAATTCAATTCCCATCCTCATGCTTAGTCTACAAATCGCTGCTGCTGCCATGTTGTTTAATTGATACCATCTGTCACTTTAAACCCTGGTTTCCAGTAATCTTTTATTGTAGGCATGCTGGGTGCGCCAGCATGCTATATCTGCACGATAGTACTGTCTGGCAGCTGACTGAACACTGGACAGTTAACAGTTTCTGCATGCCGTGTGACATTGATATTGTGATGTTTTCATCTACTTCTATTGATACCCTATAATATGTTTGGAAAAACTATGCCACTAGTAGCTAACCTATCATTTAATCTTTTTTTTTGTCCTCAGGATGAACCGTTAATCTTGACTGGTCCCAAACGAGGACTTACATTGTTTGATCCGGATTATATTGAGACTGATCTGAAGATCAAGGATCATCAAGGGAAGGATAGGGAACTCAGTAAAGGAATCGAAACGATCGGGGGCATAGCAGGTCGATTATTGAAGCAATGTGAAGTTGATAAAGAAACTATTGCTACCAGGCTCAGTACTGTCACTGTGACCTATGCTGTTGTGATATGAGCTGTGGAGGCAACTGTTGCAATTGAAGTTCTACGTGGAGAATTTTATGGATCAATCACCGCCCACACCACCAGCGTCCAGGAGAGGCTTGTCCTTTATGATACCAATATGGCTGGTGCCACGGCTGGTGATGGTCATGGAGTTATCCAACTGATGCGCTCTGTTATTTGTGTCTATGTAAGGGATATGCTGATAATTGATGCAATGACTGGTAATGGTCAATCTGTACGCATTGAATTTACCCCAAGAGGCAACAAAGAGAAAAAGTTTTAAGAACTCTTGGAACCACTAGGCTGTGTATAAGGGTTGCTTGGTCGATAATGGACCCCTAACTGAGACTTCAGATCAATTTGTTCTAAACATCGTTGGAAGAACAGCATCGGTTCATTGATGTTGAGTTATAGTTATGTTATGAGACTGTTAGAATAAGTTTATTTTGTGTTAATTGTTGGGTTGGTCATGTGTTTATATGAGGGAATTGTGTTGGTCTTGTTATGACTACTGTCAAAAGGCTATGTTGAACCTCTTTTATATGGATGCGTCTGATATTCTGTTCATTATTTGTTGTTTGCTACCTGTGGTGATATTATTGGTGACTACTGTGAGCTATGCCGTGTGCTTGGAGTCATCCCCAATTGGTCAAGACTGTTTCATTCTTGTTTCTGCATCCCTTTTTCTGTTTTGGGTACAACGATGAAGAAATTTCAGCATTTGATCAAACAATGTGTCATTTATTGCAGTTGTCTTAGAAGAACTTTGTGCACTTAAATTACATTTGGACTGTGACCAAATTTGTACATTTGCATGCAGCAGTGAGGAGAGGAGACATTATGTCATTTCTCTAAACTCATGTACTCAAAACACACTGAACGTTGTAAGAAACTCAGTTGCGCTATTTTTTGTTTCATAAATCAGTGGCCTTGTCCTACACTATATATACATATGAATATACATACAGTTTGGTACGATTTAAGTTTGCATGACACATGTACAACAAATGGACTGCTATGTTAGATTGAAGCAGGGTGACTCTTCTCATCAAATTAGACTACTAGAAAAGCAATGTAGCTACTGGTAGCAGAGAGGTTGACTTGATGCTGTTATGTATCTTCCGGAGATGAGAGTGTTTTGATCGATTACACGGCCCATTTGAAGGCTGCAGGCAACGCTCCTGAATTATTTTACAGATTGTTGTTACTCCTGCCAGTAATGCTTGTTAGCTCACACTATGAAGTCCATTATTGACCAAGTAACCTTCACACGCATCTTTGTGTCATCAACAAAGACGACATCCTCCTCGCCACCATACAGCCTTGGAGTATGTTCAATAATTTTTTTTTATGCGTACCATCACCAACTCGGAAAAAAAATCCCCAGCATATCCATCACAGAGACACATACGAAGCATTGCATCAGTTGGAGAACAACATTACCATTGCCATCAGCCAGTTTGCTATCATAAAGCACAAGGGTGTTCTTGATGTTGGTCGTGTGGGCAGTGATTTCCCTATAAAAGTTTCCCTGTAAAAACTTCAACTGCAGTAGTCCCCTCCACTGCATCCTTCACAACTGCATACATCACCCTGACGGTACTGAGCCTGGTAGCAAGGGACCTGGTTTCAACCACGCATTTCTTTTTTGATGAAACAGTAGGGGAGCACCCCTACTGATTATATTAATTAATTAAAAAAAAGGCCAAGGTACAAGTTTACGAAAAAGCCCAAAGAAAATAATAAGAAAAACAGAAAAGCTGTATCAGATTTTGTATCCATATTTTCATAATTTCTGCTTTGTCTTGATTCACACGATGGATAACCATGTGGAATTCCCGCTTGAATCTTTCCACCACTTCCAGGATTGTTGGATCCACCCCATTGAAGATCCAATTGTTTCTAACTGTCCAAATGCACCATGTCATTAAAATGATAATCTCCATGAAGAATGTTACTTTGAGCTGTCTTTTGAATCTCATAATTGCCACCGTTGGGTTTCTGTATATGGAGGAGGCACTCCAATAGCTGACCAGCAGCCCTTTGCAAAATTGCATCTCAGGAATAAATGGGAGGTAGTTTCTTCTCTCTGTAAAATGCACAATTCACAATTATAATCTTCCAAGTGCATATTTCTTCTTTTAAGAGTGGCCCTTGTGTTAACTCTGTCCTTCATCAGCAACCAAAAGAAAACCTTGTGCTTCATTTGACACGTAGAACTCCATAGCCATTTGAAGCTTGGATGTACTTGTATGTGACCAATGAGTAAATTGTAAACTTTTGCAGATGAGTATATTCCAGATCCCCATATGTATGTCCATTGATCATGTTGGTCACTAAGAGTTAAGTCCTGTAAAACCTCCTCAAGCTGAATGAATTGATGATATGCTTCCTCAGAAAGTGGCATATGGAACAGAGTTTCCAATTGTTCAAAAGAATCAACTTTTGCCAGGCTAATTCTAGTATCTTTGGCAAAACTGTGTAAGTGAGGATATACTTGATGAAGGACCCTGTCTGCCCACAGATCATCCCAAAATAATATGCTCCTGCCATTACCCACCAAAGCTCTGCTTAACCCCTTGAATTGATGAATGAGCTTAATTATATCTCTCCACCAAAAGGATCCTCTTCTTCTTTGACCAAGCAGTATGCGGTCTGAATAATAATTGTCCCATATTAAGTGAACCCAAGGTATATCATGATGATTGAAGAATTTATGAAAATTCTTTACGAGCAAAGTGTCATTCTGCACTGATAAATTTTTGACCGCCAGTCCACCCTCCTTCTTAGGCCTAGAGACCATACCCCAAGCTGCTAAAGAGGGCTTTCTGCTGTCAGGGTCCGGTCCTCTCCATAAACAATGTTTCCTGTATTTGTCTATCTGCTGAATCACAGTGGCAGGCAACCTCAAGGAACACATGTAGTATGTGGGCAGAGAGGATAACACAGTATTCACCAATTCTAGTTTGCCTGCTTGGGATAAAAACATGGAAGTGCTGGTGAGTCTTCTTTCAATTCGTTGCACTAGTGGCAAAAAATCCTCCACTCTTGGTTTTGTGATTCCTAAAAGTAGACCCAGATAAGGAAAGGGTAATGTGCCCACTTGGCATCCAACTGTGTTGGCCAATATATCCATCCTTTCTGGAGTGACATTAATTGGAACGATAATGGATTTTGCATAATTAACTTTCAGTCCAGTAGAATATGCAAAAGTGTTAAGTAAAGCCTTTAGAGCCATTAACTGCCTTGGACATGCTTCCATCACCAAGAGTGTATCATCAGCATATTGTACAATTGGGAAATCTGAGCCTGCAAGTTGGGGCAGTGGTAGGGAAAGCGCACCAAGATCCTTTGCTTTGTTGAGAATGGACTGCAATAGGTCTGCTGCTAAAACAAAAAGAAGCAGAGACAAGGGATCCCCTTGTCGTACTCCTCTTCTGCAATGGAATACTTTTCTGGGGACTCCATTCAGCAGGACTGAAGAAGTGCCACTGCTGAGAATCCCTTTGATCCACCTAAGCCATTTTTCACCAAAGCCCTTGTATTTCATAACTTCCAATATCACCTGATGCTCCACTTTGTCAAATGCTTTTTCAAAATCCAGCTGGAAAAGAACTAGTTGTCTCTTGGATTTGTGACAGAGATAGAGATATTCAAAAGCCCATCCTAGGCAGTCTTGTATGGATCTAGATTTAAGGAATCCATATTGATTTTTGTGTACAAGCTGTAGAATACATGTTTGCAGTCTGTCTGCCAATAGTTTTGTGATCAGCTTGATACATCTATTGAGCAGGGATATTGGTCTATAATCTGAAACAGTAAGTGGAGAATCACACTTGGGTATTAATGTAATGTAGGAGGTGCTTATACTTTGGAGATAGACTGTTTCAATGTAGAATCCCTGACACAGCTCATGGAAATCAGAATAGATCAGTGACCAACATTTCTTCACAAAATCAGTATTAAAACCATCGGGTCCCGGTGATTTATGTGTGGGCAGATGTGCTATTATGTTATTAATCTCATCGACAGTGAAGGGTACCTCCAAATACTCAAGATTACCATTAGGTATCAGCAAATCTGAGAGATCAAAATGCATGCGAGTGTATTCTGATTTACCAAGTCTCTCTTTATAACTCTCCCATAATAAAAGGGCTTTAGAATCATGATCTGAGAAAACGTTTCCATGTGCGTCTCGCAGGGAGGTAATGACACTAGTTCTATGCTTGATTGTAGCATTTGCATGGAAGAAGTTTGTACATTCATCTCCAAATTTCACCCACTTCAGAGTACCTCTTTGTTTCCAATATACTAATTGGAGATGAAGTAAATGTTGCAGATGCTCCTGTACTATGACCCTGAAATTCCATTCTTCTAGGGAAAGGTCTCTTTGCTCCTCAAGTATATCCAGGAACGACAAGATAAGCTTAATGCTATCAATTGTTTTTGTGAGGTTGGGCAACTTTTGATGCCAGTCCTTAAGTATCCTCCTTGAAGTTTTCAATTTCTGTACCAATAATTTGGCTGGATCTAGAGCTGATTGAGGGACAGACCAAGCATGATGCATTACCTGCACGAAATCTTTATGCTCCATCCAAAAATTTTCGAATCGAAACCTCTGCACTCTAGGGACCATTGTCTTGACTATAACTAGGCAGGGAACATGATCAGAAGTATCTCTTGTTAAAGTTTTGACCATTGTTCCAAGGTATTTTAGTGTCCAAGCAGTGGATGTAAAAAACCAATCTAACCTCTCAAGTAAGGGCTGTTGCTGTTTGTTGGACCATGTGAATTTTTGTCCATGCAAAGGTAATTCCACAAGTCTCAAGTGACTTAGCACCTCATTAAATCTCAGCATTAACTGAATGTCTCCAGCCGGTTTGTTTCTATTATCTTGATATCTTATCAGGTTGAAATCCCCAACCAACAACCAATCAGCAGTGTCTGGGATTTCTAGTTCATATAACCAGCACTGGCGGACACAACTGGTAGCATGGGTATTCCTGGGAATACCCAACAATTTGTGCAAATTTCGAACTAGGTCCTTGTCTTCCTTCCTTTGCTTGACTCACGTGCCTCAGACTCAGTCTACGGGAACAAAAAAAAACAGATCGAAGAGTGGGAGAGGCAGGGGGCCAGAGAGACGTACGCTGCGCCTCCTGCGCCCACGCCGCTGTCGAGCGGCCGAGCCACCAGCCAAGCTATCCTCCGCGGCTCCGCGCTGCCCCTGACGGCGCACGGCGACGCCCCTGACCGGCTGACCCGACCCCAAGGCGAGGCGGGCGCGGGCGCAGGGCTCCCGGCTCCGGCCTCCTGCGTCCTGCCGACCAAGTGTGCTTCGGCTCCGGCCTGGCGGCCTTTGGCTCAGGCAAAATGGCAAATCATCCAACGCTGGTATGTTTTACGATCTGAATTCCTTGCTTCTTTCCTTGCACAATTTCTCTGATTTTTGTTTCCCACATCTTTTAGATTTAACCATGAGCAATGAAGAGGAAATCCCGCCCCGATCTGAAATCTTTGTGGGAGAGAGCTACAAAGAAACAAAATGTTCAATCCTCGTCGATTGTATTGTCTGTTACTGCAGAGAGTCAAGCTCAGGTTCAAAGTTGTTCCCCTTCTGTTGAGATGCCTCAGCCTGATATTGCAGTGACTGAAGAGGCAGTAGCAAGCAATGAGGAAGAGGCAGCAGCGCCGAAACTAGCAGCACCTAGTACTAATACAGTAGCAGAGGAAGAGGTAACGGGAGAAGGAAGCACAGATCTTATCATTGCAGCAAATAATGTACCAACATTTTTGCCCCCAATTAGTGAAATTGGTGAATCGGAATCAGATGATGAATCAAGTGATGAAGCCGCTTATGATTTGGACTATCTTTGTCATGATCCTGGAAAAAGATTTCCCATCAAGTGCTACAATGTCAATGACCGGAATTCAGTGATAAGGGGATACATTGCAATGGGGCCATGCCAACCAAAGGACCATGATTTTCCCGTGACTGAAATATCAGTTAAGCCACGACGTTTTGTTGCTGCTTGGTTCGATGATTACAAATGGTTGGAATATAGTGTGGAACGAGATGCAATATTTTGTTTTGTTTGCTATTTGTTTAAGCACAAAACAAACTGTTCTGGTGGAGATGCTTTTGTGACTTCTGGATTTTAGAAATTGGCATATGAAAAACAGGGTTGATAGACATATTGGCAGTAAGACGAGTTTTCACAATTTTGCTCAAGAGAAATATGATTCCTTTCTTAGGCCAAAAGCTTCAATTGTGGGTACTTTTGCTAATATATCAACTCGAGAGAAGGCTCTTTATTTGTCACGTTTGAACTATTCACTACAATGCTTGAAGCTCCTTTTGAGTCAAGGTTTAGCATTCCGTGGGCATGATGAATCTGAAAGTTCACTTAATAAAGGAAATTTTCTTGAATTATTAAATTGGTTAGCTAGTAATTTTGAAGAAGTCAACAAGGTTGTTTTGAACAATGCTCCCAAGAACTGTAAATTGACTGGGCTTAGAATACAAAAAGATATCATCAATAGTTGTGCCAAAGAAACTACCAAGCTCATTATGGCAGACCTTGCTGGGGATTACTTTGCAATTCTTGCTGATGAATCTAGTGATATATATCAAAAAGAACAGCTTGCTCTTTGTTTACGCTATGTTGATAAAAAAGGAATGGTAGTTGAGAGGTTCCTTGGAGTTATTCATGTTGAAAACACTACTGCTTTGACACTTAAATCTGCAATTGTGACATTGCTTATGAGCCACGGTTTGAGCTTGTCCATGGTTCGTGGTCAAGGCTATGATGGAGCAAGTAATATGAAGGGTCATATTAATGGTTTAAAGAAAATAATTATGGATGACGCCCCATCTGCTTATTACGTGCATTGCTTTGCTCATCAACTTCAGTTATCTCTTATGGCTATTGCTCGGGAAAATTAAGATTGTATTTGGTTCTTTGATCAACTCAGATATTTGTTGACTGTTATTGGGAAATCTTGTAAGAAGATACAAATGCTTCGAGTAGCACAAGCTCAAGAAGTTGTAAAAGCCTTAGACTTGGGTGAGATTGAAACTGGGAAGGGTCAAAACCAAGAGATGGGTTTAAGTAGGCTAGGTGACACTCGTTGGGGATCTCACTATAAAACTGTTATGCATGTTATTTCTATGTATTCTTCAATTAGGCAAGTTCTATTAACAGTTGGAAATGATCGCTCTCAAAAGGATGAGTGTATACAAGCTCAAACAATGTTGAAGCCATTTGAATCCTATGAGTTTGTCTTCATGGAACACTTGATGTATCACATATTTGGATATACGAATGACTTAAATCATGCTATGCAAAAGAGGGATCAAGATATAGTGAATGCAGTAGAGCTCATAGAATTGACAAAGTATCAATTACAGGGAATGAGAGATGATCAAGGATGGGAAGTTTTTCTTACTGATATAAATTCATTTTGTATCAAGCATGGTCTTAAAGTTGCTGATATGGAAGGATTGTACAAGCCGGTTGGAAGAGATAAGAGGTTTTTTTCAAAAATCAAGAATATGCATCGTTTCCATGTTGACATGTACTTAAGCGTTATTGATATGCAACTTCAAGAGCTCAATGATAGATTAGATGAGGTAAACACTGAGTTGCTTATTTCCATGGCTGCATTCAATCCAGAAAATTCTTTTGCTGCATATAACAAAGATCGTTTGATTAAGCTTGCTGGATTTTATCCTAAAGATTTTTCTTCTATTGAAATCAACCATCTGCCCTTGCAACTTGATCAGTTCATCAATGATATGCGTTTGGATGAATGGTTTAGAAGGGTACACAACATTGCTCAACTTTCTATTATGCTTGTTAAAACAAAAAAGCACTTGAGACATGATGTAGTGTACAAGCTTCTCAAGTTGGTATTGATTCTTCCCGTAGCAACTGCTAGTGTTGAAAGAGTTTTTTCTGCAATGAACTATGTGAAGAATAAGTTGAGGAATAAGACGGGAGATCAATATTTGAATGACTGCTTGGTTACATTTATTGAGCGTGATTTTTTCACCAAGTAAAGGACATGGATATCATCGAGCGTTTTCAAACAATGAAGAAACGAAAAGTAGAGCTATGATTACTTAATATTTTGTAAGTTATCTTAGTTCAAATTGTGTCTTTCTCTTTCATTTGACTATTATGAACATTTTACATTGATAAGAATTATTTTAATTTATTACTAGGAGCGTCTCGTATTTTTTTTCTCTTGATTTGTCAGCTTGGGAATACCCAAGTTTTTGTTGCTTCGTCCGCCACTGAATGGAGGAAGCAGAAGGGGAAACGGTCGGTGAAGGCAACGGATTGGAAAGCAATGGCGTCCGGCAATGGTTCAAGGTCAAGCGACGGCACCGGAGGTAGGTGGGGGAGGCATCGTCGGTGGAGCTGGGATTTCGCGTGGGCATGGAAACCAAGCCGACCTCGGGAGTGAAGCGAAACCGAGCCGAGCCGATTTAAGGATATTTGCTGGAGCTGTCGTGGCGCTGGCCGTCCGGTGCAACAAGGTGTATACGCGTCCACAACCTAGACGGGGTCGCACAGCAAGCAGTTTGCGGCCGGGCCGCATTAAATTTTTTTCCGACTCCGCATGTGTCCGCGCTGCTAACGTGTCCATCTCTTCCTCCTACGTTTAGTTATTTCTTCAGCCCTTTAATTGTGGATTCAGCCCAATTTGAAGCAAGTCCCAACGGCCCGTTGATCATTATACTGTATATGTGTACGAGGTACATGCCGACTTCAAACTGAAAATGCTACTATTCTAGTTGTATAGTCTATGATTGTTGTCTTCCCACGTGTCAAATCTGTGGAACATGTGCGTATTCTGCTTAGCGTTCAATACCATTCATCCATACCCATACATTCTCTTGGTTTCTAATTTGATGTCTGTCATCGACTTTGATTATAACTTTGATCATCATTTTTGTTCAAACTAATATGAAAAATAGCATATATTTTAGTAGGATTTAATTTTTTATTAAATTTATTTAAACATATTATTTTTATTTTATACGCTGAACTAATTTCTAAATAAGACGAATGGTTAAAATTATCTGTCAGCACTAACAATTTGGAAACAGATAATGAATCATCAAAGCTGTCAGTTAAAGTCAACAGTGACGATGATTTAGAAACGGATCTCTGGTGAACAATATAATAGTAATGAGGATGAAAAATGGACTACTAAGTATGTACCAGTATCCTGGCTTCTTACCCCGATCATCAGCTTCCCTTGATTCAGACTCGATTACATTAATGATGAACACTTTACATGCATGGACACAGGACATGGATTCTTACGAAGAAATGAACTCCACGCGATCGAGGGGAGCTAGCTTGAGCTTGAGGTTCAGATCGATCGTGCTCTCGCCCTCTTCCTGCTGCTCTACTTCGTCCTGCGCGACACCACCACCGGTACCAGCACCAGCCGCGACGACGCCGGTTCGCCGGGGACCGATCAACCCAGCTGAGTCCAGGATGGTGGAGGTCGCCCTCGCCGAGGTGGCATCGCTAAGCATGACGAGCGTACACGAACGGCGGCTGGCCCTCGTGCGCCACCCAACCTTGCTGGTGCACGCCATAGAGCGGCGCTGCCGCGGAGCCATGGCCGACAGCAATGAAGGACGGCCGGACCCCGGTGGAAGAGTTCGGCCAGGCGTGCCGGAAAGGAAGGTGATGGTGCGGTGGCGGCACCAAGGGCTGGGTACTCGTGCAGCCGGTGACGGCGAGCCCCGGCGGCGCGCTGCCTGGCGAGTGAGCGCCGGCGCCTGTGCGCGTGTTCTGGTGGCCGCCCAGCGCCTGCGAGCTGCAGAACATACGCTGGCAGTAGTCGCACTTGAACAGCACCGTGCGCTTCTTCTCGCCACTGCCGGCGGTGGCCACCATTGCCGGCTCCCTGGAGCCGAGCAGGAAGCTCCTGCGCCGGGGCCTGCTGCTCCTTGTTGCCACGGACCTCCTCCCCGTCCTCCACCGCCTGACGAGAGACAGAGTCAACCTCCTCCATGGAAGCGGCGGTCTAAGAGCTGGAACCCATCGTGTCCATGGATCTCGTTCGATTTTCTCTTTTTCTCAGGATTGGATGGTTCCTGATCTTGGCTTCTCATTAATTTCCTTACACGCTCTTCTCCATCAATTAATCACGACTCACGTTTCCCATCACTTCCTCATCGTCTCTGCTTCCATCATCACTACTCCTCTGTTTCTGTATCCTCTCGTTTAATGGGATTCAACATCAGGTGAACAATCTCATTCATCCATTCAGAATTTCAGGTATATACTAACAAAGAAGAAATCAAAGCAGACTGAATTTTTTATTGAGATTCATCAACAGGTGAACAGTGCGGATGAAAGATGGACTACATCTAAGTACAAAATATCCTGACTTGAACCCCGATCAATGATCTATCTAATCGGCTTCCCCTTAAGTAACTTGATCTTACTCATCATAGGTACATAATAGGAGTAACCAAAATTTAATACTTCCATTTTCATTTCATTTGATCCTACTCATCATCAAGAACTACATTCCGAACATAATCCAACCAAAGAGAATCATCATCACACTCAGCATAAGGAGCCATTTCCATCCCCTGGACATGGCAGCACCCTCCACCAACATGAGACCCTCCGACTCATCGTCAATGTACTCCTCAAACTTGGCCTGCACCCCCTCAGACGTAAGCTCAGGTTCAGGCTCAGTCTCATATTTGGACTCAGTCTCAAGAAGATCATAATCAGGGTCATATTGGTCCGGCAAACCATCTTCGATTGAGACCTTCTCATCCTCCCCATTCTCCGCCACCTCTGCTGTTGTAAGGAGCACGGCTAGAGCATTCAAAGCCTCTGTATAACTACCGTAGTGCATCACACCTTCAGACCCAGGGGATCCTTTGAAGATGGCTTTGCAAATATCATTCCAGCTTTTGAATAGCTGCTTGAAGAATTTTCCAACAATTGCATCTTTGCCCGTGGATAATAGATTCAGGAGGCGATCAAGCCACTCTGTAAAGCGTTTAGCTTCTAGAATGCAAATCAGGATCTGAAACATTGCCTTCTCGGTATCATCTAGAACCTTTTGGATTCTATCTTTATGGTTCAAGAGAGGGCAAATGTCGAAATGCATGAAGGCTTGGTGGGAGACCAGGAGACCGGCGTATCCCACTGGCACTCCAAGGAGGAACTTGTCCTTGTGTAAACCTCTGAAAGGTAGCCTCTTCCATTCATTAAGGTGCTCCGCATCCATATAGCCACTTCCATGTAACCTTGCGTCTTCGTAGAATCTCCATATATTCTGATTGAGAAAGCCGAGAAAATAAAGATCCTTCAACGAGGATGCAAGCCACACGTCCTCACCAGGGCAGGAAACAGGTGGGCGCATGATCAGCCTGAAAAATCCTCATCAGCTGTGCGTGGTATCACATATTCTTGACCTCCAATGTCCACAGTAAAGGGCTCCTTATGGGCAATCAATAACTGGTCAATCCAGGTCATGACATTTCGATGCTCATTTGCCATTTCTTGTGGGTCCAAGTGAAGTTGCCATATCCTGGCCGGAGTCTAGTAAAAAGACAACACAACATAGTGGTCAGAATCATTGAAAAGAAAAATCGAGACAAGTAGTAGTCAGAATCATCAAAAGACAAAAAATACAACATGTAATTTCCGATCCCTGGTTCTTTTCCGCGATTACATCCCAATAATCCACATTCAACACATGAGATAGAGACCAAAGTAAAGGGACCAGCCGTTTCTAGGACAAAAAAACTAATAAATGCACCCAGGCATGGCGTGCAAGTCCGAGCATGAACGCCTAGGCATGGCAGCGCAGCAGCCTTCAACGCCACGGCTTTAGCGCCTGAAGCCAAAAATGAGCGCCCTGGCATGGCGTATTGGCGTGTCATGGCAAGCATATGCACCATACCTGTTTCACGAAATATTTGCACGACAAACAACTAACAGAGTCATAGACGTCTGTCCATACATTCTTATCCTTTGCATCCCTTGAATCAAACACAAAACAACCATTCCTTGAATCAAACACGAAACATGGCTCGTTCCGTCCCTCCAATGAAACAGAAAAATAGAATCGTCCTCTCTCTCTCTCTCTCTCTCTCTCCTTTAAAACAGGGAGGGAACCACCTTTTGTCCAACCAAACACACGGTAACAAATTTATCTGTAAGCAATGATTTACAGATCCTATTCCTAGTCATTAGATCTGAATAAAATACTCCACATTATCACAACAAATAAAAATCAAACACTGAAACTCAATGAACACAAAGATTATATGAATTCAGATCAAACCAACAATGTAACAAAATTTGTGATAAATCCAAATACACACCTAAGGCTAATGAATCAAAACAGAGTTTCAAATCAAGAACACAATTCGTTACAAATCGCTTTCCAACCCCACTCGCCCTTGCTGTAATTAACAGAACGAAGACATTGAGTTACATTATGGTAGTCCAGGTGACAAATTAAACGTGTATACTCTAGTCGAGTCAACATGAGATCGGCAGAGCATGTAGTATTTATTGAGTTGGATTATGTAAGGCTTCCGTTTCCAGGGGACTTGGGGAGGATACATCCCAACAAGAGCGGGGTACACAAAAATAGGAAAGAAACCCCCGCAAATTAATTGGGCGACATTCCTCCTAATTAATCAATCTCCTTCTAGGGCGCGTGCATTTTAGGAAACTGTCACCACCTCCTCCGTCGTGTTTACAAAAACGAGACCGCAGGGGACGGGAGGCAGACCGAGCGAGCGAGGATGGGGAAGAGATACCTACCCCCTCGAACAGCGTATTGGTCATCGCTGCAGCCATGGCGGGGCCCCTGACCAGGAGGGGTCGACGGCAGCGGCCGAACTAGGGGAGGGCGATGGCGAGGGCAAGGGCGAGGGCGGCGTCTAAGGGTGTGTTTGGTTCAAGGGAGAGGATGGGACAGAGAGGGATGGGATAGACTCATCCCTCAATTCATAGCGTTTGGTTGGAGGACAGAGGACAGGATAGAGAATATTCCCTTGATATGCTGTACAGATCGATCCCCCGAAAACGGACGAACCAATCCATCCGTGACTCGCTCTCCCCCGTCTCACCTCCTCCCATATCTCATCACGAGCCGCCGGTTGCTCCCGCCCCGCACCCCCGGCAGTGCGCAGGGCCGGCCGCCCGCTCGCCCTCCGTCGCCCGCCCGGCCGCCCGCCCTCCGTCGCCCGCCCGTCCGCCCGCTCGTCCGCCCTCCGTCGCCCACCCGGCCGACCGACCTCCGTCGCCCGCCCATAGGCACGCCCGCACCCCCGCGCGAGCGTCGCCCACCCGGCCGCCCGCCTTCCGTCACCCGCCCGTCTGCCCTCCGTCGCCCACCCGGCCGCTCGCCCTCCGTCGCCCGCCCGCCGCCACGCCCGCACCCCCGCCCGAGCGTCGTCCGCCCGACCGCCCGCCCTCCGTCACCCGCCCACGCATCCTCCCCCTCTTTCCTTCCCCGCTTCCTACTCCCAAGTCCGCCGATCTTACCATTTTCCCCCGTACCCAATCATCCCCGCTCCCCGGCAGCTCTCATCCGGGTTCCCACCTCGCCGGTCTCTGATCCATTCTGTTCACGCAGTGCGACGGAGATTAGCTCCCTGTACTTCTTGCTGTTTGTATCTCACCGTGAGTATCTCTTGCCTCCTCGCTGTTTGTCTCCTTTGCACGAAATGAGACTATGATGGTTGACCTTGTTGAGTAGTACAGAGGAAAATGAATTTGGCTGGGTCTATAGATAATCAGAATTTGGGAGATGGTCTAGAAGGGGAAACATATGTGTGATTAGTTACCCCCCTGCATATGCAAAAGCTTGAAGTTTGGAGCTTAATCTAGCTGCTGTTGTTTGCATCAATTGGGATTTTTTTTCCCATTTGATTGGTATTGAGGGCAGCAAGAATTTCAGGGTCAGGAAGAAGGTTTGATCGAAGACGAAGCAGATTTGTGTCTTGGCATATAAGCTGTATTATGCATCACCTTTGTCTTGGCATATAAGCTGTATTACGCTTGTTTGGGTTGGTAGTTGGCATCCATTTCAAAAGTCCAATGTGGTGTCCATATGTGTATTGCTAGCAATTCTCTTATGCTAAATTAGTTGTATTTCTGATTTCTTTGCGCAGATACAAAAACTAATGCCAATTGTATTAAACTTTCAAAGGGACAAGGGCACACAGCGGTAAGACACTTCAAAAGTTTTCCTAATGATAAGTAAATTATGTAAAGCATCACTCTCTTATTTTAAGGATTACCAAACGAAACAAAATTTTCTTTTTCTGTGGACTGCAAATAGTTAATGATGATCTTGTATACTCAATGGTAAATTGTACTCCTCTGTTCTTTTAATATAGTCTATATTTATAAAATGGAGGGAGTAGTATACAACTCATCACCCTTCTATTTAATGATTATCAAGCAAAACAGAATATTCTTTTCTGTGGAAGGACACAAGTAGGTAGTAATAGTTATCCTTTTTGTTCTTTTGATAATTGTAATAGTTATCCATCACCTTGATAATTTTAGGGATCGAGGTTTGCTTGAAGACACCATACATATGTGTGTGGAGCAACAAGTTGCTATGTTTCTCAATACAGTTGGGCACAACCTTAGAAATAGGCTTGTTGCTACTAATTATGGAAGATCGGGTGAAACTGTTAGTCGTTATTTCAATAAAGTCCTGCATGCTATTGGAGAGCTGTGGAATGGTTTTATTAGACCACCTTCACTAGAGACCCCTACCAAAATAGAAGGAAACCCAAGGTGGGATCCGTATTTTAAGGTGTGATGCTCAATCCATATCTTTCATTGACAATTGTACAATGAAACCTTTATAGCTGCTAACTTTTGCTAGGTTGTGTGCTACCTTATATAGGATTGTATTGGAGCTATTGATGGTACGCATGTAAGAGCATCTGTTACTAAAGACATGGAACCTTCGTTCCGTGGTAGGAAGTCCTACGCTACTCAAAATGTAATGGCTGCCGTAGATTTTGATCTACGGTTCACTTTTGTCTTAGCTGGTTGGGAGGGAACAGCACATGATGCTCTAGTTCTGAGAGACGCTTTAGAACGTCCAAATGGACTCCGTATACCACAAGGTAATAGATATAACTTTGTAGCTTAACCTTCATTAATTTTTTTTAGCTTAACATAGGTTGTAACACATTTGTCCCTTACATGATAGGCAAATTCTACCTAGTTGACGCTGGTTATGGAGCCAAGCCGGGATTCTTGCCCCCTTTCCGTGCTGTCCAGTACCATTTGAATGAGTTTGGGAATAATCCGGTGCAAAATGAGAAAGAATTGTTCAACCTTAGACATTCAGCGCTACGTGTGTCAGTAGAGCGTGCATTTGGGTCATTGAAGAGAAGGTTCAAGATTCTTGATGATGTCAAACCATTCTTTCCATTTCTAACCCAAGTAGACATAGTGGTAGCTTGCTGCATCATTCATAATTGGGTCATACACGATGGTGGGGATGATATCATAATACAAGAATCTGATTGGCCAATTCACACTCATGCCACGACATCTGCCGGCCAAGCAAGTGAACACACATTCATGGTTAATCTGAGACAGCAAATTGCTGACCAAATGTGGCAGGACCGCCAAAATAACTAATATATACTCAGAATTTTTGATAATGTGTGTACTCTGAATTTTTTGTGTATTGGACCATTGTATTGCTGCATAATGTGTGTACTCTGAATTTTTTGTTTATTCGATCATTGTATCGCTGCATAATGTGTGTACAAGAATTTTTTTTCATTGTACCTTGAATTGGCTACAACTAATATGGTTTGGTGCTTGATTCATTATTGTTGATGGTAAGTGCTATACAGTATGTTCTTTTGGTTTTTATGGTTGGCAGGGAATGGACAAGGACAAAGGTGATGAGAAAGACAAAGCTCATTGGGTTCCAGCTACTTCTGCTTTTATGTTGACATTTATGGCCAACATGGTGGCCAATGACACACGAACTTCATCGGGATTCAAGAGAGTGCACTACAATGCTTGTGCCAAGGCTGTCAATGAGCAGTTCATGACTAAGTACAATGGGGAAAATGTCAAGAACCACCTGCGTACATGGCAACGCAGGTATGCAAAGATACTCAAGGCAAGGAAAGTGAGTGGCTCCGGTTGGGATGAAACCAATTTCGTTATCACTCTTGATGCTGAGCACTATGCCTCCTATATTAAGGTATTTCAAGAAGCTACAACATTGACTCTGCAATTTCAGACATCGCCTAACACTGTTTTCTTGTTTTTACTTTTTTTTTTATAGGACCATAAACTTGGTGCTGATCTCTTTAACAAGCCTCTTGAGCATTATGCTGAAATGGAAACTCTATATGGAAGTAGCATGGCCACTGGAAAGTACGCAAAGGGTTCTGGTGAACCGCTAGGTGGGGAAGAAGTTGACACAGAAATTGATATGGAAGAAGCCAATGCTGATGGCACTACTATCCCAACATCCAACCACTCCCACCACTACTTCTGCTGCTACTAGTGTTAATCAAGCTGCGACATCCTCCACAACTAGACCGAACAAAAGAGCCAAAACTGCTGATGCGGAGGTTGATCCGCTCATTGCAACTCTCAAGATTTGCTCTGATAAAGTTGCTTCAGCTATAGAGAAGTTGGCTACTAGTGATATGGATCTCCCACCTGATTTGTATACCACTCTGAAAAGCATTCCAGGTTTCAACAGTACCCATATCTCTTCCTACTACTCTCACTTAGTGGCTAACCCTCACATTGGTAGAGCATTCTACAATCTACCAATTGATGCTAAGATCGATTGGATTGTGGAGTTCATCACTGCAAAGTTCCCTGATGCCGTAATTCCTGATCAGCATAGTGTTTCGGTTGTGTGGGGCTGTTGTATTTTGGTGGTGCACAAAGATTTGAACTTCTATGGGCTGTGTGGGGTTGTAGTATTTTGGTGGTGGACACCGATTTGAACTTGTATGCGCTGTGTGGGATTGTAGTATTTTGGTGGTGCACAAAGATTTGAACTTATGTATGCGAGCAAGTAATACCTGAGCAGGTTTAGTTAGGTTGTAATATTTTGTTTGTGCATTTAAGACTTGGACTTATTGTATGTGCACAATGATAAGACTTTCTAATTATGTATGTGGTTAGATACTATTTGATCGAGTTTTATCTATGATTATCGGACATTGTTACTAGATATGGGTATAATGATGAAATTTAATTAATAATCACATATTGATTAAGAATGTTATATTATTGTTGTTTATAAATAATAATATGTTCATAAAATAGGGGGTAACCTCATCCAGGGTGAGTGTATCATGTTGTCCTTCTTCATTCGTTCAACCAAACAAAACAGGGGATGAGTCTATCCCTGACACTCGTCCTTCCAACCAAACAAAACAGGGGATGAATCTATCCTTCCTATTCAGGGATAACTCAATCCCATCCCTCTTGACGCTCAACCAAACGCACCCTAAAACCCTCGCTTGCTGCGGGAGGACGAACGAAGAAGGGAGCTGGGATGGGAGAGCAGACAACAGGAGAAAATTCCGTGCGGCCCTCTCCTGTCCTCTGTCACGTACGATCCTTGCTGCGTGGAGAGGCTGCGCCTGATCAATCGGACGACCAGCGGGCACCGGCTCTCTCCCCAGCCTCACGCACGTCGTTCAGTTCGCGACCTCTGTCACGTTTTAGACTCTGAACTTAAATTACGAAAACCTTGTCTCTATCAGAACTACTAGTACATTGCAGAAAACGTGTGCTGACGCTACGTTGAAGTTTGACAATGCAAAAGAAGACAGACCCTTGCCCCCCGCGCCACCCCCCCCCCCCCAAAAAAAAAGTTTAAGCCAACACGGTGATGTCGTTTTCCTGGAAGTTAATAGTATTCAAATTCAGGGTCTCCACTTCCAAAACCATATAAGCCTCATGACTGCATTTATATTTCATTTAATCTAGTACAATTACATCTCTATTACAAAATGGGCTATGGCACAGTAAGGTCATATAATGAAGCATTTCTAAAATCTAAAACAGAACTTTATAAAACCGTCAGTGTGATGCTTTACGTGCCAACAAGCTTCATAGAATATCTGTCACCTGAAATAAAGCACAAGTCTGTACAATGACGAAGGAGATTAGCTTGTATAACAACTTATACGTCATGTGTGCATCTAGATTTCCTTCCTCTCCAATCTTTCTTATTAATTTGATCCTCATGCACATCTGCTCTGATGACTTTTTCATCTTCTTGGCAAGTTTAGGTACCGTCAGTTAAATATAAAATCCACATAAAACAGAGGCAAACCAAATAAAATGTTTTTCTTTTTGGCAAAAGTTTGTGAATGTATAATTACATGGGATACAGGCAGTAAAATGCAGGCCTTTTACCACTTTACACAAAAGTACAATTTCCCATACTTGAGCTCTCTTTGTTGAAAACATTGGAAGGAAGAAGTTACAAATTCGAAAATAAAAATCAAGCAATCTATCAATCACAATGCAGATTAGAACCCAAGTAGGATAAATTATGAATAATAGCATAACTCTAAATGATAGTAGATGGGGGCAGGCAGTAAAATGAAGGTATTTTGCCAATAACAACATTGAAACTTGGAAGTAAATAACCTTCACATTGCTCTTATTTAAGGTTGGCTCCAAGCATGCTTCTCCACATTGAACTTCCGCCACATCGTTGTGCTTAAACCAACCAACAGACACAAAACTGCATATCTCAATCAGAGATCAAATATGAAAGCACAAGCCATCATCTCCTACAAAGCAATCAAGATTGATAGTATTGGGATTTGAAAAAGGAGCCTGATTAGATGTGTCTTTAGGTGCTTTGTGTTCGGGTCTTTATAGGCATATAAAAATGAATTTTCAACAACCTTGACTGCTGCGTTAGCACTAGCTTTGTTCTTAATTTGTCTCACTGAAAACTGATAACCTAAGCAGTTTAGTGTTTTCAGTCAACGCTTTCAAAAAGTATAACTATCAACCGAGAGGTTGCAATTTGCTGTACATGAAAAATTATAGTGCATAGCACCTTCATTTTTTGCACAAACGGTAGATAGTACCTTAACTGGTAAGTGAACTGATGGGAATGGGAGAGAAATACATTCAGTTGACATGAAAATTTCAAAAGTCTCATCTCATCATATTCTGGTTTTTGATCAGTAAAGAACTATCACAGTTTTGTAGTTAGCATGCAGGATGTGACAACAGAATAGTAAAATATATAGCATATTAGTGTTCCCATTTAAGTTTGGTATCTCATTTTTCATATGTAAATCTAATTGGAGATGCTTGTGAATGAACAGAATGCTAGCAGCAACCATTTCAGAGATGCTTGTGAATACTTAGTGAAACAGAATGCCAGCTGCAACCATTTCAGAGGTGCCTGTGAATACTTAATAGATTAAAGACTGGCAAAGAAATAGAATGATCATAACCCTCAGTTTATATGGTTCTCCAGTCCATCCTCACCCGAACGCATTGGTACAAGGGAAAATGGAAATCAGTATTGACTGATTGAAGGTGTGTTGATAAATAACATTAGCATTGATGGATCTTAAACTATACTTATCATACAAAAACTCCTGCAGTTTGTGTGCCTCCCTCGTATTGCTTCCCCTCATTCGATCACCAGCATACGTCAAGCTAATAAAAGGTAGCAGCAACCATTGAAACAACCGTAGTAGAAACAACAAGAGAAAGAATACACGAACCAACCAAAGGAAAAAAGAAAAGGGCTCTAAGCCCATGCTGCAAATTATGACAAAAATACAGTAGGTCGCTTTTAAGCAGTGTTGTCAGTTTTATCATTACGGAGTCACCTAGCTTGAGGAACCTAGATTTTAATGTGGTGCAAAATAGACCTCAGGAGCAAAAGGTGAAGTCATCTATAGTAAGCAAAAGGTCAAGTTGTCAGGTATCACTTTAAATGTCAAGTTGCACAGTGTAAACAAAAGGTCTATACGATTGCTATTAGTAGACAAAAAAAAAATAATGCTGCAAATAAAATGGAAATCCATTCACATGGTTCAACTGGAATATATGAAGCCACCTAAAAATACTACTATGCTGCGGGGATTTCCAGATGTTTATGAAATAAACGTACACCGTCTCGTAAAATATAAACAAAGAGGGCATAAATGGCAGCTCATGCCCACAGTACATTGTTTAACGGGATGAAATAACTTAAACAAAATTTGTTTGTGACTCACTGTATAGTGTGCAATTGGCGTGCTCAACTAATCAACATCAGCTTTTGTGAACCTATAATGAACAAAAAACAGCAAGAATCAGTCCTATAATTGTCAAAGTCAACAAAATTCAATAAGAAACAACCGCAAGAATGTGTCTCCGCTGGCCTTGCAGCTCGGAGCACCGAAACAGGGGGAGCTGGATGGGTCACTTGGAAGTGCAGGTCGCCGAGGCAGTCATACAGGGGCAGGACACCAGGAGCATGTTGCGCAGGCCCGTACATGGGCATGTTCCAAGTGTGCATCCGAACAGGGCCCCAAAATCGAGGGGCCCCAAAATTTGTTTTTCCTAATTAAGCCCAGTCAAGTAAGCCAAACGATGTTTCCTTTCTAGCACCGCTGATTGTGTATCCGTTTCGGCTCCATTGTTTGTCGTATCCGTTTCCGGCACCGCTGATTACCGCACGCACCAAATAAATAGATGGCTTCCTACGATATCTGATCACAACTGTCTTCGTCGGTTCGCCCCTGAAGAACGACGAACACGTGCTCTTGGCCGGCTTCTGTGCGTCCTGCGGTGGTAGGAGTGGCCTCATCTTTGTTACTGAACCAGGTCCATCCATATCTCTTGCCTAATTAGCTTCGTCTGCTGCCGCGTCTGAATTTTGATTGTCTGCTTCCCCTTGTCCATATTTCTCTAATTAGCTTGTTTTTATGTACGTACTACAGAAGGTGTATTTCATTTATCAAAGCGCATGAAAAAAAGGAGGCTTGAGGCAGTTGCTGAGAAACAAAAGGGAGCTCTTGATAGGTTTGTTCTTAAAGGTCAAAGCACTGAAGTTGCAGATAATCAAACTCTTGATGCTAATATTGATGTTGATCGAAATAATGGTGATGATGATAACACAAACCATGCCGAAGCTGACGATCTCACTTCAGAAATTGATTCAGCACATTCTACTCGTATTGCTAGTCCTAGCAATGCTGACCATCACCCTCGTACTTCAGAAACCGATGAAGTTCAGGAGAACGGCAGTGGTGTTGAAGCTACCATGGATATTTTTGATCCAAGATGTTGGGATTCACTTGATCAAAAACAAGTTGACATTTTGCTTCAAAAAGGTCCCAAAAGAGACTTGGCTTTTCAGAAAGGCCCTAAAGATAAATTATCTCGAAGGTTTACTGCTGCACATTACACTAGAGTTCTACCCTTTAAAGAGAAGCGAGATAGAGACTGGTTGGTATATTCCAGAGAGCTCGATAGAATATTTTGTTTTTGCTGCAAGGTATTGAGGAAAGGACAAACAACAGGTATATTACAACATGAAGGTTTCAATGACTGGTCACATATTAGCACGAGACTTAAACAACATGAAAATAGTGCAGAACGTATTACCAATATGGTCACTTGGAAGGAAGCGCGTCTCAGGTTTGGGAAAAATCAAACCATTGATAGTGTTGCTCTGCGAGAACTTCAGAAAGAAAAGGACCATTGGAGGAAAGTTTTGCTAAGAATTATTTTGATGGTAAAATTTCTAGCGAAGCAAAATTTGGCTTTTCATGGCAGTAATAGCAAATTGTACCAAGCTAACAATGGGAATTTCATGGGCTTCGTTGAAATGGTTGCTGAATTTGACCCGGTTATCCAAGAGCATGTTCGACGCATTACAAATGATGAGACTCATATACATTATCTTGGTCATGGCATCCAGAATGAAATAATAAATTTGCTCGCTGCTGCAACCAGGTATGAAATAATTAAGAAAATAAAGTAATCAAAGTATTTCTCGGTTATACTTGATTGCACTCCAGATGCCAGCCATCAGGAACAAACTGATCATAAGATATGTTGACATGCCATCAGATTCTATTTGCATTGAGGAATCCTTCTTAGGATTTTTAGAGGTGAATGATACTATAGGACAAGGATTATTTGACATTTTGCAAAATGAACTAAAGAACCTTGGCCTTGATATAGACGATGTGAGAGGACAAGGATATGATAATGGGTCAAATATGAAAGGAAAAAATCAAGGGGTACAAAAGAAACTTTTGGATATCAACCATCGGGCCTTTTATTCAACTTGCGGTTGTCATAGTCTTAATCTAACATTATGTGATACGGCAAAGAGTTGTGGTAAAGCAAAAAAAAAATTTTGGAGTCATACAACGTATCTATACAATATTTGCTAAGTCCACTAAGAGGTGGCAAATTTTAAAAGATAACATATCAGGACCGACTCTCAAGTCATTATCAGCCACACATTGGGAGAGCCATGTTGAAAGTGTAAAGGCTATCAGATTTCAAATGGATGATATAAGGGAATCTTTGCTCCAAGTATCTGATACTGACAAGGATGATAAAATTAGAAGTGAAGCTCATTCTTTGGCAACCAATGAATTGGTTGACTTTAAGTTTTTAGTATCAGTGGTTATCTGATATGAAATATTATATGCTTTTAATTTGGTCAGCAAGCAGTTACAAGAAAAGGATATGCTTATTAATATTGCAATTGAGAGAGTGCACGGTCTGATCACCTTCTTCAATGAGTATAGGGAGACTGGGTTTTCAAAAGCACTAGAATTAGCTAAAGAAATTGCACAACAGATGGATATTGTGCCATCCTTCCCAGTCATGCGTAAAATCAAAAGGAAAAGACAATTTGATGAAACTCCTGATGATGATGAATCTAGTTCACTATCTGCAGAGAATTCAATTAGAATCAAGTATTTTTTTGCCTGTTGTTGATGAAGCTATTGGTTCACTTGCTAGGAAGTTTGAACAGTATAAGGGATATAAAAGTACTTTTGGATTCTTGTTTACTTTACAGAAATTTGCGATCCTTAGATGAAAAGAGCTCGGTTTCTTCTTGTGAACATCTTGAAGCTGAACTTAAAGGCGACCAACATTCAGATAATGATGGGAAAGAGTTATATATGGAGCTTAAGTTCATGCGAGATCTTATCCTAGAAGAGGAGATGGGCGCGGTTGCAATTCTGACGTTTGTGAAGTAGATGGCATGTTTTCCCAATGCCCTGATTGCATACAGAATTTTGTTAACTATTCCAGTTACTGTTGCATCTGCGGAACGAAGCTTTTCAAAATTGAAGTTATTAAAGTCATACTTGCGTAGTACAATGACACAAGAAAGGCTCAATGGACTAGCAACAATAGCAATCGAAAATGACGTCTTGGACAAGACTAACTGTGAAAGTATAATAGAAGATTTTATTTCCAAGAACACTAGACGAATGACGCTCTTTTTATTCAAGAAACTTTGCTACTACATAAGAAAAGTGCATTTAAAGATATTTGTAATGGTAAAAGGAGGGCCTCATTTTGTTATTCGAACACACGGGCCTAAAAAACACCGGTACGGCCCTGATGTTGCCGAATCAGTTCGTCGAATGGGCGTGCGGAGGCTGACGTCGGAGAGCAGCAATGACAGACGAGCTGGATCTAGCGCGCTATCGCCATGGCTGAGAGAAAACAAATGGGTAAGGGCGACGGTTGGGCACCAGGGGTTACCTCGGGCCTGACGGCGGCAGCACCCTTGTCCTGGCTCTGGCGGCGGGTCCCAGCTCGGCGAGAAGTAGAAGGCCCCGGGTCCTGGCTCGGCGGGCAGTAGGAGGGGGCGGCCTGAAGGAGGCAGCGGCGCCTCGGCGCGTACCGGGGGCGGCGGCGTCCTCGGCGAGGGCCTGATGGCTACGGCGCCCTCGTCCTGGCTCCGGCGGCGAGTACTGGCTCGGCGAGAAACTTGGATCCAGTTTCAACTCCTTCGTCATCTCGCATCCAGGGCGCCGTCGTGCGGGGGACGACGACAGCAGTAGCAATGGACACGGCGACCTCGGATGGGATGGGCAACCCGATCCGAAGGGCGCCGCCTTCTCCGCAGGGCCGAGGAGCCTCTTCGTGGTGGGGTTGCGAGGCGGCAGCGGTGCGAGGGAGCGGCGGCAGCGGTGGGGGAGCGGCGGCCGGGGCGAGGCGGCGGTGGCGATCCGGCGACAGAGAAGGCGGTGGCGCGTTCGTAGGGGGAGATCTATCGAAATGGAATCTTCGAATCTGTTTAATAAAATAGTACTCTACTCAATTACATCTTAATAAAATGGATTAATTTGAAATATGTCATTACAACTTTCTCGTTTCTAAAATATACCATTATAATTCATGCTATTCGAACCATGCCATTACAATTTTTCTATAATTTGAACCATGTCATTTTATATGTATTCAATTATGTTAGCCCGACACATAGGTATCCAGTTGTCACTGTATTTTTGTATAGACCATTTTGTCCTTACTGCTTCTCTCTTCAGTCAGCCCCATAATCAACAAGTCATCTTCTTCCCCAGTTCCCCCACCTGCTTGCAGTCATGGATGCTCCTCAGTCCTCATGCTAGTCCTCGCTTCCACTTGAGTGAGATGTTGCACGCCGGTCTACGCCTGACGTCGTCATTCCGAGCATGGAATGGAAGGCGCGACGGAAGGGGCGGTGGCGGTGTGGTCCTCGATTTAGACGGAGATCGAGATACTCGGTCGTCATTGGAGCTCGATCCCCTTGAAAGCTGGCCGCGCAGGTATGACGTGGGAGGAGGCGGTGCTGGGGCCGACGAGTACCCATCGAATCGAGTTTCTTCCCAGCGAATGGATATTATTCCCCACAAATTTTGAGCTTGTCTGGTGGCCGGACCTGAGAAAGACAACGTCGACCTTAGATTTCATGGTGCCGAGATCTTGGAAGCAACGACGTCGTGCTGCAGCATTGATGAGGAGTGCATACCGCGAAGACCCTCAGCACCACCACCTCCTGTGCAGTAGCTGTCCATGCCCGGTCAGCTTCCAAAGAGACCAAGACCCACCTGTGCGAGCAATAAGAAGAGAAGAACTAGCTTTGCTTAGGGGCTCAAACCAAGCTAATCGAGGGTCATTTTAGCCCATACAAGTTTTTGGTAGAGAGAGATAGTAGAAAAATGGTTTAAAGGTGTATAGGATGGCATGGTTCTAATTATAAAAGAATTGTAATGGTATGGTTCGAATATCATAAAATTATAATGGTATATTTCAGAAATGAGAAAGTTCCAATGACATATTTTAAATTAACCCTAATAAAATAGGACTCCAGCTACCGAATAAGATCGCTTTAAGAGGAGTAAATTACTTTTTTGGTCTTCAAAATTTACTTCTTATTTTCTTGACCTCTTCTGAAATAAAGTTCCTTCTTTGATCCTAAAAAATTTCAAACTTCCACATATGGTCTTCCGTTAGAAATATAGCTAACACCGTTAGTATGAGGTCAAGAAAGAAATTTTAAAATTTTAAAGCCATTATTTCTGTATGTTTGTAAGTCATTAAAAAATATCATTTATAATTTCAAAATAAAATTGATTTTGTAAATTAAAATATTATATGTTCACTGTAGCTTGTTAAAAAAATATTTTAGCATAAGATTTTAACTACATATTTTAGCAAAAAAAATTGCTAAAATAATATTGTGACACCTCAGGTGTCACCAGGAACCAAATCGACAACTTAAAACCCTAATCGACAAAAATTTCACACTTAAAAGCAGAATCGACACTGGTGGTAAAAAGAAATGTTGTTGAAATACTCCAAAGGAACACTACGCCAATTTTTGACAATCAACAAAACACGATTAGTAGATCGGAAAATTTGTTTAAACAGTGTCGAAAACCTTCTTCTTCGGGAAGGAATTAAACCCTAATGAGTAACCTATCAAAATTTCCACAACACCCTAGCTATATTTTTGCAAAACAATCAAGTAAACTTCAAAATAGAATTTTGGAAATTTATTCAAAATTTTTGGATAAGATTTAAACCTCTTTAAAATTCACACAAACTAGAATAAACATGAAATTTCAAGAATTTTTAGAGAACGAATTAGGACTTCCACCCTAAATGAAAATTGTTCCAAATAATTCCTTTAGTACACAAAACAAGTTTCAAAAATTTCTCAGCTGAGGAGGTAGGGTTTTCAATCGAATCAAGAAGGAGCTTTGTAGTAATCCAAAAATCGATTTGAAAAGCGGCTGACGAGCTACAGTATCGGCCGCCCGCCGCGGCCAAGGGCCTGTTCGTTTCCGCTTATAAGCGGCTTACGGGCCGAAATAAACCAGAAATCGAGCCCAAACGGACCGCTTATAAGCGGCGGCGGCGTAACGCGTGCGGCTCGCGAACGCGTCGCGCAGCAGAAAGGCTGCGTTTCCGTGCCGCGGCCGACGAGCGCGTTTTCGCGTGAGGCCTCACGTTTTCGGCTGGATATCTGCGTGACCGCCCCCGCCCCGATGCTGCATCGCCCCAGAGCCTCCCCGCTCCACCCCCTCCCCCCCCCCCCCGACGACGACCGCCGCCGCGAGCCCCCCCCCCCCCGACGACTGCCGCCGCGCGCCGCCGGCCCTCCCCCGCCAACGATCGACGCCGCGAGCCCCCCCCCCCCCCCCCCCGCGGGACGACGACGGCGGTCGGCCGCCCCCCCCGGGGACGATGGTTGCTCTGGAGGCCGCCCCCAAACCCACCCACCCCCCCCCCCCCCGACGGCGCCCGAACGTGCCCCGCTCCGCGCGACGGTTCCACCGAGGCTGAGGCCGCCCGCCCGCCGGATCCGGGCTACAGCCGCGCCCGCAACAGGAGGACGACAGAGCGACAGATCCGACCCCCACCGACGCTGCTGGCCCCTCCCCCCTCCCCGACGACAGGAATCCAGTAGCCGCTTCCCGCAACGGATCCGAAAGGTGAGGGTTCTTCTTCCTATCTGCTTATAGGTACGCCGTATGATCCACCATTTATAAATGGCTGCGCTTGTCTAACTCTTTTTTTTCCATTCATATACAGAGACAACGAACATTAACATATTGTACCTAGTCCTGGTAAGCATATGCACTGCTTCTCAATAAAAGCTTGCTAAGCATACAGTTAGAAGGATGTCATGAATTAAGTAATATAGCAGGGTATATTTTTCTCCATAATCCCCTTTACAACAAGGATTTATATAACAGTAATTTTAAATAATAATACAGCGACAGATCCGCCCCCATTTCAGGCATCCAGCAGCCACTCCCCCACTCACCCAGCGGCCTACACATCCGAAGGTAAGAGGTCTTGTTCCTATTTCATACACTGCCTGTTGTTGTGTTCTAGGTACGTCGTAGTTTATTTTGTTGGATCATTTAGATGGAGAAGTCAGCAAAGGTCGCAGCAAGATGGGATTCCTTTGCTGCGAAAATTTTTAATGACATTTGTGTGGAAGAAGTGCATGTCCACAATCGCCCACAACAATGTTTGAATAGTGTGGGATATGCAAATCTTGTGAGAAAATTCTTTGAGCGCACCAAGAGGCCATACACCGAGAGCCAAATGAAGAACCGGTGGGATTTGTTGAAGAAAAAATATGGTCAGTGGAAAACTCTGAATTTGAGAGCCACAGGGTTGGGCAGAGATCCTCTTACGGGCTGCATTGTCGCTGATGACACATTGATATCGAACCATGGATTAAGATCAACTAGGAGGTTTAGTAGCAAAGAAGCATTAGGGATGTTTCTATGGGTTTGTGGTGCACCTCAGTCGTTAAGGCAATGGAAAAATAAGTTTCATCACTCACTAGAAACTATTAGTCGGAAATTTGAAGAGGTTTTAGATGCTGTTATTAGCTTGGCTGCTGAAATTGTGAAGCCTAAAGACCCACAGTTCAACATGGTTCATCCTAAACTTCGAGAAGACAGGTTTTGGCCTTATTTCAAAGATTACATAGGTGCTATAGATGGAACACATATAGCAGTAACTGTTCCTTTAAGTGAACAACCAAAGTACATTGGTCGTCATGGATATGCTTCACAAAATGTTATGGCAGTTTGTGACTTTGATATGAGATTTATTTTTGCTGTCACTGGTTGGCCTGGGTCTGTTCATGACACTCGAGTGTTGTTGGATACGTTGTTGACATACAAAGATCACTTTCCAAAACCTCCTAAAGGTAACAACAAGTGTTGGCACAATTTCTTTCGATTCAATTATCCAAATATTCTAAATTTATAAATTTTATATGCAGGTAAGTACTACCTTGTGGACTCTGGATATCCTAACAGAAAAGGGTTTCTCGCACCCTATAAGGGTCAAAGGTATCATGTCACCGAATGACAGCATGGTCCAGTTGGATACAAAGAAGTATTTAATCAAGCACATTCATCACTTAGAAATCATATTGAGCGTGCATTTGGAATACTAAAGATGAAATGACGCATTCTTTTAAGCTTGCCTAGCTACCCAGAAAATAAGCAATCCAAAATTATATATGCTTGTATGGCCCTTCACAATTTTGTTAGGGAGCATGCTTTGAATGACGCACATTTCCAAGCGGACGTTGAAGGCAATGGATCTCAGCCGTCACAACCTGTGAATGATGATATTTCAGAAGATGACATGGATATGGGAGCTCTACGAGAAGCTATTACTACCGCAATGGTTTCATGAACTATTTGTATTCTAATCCTATTGTATTAGATTATAAAATTAGGATATTTGAGTTAACTTTATTCTTCATTACTATTATAAGATTATTTTTATTTAGCAAACTCGAATATTATTGGGATCGTCTATATTCGTCTTCAATTCGTAATAAAATGAGGTATTACAGTCGAGTTGATAAGCGAAACCAAATAAACGTATCTAAACGTCCTGCTTATTTTAACCCATAAGCCGCTTTTAAGCGTATCCAAACGTCCTGCTTATTCAGATTCTCGCTTATCTAAAAAGCAATATAATCGATTATATGGCTTTTCAAATAAGCGAAGTTCCAGAAAAGCGGATCCAAACAGGGCCCAATCCACCGAGCGGCAGAGCGCCTCTCCCGTCGGCAGGGGTCGCGTCCCGGCGCCAAGCATTCAAGCCTCCGACAAGATCTTGCAAATGGATCTCCCCTCCTTCCTCCTCCTCTCTCTCACTCTCTCGTTGCTCCTCCCCGCGCGGCAAAGCCCCTGCAGCACGCCACCGCCCCGCCGGCCCAATCCCGCCGTCCCTCTCTGTTCCCCCTCCCCATCTCTCTCCGCAACACCTTAAAGGCGTGCCCGAGCCTCCCTACTCCTTCCCCCACGTCCAATTTCGTTTCCTCGACGCGCAATTGTTGTTCCTCTTTGCTCGGCCACCGCCGCCCGCCATTGCCGTCGAAGGTCACTCGATGAGTCGACCCTTCCGGCCATTCTCCACCGTTATCACTTTGCCTAACCTCTCCCTCTTGTCCTAACATAGCTCCCGTTCCATCAAGCGACATTCCAATCCACCCATTCGTCGGGAACACTCACTGCCGCCGCCCGCCATTGCCGAGCGGAGCAAGCTCACGGTGAGCCCCCTGCTCCGGCCGTTTTCCCCGCTCTTTACCTTGCCCAATTCATTTGTAGGTCCTTGTGCAGCTCACGCGCCCTCCTCTCTCCGGAAACTTGCTCCTCTCGTCGGGAATTCCTCCTCGCCGCGGCCGCCGTCGACCCCCACGGTGAGCACCTCTCTCCGGTGATGGAACTTGGCCGTTGTCGTATTGCCGAGCCTCGACGTAGCTTGTAGATGGTGTAGGGAAAATAATCAAGCGCAGCCGACCACCCTTTCGCCCGGAATCGGCCGCCGGAGCTCATCGGAGGTAGCGCCCCTGTTCTGCCCTAGACGACTGGGTTATTTTTATTTTCCTCCTAAACTGTCCTGTTTTGTTAAATGCCAAACAAATCACAGAAGAATCGAAAAATTCTAAACTAAAATTTGTTAGAATCCTTGTGTAATGGACTAATTTTATGTTAAAACACTTTTTCAAAAACGACCAGGGATTTTCAGAAATAATTAGAATACTCTTTTCGGTTTTTGAATTTTAGATTACATTCTAGAGCAGTTCTAGGGCTGAAGTTTGATATACAAATATGGCATGGCAGTAGGCATCCTCTGGAATTTTATGGGGATTTTAGGACTACAGAGTTGCATGTAACCTTTTTAAAATACTCCATTCTTCCTAGCTAATTTACATTTTCTAAAATACATTATAAAAGTCCTCCAAAAAAGTTGAACCCAAAAACATAACTTTATTTGTAAGGCTCATGAGTGAGTGCATAAAGTTTCATAATTTTATTCTTGGGTTTAGTAATTATTTCTGATTTTACAATTTTAAATAACAGAAACTTTGTTGAATTTTTATAAAATCTAGAAAATTCATCTAGACCTCAACCAAATTTCAAAATTCATATTTCAGAGAGAACTATCAATTAAAAATAAAATTTTAGTACAACTAAAAATTTTCATTTCAACCCTAAGATTAATAGTCGTAGTTTATTAAATAATTGTTATCCGAAGAAAAGTGCCGATCAATCCTCAACCCAAGTTTGTTGCTTGATTCAGGAAATATGGTCAATTACAAATCACCTCATGGGAAATTGAGTAGATTTCTTGGAACCCCATTCATTAAGTCAAAAAGTAATTAAACTAGTGGCGTCGAAGAATTAGGGTTAACCCTAATTTCTAAACATCGCCCATTAAAACCCTAGAATACTCCTTGATAAAAGCATTATGTTATCATTTCTTTGAACTCCTCATAATCATAATGCATCATGTAGATTCTGAAGCGCTCGAAGTAGCGGCAAAGCCTGATTCCTCAATTCCCGCCGGAGAAGTCAACCATAGCTCCAAAGAACCAGGCAAGCCCCGGTGCACAACCGTTATTTAAGTTTTCCCTTTTATAACTCAGTGTGTCTTGTTTGTGCATTAAGTACTAGGAGTTAATTGAAACCATAGTTGCATTTGTTTCCCATAGGAAATCCTATCGGTAGTTGGTATAGATACTCCTTAGTATGCTATGCAGGTATTGCCGGTAGAAGTCGAGCAAAGTGGACGCTGCTCGCGAAAGGTAGGTTGTTAGATGAAACTTCCTTTTGATACATTATGACACCTGATGATGAGTTAATTAAGGAAATATAAAAGTTTGAGGGTCAGACAGGATACCAATTAGGTCGGCGACTGGACCGGGTCCAGGGTGACCGTAGACTTGTCTGATCCGTGTGGTCCGAGATTAATCGAGTGTTGAATGTACTGGTCGTATGCTGGGAGTTATGGGCCCCAGTAAACCTATGTAGCCTAGTAATTGCCACGTCGAACCTGCCCTACGGTGTCTGACTAGGAGGAGATCTGGGGTGGGCAGCGTGGGAACTCCACAGAAACCGTCTGGGACGTGTTGTCTGGTGGGATGCGGCACTGCTAAGGCAGACGTAGGAGGGAATTGACGTTGCAGGAGCTGGTGTGAACGGTTGCCGCGTGCGAGTCTGGGACACACACGTGTCGTACGATTAGGTCTTCCCCTGCAGGGTATAAAAATCGTTTCGAACCGCTGTCGCTCCCAGTTGGTGAGCATGCTCGTGAAACGCACCACATTTTTGTAAATAAGTTGAGATCCAATGAGGATGATACTATGATGATTACTATTACTTCGTCACTTCTATTATGCTTGATTAGTTCAGTGCTTATTAAAGTTATATTTTAATTACTTAACCTGTGCTAAAATTTGACCAAAAGTAGTACAAGTTTGCGAGTCCGTTTTGCAAGTAAACCCCCCCCCCATCAGCCTTCATGTTTAGGAGTCGGCTGTAGTCAGCCATTTTTGACGGGTCAGCCTTGTTGAGCTTCTTAGAAGCTCACGCGTTAGCGATATATGGTTTTCAGGCGCCGGCATGCAGAACCAGGACGATAGCATCCACTGGGAGGAGTCTCACTCCGAGGTTGGGAACCTCCAGTGGGAACTGTGCGAGTCGCCGCAGTAACTTTGGAGTGGCCAGTAGCATGATGCCCCTGGGCATGGTGCATGCTTTTGCTTAATGTATGAGTGTCGGAGTCTGTAAGCATTCGAGTCTTCCGCTGTTACGTTTTCAAAACTTTATTTGCGCATTCTGAATCTGTTGTAAGACTTAAGTTTCAATCTATGGATTAATGTTCTATTAAATTCTCTCTCCTTGTAAATTATTGCTGTTTATCCCTGCCTGTGTTGTATCGTGTGTACGCTCGCTTCGCCGAGCGTTGCCCAACAGGATCCTGACTCAACGACCGACTGGATCCGTCCCGAAGGAGGTTTTCTCGACGGGTCCGCGTCAAATATCAACATCAGTCAGTAGTCAATATATTTTCGACTCAAGTATAGTACTAAAATATATAGTTAAAATCTTATGCTAAAATATTTTTTTTATTTTTTTTTGGCTAAAATAATATCCAGCAGTCAACATATTTTCGACTCAAGTATAGTGCTAAAATATGTAGTTAAAATCTTATGCTAAATTTTTTTTTGTGCTAAAATAATATCAACACGAGTCAGCAGTCAACATATTTTCGACTCAAGTATAATGCTAAAATATGTAGTTAAAATCTTATGCTCAAATATTTTTTATTTTTTGCTAAAATAATATCAACATCAGTCAGCAGACAACATATTTTTGACTCAATGTAGTGCTAAAATATGTAGTTAAAATCTTATGCTAAAATATTTTTTTTACAAGCTACAGTGAACATATAATATTTTTAATTACAAGAATAATTTTATTTTGAAATTATAAATGATATTTTTCGATGACTTACAAATATACTGAAATAATAACTTTAAATTTCTAAGTTTCCTTTCTTGATATTATAGTAATGGTGTTAGCATGATCTCTAACGGAAGGGCATATGAGGGGTCTTAAAATTTTTTAGGGCCAAGAAAAAAACTTTGTTTCAGAAGAGGCCTAAGAAAGTAAGAAGTAATTTTTGAGAGGTCAACCAAGTAATTTACTCCTTTAAGAACGACGACAGGTAATGACCTGTGAAATGTCCTATTTGCCTTTGGTTTAAAATTTAGTTGACAATAATACCCTTTCTCCATATGAACCAGTTTTGGTCCAGGCATCTCCGTTCGACCCGGTCAGACGCGTCTCCTGCGGCTGGCTAGGCTGGCTGCGACGATTGGCGAAGCGCCGGCGGCGCGGGACCTCGGCCGCGCGCCTCTGCTCCTCGGCGCGCCGGCGACGCGAGACCTCAGCCACGCTTCTCCCCCAGCGGGACCTCAGCCGCACGCCCCTGTTTCTGGGCTGACTCGCCCCTGCTCATCCTCCAGCGGTGCTTCGGCGATGCGTCGGCGGTTGGTGGCGCAGGCCCGGTCCCTCCTTCTCCAACGCTGGCCACGGTTCCAGCTACGCGAGCAAGGTCCACGTTCTGCAGCTCCACCTCCATCCCCATGCTTATCCCGTGCATTTCTTGCGCCTGCACGATGTGGTGTTGATGGAGCTGTAACATGATGGAGCTTTAACATATCTTTATTTTAGGAAGTAAATGATGGAGCTATGTATGTCTTTATTTTGGGAAGTAAATGATGTAGCTGTAACATGTAGCTTATTTTGGGATGTGGCGTTGATGGAGGCAACACAGATACATGGAGGGCCATTTTTGGCTGTATAAAAATAGTATAGGTGAATTTGCTGCTGTTTAATTAGGTTTATTATATATGAGAATGTAGCATTCTTAGCTATTTCATGTTGTGCATGCCTCTTGTTTTTTCCTAGTCTTTCAAGTGAATTGAAGCTGCTGTCGAGGCCGCCTTTTTTTTTTTGCCTCTTATTGGATAGATTGAACCGTAGCATTTACCTTATATTTATTTTTGTCTTTCCATTTTCAGTTTTGATCCGTATGATTCATATCGTCTGCTAGTTACTTCATATGCAACTGGACAGGGGGTCAATGATGGGGTTGAAAAAATACAGCATGAATGGTTCACTCACAGCCAAGTTACCATAGAGGAAGTTAGAGATGAGCTATGGAGGAGAAGGCCTTGGAGGGCAAACCTGGAAGTCATTTTCCAGGGGGTGGACAGTGAATCACATGAATTAGTTGAGGTGGCAACAACTGGTATCTTGCATTGTATCTTCAGTGATAAGTTCTATACAAGAACGGTTACATTAACAGCTGACATAATGGATAAAACTCATGCCAAATTGAGGCAGAAGCTCAAGGCCAAAAGCAGGTGCAGCAAGGTTACTCAAGCAAAGACAAGATTTGCTTTTTTTTGGCTGTGTAAACAAAACAGTCAAGCGAAATTTTGGGATGTTGTTTTTTTTGTGGTTGTGTAAATAAAACAGTCAAGTGAAAATTCTGAGATGTCTTTTTTTGTGGTTGTGTAAACAAAACAGCCAACAGCAATTCTGAAATATAAAAAGATTGTTCTGATGGATTGTGTTCTGAAACTGAACTTGTTCTGATGGATTGTGTTCTAAAACTGAACTTGTTGTTCAGTTCTGTGGTTGTTATGTTGCTGTGAAACATGTGTTTTGATGCTTTACTGCCTGGAATGTAAAAAAATTTATCAGTTTGTTATTTACGTAAAACATGTCTTACTGTTTGCTCTGAAGGCTGCAACGCACTGCACTTGTCAGTGCCACCAAGAGTACTAGCACAAGCCAAGCCCGCACACGTTCGACTCCTCTGCTAACAGATGGGCCAGACGTGACGCGGGTCCATGCTGCTGCTTTCGCGGGGATCAGCGCAGCACAGGCAGCCCTCCCACAGGCCAAGTACAAGAAGCACAAGAATAAGAAAGCTCCAGATGGCCTAGCGCTAGGCGGGCGAGGTGGTACTAAACGTCCTAGCTGAGCGGGGCGCGGGGCACGCGCGGAGCACGGAGCGCACACGGGCTGAATGGTCTGCAGCCCACGCTCGCGGTGGCGGGGCGCGAGCGGCACGCACGGTGCGCAGCGCACACTCGGTCTGTGGCCCAGTGAACCAGCCCACACTCCCACTCCAGATGGCTCACTGACGGTTGGGTCCCACATGTCGGCGCGGATGATCCAGATGAGTTCATCCATCTGCATCGTTTTGTTATTTTGATTCACTTCTCAAAATTCAAATTTGTTTATTTTCCTCATTTTTCGTCCAAATGAATTGGTTTTTTTTCGGTAATGTTTTTTAAAGATGATAGATTTCAGTTGGTGCACGTTACTCATTGATGTTCAACATAATATTTGAAGTGGAAACATTGAACAAAAAAGGATACTTTTTAGGAAAATTTGTCTTTTTTATAAATCTCAGATAGTACAAAATCTTTGAACAAGGCTTGGTGGGAATGTAGTCCTTATGCCTATAGTCATGGGTAAAATGTAATATAATTTTTTTGCACAATTATACTGCCCGGTGGTTCATGTTTCAAAAAATCAGGTGAAAGTTTCTTATAACTTATACCCTATAGTCCGATGTACAAACACGTGCACATTAAATAATCTCATAAGAAAACAAGAAAAAAAAACCATAAGTTGGTTTTGGTGTAAAACAGCAGGCTATCAATTTTTAGTTCAAAATTCGTTATAAAAATTGATATAAAAAACATCGAATCAATTGGAAAAAACACATTTTATTTTTTTTTTAAGCAGCAGTTAATTGTTTTCGAATCTTTTGATAAACTTTCGGGGAGATATTTTAAATAGTATTCCTAACTCCAAAATAATTTTAGCTTAATTTTTGTAACTTTCGAATCCTATGATTTTAAAAAATGAACCATACGCTTTATCACAGCGAAGACGGAGCTTTTAGTAATGGACAAGCAGGTCTCTCCTCTACTTGGCGAACTCTTCTGCCTGGGCGTACGGCTCATACCTTCACGGGAGCACATGTGCGCGTGAAGGCAGGATCACGTCCAACTCTGAGGGGTAAAAACGTAATTCAAATTAGATGGTTCCAGGGGTACAATCGTCACTTGGCTAGTCCATTCCATGTCATCAGACTTATTTGGCACAAAAAAATATTTAGAAGTCCTATTTTATTAAGTTGTAATTAGATAGAGTACTATTTTATTAAACACATTGGCAAGAGTCCTATCGTAATAGCGTCGATGGTGTCCATTGGCAAGAGTCCATAAACCTCCCTCTATAAGTAGTCGCTAGAAACAGATCGCGTGTCTCGCTTCGTGCGGCCTTCATCCCCCTTTCCTCAATCTTCTTCGCAAACCCCTTCCACCGCTCCCCTCCAATCCTTCTTCGCAAACCCTAGATACATCGATGCCGGAGGACGAGGTTGAGGTGTGGGCAGATGCGCCTAGAACGTGGGCAGAGGCGCTGGAGATGGAGGAGCGGGAGTTGCTTAATTGCCTATCCTCGATCATGTTGAAGATTGCGGCCCTCGACTCTGAATTGAAGGGCATGGGCGAGGCGGAGCGCGAGGCGAAGCAGGCAAAGGCGGAGGAGGAGAAAGCGGCCCTGGTGCGAGAGTGTATGCTCGTCTTATCTCAGATTAGATCACTGGATTATCCAACGATGAGCGAGGACGAGCGGGCGGAGGAGGCTGAGAGGATGAGGCAGGATGCGCTGGCCGAGGTGCGGCGCCTGAAGGTGCAGGGGGATCCCGACGGTTGGTACCTGGAACGTATGGCGTGCATCATCGACTACGATCTCAAACAGGGGGGCATGTACTACAATCGTTTCAGCTTTGTCGACTTGGCTACATTCGACCTCGATGAAGAGTGTAAGTGTAAAATCTCCCTTCCCTTTCTGCAATTAGTAGCTGCTGCACATTCTGATTCATACCCAATCCATGTAGTATGGATTAAACTGTCCTATAGTCGTTTCACCTAACCTTAGTGTGTTGTGGTGTGCATTTTAATGTGATCATGTATATATATACATGAATCATATAATTTACATCCTTACCGTAGTATTTATTTTGACCACAGCGCCCATTGGTACAATGAGATTTACGCACAAAGTCTATGAAACCAACAAATTCAAGGTTTGCAAGGCAGCAGTCAACGTGTTATCTGTCCAGATAGCCTGCTCGGATGTTGGCTTCCCAATCCAAGTCTATGGCACTGTCATTGTTAGAGACAACATAGACTACAAGTGCGTTTATCTCTTTCGCCGAGACAGAGACCATAGCCAGCTAATCAGATCTAAGGTACAGCTTCTTCCGACTACTATATATTATTTGATCATCAGTTATTATAAATCACATTCCCCTTCTTTTGTATATACTACAGTATAGATAGGGAGAAAATTAACCTGCAATTGATTATCGGCATGCAATGTATCCACATCCGCTAGATGTGTTGTCTATAAAACATAAGCTATTCCCAATATATCCTCTGTTCACATACTGCTCTTGTTTCAATTCAATTCCCATCCTCATGCTTAGTCAACAAATCGCTGCTGCTGCCGCGTTGTTTAATTGATACCATCTATCACTTTAAACCCTGGTTTCCAGTAATCTTTAATTGTAGGCATACTGGGTGCGCCAGCATGCTATATCTGCACGATAGTACTGTCTGGCAGCTGACTGAACACTGGACAGTTAACAGTTTCTGCATGCTGTGTGACATTGATATTGTGATGTTTTCATCTACTTCTATTGATACCTTATAATATGTTTGGAAAAACTATGCCACTAGTAGCTAACCTATCATTTAATCTTTTTTTTTGTCCTCAGGATGAACCGTTAATCTTGACTGGTCCCAAACGAGGACTTACATTGTTTGATCCGGATTATATTGAGACTGATCTGAAGATCAAGGATCATCAAGGGAAGGATAGGGAACTCAGTAAAGGAATCGAAACGATCGGGGGCATAGCAGGTCGATCATTGAAGCAATGTGAAGTTGATAAAGAAACTATTGCTACCAGGCTCAGTACTGTCACTGTGACCTATGCTGTTGTGATACGAGCTGTGGAGGCAATTGTTGCAATTGAAGTTCTACGTGGAGAATTTTATGGATCAATCACCGCCCACACCACCAGCGTCCAGGAGAGGCTTGTCCTTTATGATACCAATATGGCTGGTGCCACGGCTGGTGATGGTCATGGAGTTATCCAACTGATGCGCTCTGTTATTTGTGTCTATGTAAGGGATATGCTGATAATTGATGCAATGACTGGTAATGGTCAATCTGTACGCATTGAATTTACCCCAAGAGGCAACAAAGAGAAAAAAGTTTTAAGAACTCTTGGAACCACTAGGCTGTGTATAAGGGTTGCTTGGTCGATAATGGACCCCTAACTGAGACTTCAGATCAGTTTGTTCTAAACATCGTTGGAAGAACAGCATCGGTTCATTGATGTTGAGTTACAGTTATGTTATGAGACTCTGTTAGAATAAGTTTATTTTGTGTTAATTGTTGGGTTGGTCATGTGTTTATATGAGGGAATTGTGTTGGTCTTGTTATGACTACTGTCAAAAGGCTATGTTGAACCTCTTTTATATGGATGCGTCTGATATTCTGTTCATTATTTGTTGTTTGCTACCTGTGGTGATATTATTGGTGACTACTGTGAGCTCTGCCGTGTGCTTGGAGTCATCCCCAATTGGTCAAGACTGTTTCATTCTTGTTTCTGCATCCCTTTTTCTGTTTTGGGTACAACGATGAAGAAATTTCAGCATTTGATCAAACAATGTGTCATTTATTGCAGTTGTCTTAGAAGAACTTTGTGCACTTAAATTACATTTGGAATGTGACCAAATTTGTACATTTGCATGCAGCAGTGAGGAGAGGAGACATTATGTCATTTCTCTAAACTCATGTACTCAAAACACACTGAACGTTGTAAGAAACTCAGTTGCGCTATTTTTTGTTTCATAAATCAGTGGCCTTGTCCTACACTATATATACATATGAATATACATACAGTTTGGTACGATTTAAGTTTGCATGACACATGTACAACAAATGGACTGCTATGTTAGATTGAAGCAGGGTGACTCTTCTCATCAAATTAGACTACTAGAAAAGCAATGTAGCTACTGGTAGCAGAGAGGTTGACTTGATGCTGTTATGTATCTTCCGGAGATGAGAGTGTTTTGATTGATTACACGGCCCATTTGAAGGCTGCAGGCAACGCTCCTGAATTATTTTACACATTGTTGTTACTCCTGCCAGTAATGCTTGTTAGCTCACACTATGAAGTCCATTATTGACCAAGTAACCTTCACACGCATCTTTGTGTCATCAACAAAGACGACATCCTCCTCGCCACCATACAGCCTTGGAGTATGTTCAATAATTTTTTTTATGCGTACCATCACCAACTCGGAAAAACAATCCCCAGCATATCCATCACAGAGACACATATGAAGCATTGCATCAGTTGGAGAACAACATTACCATTGCCATCAGCCAGTTTGCTATCATAAAGCACAAGGGTGTTCTTGATGTTGGTAGTGTGGGCAGTGATTTCCCTATAAAAGTTTCCCTGTAAAAACTTCAACTGCAGTAGTCCCCTCCACTGCATCCTTCACAACTGCATACATCACCCTGACGGTACTGAGCCTGGTAGCAAGGGACCTGGTTTCAACCACGCATTTCTTTTTTGATGAAACAGTAGGGGAGCACCCCTACTGATTATATTAATTAATTAAAAAAAGGCCAAGGTACAAGTTTACGAAAAAGCCCAAAGAAAATAATAAGAAAAACAGAAAAGCTGTATCAGATTTTGTATCCATATTTTCATAATTTCTGCTTTGTCTTGATTCACACGATGGATAACCATGTGGAATTCCCGCTTGAATCTTTCCACCACTTCCAGGATTGTTGGATCCACCCCATTGAAGATCCAATTGTTTCTAACTGTCCAAATGCACCATGTCATTAAAATGATAATCTCCATGAAGAATGTTACTTTGAGCTGTCTTTTGAATCTCATAATTGCCACCGTTGGGTTTCTGTATATGGAGGAGGCACTCCAATAGCTGACCAGCAGCCCTTTGCAAAATTGCATCTCAGGAATAAATGGGAGGTAGTTTCTTCTCTCTGTAAAATGCACAATTCACAATTATAATCTTCCAAGTGCATATTTCTTCTTTTAAGAGTGGCCCTTGTGTTAACTCTGTCCTTCATCAGCAACCAAAAGAAAACCTTGTGCTTCATTTGACACGTAGAACTCCATAGCCATTTGAAGCTTGGATGTACTTGTATGTGACCAATGAGTAAATTGTAAACTTTTGCAGATGAGTATATTCCAGATCCCCATATGTATGTCCATTGATCATGTTGGTCACTAAGAGTTAAGTCCTGTAAAACCTCCTCAAGCTGAATGAATTGATGATATGCTTCCTCAGAAAGTGGCATATGGAACAGAGTTTCCAATTGTTCAAAAGAACCAACTTTTGCCAGGCTAATTCTGGTATCTTTGGCAAAACTGTGTAGGTGAGGATATACTTGATGAAGGACCCTGTCTGCCCACAGATCATCCCAAAATAATATGCTCCTGCCATTACCCACCAAAGGTCTGCTTAACCCCTTGAATTGATGAATGAGCTTAATTATATCTCTCCACCAAAAGGATCCTCTTCTTCTTTGACCAGGCAGTATGCGGTCTGAATAATAATTGTCCCATATTAAGTGAACCCAAGGTATATCATGATGATTGAAGAATTTATGAAAATTCTTTACGAGCAAAGTGTCATTCTGCACTGATAAATTTTTGACCGCCAGTCCACCCTCCTTCTTAGGCCTAGAGACCATACCCCAAGCTGCTAAAGAGGGCTTTCTGCTGTCAGGGTCCGGTCCTCTCCATAAACAATGTTTCCTGTATTTGTCTATCTGCTGAATCACAGTGGCAGGCAACCTCAAGGAACACATATAGTATGTGGGCAGGGAGGATAACACAGTATTCACCAATTCTAGTTTGCCTGCTTGGGATAAAAACATGGAAGTGCTGGTGAGTCTTCTTTCAATTCGTTGCACTAGTGGCAAAAAATCCTCCACTCTTGGTTTTGTGATTCCTAAAAGTAGACCCAGATAAGGAAAGGGTAATGTGCCCACTTGGCATCCAACTGTGTTGGCCAATATATCCATCCTTTCTGGAGTGACATTAATTGGAACGATAATGGATTTTGCATAATTAACTTTCAGTCTAGTAGAATATGCAAAAGTGTTAAGTAAAGCCTTTAGAGCCATTAACTGCCTTGGACATGCTTCCATCACCAAGAGTGTATCATCAGCATATTGTACAATTGGGAAATCTGAGCCTGCAAGTTGGGGCAGTGGTAGGGAAAGCACACCAAGATCCTTTGCTTTGTTGAGAATGGACTGCAATAGGTCTGCTGCTAAAACAAAAAGAAGCAGAGACAAGGGATCCCCTTGTCGTACTCCTCTTCTGCAATGGAATACTTTTCTGGGGACTCCATTCAGCAGGACTGAAGAAGTGCCACTGCTGAGAATCCCTTTGATCCACCTAAGCCATTTTTCACCAAAGCCCTTGTATTTCATAACTTCCAATATCACCTGATGCTCCACTTTGTCAAATGCTTTTTCAAAATCCAGCTGGAAAAGAACTAGTTGTCTCTTGGATTTGTGACAGAGATAGAGATATTCAAAAGCCCATTCTAGGCAGTCTTGTATGGATCTAGATTTAAGGAATCCATATTGATTTTTGTGTACAAGCTGTAGAATACATGTTTGCAGTCTGTCTGCCAATAGTTTTGTGATCAGCTTGATACATCTATTGAGCAGGGATATTGGTCTATAATCTGAAACAGTAAGTGGAGAATCACACTTGGGTATTAATGTAATGTAGGAGGTGCTTATACTTTGGAGACAGACTGTTTCATTGTAGAATCCCTGACACAGCTCATGGAAATCAGAATAGATCAGTGACCACATTTCTTCACAAAATCAGTATTAAAACCATCGGGTCCCGGTGATTTATGTGTGGGCAGATGTGCTATTATGTTATTAATCTCATCCACAGTGAAGGGTACCTCCAAATACTCAAGATTACCATTAGGTATCAGCAAATCTGAGAGATCAAAATGCATGCGAGTGTATTCTGATTTACCAAGTCTCTCTTTATAACTCTCCCATAATAAAAGGGCTTTAGAATCATGATCTGAGAAAACGTTTCCATGTGCGTCTCGCAGGGAGGTAATGACACTAGTTCTATGCTTGATTGTAGCATTTGCATGGAAGAAGTTTGTACATTCATCTCCAAATTTCACCCACTTCAGAGTACCTCTTTGTTTCCAATATACTAATTGGAGATGAAGTAAATGATGCAGATGCTCCTGTACTATGACCCTGAAATTCCATTCTTCTAGGGAAAGGTCTCTTTGCTCCTCAAGTATATCCAGGAACGACAAGATAAGCTTAATGCTATCAATTGTTTTTGTGAGGTTGGGCAACTTTTGATGCCAGTCCTTAAGTATGCTCCTTGAAGTTTTCAATTTCTGTACCAATAATTTGGCTGGATCTAGAGCTGATTGAGGGACAGACCAAGCATGATGCATTACCTGCACGAAATCATTATGCTCCATCCAAAAATTTTCGAATCAAAACCTCTGCACTCTAGGGACCATTGTCTTGACTATAACTAGGTAGGGAACATGATCAGAAGTATCTCTTGTTAAAGTTTTGACCATTGTTCCAAGGTATTTTAGTGTCCAAGCAGTGGATGTAAAAAACCAATCTAACCTCTCAAGTAAGGGCTGTTGCTGTTTGTTGGACCATGTGAATTTTTGTCCATGCAAAGGTAATTCCACAAGTCTCAAGTGACTTAGCACCTCATTAAATCTCAGCATTAACTGAATGTCTCCAGCCGGTTTGTTTCTATTATCTTGATATCTTATCAGGTTGAAATCCCCAACCAACAACCAATCAGCAGTGTCTGGGATTTCTAGTTCATATAACCAGCACTGGCGGACACAACTGGTAGCATGGGTATTCCTGGGAATACCCAACAATTTGTGCAAATTTCAAACTAGGTCCTTGTCTTCCTTCCTTTGCTTGACTCACGTGCCTCAGACTCAGTCTACGGGAACAAAAAAAACAGATCGAAGAGTGGGAGAGGCAGGGGGCCAGAGAGACGTACGCTGCGCCTCCTGCGCCCACGCCGCTGTCGAGCGGCCGAGCCACTAGCCGAGCTATCCTCCGCGGCTCCGCGCTGCCCCTGACGGCGCACGGCGACGCCCCTAACCGGCTGACCCGACCCCAAGGCGAGGCGGGCGTGGGCGCAGGGCTCCCGGCTCCGGCCTCCTGTGTCCTGCCGACCAAGTGTGCTTCGGCTCCGGCCTGGCGGCCTTTGGCTCAGGCAAAATGGCAAATCGTCCAACGCTGGTATGTTTTACGATCTGAATTCCTTGCTTCTTTCCTTGCACAATTTCTCTGATTTTTGTTTCCCACATCTTTTAGATTTAACCAAGAGCAATGAAGAGGAAATCCCGCCCCGATCTGAAATCTTTGTGGGAGAGAGCTACAAAGAAACAAAATGTTCAATCCTCGTCGATTGTATTGTCTGTTACTGAAGAGAGTCAAGCTCACGTTCAAAGTTGTTCCCCTTCTGTTGAGATGCCTCAGCCTGATATTGTAGTGACTGAAGAGGCAGTAGCAAGCAATGAGGAAGAGGCAGCAGCGCCGGAACTAGCAGCACCTAGTACTAATACAGTAGCAGAGGAAGAGGTAACGGGAGAAGGAAGCACAGATCTTATCATTGCAGCAAATAATGTACCAACATTTTTGCCCCCAATTAGTGAAATTGGTGAATCGGAATCAGATGATGAATCAAGTGATGAAGCCGTTTATGATTTGGACTATCTTTGTCATGATCCTGGAAAAAGATTTCCCATCAAGTGCTACAATGTCAATGACCGGAATTCAGTGATAAGGGGATACATTGCAATGAGGCCATGCCAACCAAAGGACCATGATTTTCCCGTGACTGAAATATCAGTTAAGCCACGACGTTTTGTTGCTGCTTGGTTCGATGATTACAAATGGTTGGAATATAGTGTGGAACGAGATGCAATATTTTGTTTTGTTTGCTATTTGTTTAAGCACAAAACAAACTGTTCTGGTGGAGATGCTTTTGTGACTTCTGGATTTAGAAATTGGCATATGAAAAACAGGGTTGATAGACATATTGGCAGTAAGACGAGTTTTCACAATTTTGCTCAAGAGAAATATGATTCCTTTCTTAGGCCAAAAGCTTCAATTGTGGGTACTTTTGCTAATATATCAACTCGAGACAAGGCTCTTTATTTGTCACGTTTGAACTATTCACTACAATGCTTGAAGCTCCTTTTGAGTCAAGGTTTAGCATTCCGTGGGCATGATGAATCTGAAAGTTCACTTAATAAAGGAAATTTTCTTGAATTATTAAATTGGTTAGCTAGTAATTTTGAAGAAGTCAACAAGGTTGTTTTGAACAATGCTCCCAAGAACTGTAAATTGACTGGGCCTAGAATACAAAAAGATATCATCAATAGTTGTGCCAAAGAAACTACCAAGCTCATTATGGCAGACCTTGCTGGGGATTACTTTGCAATTCTTGCTGATGAATCTAGTGATATATATCAAAAAGAACAGCTTGGTCTTTGTTTACGCTATGTTGATAAAAAAGGAATGGTAGTTGAGAGGTTCCTTGGAGTTATTCATGTTGAAAACACTACTGCTTTGACACTTAAATCTGCAATTGTGACATTGCTTATGAGCCACGGTTTGAGCTTGTCCATGGTTCGTGGTCAAGGCTATGATGGAGCAAGTAATATGAAGGGTCATATTAATGGTTTAAAGAAAATAATTATGGATGACGCCCCATCTGCTTATTACGTGCATTGCTTTGCTCATCAACTTCAGTTATCTCTTATGGCTGTTGCTCGGGAAAATTAAGATTGTATTTGGTTCTTTGATCAACTCAGATATTTGTTGACTGTTATTGGGAAATCTTGTAAGAAGATACAAATGCTTTGAGTAGCACAAGCTCAAGAAGTTGTAAAAGCCTTAGACTTGGGTGAGATTGAAACTGGGAAGGGTCAAAACCAAGAAATGGGTTTAAGTAGGCCAGGTGACACTCGTTGGGGATCTCACTATAAAACTGTTATGCATGTTATTTCTATGTATTCTTCAATTAGGCAAGTTCTATTAACAGTTGGAAATGATCGCTCTCAAAAGGATGAGTGTATACAAGCTCAAACAATGTTGAAGCCATTTGAATCCTATGAGTTTGTCTTCATGGCACACTTGATGTATCACATATTTGGATATACGAATGACTTAAATCATGCTATGCAAAAGAGGGATCAAGATATAGTGAATGCAGTAGAGCTCATAGAATTGACAAAGTATCAATTACAGGGAATGAGAGATGATCAAGGATGGGAAGTTTTTCTTACTGATATAAATTCATTTTGTATCAAGCATGGTCTTAAAGTTGCTGATATGGAAGGATTGTACAAGCCGGTTGGAAGAGATAAGAGGTTTTTTTCAAAAATCAAGAATATGCATCGTTTCCATGTTGACATGTACTTAAGCGTTATTGATATGCAACTTCAAGAGCTCAATGATAGATTAGATGAGGTAAACACTGAGTTGCTTATTTCCGTGGCTGCATTCAATCCAGAAAATTCTTTTGCTGCATATAACAAAGATCGTTTGATTAAGCTTGCTGGATTTTATCCTAAAGATTTTTCTTCTATTGAAATCAACCATCTGCCCTTGCAACTTGATCAGTTCATCAATGATATGCGTTTGGATGAACGGTTTAGAAAGGTACACAACATTGCTCAACTTTCTATTATGCTTGTTGAAACAAAAAAGCACTTGAGACATGATGTAGTGTACAAGCTTCTCAAGTTGGTATTGATTCTTCCCGTAGCAACTGCTAGTGTTGAAAGAGTTTTTTCTGCAATGAACTATGTGAAGAATAAGTTGAGGAATAAGACGGGAGATCAATATTTGAATGACTGCTTGGTTACATTTATTGAGCGTGATTTTTTCACCAAGTAAAGGACATGGATATCATCGAGCGTTTTCAAACAATGAAGAAACGAAAAGTAGAACTATGATTACTTAATATTTTGTAAGTTATCTTAGTTCAAATTGTGTCTTTCTCTTTTATTTGACTATTATGAACATTTTACATTGATAAGAATTATTTTAATTTATTACTAGGAGCGTCTCGTATTTTTTTTCTCTTGATTCGTCAGCTTGGGAATACCCAAGTTTTTGTTGCTTCGTCCGCCACTGAATGGAGGAAGCAGAAGGGGAAACGGTCGGTGAAGGCAACGGATTGGAAAGCAATGGCGTCCGGCAATGGTTCAAGGTCAAGCGACGGCACCGGAGGTAGGTGGGGGAGGCATCGTCGGTGGAGCTGGGATTTCGCGTGGGCATGGAAACCAAGCCGACCTCGGGAGTGAAGCGAAACCGAGCCGAGCCGATTTAAGGATATTTGCTGGAGCTGTCGTGGCGCTGGCCGTCCGGTGCAACAAGGTGTATACGCATCCACAACCTAGACGGGGTCGCACAGCAAGCAGTTTGCGGCCGGGCCGCACCAAATTTTTTTCCGACTCCGCATGTGTCCGCGCTGCTAACGTGTCCATCTCTTCCTCCTACGTTTAGTTATTTCTTCAGCCCTTTAATTGTGGATTCAGCCCAATTTGAAGCAAGTCCCAACGGCCCGTTGATCATTATACTGTATATGTGTACGAGGTACATGCCGACTTCAAACTGAAAATGCTACTATTCTAGTTGTATAGTATACGATTGTTGTCTTCCCACGTGTCAAATCTATGGAACATGTGCGTATTCTGCTTAGTGTTCAATACCATTCATCCATACCGATACATTCTCTTGGTTTCTAATTTGATGTCTGTCATCGACTTTGATTATAACTTTGATCATCATTTTTGTTCAAACTAATGTGAAAAATAGCATATATTTTAGTAGGATTTAATTTTTTATTAAATTTATTTAAACATATTATTTTTATTTTATATGCTGAACTAATTTTTAAATAAGACGAATGGTTAAAATTATCTGTCAGCACTAACAATTTGGAAACAGATAATGAATCATCAAAGCTGTCAGTTAAAGTCGACAGTGACGATGATTTAGAAACGGATCTCTGGTGAACAATATAATAGTAATGAGGATGAAAAATGGACTACTAAGTATGTACCAGTATCCTGGCTTCTTACCCCGATCATCAGCTTCCCTTGATTCAGACTCGATTACATTAATGACGAACACATTACATGCATGGACACAGGACATGGATTCTTACGAAGAAATGAAGCCCACGCGATCGAGGGGAGCTAGCTTGAGCTTGAGGTTCAGATCGATCGTGCTCTCGCCCTCTTCCTGCTGCTCTACTTCGTCCTGCGCGACACCACCACCGGTACCAGCACCAGCCGCGATGACGCCGGTTCGCCAGGGACCGATCAACCCAGCTGAGTCCAGGATGGTGGAGGTCGCCCTCGCCGAGGTGGCATCGCTAAGCATGACGAGCGTACACGAACGGCGGCTGGCCCTCGTGCGCCACCCAACCTTGCTGGTGCACGCCATAGAGCGGCGCCGCCGCGGAGCCATGGCCGACAGCAATGAAGGACGGCCGGACCCCGGTGGAAGAGTTCGGCCAGGCGTGCCGAAAAGGAAGGTGATGGTGCGGTGGCGGCACCAAGGGCTGGGTACTCGTGCAGCCGGTGACGGCGAGCCCCGGCGGCGCGCTGCCTGGCTCAAGTGCGCCGGCGCCTGTGCGCGTTCTGGTGGCCGCCCAGCGCCTGCGAGCTGCAGAACATACGCTGGCAGTAGTCGCACTTGAACAGCACCGTGCGCTTCTTCTCGCCACTGCTGGCGGTGGCCACCATTGCCGGCTCCCTGGAGCCGAGCAGGAAGCTCCTGCGCCGGGGCCTGCTGCTCCTTGTTGCCACGGACCTCCTCCCCGTCCTCCACCGCCTGACGAGAGACAGAGTCAACCTCCTCCATGGAAGCGGCGGTCTGAGAGCTGGAACCCACCGTGTCCATGGATCTCGTTCGATTTTCTCTTTTTCTCAGGATTGGATGGTTCCTGATCTTGGCTTCTCATTAATTTCCTTACACGCTCTTCTCCATCAATTAATCACGACTCACGTTTCCCATCACTTCCTCATCGTCTCTGCTTCCATCATCACTACTCCTCTGTTTCTGTATCCTCTCGTTTAATGGGATTCAACATCAGGTGAACAATCTCATTCATCCATTCAGAATTTCAGGTATATACTAACAAAGAAGAAATCAAAGCAGACTGAATTTTTTATTGAGATTCATCATCAGGTAAACAGTGCAGATGAAAGATGGACTACATCTAAGTACAAAATATCCTGACTTGAACCCCGATCAATGATCTATCTAATCGGCTTCCCCTTAAGTAACTTGATCTTACTCATCATAGGTACATAATAGGAGTAACCAAAATTTAATACTCCCATTTTCATTTCATTTGATCCTACTCATCATCAAGAACTACATTCCGAACATAATCTAACCAAAGAGAATCATCATCACACTCAGCATAAGGAGCCATTTCCATCCCCTGGACATGGCAGCACCCTCCACCAACATGAGACCCTCCGACTCATCGTCAATGTACTCCTCAAACTTGGCCTGCACCCCCTCAGACGTAAGCTCAGGTTCAGGCTCAGTCTCATATTCGGACTCAGTCTCAAGAATATCATAATCAGGGTCATATTGGTCCGGCAAACCATCTTCGATTGAGACCTTCTCATCCTCCCCATTCTCCGCCACCTCTGCTGTTGTAAGGAGCACGGCTAGAGCATTCAAAGCCTCTGTATAACTACCGTAGTGCATCACACCTTCAGACCCAGGGGATCCTTTGAAGATGGCTTTGCAAATATCATTCCAGCTTTTGAATAGCTGCTTGAAGAATTTTCCAACAATTGCATCTTTGCCCGTGGATAATAGATTCAGGAGGCGATCAAGCCACTCTGTAAAGCGTTTAGCTTCCAGAATGCAAATCAGGATCTGAAACATTGCCTTCTCGGTATCATCTAGAACCTTTTGGATTCTATCTTTATGGTTCAAGAGAGGGCAAATGTCGAAATGCATGAAGGCTTGGTGGGAGACCAGGAGACCGGCGTATCCCACTGGCACCCCAAGGAGGAACTTGTCCTTGTGTAAACCTCTGAAAGGTAGCCTCTTCCATTCATTAAGGTGCTCCGCATCCATATAGCCACTTCCATGTAACCTTGCGTCTTCGTAGAATCTCCATATATTCTGATTGAGAAAGCCGAGAAAATAAAGATCCTTCAACGAGAATGCAAGCCACACGTCCTCACCAGGGCAGGAAAAAGGTGGGCGCATGATCAGCCTGAAAAATCCTCATCAGCTGTGCGTGGTATCACATATTCTTGACCTCCAATGTCCACAGTAAAGGGCTCCTTATGGGCAATCAATAACTGGTCAATCCAGGTCATGACATTTCGATGCTCATTAGCCATTTCTTGTGGGTCCAAGTGAAGTTGCCATATCCTGGCCGGAGTCTAGTAAAAAGACAACACAACATAGTGGTCAGAATCATGGAAAAGAAAAATCGAGACAAGTAGTAGTCAGAATCATCAAAAGACAAAAAATACAACATGTAATTTCCGATCCCTGGTTCTTTTCCGCGATTACATCCCAATAATCCACATTCAACACATGAGATAGAGACCAAAGTAAAGGGACCAGCCGTTTCTAGGACAAAAAAACTAATAAATGCACCCAGGCATGGCGTGCAAGTCCGAGCATGAACGCCTAGGCATGGCAGCGCAGCAGCCTTCAACGCCACGGCTTTAGCGCCTGAAGCCAAAAATGAGCGCCCTGGCATGGCGTATTGGCGTGTCATGGCAAGCATATGCATCATACCTGTTTCACGAAATATTTGCACGACAAACAACTAACAGAGTCATAGACGTCTGTCCATATATTCTTATCCTTTGCATCCCTTGAATCAAACACGAAACAACCATTCCTTGAATCAAACACGAAACATGGCTCGTTCCGTCCCTCCAATGAAACAGAAAAATAGAATCGTCCTCTCTCTCTCTCTCTCCTTTAAAACAGGGAGGGAACCACCTTTTGTCCAACCAAACACACGGTAACAAATTTATTTGTAAGCGATGATTTACAGATCCTATTCCTAGTCATTAGATCTGAATAAAATACTCCACATTATCACAACAAATAAAAATCAAACACTAAAACTCAATGAACACAAAGATTATAAGAATTCAGATCAAACCAACAATGTAACAAAAGTTGTGATAAATCCAAATACACACCTAAGGCTAATGAATCAAAACGGAGTTTCAAATCAAGAACACAATTCGTTACAAATCGCTTTCCAACCCCACTCGCCCTTGCTGTAATTAACAGAACGAAGACATTGAGTTACATTATGGTAGTCCAGGTGACAAATTAAACGTGTATACTCTAGTTGAGTCAACATGAGATCGGCAGAGCATGTAGTATTTATTGAGTTGGATTATGTAAGGCTTCCGTTTCCAGGGGACTTGGGGAGAATACATCCCAACAAGAGCGGGGTACACAAAAATAGGAAAGAAACCCCCGCAAATTAATTGGGCGACATTCCTCCTAATTAATCAATCTCCTTCTAGGGCACGTGCATTTTAGGAAACTGTCACCACCTCCTCCGTTGTGTTTACAAAAACGAGAGCGCGGGGGACGGGAGGCAGACCGAGCGAGCGAGGATGGGGAAGAGATACCTACCCCCTCGAACAGCGTATTGGTCATCGCTGCAGCCATGGCGGGGCCCCTAACCAGGAGGGGTCGACGGCAGCGGCCGAACCAGGGGAGGGCGATGGCGAGGGCAAGGGCGAGGGCGGCGTCTAAGGGTGTGTTTGGTTCAAGGGAGAGGATGGGACAGAGAGGGATGGGATAGACTCATCCCTCAATTCATAGCGTTTGGTTGGAGGACAGAGGACAGGATAGAGAATATTCCCTTGATATGCTGTACAGATCAATCCCCCGAAAACGGACGAACCAATCCATCCGTGACTCGCTCTCCCCCGTCTCACCTCCTCCCATATCTCACCACGAGCCGCCGGTTGCTCCCGCCCCGCACCCCCGGCAGTGCGCAGGGCCGGCCGCCCGCCCGCCCTCCGTCGCCCGCCCGTCCGCCCGCTCGTCCGCCCTCCGTCGCCCACCCGACCGACCGACCTCCGTCGCCTGCCCACCGGCACGCCCGCACCCCCGCCCGAGCGTCGCCCGCCCGGCCGCCCGCCTTCCGTCACCCGCCCGTCTGCCCTCCGTCGCCCACCCGACCGCTCGCCCTCCGCCGCCCGCCCGCCGCCACGCCCGCACCCTCACCCGAGCGTTGCCCGCCCGGCCGCCCGCCCTCCGTCACCCGCCCGCGCATCCTCCCCTCTTTCCTTCCCCGTTTCCTACTCCCAAGTCCGCCGATATTACCATTTTCCCCCGTACCCAATCATCCCCGCTCCCCAGCAGCTCTCATCCGGGTTCCCACCTCGCCGGTCTCTGATCCATTCTGTTCACGCAGTGCGACGGAGATTAGCTCCCTGTACTTCTTGCTGTTTGTATCTCACCGTGAGTATCTCTTGCCTCCTCGCTGTTTGTCTCCTTTGCACGAAATGAGACTACGATGGTTGACCTTGTTGAGTAGTACAGAGGAAAATGAATTTGGCTGGGTCTGTAGATAATCAGAATTTGGGAGATGGTCTAGAAGGGGAAACATATGTGTGATTGTCGCAACCCCGTCCGATAAAATCATACGGTTGCTCATCCAGGATCATTCGGGGTGCCACTTGGCGAAGCAAGCGACCATACAGTACAATAATTAACAAGGACACGCAAAACACGATTTAAAGGGGTACATGAATTTTTAATATTACACCATTGGTCCGAAATAATTTAAGTGCGGAAGCATAGTTTTGGAAAAACTCGGATTTGATGCTGCGGAAGCGTTAGTTACCACTCGTCGATCAGCAATCCTATAACAAGCATGTCAGCCCAAGACACGCTCATTCCTCAAGACCAAGAAAGATCCTGCAAATAAAACAACAAGGGCACAAAGCCTGAGCAACTAATACTCAGCAAGACTTACCCGTCAACGTGGCCATCTAATGACCGACCCCTAAAATGCAGGGAGTATTTGGTGGAAGTTGATCGGGCATTTGCGAAACACAGCGCTAATAGTCTATTTCATTTTTAGCCAAGTTAACAGGCTTCATTATTAACATACTAAGTTTGCCACTATTCTAAACAATCAAGAGTTCAGTACAACAATACAGGATTTGCGACAGCCATTTTTTTCAACATAAATCCATCATTTACATATCGTTGCGGTGGAAAGGAGCAAGTGCTACTCTTAACCACGAGGAGTGGCAATTATAATTGATTTACATCCTGCAGGAGAAATCCGAATGACACGACATGCGCACACTCAACTGAGTCACACGTGGCTACCTTTCGCAACATCGTAACAGTGTTGGCTCAACATCCATCCCTCCACGGACATGGTCCTCCAGGCGATGCCCTGCATCCCTGTACGGCCCCAAGCCTTTCCCACTAGCACAAGCCCAAGAAAACAAAAGCAAATGCATCCACCTTGCTGGTCCGTTCACCCAGAAAAAGGGATAGCCAATTGTCCAACAAAGCACGGTGAGCTACATCGGTTTCCTGGTCCCATATACCAGTATGCACTCGGTACACACCTCAAACTTGACCAATGCAACCGCACCCGATAGGGTTCTCAAATTTTAACCACACTTAAGGTCAAACATATTTCTCGACTTTTTCTTGTTTGAATAAACACGAGTAGTCTCGATACTACCCGGATGCTACCGGATTCCTATCCTTAAGCATCACATTCTATCGAGGGCTCTACCAAAACAATCCATAGGAAACCTACCAAGTCATGCAACTAGGTTTTCACGGCAATTTCCTCGAAACTTAATGCACAAACAATTCCTACATTCATAGTGGAAAACAGAAAATTTGTAAAACATAGGTGTGCACCGGGGCTTACCTTGGTTTGCAGAAAAGTCAGAGCACTCAAACAAGAAGTTAGTTCCTGCGGGTGCCTCTTCTAGATTCTCGTTCACCGGCGGAAGTTCCTGGTCGGTTCCTATATGACGAAAATGCAGTGAATTGTTTAATGAAAAGAGTCACAAAGCTTTTATTAAAGATTAACTAGGGTTTCATTGTTGGGAATTAGGGTTAGACCGACACTTTGCTCCGAGTATTAATCGTTTTAATAACTGCGACTATTTATCTAGGTTAAAAATGAAATTTTTAATTACCTCTCAAGATTATTTTTAATTGGTGGCACTCACTGAAACATGAATTTTAAGCTTTGGTTGAGGCCTAGGTGATTTGTCTAGATTTTACAATAATTCATCAAAGTTCCTGTTATTGGACTTTATAAAATCAGAAACCATATGGAAACCTTGGAATAAAATTATGATATTTTATAGTGTTACTCCGGGGAACCAAATCTACAACTTTGTTTTTGGGGTCTAAACTTTTTACTGACTTCTACAATGTATTTTAGAAAATGGTATTTTAATAGGCAGATTGGGGTATTATGAAAGTATTATATACAATTTAGTGGTCCTAAAATCCCAATAAAATTGCTGAAGGTGTGTATGGTCATGAAGTACTTGTAGATCAAAAATTAGCCCTGGAAATGCTCTATAACTTAAATTAAAATTCAAAAACAGAAAAGAGTGTTCTATTTATTTCTGCAAATTTTTAGTGATTTTATGAAAAGTGCTTTAACAGAAATTTAGTTCATGGTTCAAGGATGCAAATAAAATTTGGTTTGGCATTTTTAGATTTTTCCATGATTTTCTACACACTTGACAACTCCTGGCTAATTACTAGAAAATGAATAAACGAATGGAACAGTGGCAGAGCGGCAGAAACCAGGGCACGGCGGCGCTCCGGTGGAATTCTCGCCGGAGAAGAGGGTTAGAGGGGAAATGGGGATGTCGTGGAGCATCACCGTGAGCCAATGCATTGATTTGAAGAGGATCAAGCCCACGGGGAAGAGCGCACGGTGGTCGGCGACGTGGAGCTTGAGGCGGCGGCAATGGCGGCCGAAGTGGTGGCGCGGGATTTTCTTCATCGTCGGCGGTGATCTGTGGTCATAACCTGGTCAATTGGGTGCGCAAGGACCAGAGAAGGTAGCCGGTAGAAGGAATTGGAAAGTTATCGAACCACGACGACGAATTTTGGAGAAGAGTGGCCGCCGGTGAGGTTCTTGGCCGAAAAACAGGGCGGCGGCGTTCCGGGGAACTTAGGGCATGGCTGGAGCTCTTGGTGGTTGGAGAGTTTCAAGAGGAGGAGGGAAGCCTAGGCGGCAAGGCAGCGGGACTGGGGAAGTGCCGGAGTGACCCAGCGGCGTGATGGCGGCCGGCGGCTAGGGCAATGGCGACGCCCAGCAGAACAGAGGAAGGGATAGAATAGGGGAGAAGAAGGGAGGAGGATGCTGCTGCGTGGCTTTATGCTCGAAGAAGAGGAGCAAGGGAGAGAGAGAACCGGGCGACCATGGATTGGGCAGGGGGCCAGCAATGGGGTGAGGGAGGCGGCCCGGGCGACGGCTACTGGCTTGAAGACGACGTGCGGCACAGGAGGAAGTAATGGCGCCTAGAGAGAGGAGGGAGAGGGAGGAGAGAGGAAGGGAAAGAGAAGGACGAGCTCTCTGCCACGATTTGATGCTACGGTGAAGTACTGGCGCGGCGCTGCATCGGCTGCAAGCACGGCAAAGCGTACCGGACGGCACTGTAGCGGGGATGGCTACTGTTCACGGTACACATATTTTCAATTTCTATTTAATCAATTGAAAAATCTAGCTCCCGAGTTCAAAAATTTTTGAAACTTTTTGTGTAAGCTAAGTGAATTATTTGGAACAACTTTTATTATAAGAACATTCCATGATTCAGCTCCTAAAAGTATGTGAATTTTCAACTTGGTTCAAATTTGTCAGAATCTTAAAAGGGTTTAAACTTCTTCCAAAAATTTTGATTAAATTTCCAAAATTCTATTTTAATGTGTAGTTAATTGTTATGTAAAAATATTGCTAGGGTTTTGTGGAAATTTGTATAGCCATGAGTTAGGGTTTGGATTTAATCCCCGTTATTAGGATTTCGACACAGTTGGTTGAAATTTCTCCGGTCTAGTTATAGCGTTCTGTTGTGTGCCAAGGTTGTCACGGTGAACCTATAGAGCATTTCAAACATCCTTTCTCCTTACTTCCAGTGTTGATTTTTATTTTTAGGCGAGTGAATCGTCGATTAGGGTTTTAATATGTCGACTTAAGCCCTAGTGACACCTGGGGTGTCACAGTGATTAGTTACCCCCCTGCATATGCAACAGCTTGAAGTTTGGAGCTTAATCTAGCTGCTGTTGTTTGCATCAATTGGGATTTTTTTTTTCCCATTTGATTGGTATTGAGGGCAGCAAGAGTTTCAGGGTCAGGAAGAAGGTTTGATCGAAGACGAAGCAGATTTGTGTATTGGCATATAAGCTGTATGATGCATCACCTTTGTCTTGGCATATAAGCTGTATTATGCTTGTTTGGGTTGGTAGTTGGCATCCATTTCAAAAGTCCAATGTGGTGTCCATATGTGTATTGCTAGCAATTCTCTTATGCTAAATTAGTTGTATTTTTGATTTCTTTGTGCAGATACAAAAACTGATGCCAATTGTATTAAACTTTCAAAGGGACAAGGGCACACAGCGGTAAGACACTTCAAAAGTTTTCCTAATGATAAGTAAATTGTGTAAAGCATCACTCTCTTATTTTAAGGATTACCAAACGAAACAAAATTTTCTTTTTCTGTGGACTGCAAATAGTTAATGATGATCTTGTATACTTAATGGTTAATTGTACTCCTCTGTTCTTTTAATATAGTCTATATTTATAAAATGGAGGGAGTAGTATACAACTCATCACCCTTCTATTTTAATGATTATCAAGCAAAATAGAATATTCTTTTCTGTGGAAGGACACAAGTAGGTAGTAATAGTTATCCTTTTTGTTCTTTTGATAATTGTAATAGTTATCCATCACCTTGGCATATAAGCTGTATTATGCATTACCTTTGTCTTGGCACTTCTGAAGTGAAAGAACTGAAGTTCTAGTAAAAAATTGATATGAGAAATATAAATATTGTTTTATAAGAACATTCAAATGAATGCTGTCGTGCTCTAGTTCCTCAAAAAACCTTACAATTAGGGTTAGCTCTTAGAAAGCTAGAGAAGAAAGCAGCTACACTAGATATGTAAATATATCAAAGTTGACCAAGATCTTCAATCAATCAATTGCAAGGTTTATCATTTTCGGGACTTAATGCACATATCACCTGGTTTAGTTCAGTACGGTTTGTGTTGTTCCTTCTTGTCTTGATAGTGGTGTGTAGTAGTCCACGATAGTTGTTGTGTCTCAAAACCAATCCAGGTCGCGATGTTCAATTTTGTGGCTGCCTACTCTTGCTTAATATCCGCTGGACAGTTAACAAGTATAGTTTCAGACTTATTAAGAATTCCTAATGCGTTCTTTCCCTGCAGGTAGTTTTCCCACCCAATAATCGGACCGTAGGTATCTTGAAACAGATCAGCAGGAAGCACATACTGAAGGTACAAACCTTGATGACTTCATGTTCGCTCCATCATTCCAGTGTTGTTTATGTTGTGTTGATGTGGATGTGTGAATAATATAAAACATGCTTCATACTATAACTGTTCATGATTCATATGGCACGGTTTTGTGATTCTTGCATTGTAGATGGATACAAGAAGAAACAAGATATTGGCTTGTGTAGCAGCAGCACATTGGTTCATATCAATGATGACTATGATTGTTGCAACTAGGAAAAGGAAACGTGTTGCACGTAGGATAGGGATTACGTATGGCCCAATACATGAGAGAGATAGAATTAGAATGGAATATCTTAACAAAAAAATTTGGAAGGATGAGACAACTTGTATTAATATGCTAAGGCTTGGTAGAGCTCGTTTCTTTCGTTTTTGTAAGGTTTTTAGGGATCGAGGTTTGCTTGAAGACACCATACATATGTGTGTGGAGCAACAAGTTGCTATGTTTCTCAATACAGTTGGGCACAACCTTAGAAATAGGCTTGTTGCTACTAATTATGGAAGATCAGGTAAAACTGTTAGTCATTATTTCAATAAAGTCCTGCGTGCTATTGGAGAGCTGTGGAATGGTTTTATTAGACCACCTTCACTGGAGACCCCTACCAAAATAGAAGGAAACCCAAGGTGGGATCCGTACTTTAAGGTGTGATGCTCAATCCATATCTTTCATTGACAATTGTACAATGAAACCTTTATAGCTGCTAACTTTTGCTAGGTCGTGTGCTACCTTATATAGGATTGTATTGGAGCTATTGATGGTACGCATGTAAGAGCATCTGTTACTAAAGACATGGAACCTTCGTTCCGTGGTAGGAAGTCCTACGCTACTCAAAATGTAATGGCTGCCGTAGATTTTGATCTACGGTTCACTTTTGTCTTAGCTGGTTGGGAGGGAACAGCACATGATGCTCTAGTTCTGAGAGACGCTTTAGAACGTCCAAATGGACTCCGTATACCACAAGGTAATAGATATAACTTTGTAGCTTAACCTTCATTAATTTTTTTTTTAGCTTAACATAGGTTGTAACACATTTGTCCCTTACATGATAGGCAAATTCTACCTAGTTGACGCTGGTTATGGAGCCAAGCCGGGATTCTTGCCCCCTTTCCGTGCTGTCCGGTACCATTTGAATGAGTTTGGGAATAATCCGGTGCAAAATGAGAAAGAATTGTTCAACCTTAGACATTCAGCGCTACGTGTGTCAGTAGAGCGTGCATTTGGGTCATTGAAGAGAAGGTTCAAGATTCTTGATGATGCCAAACCATTCTTTCCATTTTCAACCCAAGTAGACATAGTGGTAGCTTGCTGCATCATTCATAATTGGGTCATACACGATGGTGGGGATGATATCATAATACAAGAATCTGGTTGGCCAATTCACACTCATGCCACGACATCTGTTGGCCAAGCAAGTGAACACACATTCATGGTTAATCTGAGACAGCAAATTGCTGACCAAATGTGGCAGGACCGCCAAAATAACTAATATGTACTCAGAATTTTTGATAATGTGTGTACTCTGAATTTTTTGTGTATTGGACCATTGTATTGCTGCATAATGTGTGTACTCTGAATTTTTTGTTTATTCGATCATTGTATCGCTGCATAATGTGTGTACAAGAATTTTTTTTCATTGTACCTTGAATTGGCTACAACTAATATGGTTTGGTGCTTGATTCATTATTGTTGATGGTAAGTGCTATATAGTATGTTCTTTTGGTTTTTATGGTTGGCAGGGAATGGACAAGGACAAAGGTGATGAGAAAAACAAAGCTCATTGGGTTCCAGCTACTTCTGCTTTTATGTTGACATTTATGGCCAACATGGTGGCCAATGGCACACGAACTTCATCGGGATTCAAGAGAGTGCACTACAATGCTTGTGCCAAGGCTGTCAATGAGCAGTTCATGACTAAGTACAATGGGGAAAATATCAAGAACCACCTGCGTACATGGCAACGCAGGTATGCAAAGATACTCAAGGCAAGGAAAGTGAGTGGCTCCGGTTGGGATGAAACCAATTTCGTTATCACTCTTGATGCTGAGCACTATGCCTCCTATATTAAGGTATTTCAAGAAGCTACAACATTGACTCTGCAATTTCAGACATCGGCTAACATTGTTTTCTTGTTTTTACTTTTTTTTTTGTAGGACCATAAACTTGGTGCTGATCTCTTTAACAAGCCTCTTGAGCATTATGCTGAAATGGAAACTCTATATGGAAGTAGCATGGCCACCGGAAAGTACGCAAAGGGTTCTGGTGAACCGCTAGGTGGGGAAGAAGTTGACACAGAAATTGATATGGAAGAAGCCAATGCTGATGGCACTACTATCCCAACAACTCCAACCACTCCCACCACTACTCCTGCTGCTACTAGTGTTAATCAAGCTGCGACATCCTCCACAACTAGACCGAACAAAAGAGCCAAAACTGCTGATGCGGAGGTTGATCCGCTCGTTGCAACTCTCAAGATTTGCTCTGATAAAGTTGCTTCAGCTATAGAGAAGTTGGCTACTAGTGATATGGATCTCCCACCTGATTTGTATACCACTCTGAAAAGCATTCCAGGTTTCAACAGTACCCATATCTCTTCCTACTACTCTCACTTAGTGGCTAACCCTCACATTGGTAGAGCATTCTACAATCTACCAATTGATGCTAAGATCGATTGGATTGTCGAGTTCATCACTGCAAAGTTCCCTGACGCCGTAATTCCTGATCAGCATAGTGTTTCGGTTGTGTGGGGCTGTTGTATTTTGGTGGTGCACAAAGATTTCAACTTTCTATGGGCTGTGTGGGGTTGTAGTATTTTGGTGGTGGACACCGATTTGAACTTGTATGCGCTGTGTGGGATTGTAGTATTTTGGTGGTGCACAAAGATTTGAACTTATGTATGCGAGCAAGTAATACCTGAGCAGGTTTAGTTAGGTTGTAATATTTTGTTTGTGCATTTAAGACTTGGACTTATTGTATATGCACAATGATAAGACTTTCTAATTATGTATGTGGTTAGATACTATTTGATCGAGTTTTATCTATGATTATCGGACATTGTTACTAGGTATGGGTATAATGATGAAATTTAATTAATAATCACATATTGATTAAGAATGTTATATTATTGTTGTTTATAAATAATAATATGTTCATAAAATAGGGGGTAACCTCATCCAGGGTGAGTGTATCATGTTGTCTTTCTTCATTCGTCCAACCAAACAAAACAGGGGATGAGTCTATCCCTGACACTCGTCCTTCCAACCAAACAAAACAGGGGACGAATCTATCCTTCCTATTCAGGGATAACTCAATCCCATCCCTCTTGACGCTCAACCAAACGCACCCTAAAACCCTCGCTTGCTGCGGGAGGACGAACGAAGAAGGGAGCTGGGATGGGAGAGCAGACAACAGGAGAAAATTCCGTGCGGCCCTCTCCTGTCCTCTGTCACGTACGATCCTTGCTGCGTGGAGAGGCTGCGCCTGATCAATCGGACGACCAGCGGGCACCGGCTCTCTCCCCAGCCTCACGCACGTCGTTCAGTTCGCGACCTCTGTCACGTTTCAGACTCTGAACTTAAATTACAAAAACCTTGTCTCTATCAGAACTACTAGCACATTGCAGAAAACGTGTGCTGACGCTACGTTGAAGTTTGACAATGCAAAACAAGACAGACCCTTGCCCCCCGCGCCACCCCCCCCCCCTAAAAAAAAAAAGTTTAAGCCAACACGGTGATGTCGTTTTCCTGGAAGTTAATAGTATTCAAATTCAGGGTCTCCACTTCCAAAACCATATAAGCCTCATGACTGCATTTATATTTCATTTAATCTAGTACAATTACATCTCTATTACAAAATGGGCTATGGCACAGTAAGGTCATATAATGAAGCATTTCTAAAATCTAAAACAGAACTTTATAAAACCGTCAGTGTGATGCTTTACGTGCCAACAAGCCTTCATAGAATATCTATCACCTGAAATAAAGCACAAGTCTGTACAATGACGAAGGAGATTAGCTTGTATAACAACTTATACGTCATGTGTGCATCTAGATTTCCTTCCTCTCCAATCTTTCTTATTAATTTGATCCTCATGCACATCTGCTCTGATGACTTTTTCATCTTCTTGGCAAGTTTAGGTACCGTCAGTTAAATATAAAACCCACATAAAACAGAGGCAAACCAAATAAAATGTTTTTCTTTTTGGCAAAAGTTTGTGAATGTATAATTACATGGGATACAGGCAGTAAAATGCAGGCCTTTTACCACTTTACACAAAAGTACAATTTCCCATACTCGAGCTCTCTTTTTTGAAAACATTGGAAGGAAGAAGTTACAAATTCGAAAATAAAAATCAAGCAATCTATCAATCACAATGCAGATTAGAACCCAAGTAGGATAAATTGTGAATAATAGCATAACTCTAAATGATAGTAGATAGGGGCAGGCAGTAAAATGAAGGTATTTTGCCAATAACAACATTGAAACTTGGAAGTAAATAACCTTCACATTGCTCTTCTTTAAGGTTGGCTCCAAGCATGCTTCTCCACATTGAACTTCCGCCACATCGTTGTGCTTAAACCAACCAACAGACACAAAACTGCATATCTCAATCAGAGATCAAATATGAAAGCACAAGCCATCATCTCCTACAAAGCAATCAAGATTGATAGTATTGGGATTTGAAAAAGGAGCCTGATTAGATGTGTCTTTAGGTGCTTTCTGTTCGGGTCTTTATAGGCATATAAAAATGAATTTTCAACAACCTTGACTGCTGCGTTAGCACTAGCTTTGTTCTTAATTTGTCTCACTGAAAACTGATAACCTAAGCAGTTTAGTGTTTTCAGTCAACGCTTTCAAAAAGTATAACTATCAACCGAGAGGTTGCAATTTGCTGTACATGAAAAATTATAGTGCATAGCACCTTCATTTTTTGCACAAACGGTAGATAGTACCTTAACTGGTAAGTGAACTGATGGGAATGGGAGAGAAATACATTCAGTTGACATGAAAATTTCAAAAGTCTCATCTCATCATATTCTGGTTTTTGATCACTAAAGAACTATCACAGTTTTGTAGTTAGCATGCAGGATGTGACAACAGAATGGTAAAATATATAGCATATTAGTGTTCCCATTTAAGTTTGGTATCTCATTTTTCATATGTAAATCTAATTGGAGATGCTTGTGAATGAACAGAATGCTAGCAGCAACCATTTCAGAGATGCTTGTGAATACTTAGTGAAACAGAATGCCAGCTGCAACCATTTCAGAGGTGCCTGTGAATACTTAATAGATTAAAGACTGGCAAAGAAATAGAATGATCATAACCCTCAGTTTATATGGTTCTCCAGTCCATCCTCACCCAAACGCATTGGTACAAGGGAAAATGGAAATCAGTATTGACTGATTGAAGGTGTGTTGATAAATAACATTAGCATTGATGGATCATAAACTATACTTATCATACCAAAAACTCCTGCAGTTTGTGTGCCTCCCTCGTATTGCTTCCCCTCATTCGGTCACCAGCATACATCAAGCTAATAAAAGGTAGCAGCAACCATTGAAACAACCGTAGTAGAAACAACAAGAGAAAGAATACACGAACCAACCAAAGGAAAAAAGAAAAGGGCTCTAAGCCCATGCTGCAAATTATGACAAAAATACAGTAGGTCGCTTTTAAGCAGTGTTGTCAGTTTTATCATTACGGAGTCACCTAGCTTGAGGAACCTAGATTTTAATGTGGTGCAAAATAGACCTCAGGAGCAAAAGGTGAAGTCATCTATAGTAAGCAAAAGGTCAAGTTGTCAGGTATCACTTTAAATGTCAAGTTGCACAGTGTAAACAAAAGGTCTATACGATTGCTATTAGTAGACAAAAACAAAATAATGCTGCAAATAAAATAGAAATCCAATCACATGGTTCAACTGGAATATATGAAGCCACCTAAAAATACTACTATGCTGCGGGGATTTCCAGATGTTTATGAAATAAACGTACACCGTCTCGTAAAATATAAACAAAGAGGGCATAAATGGCAGCTCATGCCCACAGTACATTGTTTAACGGGATGAAATAACTTAAACAAAATTTGTTTGTGACTCACTGTATAGTGTGCAATTGGCGTGCTCAACTAATCAACATCAGCTTTTGTGAACCTATAATGAACAAAAAACAGCAAGAATCAGTCCTATAATTGTCAAAGTCAACAAAATTCAATAAGAAACAACCGCAAGAACGTGTCTCCGCTGGCCTTGCAGCTCGGAGCACCGAAACAGGGGGAGCTGGATGGGTCACTTGGAAGTGCAGGTCGCCGAGGCAGTTATACAGGGGCAGGACACCAGGAGCATGTTGCGCAGGCCCGTACATGGGCATGTTCCAAGTGTGCATCCGAACAGGGCTCCAAAATCGAGGGGCCCCAAAATTTGTTTTTCCTAATTAAGCCCAGTCAAGTAAGCCAAACGATGTTTCCTTTCTAGCACCGCTGATTGTGTATCCGTTTCGGCTCCGTTGTTTGTCGTATCCGTTTCCGGCACCGCTGATTACCGCACGCACCAAATAAATAGATGGCTTCCTACGATATCTGATCACAACTGTCTTTGTCGGTTCGCCCCTGAAGAACGACGAACACGTGCTCTTGGCCGGCTTCTGTGCGTCCTGCGGTGGTAGGAGTGGCCTCATCTTTGTTACTGAACCAGGTCCGTCCATATCTCTTGCCTAATTAGCTTCGTCTGCTGCCGCGTCTGAATTTTGATTGTCTGCTTCCCCTTGTCCATATTTCTCTAATTAGCTTTTTTTTATGTACGTACTACAGAAGGTGTATTTCATTTATCAAAGCGCATGAAAAAAAGGAGGCTTGAGGCAGTTGCTGAGAAACAAAAGGGAGCTCTTGATAGGTTTGTTCTTAAAGGTCAAAGCACTGAAGTTGCAGATAATCAAACTCTTGATGCTAATATTGATGTTGATCGAAATAATGGTGATGATGATAACACAAACCATGCCGAAGCTGACGATCTCACTTCAGAAATTGATTCAGCACATTCTACTCCTATTGCTAGTCCTAGCAATGCTGACCATCACCCTCGTACTTCAGAAACCGATGAAGTTCAGGAGAACGGCAGTGGTGTTGAAGCTACCATGGATATTTTTGATCCAAGATGTTGGGATTCACTTGATCAAAACAAGTTGACATTTTGCTTCAAAAAGGTCCCAAAAGAGACTTGGCTTTTCAGAAAGGCCCTAGAGATAAATTATCTCGAAGGTTTCCTGCTGCACATTACACTAGAGTTCTACCCAATAAAGAGAAGCGAGATAGAGACTGGTTGGTATATTCCAGAGAGCTCGATAGAATATTTTGTTTTTGCTGCAAGGTATTGAGGAAAGGACAAACAACAGGTATATTACAACATGAAGGTTTCAATGACTGGTCACATATTAGCACGAGACTTAAACAACATGAAAATAGTGCAGAACGTATTACCAATATGGTCACTTGGAAGGAAGCGCGTCTCAGGTTTGGGAAAAATCAAACCATTGATAGTGTTGCTCTGCGAGAACTTCAAAAAGAAAAGGACCATTGGAGGAAAGTTTTGCTAAGAATTATTTTGATGGTAAAATTTCTAGCGAAGCAAAATTTGGCTTTTCATGGCAGTAATAGCAAATTGTACCAAGCTAACAATGGGAATTTCATGGGCTTCGTTGAAATGGTTGCTGAATTTGACCCGGTTATCCAAGAGCATGTTCGACGCATTACAAATGATGAGACTCATATACATTATCTTGGTCATGGCATCCAGAATGAAATAATAAATTTGCTCGCTGCTGCAACCAGGTATGAAATAATTAAGAAAATAAAGTAATCAAAGTATTTCTCGGTTATACTTGATTGCACTCCAGACGCCAGCCATCAGGAACAAACTGATCATAAGATATGTTGACATGCCATCAGATTCTATTTGCATTGAGGAATCGTTCTTAGGATTTTTAGAGGTGAATGATACTATAGGACAAGGATTATTTGACATTTTGCAAAATGAACTAAAGAACCTTGGCCTTGATATAGACGATGTGAGAGGACAAGGATATGATAATGGGTCAAATATGAAAGGAAAAAATCAAGGGGTACAAAAGAAACTTTTGGATATCAACCATCGGGCCTTTTATTCAGCTTGCGGTTGTCATAGTTTTAATCTAACATTATGTGATACGGCAAAGAGTTGTGGTAAAGCAAAAAAAAATTTTGGAGTCATACAACGTATCTATACAATATTTGCTAAGTCCACTAAGAGGTGGCAAATTTTAAAAGATAACATATCAGGACCGACTCTCAAGTCATTATCAGCCACACATTGGGAGAGCCATGTTGAAAGTGTAAAGGCTATCAGATTTCAAATGGATGATATAAGGGAATCTTTGCTCCAAGTATCTGATACTGACAAGGATGATAAAATTAGAAGTGAAGCTCATTCTTTGGCAACCAATGAATTGGTTGACTTTAAGTTTTTAGTATCAGTGGTTATCTGATATGAAATATTATATGCTTTTAATTTGGTCAGCAAGCAGTTACAAGAAAAGGATATGCTTATTGATATTGCAATTGAGAGAGTGCACGGTCTGATCACCTTCTTCAATGAGTATAGGGAGACTGGGTTTTCAAAAGCACTAGAATTAGCTAAAGAAATTGCACAACAGATGGATATTGTGCCATCCTTCCCAGTCATGCGTAAAATCAAAAGGAAAAGACAATTTGATGAAACTCCTGATGATGATGAATCTAGTTCACTATCTGCAGAGAATTCAATTAGAATCAAGTATTTTTTTGCCTGTTGTTGATGAAGCTATTGGTTCACTTGCTAGGAAGTTTGAATAGTATAAGGGATATAAAAGTACTTTTGGATTCTTGTTTACTTTACAGAAATTTGCGATCCTTAGATGAAAAGAGCTTGGTTTCTTCTTGTGAACATCTTGAAGCTGAACTTAAAGGCGACCAACATTCAGATAATGATGGGAAAGAGTTATATATGGAGCTTAAGTTCATGCGAGATCTTATCCTAGAAGAGGAGATGGGCGCGGTTGCAATTCTGACGTTTGTGAAGTAGATGGCATGTTTTCCCAATGCCCTGATTGCATACAGAATTTTGTTAACTATTCCAGTTACTGTTGCATCTGCGGAACGAAGCTTTTCAAAATTGAAGTTATTAAAGTCATACTTGTGCAGTACAATGACACAAGAAAGGCTCAATGGACTAGCAACAATAGCAATCGAAAATGACGTCTTGGACAAGATTAACTGTGAAAGTATAATAGAAGATTTTATTTCCAAGAACACTAGACGAATGACGCTTTTTTTATTCAAGAAACTTTGCCACTACATAAGAAAAGTGCATTTAAAGATATTTGTAATGGTAAAAGGAGGGCCTCATTTTGTTATTCGAACACACGGGCCTAAAAAACACCGGTACGGCCCTGATGTTGCCGAATCAGTTCGTCGAATGGGCGTGCGGAGGCTGACGTCGGAGAGCAGCAATGACAGACGAGCTGGATCTAGCGCGCCATCGCCATGGCTGAGAGAAAACAAATGGGTAAGGGCGACGGTTGGGCACCAGGGGTTACCTCGGGCCTGACGGCGGCAGCACCCTTGTCCTGGCTCTGGCGGCGGGTCCCAGCTCGGCGAGAAGTAGAAGGCCCCGGGTCCTGGCTCGGCGGGCAGTAGGAGGGGGCGGCCTGAAGGAGGCAGCGGCGCCTCGGCGCGTACCGGGGGCGGCGGCGTCCTCGGCGAGGGCCTGATGGCTACGGCGCCCTCGTCCTGGCTCCGGCGGCGAGTACTGGCTCGGCGAGAAACTTGGATCCAGTTTCAACTCCTTCGTCATCTCGCATCCAGGGCGCCGTCGTGCGGGGGACGACGACAGCAGTAGCAATGGACACGGCGACCTCGGATGGGATGGGCAACCCGATCCGAAGGGCGCCGCCTTCTCCGCAGGGCCGAGGAGCCTCTTCGTGGTGGGGTTGCGAGGCGGCAGCGGTGCGAGGGAGCGGCGGCAGCGGTGGGGGAGCGACGGCCGGGGCGAGGCGGCGGTGGCGATCCGGCGACAGAGAAGGCGGTGGCGCGTTCGTAGGGGGAGATCTATCGAAATGGAATCTTCGAATCTGTTTAATAAAATAGTACTCTACTCAATTACATCTTAATAAAATGGATTAATTTGAAATATGTCATTACAACTTTCTCGTTTCTAAAATATACCATTATAATTCATGCTATTCGAACCATGCCATTACAATTTTTCTATAATTTGAACCATGTCATTTTATATGTATTCAATTATGTTAGCCCGACACATAGGTATCCAGTTGTCACTGTATTTTTGTATAGACCATTTTGTCCTTACTGCTTCTCTCTTCAGTCAGCCCCATAATTAACAAGTCATCTTCTTCCCCAGTTCCCCCACCTGCTTGCAGTCATGGATGCTCCTCAGTCCTCATGCTAGTCCTCGCTTCCTCTTGAGTGAGATGTTGCACGCCGGTCTACGCCTGACGTCGTCATTCCGAGCATGGAATGGAAGGCGCGACGGAAGGGGCGGTGGCGGTGTGGTCCTCGATTTAGACGGAGATCGAGATACTCGGTCGTCATTGGAGCTCGATCCCCTTGAAAGCTGGCCGCGCAGGTATGACGTGGGAGGAGGCGGTGCTGGGGCCGACGAGTACCCATCGAATCGAGTTTCTTCCCAGCGAATGGATATTATTCCCCACAAATTTTGAGCTTGTCTGGTGGCCGGACCTGAGAAAGACAACGTCGACCTTAGATTTCATGGTGCCGAGATCTTGGAAGCAACGACGTCGTGCTGCAGCATTGATGAGGAGTGCATACCGCGAAGACCCTCAGCAGCACCACCTCCTGTGCAGTAGCTGTCCATGCCCGGTCAGCTTCCAAAGAGACCAAGACCCACCCGTGCGAGCAATGAGAAGAGAAGAAGTAGCTTTGCTCAGGGGCTCAAACCAAGCTAATCGAGGGTCATTTTAGCCCATACAAGTTTTTGGTAGAGAGAGATAGTAGAAAAATGGTTTAAAGATGTATAGGATGGCATGTGTCACATCCCAAAAGTTACAATCTTTTATCCTTTTGTTAATGAGCTCACTGATTCAATCATTTGATTTCGACCTTTTCCTGTTTTGAATTCGGGTCAGGGTTGTTCTTGAAATTCGTCGTTTTCGCGAAACCCTAATCGACTTTCAAGAAGCCTTTTGTTTTCTTAATAAAACTACCCCATTGTTTTTGCATAACAATTAACTATACATTAAAATAGAATTTTGGAGATTTTATGAAAATTTTTGGTAAAGGTTTAAACCCCTTTAAAATTCCAACAAGTTTGAATCTAATTGAAAATTCACAGATCTTTAGAAGCTGTTTCAGTGAACCTTCCTTTAATAAAAGTTGTTCCAAATAATTCCTTTAGTACACACAAAAATTTTCAAAAATTCTTGAGCTCGGGAGCTAGGTCTTTCAATTGAATCTTGAAGGAGGAATTGAAAAATCGAATTTGAAAATGGCCTGACGGTGAACAGTGCCGGCCGCCCCGACACCCATTGCCGTGGCTGGCAGTCGAGCACCGCACCGGCTGCCCCGGCCTTCCCGCGCCTCCTTTACTCGCCCAAAACCAAATCTTGCCAAAAGATCTCGCACTCCTATCACTGCCCTCCCTCTCCTCTCTCTCCCTCTCTCTGGTGCGCCGTAGCTTCTCCCCTGCCGCACGGCGCCATCGCCCACTGCCGAGCCACCGCCTCCTGCGACCAACAGCACGCCGCCGCACCTCTGCCCAATCAGCAGCACGGCCATCTCCCACTCTTCTCTCCCTTTCCTCTAGCTCCCTTGCACGCGTACAAAACCGTGGCCACTGCAAAGCACCATTTTCCCCTCCCCCTGTTTCTTCCCCGCGCGCACGCCTACTCAGTACGCCGCCGCCATTGCCGTCGCACGCCGCTAGCTCCCTTCGGCCGTCCCCGAGCCTCGCCACCTTGCCGCCCAACCTCCCCTCGACTCCCTATTGCTCTCCGTCCACCAAGGCCACCAGTCGAGCCCCCTGTCGCCCGGAACACCGCCGCCCTGTTCCTCGACCGACAACACGCCGGCGGCCACCTCTTTCCAAATTTCGTCACCACGGTAGCTCCATTCTTCGATTCCTTTCACCAGCTTGTTCCTCTCACCATGGTACACCAGTTTGATAAGCTATTAGCCGCAGATCATCGCCGGTGAGGAAGTTCCTCCCGCGCCGCCGTCGGTCTTCACTGGGATTGCCGCCAGAGCTCACGTCGACCGCCACCTTGCACCTTTCCCCGTGGGCCTAATCCTTTGCAAACCAGTACTTTGAATCAAGGTGATGCTCCACGACCTTTCGATCCCCCTCCTAGCCCCCTCCTCCGGCGAGATTCCACCGGAGCACCGCCGCTGACTAATTCCCCTGTTTCTGTGTTACTGTTCCATTGTTTTTTCTATTTTCCTTTTAATTAGCCAGAAGTTGCATAGTGTGTAGAAAATCATGGAAAAGTCTAAAAATGCCAAACCTAATTTTATTTGAATCCTTGAATAATGAGTTAATTTTCTGTTAAAGCACTTTTTCAAAATTGTCCATGGAATTTCTTTAATAATTCAATGTATTATTTCTGTTGTTGATTTTTAATTGAAGATCCAGAAGGTTTCTAGCGTTGATTTTTGTACCATAATTTTACCATGGCATGATGCATCTCCTGCATTTTTACCAGAATTTTTCATGAACATTTGTGCATGCATGTCACTGTTATTATCTCCAAAACCCTAGGTTATTTACCTTTGTTTAAAGTACATTAGGGAAGTCGCCCAAAAGCCCAAGACCTTTAACAAAAACTTTAGTTTAGATGCTCAACAGAAGATATATAAAGTTTCATGATTTTTTCATAAGTTTTAATACATGTTTCCGATTTTATAATTTTGAAAAATAGAGTCTTGTTAGATTTTTAGTAAATTCATAGAAGCTCAACTTGACCCCAGACCAGAACCAAAAGTCTTAGTTTAGAGCCTACTTTAAACTAAAAATGGTCCCATGCCTGTAACTTAACTTTGAATTTCACCGGAAAAGTCGTTACGACTTTTACGGCACCGTTACGGTATTCCCGATGTCGTAAACAGGCAACGACCATCGGAGGCCTCGTGTTCCTGTTAACGCGAGTCAAAACCACTCAAACTTAGTCTCATAGTAACCCAAGCCACTTAGTAAAGCCAGTACATGTGATGTGTTTTGGGATTTTTCCCGAAAACGACATTCGTGTGCCACCCGAATCGGAAAACCCGGGAACCGGTAAACCCGTAACCGGTATCGGTAAAACTGTTTAAGTCATAACTTGAGCTGTAGAACTCCGAATGCCTTCGTTCTTTTTGCATTGTGTTCGTAGACTCAGTGGCTACCTCTCTGCATCATATCGCATCATTTGGGCATCATGGCATCATGGCATGCATCTCATACCGACGCGTTTTTACTTTATAGCTTACGAACCGCCAGAGAGTGACGCGGGTGCTGCTGCGGGAGAAGCACCAGAGGTTGATCCAGCTGCTGAGGAAGTCAACATCGCTGCTGTTGAAGGCAAGCACCTCATATTGCTACCCTAAGTAATTTACTTAATGATTAATATGAATGCTTACGTATAGGAATGCATAAAGTCGGGCTTAGTAGTAACATTGGGAAAACCTATTATTGTTGCATGTACCCCTCCTTGATATTGAATATGTCACCTTGTCAACCTGGGTAGAGTGTCTTTGTTCGAGTCACGAAATGCTTAGCCATGCTTAGATAACACGGTAGAAGTCGAGTGGTAAGTCCCACTCGCACGTATAGGAACCACCTTGTTTACTTATGGACTTGTGGCGAGTTCATATGTTGGTAAAAGTTGAAAAGTGTTAAAAGCTGAAATCTGGACGGTGGGATAGGAGTGCAGCAAGACATGGAGGTCTTGTGTGCCGTAGGCCCCGTCTGGGTTGACCTAGGAACCGGCCGTGTTATTCTTGGCCTGAGCACTTTCCGTTCATACCACATGTCCGATATAATGGTAAGACAAGCTGAGTATCTCACTGCGTACCAACGTTTGGCCGATGACTGCACGATGTGTGGAACGAGGGAGTCATGGGTGCCTGCGAGGCCGTGACACTCGACGAGGGACTCACGTGTGCCTGCGAGGCCGTGGTACTCGGCACCGTGTGGATTTTCCAACCGTGTGGGCACGAGTGTGAAAAAGGTTGACATGAGTACCCCCTTGTGCAACTTTAGCGGGTTGCAGGAGCCGTATGGTCCTCAGTCGTGTGGGTACAGTTGGACTCCCCTGCAGGGTGTAAAAATCGGTTCGAATCCGCCGCGGTCTCGGTTATGATCAAGCTCAGTGTCCTTTGGATAATATCGTAGAGTTGTCACATAACATGATGGAAATTGGGAGGTTGTTGATGAAATTGGGACATGGTTATTGGTATCCATGGTTCGGATGGAACATGGATGATGGCATATACATGGTTTATGGTTACATGGTACTTAGGGATTGGGTTTATTAGATGTTCATGCCCGCAGAGTCTTTTACCTTATGCTTATTCTTATATGCTTAGTTTCTGCTCTAAGCAATCGAGTCCATTCCTATACCTTATTTACCTTGCTACAGCCTCATTGCATTATCCTTGGAGTCGGGAACTAATTCCCACCACAGGGTAAGACTTGCGAGTACCTTCGTACTCAACGTTTGTTGTTTAAGTTTTTGCAGGTGAGGATGAGTTGGTCTTCGGCTACTTTGTCCCCGCCAATGCCGGCGAGGCGGAGGCGTAGTCAAGACGTTCGAGTGATCGTGATTTGCGATGTTCGTGGGCTGGGCATCGCAATCCTTTGCTGTTTTCTCATTGCAACCGCTACGACTATCGTCTTCCTTAGAATTGCTTCCGCTATTTGATTTGTTAGTTTCTAGACTTATGATGAACCTTGGTATGTAAGAATATTTTAAGTTAATATTATTAATTAATGTGACCTCTGTGATGTATCACCTGTGACGTTGCCGACGTGCTTAGATCTTGGGCATTGCTTGAGAAGCATGTCGGGGGACTGCCGGGTTTATATTCTCTTTTATCGGGTTGAGTTCTCGCATACCATGTGTGGGCCGCGAGTCAACTTGGTAAACTTGAATATAAATTGGTCGGGTCTCTCACAGCATGGTTCTAATTATAAAAGAATTGTAATGGTATGGTACGAATATCATAAAATTATAATGGTATATTTCAGAAATGAGAAAGTTCCAATGACATATTTTAAATTAACCCTAATAAAATAGGACTCCAGCTACCGAATAAGATCGCTTTAAGAGGAGTAAATTACTTTTTTGGTCTTCAAAATTTACTTCTTATTTTCTTGACCTCTTCTGAAATAAAGTTCCTTCTTTGATCCTAAAAAATTTCAAACTTCCACAAATGGTCTTCCGTTAGAAATATAGCTAACACCGTTAGTATGAGGTCAAGAAAGGAATTTTAAAATTTTAAAGCCATTATTTCTGTATGTTTGTAAGTCATAAAAAATATCATTTATAATTTCAAAATAAAATTGATTTTGTAAATTAAAATATTATATGTTCACTGTACCTTGTTAAAAAAATATTTTAGCATAAGATTTTAACTACATATTTTAGCAAAAAAAATTTGCTAAAATAATATTGTGACACCTCAGGTGTCACCAGGAACCAAATCGACAACTTAAAACCCTAATCGACAAAAATTTGACACTTAAGAGCAGAATCGACACTGGTGGTAAAAAGAAATGTTGTTGAAATACTCCAAAGGAACACTACGCCAATTTTTGACAATCAACAGAACACGATTAGTAGGATCGGAAAATTTTGTTTAAACAGTGTCGAAAACCTTCTTCTTCGGGAAGGAATTAAACCCTAATGAGTAACCTATCAAAATTTCCACAGCACCCTAGCTATATTTTTGCATTTACAATCAAGTAAACTTCAAAATAGAATTTTGGAAATTTATTCAAAATTTTTGGATAAGATTTAAACCTCTTTAAAATTCACACAAACTAGAATAAACATGAAATTTCAAGAATTTTTAGAGAACGAATTAGGACTTCCACCCTAAATGAAAATTGTTCCAAATAATTCCTTTAGTACACAAAACAAGTTTCAAAAATTTCTCAGCTGAGGAGGTAGGGTTTTCAATCGAATCAAGAAGGAGCTTTGTAGTAATCCAAAAATCGATTTGAAAAGCGGTTGACGAGCTACAGTATCGGCCGCCCGCCGCGGCCAAGGGCCTGTTTGTTTCCGCTTATAAGCGGCTTACGGGTCGAAATAAGCCAGAAATCGAGCCCAAACGGACCGCTTATAAGCGGCGGCAGCGTAACGCGTGCGGCTCACGAACGCGTCGCGCAGCAGAAAGGCTGCGTTTCCGTGCCGCGGCCGACGAGCGCGTTTTCGCGTGAGGCCTCGCGTTTTCGGCAGGATATCTGCGTGACCGCCCCCGCCCTGACGCTGCCTCGCCCCAGAGCCTCCCCGCTCCACCCCCCCCCCCCCCCGACGACGACCGCCGCCGCGAGCCGCCTGTCGCCGCGAGGCCCCCCCCCCCCACGACTGCCGCCGGCCCTCCCCCGCCAACGATCGACGCCGCGAGCCCCCCCCCCCCCGGGACAACGACGGCGGTCGGCCGCCCCCCCCCCGGGGACGACGGTTGCTCTGGAGGCCGCCCCCAAACCCACCCACCCCCCCCCCCCGACGGCGCCCGAACGTGCCCTGCTCCGCACGACGGTTCCACCGAGGCTGAGGCCGCCCGCCCGCCGGATCCGGGCTACAGCCGCGCCCACAACAGGAGGACGACAGAGCGACAGATCTGACCCCCACCGACGCTGCTGGCCCCCCCCCTCCCCGACGACAGGAATCCAGCAGCCGCTTCCCGCAATGGATCCGAAAGGTGAGGGTTCTTCTTCCTATCTGCTTATAGGTACGCCGTATGATACACCATTTATAAATGGCTGCGCTTGTCTAACTCTTTTTTTTTCCATTCATATACAGAGACAACGAACATTAACATATTGTACCTAGTCCTGGTAAGCATATTGTACCACAGGGTTGGGCAGAGATCCTCTTACGGGCTGCATTGTCCCTGATGACACATTGATATCGAACCATGGATTAAGATCAACTAGGAGGTTTAGTAGCAAAGAAGCATTAGGGATGTTTCTATGGGCTTGTGGTGCACCTCAGTCGTTAAGGCAATGCAAAAATAAGTTTCATCACTCACTAGAAACTATTAGTCTGAAATTTGAAGAGGTTTTAGATGCTGTTATTAGCTTGGCTGCTGAAATTGTGAAGCCTAAAGACCCACAGTTCAACATGGTTCATCCTAAACTTCGAGAAGACAGGTTTTGGCCTTATTTCAAAGATTACATAGGTGCTATAGATGGAACACATATAGCAGTAACTGTTCCTTTAAGTGAACAACCAAAGTACATTGGTCGTCATGGATATGCTTCACAAAATGTTATGGCAGTTTGTGACTTTGATATGAGATTCATTTTTGCTGTCACTGGTTGGCCTGGGTCTGTTCATGACACTCGAGTGTTGTTGGATACGTTGTTGACATACAAGGATCACTTTCCAAAACCTCCTGAAGGTAACAACAAGTGTTGGCACAATTTCTTTCGATTCAATTATCCAAATATTCTAAATTTATAAATTTTATATGCAGGTAAGTACTACCTTGTGGACTCTGGATATCCTAACAGAAAAGGGTTTCTCGCACCCTATAAGGGTCAAAGGTATCATGTCACCGAATGACAGCATGGTCCAGTTGGATACAAAAAAGTATTTAATCAAGCACATTCATCACTTAGAAATCATATTGAGCGTGCATTTGGAATACTAAAGATGAAATGACGCATTCTTTTAAGCTTGCCTAGCTACCCAGAAAATAAGCAATCCAAAATTATATATGCTTGTATGGCCCTTCACAATTTTGTTAGGGAGCATGCTTTGAATGACGCACATTTCCAAGCGGACGTTGAAGGCAATGGATCTCAGCCGTCGCAACCTGTGAATGATGATATTTCAGAAGATGACATGGATATGGGAGCTCTACGAGAAGCTATTGCTACCGCAATGGTTTCATGAACTATTTGTATTCTAATCACTATTGTATTAGATTATAAAATTAGGATATTTGAGTTAACTATATTCTTCATTACTATTATAAGATTATTTTTATTTAGCAAACTCGAATATTATTGGGATCGTCTATATTCGTCTTCAATTCGTAAATAAAATGAGGTATTACAGTCGAGTTGATAAGCGAAACCAAATAAGCGTATCCAAACGTCCTGCTTATTTTGACCCATAAGCCGCTTTTAAGCGTATCCAAACGTCCTGCTTATTCAGATTCTCGCTTATCTGAAAAGCAATATAATTGATTATATGGCTTTTCAAATAAGCGAAGTTCCAGAAAAGCGGATCCAAACAGGGCCCAATCCACCGAGCGGCAGAGCGCCTCTCCCGCCGGCAGGGGTCGCGTCCCGGCGCCAAGCATTCAAGCCTCCGACAAGATCTTGCAAATGGATCTCCCCTCCTTCCTCCTCCTCTCTCTCACTCTCTCGTTGCTCCTTCCCTCGCGGCAAAGCCCCTGCAGCACGCCACCGCCCCGCCGGCCCAATCCCGCCGTCCCTCTCTGTTCCCCCTCCCCATCTCTCTCCGCAACACCTTAAAGGCGTGCCCGAGCCTCCCTACTCCTTCCCCCACGTCCAATTTCGTTTCCTCGACGCGCAATTGTTGTTCCTCTTTGCTCGGCCACCGCCGCCCGCCATTGCCGTCAAAGGTCACTCGATGAGTCGACCCTTCCGGCCATTCTCCACCGTTATCACTTTGCCTAACCTCTCCCTCTTGTCCTAACACAGCTCCCGTTCCATCAAGCGACGTTCCAATCCACCCATTCGTCGGGAACACTCACTGCCGCCGCCCGCCATTGCCGAGCGAAGCAAGCTCACGGCGAGCCCCCTGCTCCGGCCGTTTTCCCCACTCTTTACCTTGCCCAATTCATTTGTAGGTCCTTGTGCAGCTCACGGCGCCCTCCTCTCTCCGGAAACTTGCTCCTCTCGTCGGGAATTCCTCCTCGCCGCGGCCGTCGTCGACCCCCACGGTGAGCACCTCTCTCCGGTGATGGAACTTGGCCGTTGTCGTATTGCCGAGCCTCGACGTAGCTTGTAGATGGTGTAGGAAAAATAATCAAGCGCAGCCGACCACCCTTTCGCCCGGAATCGGCCGCCGGAGCTCATCGGAGGTGGCGCCCCTGTTCTCCCCTAGACGGCTGGGTTATTTTTATTTTCCTTCTAAATTGTCCTGCTTTGTTAAATGCCAAACAAATCACAGAAGAATCAAAAAATTCCAAACTAAAATTTGTTAGAATCCTTGTGTAATGGATTAATTTTATGTTAAAACACTTTTTCAAAAACGACCAGGGATTTTCAGAAATAATTAGAATACTCTTTTCGATTTTTGAATTTTAAATTACATTCTAGAGAAGTTCTAGGGCTGAAGTTTGATATACAAATATGGAATGGTAGCAGGCATCCTCTGGAATTTTATGGGGATTTTAGGACCACAGAGTTGTATGTAATCTTTTTAAAATACTCCATTCTTCCTAGCTAATTTACATTTTCTAAAATACATTATAAAAGTCCTCCAAAAAAGTTGAACCCAAAAACATAACTTTATTTTTAATGCTCATGAGTGAGTGCATAAAATTTCATAATTTTATTCTAGGGTTTAGTAATTATTTCTGATTTTACAATTTTAAATAACAGAAACTTTGTTGAATTTTTATAAAATCTAGAAAATTCATCTAGACCTCAACCAAATTTCAAAATTCATATTTCAAAGAGCACTATCAATTAAAAATAAAATTTTAGTACAACTAAAAATTTTCATTTCAACCCTAAGATTAATAGTCGTAGTTTATTAAATAATTGTTATCCGAAGAAAAGTGCCGATCAATCCTCAACCCAAGTTTGTTGCTTGATTCAGGAAATATGGCCAATTACAAATCACCTCATGGGAAATTGAGTAGATTTCTTGGAACCCCATTCATTAAGTCAAAAAATAATTAAACTAGTGGCGTCGAAGAATTAGGGTTAACCCTAATTTCTAAACGTCGCCGATTGAAACCCTAGAATACTCCTTGATAAAAGCATTATGTTATCATTTCTTTGAACTCCTCATAATCATAATGCATCATGTAGATTCTGAAGCGCACGAAGTAGCGGTAGAGCCTGATTCCTCAATTCCCGCCGGAGAAGTCAACCACAGCTCCAAAGAACCAGGCAAGCCCCGGTGCACAACCGTTATTTAAGTTTTCCCTTTTATAACTCAGTGTGTCTTGTTTGTGCATTAAGTGCTAGGAGTTAATTGAAACCATAGTTGCATTTGTTTCCCATAGAAAATCCTATCGGTAGTTGGTATAGATACTCCTTAGTATGCTATGCAGATATTGCCGGTAGAAGTCGAGCAGAGTGGACGCTGCTCGCGAAAGGTAGGTTGTTAGATGAAACTTCCTTTTGATACATTATGACACCTGATGATGAGTTAATTAAGGAAATATAAAAGTTTGAGGGTCAGACAGGATACCAATTAGGTCGGCGACTGGACCGGGTCCAGGGTGACCGTAGACTTGTCTGATCCGTGTGGTCCGAGACTAATCGAGTGTTGAATGTACTGGTCGTATGCTGGGAGTTATGGGCCCCAGTAAACCTATGTAGCCTAGTAATTGCCACGTCGAACATGCCCTACGGTGTCTGACTAGGAGGAGATCTGGGGTGGGCAGCGTGGGAACTTGTGACACCCCAGGTGTCACCAGGGCAAAAGTCGACAACTATAAACCCTAATTCATAATTTCACTCACTTTAAAGTAGTTTCAATTATAGAAAGGAAAAGGAACATTGTTTAAAATGCTTTAAGGAGACACTAGGAAAAATTTGACAGACAACAGAGCATTTTAGTAAAGTCCGGGAGAAATCTCAAATAACAGTGTCGAAATCTCGTTAACAGAAAGAAGTCCAAACCCTAACTCTTGACCATCAAAACTTCCACAGAACCCTAGCTATATTTTTACATAACAATTAAGTACACTTCAAAATAGAATTTTGGGAAATTATTCAAGATTTTTGGAAAAGATTTAGACCTCTTAAAAATTCACAGAAGCTATAATCAACCTAGAAATTCAAGAATTTTTAGAGGCCAAATCATGACTTGAACCTTAAATGAAAAGTGTTCCAAATAAATCCCTGAGCTGGTATAAAAATTCTCAAAATTTTTAGAGCTCGGGAAGTATGTCATTTCATTGAATTGCAATCCAGCTTGGTTAAATGAAAAATAAAATAAAATAAAAGAGAGCACCGTTGCCAGGCGGGCTACAGTGCCCGCCGAGCGGCAGGGCACCGCCCGCCCGACACGGCATTTGTGGCGCACCTCGCCGTTTCAGCACCGCGCCACTCCCGTGCCTCCCTCTCTCTCACTCCCTCCTCACTCCACCGCTCCCTCTTTCTCTAGCCCTCTTCCCCCTCTCCCTCTTCTCTGCCCGAGCGCGCCGTTTCCCCCTCACTGTGCGCCGCCCGACAACCGCGCGCCACCCGAGCCGCCCCAGTGCATCGTCCGCCTTGACGCCATGCCGGCCATAACCCTAATGTCCCTCCAACCCTACGCCGAGCTCTCCTTTAAAGCGGTGCACCTCCCCCCCCCCCCCCCCCCCACTTCTCCTTTTTCCTTCACCCGCGCGCACAGCCCTCCTCTCATCTTCCTCTCTGCTCAGTGCGCCACCGCTATTGCCGCCAGCACCACTCACTCGTCGACGGCTCACTCCGGCGAGTTCCAAGCCGCACCACCGTGCCCCCTAGACTCCCCTCCACCCCCAGTTGCTCTCCGAAGACCAAGCCCGCCGGCGGTGCCCTAGCTTCGCCGGAACGCCGCCGCCTTTCCCTCGGCCGAAGAGCAACGCCGGCGGCCACCAATCTGTGAAATTCCTCGCGACGGTACGATGATCATCCAATTCCTCTTGCCGGCTGTTAGCTCTCACCCTTGCGCAACCCTTTGACTTGAATCCGGCCACAGGTGACCGTCGTCGGGGAAGAACGCCGTGTGCCACCCCGTCGGCCGCCATTGACGCCACCTCGGCCTCCACGTCGCCGGCGCTGTTTCACTCTTCACCGTGGCCTCCATCCTCCACGAACTAGTGCAGTGAGTCGAGGCGAAGCTCCCCGACATCTTAGTTCTTGCCCTAGCCCTCTTCTCCGGCGAGGAGCTCACCGGAGCACCGCCTCTGCCGTGTGCTCTGTTTTGCCAGTTACTGTTCCATTGATTTTCTAATTTTCCTTTAATTAGCCAGAGATTGTCAGGCTTGTAGCAAATCATGGAAAAATCCAAAAATGCCAAACCAAAATTTGTTAGAGCCCTCGTGAAAAGTAATAACTTTCTGTTGAAACACTTTTTAACAAATGACCAAGAATTTGCAGAATTAATGAGAAACACTCCTTTCTGTTTCTGAATTCTAAAAAATGCATTATAGAGCAATGCTAGGGCTAACCTTTGATCCACAAGTACACTATGGTACTACACATCCTCTGGAATTTTATGAAGATTTTAGGAGCACGAAATGACATCTAACCCTATTAAAATACTTCAATATGCCTAGTTTAAATACCATTTTCTAAAGTAAATTGTAAAAGTCATTTACAAGGTTAGACCCAAAAACAAAGTTGTAGATCTAGTGCTCAGGAATGCTCACATAAAGTTTCATAATTTTATTCTAATGTTTACTAGTGTTTTCTGATTTTACAAGATCTAAAAACAGGAAGTTCGATGAATTTTTATAAAATATAGAAAATTCATCTAGGCCCCACCCAAAGCCCAAAATGCTTATTCCAGGGAGTACTACCAACTAAAAATAATCTTGAGGAAGAATTAAAATCTTCATTTTAACCCTAGTTTAATACCCAAAGGAATTAAAGAATATTAACCGATGAAAAGGGTCGCATTAACTTAACCAAAGTTGAAGTTATTAAAACATGCCAACTAAAAGTCACGTAATGAGAGTCAATAAATTTCTTTAAACACCGTTCACAAATTAAAAATTGAATTTAATCGACGGCGTCGAGTAATTAGGGTTAACCCTAATTCTGGGCGTCGCTAATCTAAACCCTAGGTCACTATTGATAATAACAATAAGTTTCTACTTCATTGAACTTATCATAATCCTACTGCATCATGTAGATTCTAACGCTCACGAAGTAGCTGCCGATCCAGTTTCCTCGACCCCCGCCGAAGAAGTCGACATCAACTCAGAGGAACCAGGCAAGCCCCGGTGCACAACCGACTTTTTAAAGTTTTACTTTTACCACTAAGTGTGTCTTGTTTGTGCATTAGGTGCTAGGAGTTGATTGAAACCATAGTTGCATTTGTTTTCCATAGGAAACCTTGACGGTAGCTTGTTAGAATACTCCTAGTATGCTATGCTTAGCAGATAGTTACCGGTAGAAGTCGAGCAGAGTGGACGCTGCTCGCGAGTAGTAGGATTTTGAATGAAACTATTCCTTGAGATGTGCCACACGATGGTCAATGAGTAAGAAAGATAAAAGATTGAGGGTCAGACTGGGTACCAGTAGGTCGGCGACTGGTCCGGGACCAGGGTGACCGTAGTCTGGTCTGATCCGTGTGGCACAGCTGGGCAAGTATTGAATGTACTAATCGTATGCTGGGTGCTATGAGCCCCAGTAAACCTACGTAGCCTAGTGATTGCAACGTCGAACCTGCCCTACGGTGTCTGACTAGGAGGAGATCTGGGGCGGGCAGCGTGGGAACTCCACAGAAACCGTCTGGGACGCGTTGTCTGGTGGGATGCGGCGCTGCTAAGGCATGCGTAGGCTGGAATTGACGTTGCAGGAACTGGTGTGAACGGTTGCCACGTGCGAGTCTGGGATGCGCACATGTCGTACGATTAGGTTAACCCTGCAGAGGTATAAAAATCGGTTCGAATCGCTGTTGCTCTCAGCTATGAGCTTACTTGAACTCTCTGTCACATTTTAGTAAATAGGTTGAAGCACAATGAGAATGAATTATGATTATCACTAATGCTATTGATTACTTCTGTTATGTTTGCTTAGCTCAGTGCTAACTAAATTTATTTTTTAATCACTTAATCTGATGCTAAAATTTGACAAGAGTAGTATAGGCTTGCGAGTCCTTTTGCAAGTAAACCCTCCCGAGTCAGCCTTCATGTCTAGGAGTCGGCTGTAGTCAGCCTTTTGTCGGGTAAGTCTTGCTGAGCTTCTTAGAAGCTCACGCGTTAGCGTTTTGTGGTTTTCAGGCGCCGTCATGCAGGAACCAGCAGGTAGCTTCCACTGGGAGGAGCCTCCCCTCGAGTTTGGGAACCTCCAGTGGGAGTTGTGCGAGTCGCCGCAATGAATGTTGAAGTGGCTAGTAGCATGACGCCCGTGGGCACGACGCGTGCTTTTGCTTAAGTCCGAGTGTCGGAGTTGTATTCGTTCTTGTCTTCCGCTGTATCGTTTTCAAAACTGTTGCGTACTCTGAAACATTGTAATATTCAACCTCTAAGTTATGAACCAATGATGTATTAAGTGCTCTCTTCTTGTAAATTATTGTTGTTTATTCCTACCTGTGTTGTATCGTGTGTACGCTCGCTTCGCCGAGCGTTGCCCAATAAGATCTTGGCTTAACGACTGACCGGATCCGTCCTGAGACGAGGTTTTCCGGGCAGGGTCGTGTCAGCTTTGGTATCAGAGCCGTGTTGGGAAACGATACAACGTTTAAGGCATATTTTCAAAAATTTACGTGCGAGTGAGGTACGCGCCCTATTAGTTAATAGGTTATCAGGTGGCAAGCTAACCTAGTGTAGGGGCTAACAAACCCAGTTTAGATTTATTTTTCTGTAACGACGCACCTACGCTCAGGTAAGCAAGGTAAGGTACGCCGCTCGACTGCGGTGAAAGATCGAGAAATCCCTGTTGCATCCGCAGCAGTAGCGTTCTATACCATGGTGGTATGGAAGGAGGTATTATGTTCACTGTAACATAGTACGCCCCCTTACCGTTTAGGGAGAGAAGCGGCCCTCTACCGTACGAGGTGTGGGTTACGGACCTGTTGCGAATGCAGACCTTCGCAACAGTGGAGTCTTGTGTCTTTGGCACACAAGAGATGAGTTTGTTCCTCACGACTTCGGTTTTGCGGAACACTCTCATACCTCCGCTGCCTGAGGTAAAGTGCAGTCTGTCGCCGCGCAGGGAAGGTCGGACACGTGATCCCCGTACGTGACCTACTCGGGGCGACCCATATGGCAATGATATGGGTTGTTGTTTTTACTTTTGATATATATTATATTGCTCTGCCTGTGATGCCATTTTCTGCAGGTACGCTAACCACGATATCGTAAGAAACGTGTAGTAACGACTAACTTGAGTGCGATTCTGCCACCGCCTATGCGTATTTTTTTTACTTTGTGAGGACGTATAGGCCGATGTAGGATTGCATTGCATGAAGAAATGTTAAAAATCCTTCAAACTTATACTAAAACCATCCAGGAGCAAGAATTCCATCAATAATGGCTGTAGCACAATCAGAAAAAAAAAATTAAGAAGTCAACCTGGATACCTTCCTCCCTTAGTGATTGCGTGGAATCAACCGAGTTGGAGTAAAACCCTTATACACCATTGAGCCTTTTACAATACCTTCCTCGATGAGAAGATTGTCTCCTTGACAGGTCAACTTAGATGGTAAAGCACCTTGGACAAACCGGCTGTCGCTAGTTGGCATCCTTAGTGACCGATTTGGATCACCTTTTTACGCAGGGATGAAAAATATTTTATGTATCGGAAGATTTAGCATGCTTTGAACTATGTGTCAACATGTGGCTTCTGATTAATAAAATATTGCTCATCTCTGTGTTGTAGATGGACGCCAACGCGATCGAGCATGGGATCGCGGAGATCGGTGTTGAGGACTCCACCCCTACCTACGTCACCAAGAAGTCGGGACGCAGAGGATTCGTGGAGGTACTCGAGCAGACCTTGCAGTCACTGGGATACGCGGAGACTCCATGGTTTCGGATCCGGGAGTATCGGCAGTATGACCTACCGCGCTGTTCGGCCACGGTTACACTACCCACGCACCCTCAGCATGCCAACGGAGAGATTTATACCACCACCACATTCGGTTCAGATAAGACGGAGGCCATCGAGTCAGCCGCTCATCAAGCTTTATTGAGGATTTGCGAGCAACACCTCGAGGACCTGGCAGACAAACCAGCAGCGATGTTTCCGATACGGGACCAGGTTGACCGTACCTGGCACCGTAATGTCAAGAATGCGCAGAAGAGGACTTTCAGGGGAGAGATGGACCATGTCACTCCCTTGTTCACATGGAGCCTAGCGCTACTCAACTTGCATTAAGACATTGTTCTCACAGCTCAGGTGGATCGTCAGGCCTTGAGACAGGCTCATGTAGAGCTAACTCAACTCAAGAAGAAGGTCCAGGACTTGGAGAGTAGAAACAATGCACTGCGTGCTCGCTGCGACGCGCGCGCTACTCGTATCTCTGAGTTGGAGGCGGTCTCCGAGATTAAGACTGCCCAGATCCATGCTAGAGAGAATGGTTGCAACATCATGTTGCAACACATTCATCAGCTGGAGATACTCAGGGATAACGCGGTTCAGATGGCGGAGAACCTCGCCCATGAGAACCACCATTTGCAGCATCAGTTAGCGGGACTTTTGGAGGCACAACAGCCGCCTCCCGCTAACGATGATGCGCCTGAGTCAGAAGTATCGGATCCTGAAGCTTCAGACCCAGAGCCAGATGAGGAGTAGATTGGAGGTGGTTCCGAAGTGATGGTTAGTTAGATGCTTCGCTTAAGGAGTGCGTTGCCCTTGTCTTGGTGTTAGTGTGTGTTCTTAGGAGTTTATCTTAGTGACGTTGTAATCTTTTGGATGTAAGAGTGGTGGTTTGACAGTTGAAGGAATTGGACGGTGGATGTACTGTCATCTTTTGGGGAATGAATGAAGCTTGTTTTCATTGAGATATCCGTGCCGTGCATTTTGATGTGCTCGTACTTATGATGAGAATTGGACATGGATTGAATTGCTCTAATAAGGGTCCTTTTTACTTTTTCAGCATGGTGAACACCAGAGCTGGACGTCAGGAGGCGGAAAGCTCCAACCCGCCGCCCCCGCCAGCTGAGCCAACCTTGGCCACAGCTATGATGGCCCTGATTTAGAGCAGCCAGCAAACGCAAGAGATGCTGCGAGCTATCCTAGAGAGTAGCGGCACGAATCGAGGCGCTCGGAACCGCGATCAGGACAGCACATATGCTGAATTCCTGGCCACTCATCCCTCGGAGTTCAGAGATGCCCGGGAACCCATGGAGGCAGACCATTGGCTTCGTAAAATCGAGGCCAAATTTGGGCTACTCCGTTGCTCGGAGACTCAGAAGACGCTCTTCGCGGCCCAGATGCTCCATGGACACGCCGGAGCTTGGTGGGCCAATTACTTGGCCACTCTCCCGGCCAACACTCAGGTGCCATGGGCACAGTTCCGGGAGGCGTTCCGCGCTCACCACATCTCCGCGGGACTCATGCAGAGGAAGGCCAAGGAGTTCATGGCCTTGACGCAAGGAAGCCGCACGGTGCACGAGTATTCCCGTGTGTTCAACCAACTTGCTCTGTATGCTCCGGAGCAGGTTGACACGGATGCTAAGCGGAAGCACCGCTTCATGGAAGGGCTGAACATCACACTCCAGGGTCGCTTGGCCCTGAACCAAGGCGGCTCATTCAATGAGCTCGTCAGCAACGCCCTCATCGCCGAGGAGTACCTCGAGAAAGAGCAGCGGAAAAAGAGGCGAGCCAGCGATGGGCCATCAAATGCCCCGCCACCCAAGTACCGTCTGGTGTACACTGCACCCGACGGTAGGAAGTACAAGGCAATCCCGCCGCAGGCGCCGTCGTTCCGCCCACCGCAGCAGCCGTACCGGCCCCCACAGAATCAGCAACAAGCCGGCTACCGCGCACATCCTCCGCCGCAGAGGAACCAAGGTGTCCGCCCACCTCAACAGGGCGCCCGCCCTGGACCAGGCACGCCTTGCTTCAATTGCGGGCAGCCCGGACACTTCGCCCGCGAGTGCCCCTCCAACCAGCAGTCCGGAGGCAACCGGCAGTCGAACCAGGGACAGGGCCAGCAAAAGGGCCAGAAGAACACCAGGACCGGTCGGGTAAACTACACCACGACCGAAGAAATTGCTGAGGGCGAACAAGTACTGGCGGGTACGTTCTCGCTCTCTACGCATTCAGCTTTTGTTCTATTCGATTCCGGTGCAAGCCACAACTTTATCAGTAAAAATTTTGTCAAGGGCAAAACCCTAATCACCATCCCCTTAGAGCCACCCTTCATCATAAAATCTCCTGGAGGCAACATATTATCAAATTATGGCTTAAAAGGAGCACCCCTAAATCTAGGAGGTTGCACCTATCCTACCTCCTTCATAATCCTAGATGGGCAGGATATCGATATTATCATCGGCATGAAATGGATGGAACACCATAAAGCCATTCTTGACATTGCTAACCGTGTAGTCCACTTGACCTCCCCACTTCATGGTTCCATGTCCATAAACCTAGATCACCCTAAAGCCACCCTCAAACAAGTCTGCAATGTTGTCGGGAAAAGTCTGGACGAGATACCCGTGGTTAAAGAGTTTCCGGACGTATTCCCAGAAGACTTACCTGGTTTGCCACCGGATAGAGATGTGGAGTTTCAGATTGAGCTATTGCCAGGCACAGCCCCAATCTCCCGCAGACCGTACAAGATGGCACCCAAAGAGCTAGCAGAGTTGAAGAAACAGCTGCAGGAATTGTTAGACAAGGGCTTTATACGGTCCAGTACCTCGCCTTGGGGTTGTCCTGCATTATTCGTGAAGAAGAAGGACCAGTCCTTGAGGCTATGCGTGGATTACCGCCCCTTGAATGCGGTAACTATCAAGAACAAGTATCCCCTGCCACGCATAGACACTCTATTTGATCAGTTGGCTGGAGCAAAAGTCCTCTCAAAAGTTGATCTTCGGTCTGGTTATCATCAGATCAAGATCCGTCCCAGTGACATTCCAAAAACGGCTTTCTCCACCAGATACGGACTATATGAGTATTTGGTGATGTCATTTGGACTCACAAACGCACCAGCTTACTTCATGTACCTCATGAACCCAGTCTTCATGCCAGAGCTGGATAAGTTTGTAGTGGTGTTCATCGACGACATCCTAATATACTCCAAGTCGACTGATGAGCATGCAGAGCACCTCCGGACAGTTCTCCAGAGACTCAGAGATCATAAGCTCTATGCCAAGTTCAGCAAGTGCGAGTTTTGGATTGAGCGTGTGCAGTTTCTAGGTCATGTTGTGTCCGCGGAAGGTATTTCTGTTGATCCGGGAAAGGTGCAAGATGTTGTTAATTGGAAAGCACCCACAACAGTCCACAAGGTGCGGAGTTTCTTGGGATTAGCGGGATATTATCGTCGCTTCATTCCCAACTTCTCCAAGATTGCCAGGCCTATTACAGACCTACTCAAGAAGGATCAGAAGTTCAAGTGGACAGCAAAGTGCGAAGAAGCCTTTCAGACTTTGAAGAAGCACTTGACCATAGCACCAGTACTCGCCCAGCCAGATTTGAGTAAACCCTTCGACGTCTATTGTGATGCGTCGGGCACTGGACTTGGTTGTGTGTTGATGCAAGAAGGACGGGTAATTGCTTATGCTTCCAGACAACTCCGCAAGCATGAGGTAAATTACTCCGATCGAGGTACCCAGTTCACCGGTCGATTTTGGAAACAACTCCACGAGTCACTAGGAACCAGGCTAATCCACAGCTCAGCCTACCACCCTCAGACTGATGGTCAGACGGAAAGAGTGAACCAAATACTTGAAGACATGCTCCGAGCTTGTGTTTTGGAGTACGGAAAAGGGTGGGACGCCTATCTATCACTGGCAGATTTCTCGTACAACAACGGTTACCAAGCCAGCATCCAAATGTCTCCTTTCGAAGCACTTTACGGCCGTAGTTGCCGAACCCCACTCAACTGGTCAGAAGCAGGCGAGAGAGTTATATTGAGCCCAGACCTAGTGCAGCAGGCTGAAGAGAAAGTACGGGTTATACAAGCCAATTTGAAGGCCGCCAAGTCAAGACAAAAGAGCTATGCAGATAAAAGGCGTAGACCATTGGCCTTTGAGGTAGGAGACTACGTCTACCTACGAGTCTCGCCAATGAAGGGAGTTCAACGGTTCGGGATCAAAGGCAAGTTAGCACCCCGATACATAGGTCCATACCCTATCACAGCCAAGTGCGGACCAGTGGCGTATCAAGTGGAACTGCTAGAAAGATTATTGGGAATGCATAACGTATTCCATGTCTCCCAATTGAAGAAATGCCTGAAGACGCCAGTAGACCAAGTGGTTCAAGAAGCAGAAGAGTTGCAACCAGACCTGACCTACCCAGAGCGTCCAATCCGGATACTGGATGAGAAAGAACGGGTTACTAGAAGACGAACACTCAAGTTTTACAAGGTTCTGTGGAGCAACCACACGGAAGACGAAGCCACGTGGGAATCTGCAGAATTTCTTCAGTCACACTACCCCGAGCTACTCCCAAACCCCTAGGTACCTACGCCTATCCTAACCCTCTCCTTAAATCTCGGGACGCGATTTCTTTTAGGGGGGAGGGCTGTGACACCCCAGGTGTCACCAGGGCAAAAGTCGCCAACTATAAACCCTAATTCATAATTTCACTCACTTTAAAGTAGTTGCAATCATAGAAAGGAAAAGGAACATTGTTTAAAATGCTTTAAGGAGACACTAGGAAAAATTTGACAGACAACAGAGTATTTTAGCAAAGTCCGGGAGAAATCTCAAATAAGAGTGTCGAAATCTCGTTAACAGAAAGAAGTCCAAACCCTAACTCTTGACCATCAAAACTTCCAGAGAACCCTAGCTATATTTTTACATAACAATTAAGTACACTTCAAAATAGAATTTTGGGACATTATTCAAGATTTTTGGAAAAGATTTAGACCTCTTAAAAATTCACAAAAGCTATAATCAACCTAGAAATTCAAGAATTTTTAGAGGCCAAATCATGACTTGAACCTTAAATGAAAAGTGTTCCAAATAAATCCTTGAGCTTGTATAAAAATTCTCAAAATTTTTCGAACTTGGGAAGTGTGCCATTTCATTGAATTACAATCCAGCTTGGTTAAATGAAAAAAAAAAGAGAGAGCACCGTTGCCGGGCGGGCTACAGTGCCCGCCGAGCGGCAGGGCACCGCCCGCCCGACACGGCATTTGTGGCGCACGTCGCCGTTTCAGCACCGCGCCACTCCCGTGCCTCCCTCTCTCTCACTCCCTCCTCACTCCACCGTTCCCTCTCTCTCTAGCCCTCTTCCCCCTCTCCCTCTTCTCTGCCCGAGCGCGCCGTTTCCCCCTCACTGTGCGCCGCCCGACAACCGCGCGCCACCCGAGCCGCCCCAGCACGTCGTCCGCCTTGACGCCATGCCGGCCATAACCCTAATGTCCCTCCAACCCTACGCCGAGCTCTCCTTTAAAGCGGTGCACCTCCCCCCCCCCCCCACTTCTCCTTTTTCCTTCACCCGCGCGCACAGCCCTCCTCTCATCTTCCTCTCTGCTCAGTGCGCCACCGCCATTGCCGCCAGCACCACTCGCTCGTCGACGGCTCACTCCGGCGAGTTCCAAGCCGCACCACCGTGCCCCCTAGACTCCCCTCCACCCCCAGTTGCTCTCCGAAGACCAAGCCCGCCGGCGGTGCCCTAGCTTCGCCGGAACGCCGCCGCCTTTCCCTCGGCCGAAGAGCAACGCCGGCGGCCACCAATCTGTGAAATTCCTCACGACGGTACGACGATCCTCCAATTCCTCTTGCCGGCTGTTAGCTCTCACCCTTGCGCAACCCTTTGACTTGAATCCGGCCACAGGTGACCGTCGTCGGGGAAGAACGCCGTGTGCCACCCCGTCGGCCGCCATTGACGCCACCTCGGCCTCCACGTCGCCGGCCCTGTTTCACTCTTCACCGTGGCCTCCATCCTCCACGAACTAGTGCAGTGAGTCGAGGCGAAACTCCCCGACATCTTAGTTCTTGCCCTAGCCCTCTTCTCCGGCGAGGAGCTCACTGGAGCACCGCCTCTGCCGTGTGCTCTGTTTTGCCAGTTACTGTTCCATTGATTTTCTAATTTTCCTTTAATTAGCCAGAGATTGTCAGGCTTGTAGCAAATCATGGAACAATCCAAAAATACCAAACCAAAATTTGTTAGAACCCTCGTGAAAAGTAATAAATTTCCTGTTAAAACACGTTTTAACAAATGACCAAGAATTTGCAGAATTAATTAGAAACACTCCTTTCTATTTTTGAATTCTAAATTGCATTATAGAGCAATTCTAGGACTAACCTTTGATCCACAAGTACACTATGGTACTACACATCCTCTGGAATTTTATGAAGATTTTAGGAGCAAGAAATGACATCTAACCCTATTAAAATGCTTCAATCTGCCTAGTTTAAATACCATTTTCTAAAGTACATTGTAAAAGTCATTTACAAGGTTAGACAAAAAAACAAAGTTGTAGATCTAGTGCTCAGGAATGCTCACATAAAGTTTCATAATTTTATTCTAATGTTTACTAGTGTTTTCTGATTTTACAAGATCTAAAAACAGGAACTTCGATGAATTTTGTTAAAATATAGAAAATTCATCTAGGCCCCACCCAAAGCCCAAAATGCTTATTCCAGGGAGTACTACCAACTAAAAATAATCTTGAGGAAGAATTAAAATCTTTATTTTAACCCTAGTTTAATAGCCAAAGGAATTAAATAATATTAACCGATGAAAAGGGTCGCATTAACTTAACCGAAGTTGAAGTTATTAAAACATGCCAACTAAAAGTCACGTCATGAGAGTCAATAAATTTCTTTAAACACCGTTCACAAATTAAAAATTAAATTTAATCGACGGCGTCGAGTAATTAGGGTTACCCCTAATTCTGGGCGTCGCTAATCTAAACCCTAGGTCACTATTGATAATAACAATAAGTTTCTACTTCATTGAACTTATCATAATCCTACTGCATCATGTAGATTCTAACGCTCACGAAGTAGCTGCCGATCCAGTTTCCTCGACCCCCGCCGAAGAAGTCGACATCAACTCAGAGGAACCAGGCAAGCCCCGGTGCACAACCGACTTTTTAAAGTTTTACTTTTACCACTAAGTGTGTCTTGTTTGTGCATTAGGTGCTAGGAGTTGATTGAAACCATAGTTGCATTTGTTATTCATAGGAAACCCTGACGGTAGCTTGTTAGAATACCCCTAGTATGCTATGCTTAGCAGATAGTTGCCGGTAGAAGTCGAGCAGAGTGGACGCTGCTCGCGAGTAGTAGGATTTTGAATGAAACTATTCCATGAGATGTGCCACACGATGGTCAATGAGTAAGAAAGATAAAAGATTGAGGGTCAGACTGGGTACCAGTAGGTCAGCGACTGGTCCGGGACCAGGGTGACCGTAGTCTGGTCTGATCCGTGTGGCACAGCTGGGCAAGTATTGAATGTACTAATCGTATGCTGGGTGTTATGGGCCCCAGTAAACCTACGTAGCCTAGTGATTGCAACGTCGAACCTGCCCTACGGTGTCTGACTAGGAGGAGATCTGGGGCGGGCAGCGTGGGAACTCCACAGAAACCGCCTGGGACGCGTTGTCTGGTGGGATGCGGCGCTGCTAAGACATGCGTAGGCTGGAATTGACGTTGCAGGAACTGGTGTGAACGGTTGCCACGTGCGAGTCTGGGACGCGCACGTGTCGTACGATTAGGTTAACCCTGCAGAGGTATAAAAATCGGTTCGAATCGCTGTCGCTCTCAGCTATGAGCTTACTTGAACTCTCTGTCACATTTTAGTAAATAGGTTGAAGCACAATGAGAATGAATTATGATTATCACTAATGCTATTGATTACGTCTGTTATGTTTGCTTAGCTCAGTGCTAACTAAATTTATTTTTTAATCACTTAATCTGATGCTAAAATTTGACAAGAGTAGTATAGGCTTGCGAGTCCTTTTGCAAGTTAACCCTCCCGAGTCAGCCTTCATGTCTAGGAGTCGGCTGTAGTCAGCCTTTTATCGGGTAAGTCTTGCTGAGCTTCTTAGAAGCTCACGCGTTAGCGTTTTGTGGTTTTCAGGCGCCGTCATGCAGGAACCAGCAGGTAGCTTCCACTGGGAGGAGCCTCCCCTCGAGTTTGGGAACCTCCAGTGGGAGTTGTGCGAGTCGCCGCAATGAATGTTGAAGTGGCTAGTAGCATGACGCCCGTGGGCACGGCGCGTGCTTTTGCTTAAGTCCGAGTGTCGGAGTTGTATTCGTTCTAGTCTTCCGCTGTATCGTTTTCAAAACTGTTGCGTACACTGAAACATTATAATATTCAACCTCTAAGTTATGAACCAATGATGTATTAAGTGCTCTCTTCTTGTAAATTATTGCTGTTTATTCTTGCCTGTGTTGTATCGTGTGTACGCTCGCTTCGCCGAGCGTTGCCCAATAAGATCTTGGCTTAACGACTGACCGGATCCGTCCTGTGACGAGGTTTTCTGGGCGAGGTCGTGTCAGAACTCCACAGAAACCGTCTGGGACTTGTTGTCTGGTGGGATGCGGCACTGCTAAGGCAGACGTAGGAGGGAATTGACGTTGCAGGAGCTGGTGTGAACGGTTGCCGCGTGCGAGTCTGGGACACGCACGTGTCGTACGATTAGGTCTTCCCCTGCAGGGTATAAAAATCGTTTCGAACCGCTGTCGCTCCCAGTTGGTGAGCATGCTCGTGAAACGCACCACATTTTTGTAAATAAGTTGAGATCCAATGAGGATGATACTATGATGATTACTATTACTTTGTCACTTCTATTATGCTTGATTAGTTCAGTGCTAATTAAAGTTACATTTTAATTACTTAACCTGTGCTAAAATTTGACCAAGAGTAGTACAAGTTTGCGAGTCCGTTTTGCAAGTAAACCCCCCCCCCCATCAGCCTTCATGTTTAGGAGTCGGCTGTAGTCAGCCATTTTTGACGGGTCAGCCTTGTTGAGCTTCTTAGAAGCTCACGCGTTAGCGATATGTGGTTTTCAGGCGCCGGCATGCAGAACCAGGACGATAGCATCCACTGGGAGGAGTCTCACTCCGAGGTTGGGAACCTCCAGTGGGAACTGGGAAGAGTCCTATGGTAATAGCGTCGATGGTGTCCATCGGCAAGAGTCCATAAACCTCCCTCTATAAGTAGTCGCTAGAAACAGATCGCGTGTCTCGCTTCGTGCAGCCTTCATCCCCCTTTCCTCAATCTTCTTCGCAAACCCCTTCCACCACTCCCCTCCAATCCTTCTTCGCAAACCCTAGATACATCGATGCCGGAGGACGAGGTTGAGGTGTGGGCAGATGCGCCTAGAACGTGGGCAGAGGCGCTGGAGATGGAGGAGCGGGAGTTGCTTAATCGCCTGTCCTCGATCATGTTGAAGATTGCGGCCCTCGACTCTGAATTGAAGGGCATGGGCGAGGCGGAGCGCGAGGCGAAGCAGGCAAAGGCGGAGGAGGAGAAAGCGGCCCTGGTGCGAGAGTGTATGCTCGTCTTATCTCAGATTAGATCACTGGATTATCCAACGATGAGCGAGGACGAGTGGGCGGAGGAGGCTAAGAGGCTGAGGCAGGATGCGCTGGCCGAGGCGCGGCGCCTGAAGCTGCAGGGGGATCCCGACGGTTGGTACCTGGAACGTATGGCGCGCATCATCGACTACGATCTCAAACAGGGGGGCATGTACTGCAATCGTTTCAGCTTTGTCGACTTGGCTACATTCGACCTCGATGAAGAGTGTAAGTGTAAAATCTCCCTTCCCTTTCTGCAATTAGTAGCTGCTGCACATTCTGATTCATACCCAATCCATGTAGTATGGATTAAACTGTCCTATAGTCGTTTCAGCTAACCTTAGTGTGTTGTGGTGTGCATTTTAATGTGAACATGTATATATATACATGAATCATATAATTTACATCCTTACCGTAGTATTTATTTTGACCACAGCGCCCATTGGTCCAATGAGATTTACGCACAAAGTCTATGAAACCAACAAATTCAAGGTTTGCAAGGCAGCAGTCAACGTGTTATCTGTCCAGATAGCCTGCTCGGATGTCGGCTTCCCAATCCAAGTCTATGGCACTGTCATTGTTAGAGACAACATAGACTACAAGTGCGTTTATCTCTTTCGCCGAGACAGAGACCATAGCCAGCTAATCAGATCTAAGGTACAGCTTCTTCCGACTACTATGTATTATTTGATCATCAGTTATTATAAATCACATTCCCCTTCTTTTGTATATACTACAGTATAGATAGGGAGAAAATTAACCTGCAATTGATTATCGGCATGCAATGTATCCACATCCGCTAGATGTGTTGTCTATAAAACATAAGCTATTCCCAATATATCCTCTGTTCACATACTGCTCTTGTTTCAATTCAATTCCCATCCTCATGCTTAGTCTACAAATCGCTGCTGCTGCCGCGTTGTTTAATTGATACCATCTGTCACTTTAAACCCTGGTTTCCAGTAATCTTTTATTGTAGGCATGCTGGGTGCGCCAGCATGCTATATCTGCACGATAGTACTGTCTGGCAGCTGACTGAACACTGGACAGTTAACAGTTTTTGCATGCTGTGTGACATTGATATTGTGATGTTTTCATCCACTTCTATTGATACCCTATAATATGTTTGGAAAAACTATGCCACTAGTAGCTAACCTATCATTTAATCTTTTTTTTTGTCCTCAGGTTGAACCGTTAATCTTGACTGGTCCCAAACGAGGACTTACATTGTTTGATCCGGATTATATTGAGACTGATCTGAAGATCAAGGATCATCAAGGGAAGGATAGGGAACTCAGTAAAGGAATCGAAACGATCGGGGCCATAGCAGGTCGATCATTGAAGCAATGTGAAGTTGATAAAGAAACTATTGCTACCAGGCTCAGTACTGTCGCTGTGACCTATGCTGTTGTGATACGAGCTGTGGAGGCAACTGTTGCAATTGAAGTTCTACGTGGAGAATTTTATGGATCAATCACCGCCCACACCACCAGCGTCCAGGAGAGGCTTGTCCTTTATGATACCAATATGGCTGGTGCCACGGCTGGTGATGGTCATGGAGTTATCCAACTGATGCGCTCTGTTATTTGTGTCTATGTAAGGGATATGCTGATAATTGATGCAATGACTGGTAATGGTCAATCTGTACGCATTGAATTTACCCCAAGAGGCAACAAAGAGAAAAAAGTTTTAAGAACTCTTGGAACCACTAGGCTGTGTATAAGGGTTGCTTGGTCGATAATGGACCCCTAACTGAGACTTCAGATCAATTTGTTCTAAACATCGTTGGAAGAACAGCATCGGTTCATTGATGTTGAGTTACAGTTATGTTATGAGACTCTGTTAGAATAAGTTTATTTTGTGTTAATTGTTGGGTTGGTCATGTGTTTATATGAGGGAATTGTGTTGGTCTTGTTATGACTACTGTCAAAAGGCTATGTTGAACCTCTTTTATATGGATGCGTCTGATATTCTGTTCATTATTTGTTGTTTGCTACCTGTGGTGATATTATTGGTGACTACTGTGAGCTCTGCCGTGTGCTTGGAGTCATCCCCAATTGGTCAAGACTGTTTCATTCTTGTTTCTGCATCCCTTTTTCTGTTTTGGGTACAACGATGAAGAAATTTCAGCATTTGATCAAACAATGTGTCATTTATTGCAGTTGTCTTAGAAGAACTTTGTGCACTTAAATTACATTTGGAATGTGACCAAATTTGTACATTTGCATGCAGCAGTGAGGAGAGGAGACATTATGTCATTTCTCTAAACTCATGTACTCAAAACACACTGAACGTTGTAAGAAACTCAGTTGCGCTATTTTTTGTTTCATAAATCAGTGCCCTTGTCCTACACTATATATACATATGAATATACATACAGTTTGGTACGATTTAAGTTTGCATGACACATGTACAACAAATGGACTGCTATGTTAGATTGAAGCAGGGTGACTCTTCTCATCAAATTAGACTACTAGAAAAGCAATGTAGCTACTGGTAGCAGAGAGGTTGACTTGATGCTGTTATGTATCTTCCGGAGATGAGAGTGTTTTGATTGATTACACGGCCCATTTGAAGGCTGCAGGCAATGCTCCTGAATTATTTTACAGATTGTTGTTACTCCTGCCAGTAATGCTTGTTAGCTCACACTATGAAGTCCATTATTGACCAAGTAACCTTCACACGCATCTTTGTGTCATCAATAAAGACGACATCCTCCTCGCCACCATACAGCCTTGGAGTATGTTCAATAATTTTTTTTATGCGTACCATCACCAACTCGGAAAAAAAATCCCCAGCATATCCATCACAGAGACACATACGAAGCATTGCTTCAGTTGGAGAACAACATTACCATTGCCATCAGCCAGTTTGCTATCATAAAGCACAAGGGTGTTCTTGATGTTGGTCGTGTGGGCAGTGATTTCCCCATAAAAGTTTCCCTGTAAAAACTTCAACTGCAGTAGTCCCCTCCACTGCATCCTTCACAACTGCATACATCACCCTGACGGTACTGAGCCTGGTAGCAAGGGACCCGGTTTCAACCGCGCATTTCTTTTTTGATGAAACAGTAGGGGAGCACCCCTACTGATTATATTAATTAATTAAAAAAAGGCCAAGGTACAAGTTTATGAAAAAGCCCAAAGAAAATAATAAGAAAACAGAAAAGCTGTATCAGATTTTGTATCCATATTTTCATAATTTCTGCTTTGTCTTGATTCACACGATGGATAACCATGTGAAATTCCCGCTTGAATCTTTCCACCACTTCCAGGATTGTTGGATCCACCCCATTGAAGATCCAATTGTTTCTAACTGTCCAAATGCACCATGTCATTAAAATGATAATCTCCATGAAGAATGTTACTTTGAGCTGTCTTTTGAATCTCATAATTGCCACCGTTGGGTTTCTGTATATGGAGGAGGCACTCCAATAGCTGACCAGCAGCCCTTTGCAAAATTGCATCTCAGGAATAAATGGGAGGTAGTTTCTTCTCTCTGTAAAATGCACAATTCACAATTATAATCTTCCAAGTGCATATTTCTTCTTTTAAGAGTGGCCCTTGTGTTAACTCTGTCCTTCATCAGCAACCAAAAGAAAACCTTGTGCTTCATTTGACACGTAGAACTCCATAGCCATTTGAAGCTTGGATGTACTTGTATGTGACCAATGAGTAAATTGTAAACTTTTGCAGATGAGTATATTGCAGATCCCCATATGTATGTCCATTGATCATGTTGGTCACTAAGAGTTAAGTCCTGTAAAACCTCCTCAAGCTGAATGAATTGATGATATGCTTCCTCAGAAAGTGGCATATGGAACAGAGTTTCCAATTGTTCAAAAGAACCAACTTTTGCCAGGCTAATTCTGGTATCTTTGGCAAAACTGTGTAGGTGAGGATATACTTGATGAAGGACCCTGTCTGCCCACAGATCATCCCAAAATAATATGCTCCTGCCATTACCCACCAAAGGTCTGCTTAACCCCTTGAATTGATGAATGAGCTTAATTATATCTCTCCACCAAAAGGATCCTCTTCTTCTTTGACCAGGCAGTATGCGGTCTGAATAATAATTGTCCCATATTAAGTGAACCCAAGGTATATCATGATGATTGAAGAATTTATGAAAATTCTTTACGAGCAAAGTGTCATTCTGCACTGATAAATTTTTGACCGCCAGTCCACCCTCCTTCTTAGGCCTAGAGACCATACCCCAAGCTGCTAAAGAGGGCTTTCTGCTGTCAGGGTCCGGTCCTCTCCATAAACAATGTTTCCTGTATTTGTCTATTTGCTGAATCACAGTGGCAGGCAACCTCAAGGAACACATGTAGTATGTGGGCAGGGAGGATAACACAGTATTCACCAATTCTAGTTTGCCTGCTTGGGATAAAAACATGGAAGTGCTGGTGAGTCTTCTTTCAATTCGTTGCACTAGTGGCAAAAAATCCTCCACTCTTGGTTTTGTGATTCCTAAAAGTAGACCCAGATAAGGAAAGGGTAATGTGCCCACTTGGCATCCAACTGTGTTGGCCAATATATCCATCCTTTCTGGAGTGACATTAATTGGAACGATAATGGATTTTGCATAATTAACTTTCAGTCCAGTAGAATATGCAAAAGTGTTAAGTAAAGCCTTTAGAGCCATTAACTGCCTTGGACATGCTTCCATCACCAAGAGTGTATCATCAGCATATTGTACAATTGGGAAATCTGAGCCTGCAAGTTGGGGCAGTGGTAGGGAAAGCACACCAAGATCCTTTGCTTTGTTGAGAATGGACTGCAATAGGTCTGCTGCTAAAACAAAAAGAAGCAGAGACAAGGGATCCCCTTGTCGTACTCCTCTTCTGCAATGGAATACTTTTCTGGGGACTCCATTCAGCAGGACTGACGAAGTGCCACTGCTGAGAATCCCTTTGATCCACCTAAGCCATTTTTCACCAAAGCCCTTGTATTTCATAACTTCCAATATCACCTGATGCTCCAATTTGTCAAATGCTTTTTCAAAATCCAGCTTGAAAAGAACTAGTTGTCTCTTGGATTTGTGACAGAGATAGAGATATTCAAAAGCCCATCCTAGGCAGTCTTGTATGGATCTAGATTTAAGGAATCCATATTGATTTTTGTGTACAAGCTGTAGAATACATGTTTGCAGTCTGTCTGCCAATAGTTTTGTGATCAGCTTGATACATCTATTGAGCAGGGATATTGGTCTATAATCTGAAACAATAAGTGGAGAATCACACTTGGGTATTAATGTAATGTAGGAGGTGCTTATACTTTGGAGACAGACTATTTCATTGTAGAATCCCTGACACAGCTCATGGAAATCAGAATAGATCAGTGACCAACATTTCTTCACAAAATCAGTATTAAAGCCATCGGGTCCCAGTGATTTATGTGTGGGCAGATGTGCTATTATGTTATTAATCTCATCCACAGTGAAGGGTACCTCCAAATACTCAAGATTACCATTAGGTATCAGCAAATCTGAGAGATCAAAATGCATGCGAGTGTATTCTGATTTACCAAGTCTCTCTTTATAACTCTCCCATAATAAAAGGGCTTTAGAATCATGATCTGAGAAAACGTTTCCATGTGCGTCTCGCAGGGAGGTAATGACACTAGTTCTATGCTTGATTGTAGCATTTGCATGGAAGAAGTTTGTACATTCATCTCCAAATTTCACCCACTTCAGAGTACCTCTTTGTTTCCAATATACTAATTGGAGATGAAGTAAATGTTGCAGATGCTCTTGTACTATGACCCTGAAATTCCATTCTTCTAGGGAAAGGTTTCTTTGCTCCTCAAGTATATCCAGGAACGACAAGATAAGCTTAATGCTATCAATTGTTTTTGTGAGGTTGGGCAACTTTTGATGCCAGTCCTTAAGTATCCTCCTTGAAGTTTTCAATTTCTGTACCAATAATTTGGCTGGATCTAGAGCTGATTGAGGGACAGACCAAGCATGATGCATTACCTGCACGAAATCATTATGCTCCATCCAAAAATTTTCGAATCGAAACCTCTACACTCTAGGGACCATTGTCTTGACTATAACTAGGCAGGGAACATGATCAGAAGTATCTCTTGTTAAAGTTTTGACCATTGTTCCAAGGTATTTTAGTGTCCAAGCAGTGGATGTAAAAAACCAATCTAACCTCTCAAGTAAGGGCTGTTGCTGTTTGTTGGACCATGTGAATTTTTGTCCATGCAAAGGTAATTCCACAAGTCTCAAGTGACTTAGCACCTCATTAAATCTCAGCATTAACTGAATGTCTCCAGCCGGTTTGTTTCTATTATCTTGATATCTTATCAGGTTGAAATCCCCAACCAACAACCAATCAGGAGTGTCTGGGATTTCTAGTTCATATAACCAACACTGGCGGACACAACTGGTAGCATGGGTATTCCTGGGAATACCCAACAATTTGTGCAAATTTCGAACTAGGTCCTTGTCTTCCTTCCTTTGCTTGACTCACGTGCCTCAGACTCAGTCTACGGGAACAAAAAAAACAGATCGAAGAGTGGGAGAGGCAGGGGGCCAGAGAGGCGTACGCTGCGCCTCCTGCGCCCACGCCGCTGTCGAGCGGCCGAGCCACCAGCCGAGCTATCCTCCGCGGCTCCGCGCTGCCCCTGACAGCGTACGGCGACGCCCCTGACCGGCTGGCCCGACCCCAAGGCGAGGCGGGCGCGGGCGCAGGGCTCCCGGCTCCGGCCTCCTGCGTCCTGCCGACCAAGTGTGCTTCGGCTCCGGCCTGGCGGCCTTTGGCTCAGGCAAAATGGCAAATCGTCCAACGCTGGTATGTTTTACGATCTGAATTCCTTGCTTCTTTCCTTGCACAATTTCTCTGATTTTTGTTTCCCACATCTTTTAGATTTAACCAAGAGCAATGAAGAGGAAATCCCGCCCCGATCTGAAATCTTTGTGGGAGAGAGCTACAAAGAAACAAAATGTTCAATCCTCTTTGATTGTATTGTCTGTTACTGCAGAGAGTCAAGCTCAGGTTCAAAGTTGTTCCCCTTCCGTTGAGATGCCTCAGCCTGATATTGCAGTGACTGAAGAGGCAGTAGCAAGCAATGAGGAAGAGGCAGCAGCGCCGGAACTAGCAGCACCTAGTACTAATACAGTAGCAGAGGAAGAGGTAACGGGAGAAGGAAGCACAGATCTTATCATTGCAGCAAATAATGTACCAACATTTTTGCCCCCAATTAGTGAAATTGGTGAATCGGAATCAGATGATGAATCAAGTGATGAAGCCGTTTATGATTTGGACTATCTTTGTCATGATCCTGGAAAAAGATTTCCCATCAAGTGCTACAATGTCAATGACCGAAATTCAGTGATAAGGGGATACATTGCAATGGGGCCATGCCAACCAAAGGACCATGATTTTCCCGTGACTGAAATATCAGGTAAGCCACGACGTTTTGTTGCTGCTTGGTTCGATGATTACAAATGGTTGGAATATAGTGTGGAACGAGATGCAATATTTTGTTTTGTTTGCTATTTGTTTAAGCACAAAACAAACTGTTCTGGTGGAGATGCTTTTGTGACTTCTGGATTTAGAAATTGGCATATGAAAAACAGGGTTGATAGACATATTGGCAGTAAGACGAGTTTTCACAATTTTGCTCAAGAGAAATATGATTCCTTTCTTAGGCCAAAAGCTTCAATTGTGGGTACTTTTGCTAATATATCAACTCGAGACAAGGCTCTTTATTTGTCACGTTTGAACTATTCACTACAATGCTTGAAGCTCCTTTTGAGTCAAGGTTTAGCATTCCGTGGGCATGATGAATCTGAAAGTTCACTTAATAAAGGAAATTTTCTTGAATTATTAAATTGGTTAGCTAGTAATTTTGAAGAAGTCAACAAGGTTGTTTTGAACAATGCTCCCAAGAACTGTAAATTGACTGGGCCTAGAATACAAAAAGATATCATCAATAGTTGTGCCAAAGAAACTACCAAGCTCATTATGGCAGACCTTGCTGGGGATTACTTTGCAATTCTTGCTGATGAATCCAGTGATATATATCAAAAAGAACAGCTTGCTCTTTGTTTACGCTATGTTGATAAAAAAGGAATGGTAGTTGAGAGGTTCCTTGGAGTTATTCATGTTGAAAACACTACTGCTTTGACACTTAAATCTGCAATTGTGACATTGCTTATGAGCCACGGTTTGAGCTTGTCCATGGTTCGTGGTCAAGGCTATGATGGAGCAAGTAATATGAAGGGTCATATTAATGGTTTAAAGAAAATAATTATGGATGACGCCCCATCTGCTTATTACGTGCATTGCTTTGCTCATCAACTTCAGTTATCTCTTATGGCTGTTGCTCGGGAAAATTCAGATTGTATTTGGTTCTTTGATCAACTCAGATATTTGTTGACTGTTATTGGGAAATCTTGTAAGAAGATACAAATGCTTCGAGTAGCACAAGCTCAAGAAGTTGTAAAAGCCTTAGACTTGGGTGAGATTGAAACTGGGAAGGGTCAAAACCAAGAGATGGGTTTAAGTAGGCCAGGTGACACTCGTTGGGGATCTCACTATAAAACTGTTATGCATGTTATTTCTATGTATTCTTCAATTAGGCAAGTTCTATTAACAGTTGGCAATGATCGCTCTCAAAAGGATGAGTGTATACAAGCTCAAACAATGTTGAAGCCATTTGAATCCTATGAGTTTGTCTTCATGGCACACTTGATGTATCACATATTTGGATATACGAATGACTTAAATCATGCTATGCAAAAGAGGGATCAAGATATAGTGAATGCAGTAGAGCTCATAGAATTGACAAAGTATCAATTACAGGGAATGAGAGATGATCAAGGATGGGAAGTTTTTCTTACTGATATAAATTCATTTTGTATCAAGCATGGTCTTAAAGTTGCTGATATGGAAGGATTGTACAAGCCGGTTGGAAAAGATAAGAGGTTTTTTTCAAAAATCAAGAATATGCATCGTTTCCATGTTGACATGTACTTAAGCGTTATTGATATGCAACTTCAAGAGCTCAATGATAGATTAGATGAGGTAAACACTGAGTTGCTTATTTCCGTGGCTGCATTCAATCCAGAAAATTCTTTTGCTGCATATAACAAAGATCGTTTGATTAAGCTTGCTGGATTTTATCCTAAAGATTTTTCTTCTATTGAAATCAACCATCTGCCCTTGCAACTTGATCAGTTCATCAATGATATGCGTTTGGATGAACGGTTTAGAAAGGTACACAACATTGCTCAACTTTCTATTATGCTTGTTGAAACAAAAAAGCACTTGAGACATGATGTAGTGTACAAGCTTCTCAAGTTGGTATTGATTCTTCCCGTAGCAACTGCTAGTGTTGAAAGAGTTTTTTCTGCAATGAACTATGTGAAGAATAAGTTGAGGAATAAGACGGGAGATCAATATTTGAATGACTGCTTGGTTACATTTATTGAGCGTGATTTTTTCACCAAGTAAAGGACATGGATATCATCGAGCGTTTTCAAACAATGAAGAAACGAAAAGTAGAGCTATGATTACTTAATATTTTGTAAGTTATCTTAGTTCAAATTGTGTCTTTCTCTTTTATTTGACTATTATGAACATTTTACATTGATAAGAATTATTTTAATTTATTACTAGGAGCGTCTCGTATTTTTTTTCTCTTGATTCGTCAGCTTGGGAATACCCAAGTTTTTGTTGCTTCGTCCGCCACTGAATGGAGGAAGCAGAAGGGGAAACGGTCGGTGAAGGCAACGGATTGGAAAGCAATGGCGTCCGGCAATGGTTCAAGGTCAAGCGACGGCACCGGAGGTAGGTAGGGGAGGCATCGTCGGTGGAGCTGGGATTTCGCGTGGGCATGGAAACCAAGCCGACCTCGGGAGTGAAGCGAAACCGAGCCGAGCCGATTTAAGGATATTTGCTGGAGCTGTCGTGGCGCCGGCCGTCCGGTGCAACAAGGTGTATACGCGTCCACAACCTAGACGGGGTCGCACAACAAGCAGTTTGCGGCCGGGCCGCACCAAATTTTTTTCCGACTCCGCATGTGTCCGCGCTGCTAACGTGTCCATCTCTTCCTCCTACGTTTAGTTATTTCTTCAGCCCTTTAATTGTGGATTCAGCCCAATTTGAAGCAAGTCCCAACGGCCCGTTGATCATTATACTGTATATGTGTACGAGGTACATGCCGACTTCAAACTGAAAATACTACTATTCTAGTTGTATAGTATACGATTGTTGTCTTCCCACGTGTCAAATCTGTGGAACATGTGCGTATTCTGCTTAGTGTTCAATACCATTCATCCATACCGATACATTCTCTTGGTTTCTAATTTGATGTCTGTCATCGACTTTGATTATAACTTTGATCATCATTTTTGTTCAAACTAATGTGAAAAATAGCATATATTTTAGTAGGATTTAATTTTTTATTAAATTTATTTAAACATATTATTTTTATTTTATACGCTGAACTAATTTTTAAATAAGACGAATGGTTAAAATTATCTGTCAGCACTAACAATTTGGAAACAGATAATGAATCATCAAAGCTGTCAGTTAAAGTCAACAGTGACGATGATTTAGAAACGGATCTCTGGTGAACAATATAATAGTAATGAGGATGAAAAATGGACTACTAAATATGTACCAGTATCCTGGCTTCTTACCCCGATCATCAGCTTCCCTTGATTCAGACTCGATTACATTAATGATGAACACATTACATGCATGGACACAGGACATGGATTCTTACGAAGAAATGAACCCCACGCAATCGAGGGGAGCTAGCTTGAGCTTGAGGTTCAGATCGATCGTGCTCTCGCCCTCTTCCTGCTGCTCTACTTCGTCTGCGCGACACCACCACCGGTACCAGCACCAGCCGCGACGACGCCGGTTCGCCGGGGACCGATCAACCCAGCTGACTCCAGGATGGTGGAGGTCGCCCTCGCCGAGGTGGCATCGCTAAGCATGACGAGCGTACACGAACGGCGGCTGGCCCTCGTGCGCCACCCAACCTTGCTGGTGCACGCCATAGAGCGGCGCCGCCGCGGAGCCATGGCCGACAGCAATGAAGGACGGCCGGACCCCGGTGGAAGAGTTCGGCCAGGCGTGCCGGAAAGGAAGGTGATGGTGCGGTGGCGGCACCAAGGGCTGGGTACTCGTGCAGCCGGTGACGGCGAGCCCCGGCGGCGCGCTGCCTGGCGAGCGAGCGCCGGCGCCTGTGCGCGTTCTGGTGGCCGCCCAGCGCCTGCGAGCTGCAGAACATACGCTGGCAGTAGTCGCACTTGAACAGCACCGTGCGCTTCTTCTCGCCACTGCCGGCGGTCGCCACCATTGCCGGCTCCCTGGAGCCGAGCAGGAAGCTCCTGCGCCGGGGCCTGCTGCTCCTTGTTGCCACGGACCTCCTCCCCGTCCTCCACCGCCTGACGAGAGACAGAGTCAACCTCCTCCATGGAAGCGGCGGTCTGAGAGCTGGAACCCACCGTGTCCATGGAGTCATGGAGGAGGTTGACTCTGCAGTTGAAAATGAGGACTGTGAATCACAGCTAACATCTGTGTTCGGAGTTGTGAAGTCACCTTCTGTCTCCATATTATCCCTTGCAGAATCCTGTGGAGACCCGTCTGAGAGTTCTTCCAACTGCAGAGCATAGGTCTCAGATGTGGTACAGCTTATAGCATGATCCACTGGACAGACCAATGGCAGAACAAACTTAAAAGATTCTTCCATGTTGCCTTCTTGGCAGATGAATTTCCATACCTGGGAGGCTAAGAAACTTTTGGCCCATTCAAAATTTCCAGGGTTAAGAAGCTTTATTGCAAAAAAGGATGCCCAGCTAGCAGGGATCTCAACTGTAAATTCCACTCTGCCTACTGGCTCAAAATGCTTAGCCCATATTCTGTAGAAATCTGGGGTGAGACTGCTTTTAAGAAATCCCCTGTGTTGCTGACAGCTCTGAAGATCCGATTCTAGGAAAGACTCTGCATTTAGAAGGGGACCAAGTAACATTTGTTGCTGAAAGCCAGCTAATGATGAGGTACCCATATATTGACCAGCTCCCTGATTTTGTTGAGGACGCTGCACATATCTTTGATTGGACTGGAATGGCAGCATACCATCCACTATGTTATGAACAAAATGATCTCGCTGATCATTGCTAGGGAAATGATCGACCGAGATGCTAGGTGTGTGGGCAGGGAGAGCTAGTACGACTTGTGTTTGAGCAGGCAGAGCTAAAACTACTTGACTTTCCTCCTCTGCTAAGTCTATCTGTAATGGAATACCATTAATTCCTGCAATGTTGCCCTGTGTGCCGTGATCCAAGCCTACAAGCTGACCCATCTGATTATGATGCATGTCCTGTTGATCAGGCATAACCTCGTCTTGATCTGCTTGATAAGTATTTGGCCCATCCAATGCCTGATCTACCTGTGCGACCTGAATCTCAATGTTCGCATGCTGAAGAGCAATATTAGCATCATTCAATCCTTCGTCAGCCTCTAAATCTTGTACTGGTACATTCAAGTCTAGCAGGGCTCCATGGTTGGAGGGACTACTTGTTTCATATGAATCAGACGAGGGGACAACATAAGATACTGATAATTCTTCCTGTAAAGCAGTAGGCACTTCCTGTTCAATATCTGGCATCTGATCGTCTATAAGCTGCTCATTTAGGTCTGGTATGGGTTCAAGAGCATCAGCAATCTGCATTTGATCCCACTGACCCCACCCTACCCCCTGATTCTCAACATTGTGCTGTAAGAGCGCACCAATGTTGTTGTCCATCTGCCGCTGAAAGGCAAGAGCAGGAGCAACTTGTCCCAAACCAAAGAAATCAAAGGGTGGATCGAGGTCATTCACATTTTCAGTTATGGGGTCCTCATCCATGGCCTGTGAGTTTTCCCAAACTATCGTTGTTGAGGAGACTGACTGCACACCAAAGAGGACAGAGCACATACGGCCCCATGAGTCAAAACTTGGTGTCCCACTGGCTGATGCCTCCTCTGTCATCGAGATAGAATTTCGAAACCAGCGTGAAACATCTGTCCCTGCTTGTCCCAAGAAATTTGGTGAAAAATTCGCCTCAATCTTCCCCTCAAAGAAACGACCAATACCATTATTGCTGCACTGGGCCGCCGGATGACCTTTCTGAAAGCAACGCGCACAAGTGACCTGGTAGCGACAAGCCCATCTAGCATGTCTAGAAGAAAGGCAATTAAGGCACCTCGAAAGAATTGGCCTGGCACCGTTACCAAACGAAAAGCCCATTTGACCATAGTGGAAATCCAATTGAGGAGAGTTAGCTAAGTTCCCTCTCACTTGGTCTGGCAGTTTCAAAATTTGAAAATTCATTGATTGACGATCCCTGTTCTTCGGACGATATTCAAGACGCCTCGAGAATTTAGGTTGCCCAGACCTCGGATGCAAGATTTGAAATTTACCACCAGTTTTCAAAAGAGATCTTTGAGAATTATGAATAACAGCAGGAAAACTCAACCGATCGAAAACCCAGCGCTTTGGGAATTGAATGCGGTCGAACACTGTTTGCATTGGAATGCAAGAAGAATTTCGATTTGAAGAAGAACCAAGAGGAACAGAGTTAGCACTTGTTAACACCGGTTGATATACCTTCTTGTTTTGAACAAGTGTCGTTGTTCTGGCATTCTTAGGTTGACGGACGGCGTCGACATAAGAAAGAGCTTTAGATTTCCCTTTACGGTGAGACACAGTCGTCCACTGTGATTCTTCCTCTTGTTCCCACTGCTTCTGCTCAAAATCAAATCTTGGACCACCATCATGCCAAAGATGAAAGTTGATCTTGTACAGAGCACACTCATACGACCGAAGGCCGTAAATGTGAAAACCAACTTGTTTATTGGCTACTGAGAACCTGAACACTCGATCACCAAGTTGTTGCACTGCTAAATCAAAAGCTTTACCTCCAATTGTTGCCTGAAGGATCGCTGCTACATTGGATTCCGTCAATCGGAATTTGCAGTGACCCACTGATGCAACAAGAAAGAACTCCCGGCGACCTCGCCCACCAACAAAGACCACCGGAGAACGGAGCTTCCTGTGAATATCGTCCTCCACCGCAAGGCCCGGTGAGAAATCGAGGCCCGGCAAATCCATTGCACGGCCAGATTAGGGAAGATCTCGGTTGACAGTGGGCAGGGATGAGAAGGAGGAGAGGATGAGAGAGGAGGAGGAGGGAGCCATGGGCGGCAGCTTCTTGTACTTTCACCTGTTCATTTGGTTTTGGGGACACGGCGGCGGCTGACAGCGGGACGTCGGGTGGCGGCGGCTAGCGTGGTCCTCCTCCTCGAGCACCGGCGGCGGTCAACGGGCGCCGGACGGGCGGCGGAGGCTCCTCGGGACGTCAGGGGCGGCGCGGCAACGCGGAGGCGGGCGGGCGGGCGCGGGGGCGGCTCAGAAGCAATATCATTGACAGAGTCATTTAGATCCTTACTAACTTGATCGTTCAACCGCGCATTTCATCAACCGTCGACGTGCCATGCCTGTGATGCTGATACATCCTTTGCTCAGCTCCTATCCTGCCCTCCATGATCCTTGACCTTCAGATCAATCAACAATATCATCATCTAGCAGCATGGTCCTCGTTTTGGACCAGCCAAGATCAATGATTCATCCTATATGAAAATGTTTACATGATATGTTAGCAGATATATAGGTAGTGCTGCAACCAAACTATGAGGAATATTTTGGAGCCACGAAAAATATGGAATGTAAAGTTATTATAGATATAGATACAACTGCTAACGATTTCCTGAAATCATTATGTTGTGTCATATAGCCCGAGAAATAAAGTTATATGAATATATAGATAAAAAAAGCCAGATGCAGAGCACCGAGCCCCATCAGCATCAATCGTGCTCCTCACACCTCAAGTATACCTGTTTCTGTTTGTATAACAGGCACTAGAAAACAACCAAATAAACAAGTCTATTCCGAACACCGGCACTTTAGTAAAACATTGCACTACTTACTGCTGCCATATACCCCAAGAAGTCAACTATAAGAATCATACAAGTTCAGAACGAGATACAAGTATGTGGATCATATAGACAATGGACTCATATATGTTTGCTGACAAGTGACAAGCGCAAGCAGTTATGCTGGATTATTATTCAAAGAATAGAAATGGATAGCAGAGCGCTATAAAGACTCAAACACTCCGTATACTGTACAAAACATGGAATTGTTGGAAACAGTCCTGGTTGGAAAGAATATCATCTCCGAGTTGATGATCTGGTAATGTGTTTCTATCACGGAGGAAGAGATAAAGACACTTTTTGTCAATGTTATCTCTGGCAATGACAGTGCCGTACACATGGATTGGGAAGCCGATATCCGACGAGGCTATCTTGACCGTGAAGATGTTCACTCCTTCACAAGTAATGCTCATCTGCGCTTATTCTCTCAGTGTATCTCATCGGGCCAAGAGGAGCTGTAGCGGCGAGATGAAAAAGAAAATTCATCATGAGAATTGAAGGGTGTTCATTAGGCCAACCGAGAACGATACATCAGTAGTCAGAAGTAGTAACAGATAACTGAGACATGCACGATCTTACACTCCTTCCCTGGTTGACGACGAAGGAGATTCGGTTGTAGTAGGAGCTATCAACAAATTTCTGTAAGATAGAAGCAAACAAGTAAATATGATGTCTATTCTCATGTGAGATGTTAATAGAGCTCAGCATACACATAACAGTTACAGCCATATGGTTCAAAAAAGTTGCAATTGTGTAAGAGTGAGGGCAAGTGCCTTTAGTCAGTAGGCTTTTCTGTATGCACATTAACCAATGAATTATGTTTGCAGTTCATGGAATTGTCAAAAAACATAATTCACTTTTGGAATTTCTGCAACCAAAGTCTAAAATCTCGTGATGGCAAACCAACTAGGATAATCTCTTATTGGTAACGAGTAACGACAGTGGTTAAAAAATAGGATCTGGACAAATAGCAGAGTATCTTTACTTGAGGCAGTACACAAGGAATGGATCTTAAGGTTTTGTTTCATCTATTACTACGAATGTCCGATTGCCGATAGGTTCACCAATAGCAAAGCTTAGGCGTGATATCCGACCCTAGATTAGCAGAGATACCTTCCCGCAGTTAGCCTCCTGGCAGATATACTGCCTCTCCCCGTGCATATGAACATGCTTCCCAAGTGCACTGCCATCAACAAAGGTCTTGCCGCAGTTCTTGTAGCTGTAGAGGAAAAGGATCTCCGAGGTAGGTTCAGGCAGCCCTGGGTGCCTCTGCCTCGAGCACTCTATGGTTCTCCTTGGAACATTTGTGCCTGTCCGCTGCATACAGATTAATAAGCAACGTAAGTGATCAGTGGACAGTTACTTGTAGACCATCACAATCGTTCCGTATAAAAAAACATGTGCTAGCCAATCAGACGTGTACACGAACTCCAGAACGATTATCATCATTAAAGATTCGCCCCTAAGCAACCTCCCTATACTCTTCTAAAGACTGAAGAAGTGTGTCCATGAGTGAGGCATCAGCAGCAGTCATGACAGGTAGAAATCAGAAATAAATTAAGGAATGGGGGGCTTTGGCAGGAGTTTTTACCTCTGACCCACTTGAAGAGGAAACATTCGCCTCCAGAGGACGACAGATCCTGTGGGATCCTAGAAATCGAGCACGACACAGCCTCAGTTAGCAGTCGAATTGACACTAAAAGCATCGAATTTTCTCAGAAAAGAGAAAGATAGAGAGAGATGATGGATCATACCAGTTGGAGAACACCATCACCATTCCCATGTCCCACTTTGCTATCATAGAGCACAAGAGTATTCTTGATGTTGGCTGTCTGGGCAGTGATTTCCCCATAAAAATTTCTCTGTAAAATTTCAATAGCGATAGTTCCTTCCACTGCATCTTTCACAACTGCATACATCACATTGACACTACTGAGCCTAGTAGCAAGGGGCTCGGTTTCGAGTTTCAACCACGCCTTTGCCAGCCATGCCTCTCCCTAAATGTGATATGTCATACCAACATGCAAACATATCCATCACAAAGAATTTACCACAAGAATGGCTAATGTCACGATATTGCATACCATAGGTCTTAGAACATATAACCAACCCAACACAAGATAACACGATACACAGTACATGCACACCCTCCTAAAATTGGAAGGATAACGCACTACAATCTTGATTACTCATAAATATATACAAGAGCTTACATACTGCAAATAAATACTTGCTAGACGACACTCAGAAGTCCATTATCGACCAAGTAACCTTCACACGCATCATTGTGCCATCAACAACGATCACATCCTCCTCACCATCATTGAGCCTCGGAGTAAAATCAACAATGCGCTCATACTCACCATCATCAGTCTGGACAACAATTCTCAACATATCCTTCACGGAGCCACATATGACGGGTCGCATCAGTTGGAAAACACCATTACCATTGCCCTCAGCCAGATTGCTATCATAAAGAGTAAGGCTGTTTTTTATGCTGGTTGTGCAGGCAGTGATTTTCCCGTAAAAATTTCCTTGTAAAACTTCAATTGCAATAGTCCCCTCCACTGGATCTTTCACAACTGAATACATCATATTGAGCCTGGTAGCAAGGGATTCGGTTTCAACCACACATTTCTTCAACCGTCGACGTGGCATGCCAGTGATGTTGATACATCCTTTGCTCAGTTCTCTGTCCTGCCCTCCATGATCCTTGACCTTCAGATCAATCTCAACAAGATCATCATCTAGCAGCACGGTTCCTCGTTTTGGACCAGTCAAGATCAATGGTTCATCCTATGATAAAGTTTACATGATATGTTAGCAGATATATAGCACACTAGTGCTGCAACCAAACTAGGAGGAATTTTTTTCATACACAAAAAAAGTATGTAATGTATAGTTATAGATACCACTGTTAACGATCTCCTGGAATCATTGGTATTATATAGCCTATGAAATAAAGTATTCAATTTTTATGAATATTCAGATAAAAAAACCAGATGCAGATCAACTTGCTCCATCAGTATCAATCATGCTCGTCACACCTTAGATACACCTGTTTCTATTAAACAGGCACTAGAAAACAAACAAATAAAAAGTCTATTCCAAACACCAGCATTTTAGTAACATTGCACTACTTACAAGTGAGTATCATATAGACAATGGAATCATATATGTTTGCTGACAAGCACAAGCAGTTATGTTGCGCTATCAGTCAATAGAAATATATTGTAGAGCACCATAAAGATTCAAACTCTCCATATACCACAAAAGATGGAATTGTTGGAAAGGAAACTACCTCTGAGTTGATGATCTGGCAATGGTTTCTATCACGGCGGAAGAGATAAAGACACTTTTGGTCAATGTTGTCTCTGGCAATGACGGTGCCATACACATGGATTGGGAAGCCAATGGACAGGGCATTCCTTTATCTAAAAATAAAAATCATCTATCTATGATTTGCAAAAATAAGCAATAGTCATTTTTTTTTTTTGGAAAAGAGGAAGTATTTTTAGTATTGAGTGAGTATAATAGTTAAAATTAAAGGGAGAGCAACGATGCCTGCGATGCTACTATAGTCAGAAGTAACGGATAACTGAGACATGATCTTACACTCCTCGTCTAAGTCGAATGTTCCCTGGTTGATGACAAAGAAAATTCCGTTGTAGTAGAAGCCCCCACGCTTGAGATCGAAGTCAGACGATGCGAGCCAGACTTTGGAACTTGAGAGCAAGGTTCGCCATCTTTCGCGCCCTCGCCGGCGAGGACCCACGTGTGGCCAGTGTGTGGGTTGTTTTAACTTAGATGGTTTTAAGGTTAGAGTGTACGGATAAATATATATGGAGATTAGTTATGCGTTAGTGTAATTGTGTCTATGTATATCTATGTATGTACGACTTATATGCAAATATATTATGTTTTCTATGTAAATTTATTTATAAAATATTTTGGATCGGAATTACGGGTTAAAAATAAATTCTAAAGTTAAGAATTTATCAATGGGGAATGTTGCTCCAATACCTATCCAAAGAGCTACTACAAAGTTTATCAAAAAAAGATATGAATCTATAGGATAATAATGTACAGTTAATTTTTTTTGACTAAATTGTTATATTTTGTATGTACTGCATGGAACTCTTTTATATTTTATGATTAATGTGATTTACTATGCAATTCAAGCTTTAGCAAATTTTATTTATAAAAGAAAAAGATTGATAGATAAAGAAAATGAATGATGAAGTATTATACTATGTATATGTATATGTGCAATTATTTATATTTAAATATTAATAAAAAAGTCCAAAAAACAAAGTTTATAAGAGTTTTTTCTATTTTTTATTTGATTTTCGTATTACTCTTTTAAAATATAAGTAATACTGTACCGTTAAAACTTTCTACTAAAACATGTATTATTTTTGATCCATTGGAGAGATCTATTTACGAGGGTTTCAAAACAATTTATTTTGCTATTTTACAATTTTTTCTATGATTTATTACGTAATTTTAAAATTTTAGCAAATTTTATTTGTTAAAACAAAAGGTTATAAAAGATCGCAAATTAAATTTTGTAAAGTTAGAGGGCTTTGTTATAAAACAATCTAAGAGGACAGATCAGAGTGCGGGTTGATTTCGCCAAAGTTTTAGGGTTTTTTTGTAAAATAGGCTATCCTCCCAAGTTCGGGATGGCGAGTTGAGTTTTGTAAAGTCTGAGGGTTTTTCTACAAAACCAGCTGAGAGAGCAGGTCGAACCGCGGGTTGGTGTCTCTATAGTTGAAGGTCTTTTTTGCAAAACAGTATCGCGTCGCGCGATGTCGGCTGTTCGACAGGCCCATCCAACAGCCGAGAAAATCCGGCGACGTGGCATGCTTGTTTGCCTTCGTATGGTGTGTGAATCGCAGTAAGAGATTAAGGGGAAGGCCTTCGCTAGCGAGAAAGATGAGTCCGTGACCGTGGAGCACGGGGACGACGCAATGAAACAGGTGGTAGATGAGACGACGAGACAAAGGAGGGAGAAGTAATTGCCAAAGTTTAATTTATCTTCTTCAAATACAAAATCAGGTAAGACGACTCTTTTGACTTTGAAAATCGTTTATTTTTCCTTCTTGGGCAATTTTGCTGATGTAGACTATAATTTTGCTGACGTGGCAATCCATTTTGGTACGGATGCACATATGTTGCTTTCAAAGTCGATTTAAGGTATTTATCTTATTTCAAAAATTAATAAATTTTTTATGATACTAAACAGGTTACGAAGAGAACTTTAATTATTGGACGAAGTTTTGGTTCAGCTCCCAAACATTTATAAAAAATCTCAGTCCATGGCAGATTTGAAGGAAAAAACAGTCAAATGTGCAAAATAGCCTTGTCTAGAGATTATTTTAAAAAAAATTGTTGGGACGTGAGCCAAAACTTAGTCAAATAATAAAACTTTCTCGTCATAACTTCAAAAAAAACTTAGTGATTTTTAGAGTAAGATAAATACCTTAAACCGATTTTTAAAATAACATCTGCATAGTCCTGTCAACGTGGACAGTCACGTCAGCAAAACCGTCGTTCAAAACTGCCACTACTACAAAAACCATCAAATATACCCCTTCATCAATGCCGCATATTTCCAAACCGGTATAAATATATTTTCAATACCGGTTCCAAAGGTCCTGCCGCAAATCAATAGTTGAGCCTGAAGAACCGGTACTGAAAACGGGATATCAGTGCCGGTTCACAACAAGAACCGGCACTGAAAGTGTCGAAAAGTATCAATACCGGTTCTTAAAGGAACCGGCACTGATATCAGTGCCGGTTCACAACAAGAACCGGCACTGAAAGTGCCGCAAATTATCAATACCGGTTCGTAAAGGAACCGGCACTGATATCTTATCTTCCGTACCGGTTTCTGTTATGAACCGGTATAGATAATGTACAGAGTATATAAACGGTGCTTCTTCCTCCTCCAAACCGAGGAGGTCATTGCTGGTCGGGGACAGGAGCTAGCTACATTGTTGCGGGTGGATAATTGAAAATCCGGAAGAAATCAACCTATCTAAAGCTGTCTACGGTTAGTGAAGCGCTCTTCCTGCTTATTTCAATGACTTTTGCTCTCTAAGCTTAGCACCCGGTTTTAAATTCTACGGTTAGTGGATTGAGCTCTCTGCTCTTAGTGCTTGCTCTGTACTCTCTAAGGTTACTTACATTGGAAGATTGATCTATATTACTCTCTAAGATTGCTCATTAATTGAAGATTGCTTTATCACGATATTGCTCAAGTTGACTGAATGGGTAGTCCTCCAATTTTTTATTAATATATATATGTCCTTCATGTATATTTTTGCTGTTCAACTTTTAGCTCGATCTCTTGCACCGTGGCCCTGATAAAATAAAGCTACAAAGGCTATAGCTGTTCAACTTTGTAATTTCAACTTATAGCTGTTCAACATTGCTGTTCAACTTTTAGCTCGATCTTATATAATTTCCACGATGAATAATTGATCAATTATATATATGTATATGTATATATATATAATTGATTTTTTTATGATTCTAATAATTCTAATGTACCAGATGGATCGATCGTGGATGTACGATGGTAGCACTCTTACTAAACGCTTCCTCGTTGGATTGGAAACTTTTTTGAAAGCCGCCACAACATACAAGAAGCCAAAAAACAAGTCTGACATTCATTATATATGTTGTCCGTGTCGTGATTGTAAAAACTTGAAGAAGTTTTCAGATATAGAAGAGATTCGTACACACTTGATTACAAGGGGTTTTATGTATGGATATTTATGTTGGACTAAACATGGTGAAGTTGAGGAGGATTTGCAAGCGAATAATCCTACTACATATTGGTCAGACATGGATAGCGAGTATGTGACAGTAGAGAGGCAAAATGATGTTGATGACCTAGATGAAACGTTGCACAATGATGTTGATGTCCTAGATGAAACGTTGCACAATGATGTTGATGACCTTGATGAAATGTTGCGCAATGTGGAGGATGATTTCTCTAGTGAAAGTGAATATCAAAAGCTCTTAAAGATGAAAGAAGACTATGAGACACCCATGTACTTGGGTTGCAAGAAAGAATACAACAAGTTGCATGTTGTTCTCACATTGCTGCAAATGAAGCTAAGCAACAGTTGGTCCGATAAAAGTTTTACTGTATTATTACAATTTTTGAAGGATTTCCTTCCTACCAATGTTATGCCTCAAAACACATATCAAGCTAAGAAGATTGTTTGTCCATTAGGACTGGAAATGGAAAAAATACATGCATGTCGGAATGACTGCATGTTATTTCGCAAAGACGATGCAAATTTGGAGGAATGTCGTGTTTGTGGTTCATCACGCTACAAGTCCAACAGTGAACATATTGATGGAGATGATATGGGTGAGAACAATAGGGCTAAAAGAACACCTGCTAAAGTTGCTTGGTATTTTCCAATAGTACCTCGTCTAAAGCGGTTATTTGCTAACAAAGCAAATGCTGAGTTGATGCAATGGCACGAGAAAGGGCGCAAGAAAGATGGAAAGCTTCGACACCCGGCTGATGGAATTCAATGGAGGAACTTTGACAACAAATACAAGAACTTTAAAGCTGAATTAAGGAATATTAGATTGGGGTTGAGTACAGATGGGATGAATCCATTTGGAGACACAGGACACACACATAGTACTTGGCCTGTGACACTATGTATCTACAATCTTCCATCATGGCTGTGTATGAAGCGTAAGTTTCTTATGATGCCTTTGCTGATAAGCGGACCGACACAAGTCGGTAATGACATTGATGTATATCTAAAACCATTGGTTGATGATCTTCTTGTACTATGGAACGATGGTGTACGAGTATGGGATGAGTACAAAAAAGAGATTTTTACTCTACATGCTATGCTTTTTGTAACGATCCAAGATTTGCCGGCTCTTGGTAGCATATCAGGACAGCTCACAAAAGGATACAATGGGTGCATATGGTGTATGGATGAAACTGGTGGCATATGGTTAAAAAACTGTAAGAAAGTGGTATACATGAGTCATCGTAGGTTTCTACGTGCAGATCACCCATATAGAAGAAATAGAACAGCTTTTGATGGCACAGTCGAGAATCGTCAAGCTCCTAAGGTTCGTGATGGGAAACAAGTATTCAAGATGGTACAAAATCTGAAGGTTGTCCTTGGAAAGGGAAAAGGAAGTACAAAGGCTCCACCTGATAGTTTGTTCAAAAAGAGATCAATATTTTGGAACCTTCCATATTGGAAAGACTTAATGGTCCGTCATGCAATTGATGTCATGCACGTGGAGAAGAACGTATGTGAGGCAGTGGTTGGTACCTTGCTTAACATACCTGGCAAGACAAAAGACACACTGAAAGCACGTTTGGACCTAGAGGATATGAAACTCAGAAAGGATCTCCATCATACAGTCCTCGAAAATGGGTCAAAGAAACTTCCAACAGCTTGCTACACCCTTAGTAAACAAGAAAAGATGAGCCTATGCGGTTGCTTGCATGGGATAAAAGTTCCAACTGGTTACTCTGCCAATGTCAAGAGACTGGTGAACATGAATACACTGAAGTTCCGCTTCAAGAAGTCCCATGATTGTCACATGATGATGGTTCAACTACTAGCTGTTGCAATTAGAGGTATTCTACCAGACAAGGTCCGAGATACAATAATAAAACTTTGCTCATTTTTCAATGCAATCTCTCAAAAGGTCATTGATCCGAGGAAGCTAACAAAGTTACAGGACGATTTGATCAACACTATGTGCAACCTCGAGACTATTTTTCCTCCTTCCTTTTTTGACTCAATGCCGCATCTTCTCACGCACATTGTTCATGAGATGAAATACCTTGGTCCTGTGTTTTTGCATCAGATGTATCCGTTTGAAAGATTCATGACGGTTCTCAAAAAGTATGTTCGTAACCGAGGTCGTCCAGAAGGTTCCATGGCACAAGGCTGGGCAACAGAGGAGGTTATTGAGTTTGCTATTGACTATATGGATTTAAAATCAATTGGTTTGCCGATATCAAGACATGAGGGGCGACTAAAAGGGAAAGGAACACGAGGACACAAAACAATCAACGTCAACGACTATGTTTCATTCATCCAAGCACATTTTTGCATTCTTCAACAGTCCGTAGTGGTGGGCCCATATGTCAACAAGCACGTACAAATGCTACGGACCAAAAATCCAAAAAAGTCAGAGGACTGGATTGCAAAGGAACACAGAGATAATTTCGGCACTTGGCTGCGATTACATATGATGGAAATAGTTCACAACGATGAGAAGAGTGCAGATGAGGTACTATTGGAAATGCTAGCTAACGGGCCGTCAACTACGATCCATACATATCAAGCGTATGACATTAATGGCTATACATTTTACACAAGGACGCAAGACACCAAAAGTTGTAACCAAAATAGCGGTGTTCGCATTGATGCCTATGATTGTGATGGGAAAAAGGAGACCTACTATGGCTTCATAGACGAGATATGGGAACTTCAGTACGGAGAAAAATTAAAGGTCCCTCTGTTTCGTTGTCAATGGGTTGTACTACCACATGGACTAAAGATCGACAAGTACGGTATGACAATCATCGATTTCAAATTTGTCGGCTATAGAGAACAACCATTTGTGCTTGCCAAAGATGTCACACAGGTCTTCTATGTTAAGGATCCAAATCCTTGTAACAAAGGGGAGCGCCATATCGTTCTACAAGGAAAAAGAAATATTGTTGGTGTCGAGGATGTTATCGATGAGGAAGACTACAATCAATTCGATGACCTACCTCCATTCGGAGAGGATATCGTCCTCCCCCTCATTGACGACAGTGAGGAACCTACGTACATACGTCGTGATCATGACGAAGCTATCATTATTAGATGAAAGAAACAAGTTTTCATGTAATATTTAACTAACTATTATACTACTTGTATCCAAAGTATGATACGAATAACAGAGTTTTGTGTGAAAATCAACGGACATAATTTATGAAAATAGATTACAAATTTAAGAGAAGCAGGTACAAGATTATTTTGTTACAATTCCACAACGAAGTAACAGACATGACAAACACATTGTTTACATATGGAAACCTACGCTCGCCGAAACAAGGCACGTGCAAGTTGATCCCGAAAAGCGTTCATACTTATCTCTTCATCTCCAAGTTGGCTACTCATACGACGTCCTGCTGAGGATGAGGCTGCTTGTGGCCTATAGTACTCATCGTTATCAAACATATCAAACGCTCTATCATGTTCAGTAGTTTGTCTAATAAAATTATGCAATGCTATGCATGCCAATATAATTTTGGTTTGCTTCTCCATTGGGTAACTCGGTAGGTCGTACAAAATCCTCCACTTCTCCTTCAGCACTCCAAATGCGCGCTCGATGACATTTCGTAGTGACGAATGCGCGAAGTTGAATACCTCTTTCTCCCCCTTAGGTCGCGGATAAGGCTGCAAACCCGAGACATGGTACTTCGTCCCCTTGTACGGTGCCAGATACCCAGGACGGTTTGGGTACCCTGAATCCACTAAGTAATACTTTCCTGCAAAATAGTTAAAAGAACGGTCATTGCAAATTTGTTGGATTACGTACATATGCGTACTTGCCAAGAAAAACTAACGACTGTACCTGGAGGTGGGTGTGGAAACTTGTCTCCATATTTGTTGATTGCATCATTAAACACTCTCGTGTCATGTACCGACCCCGGCCAGCCGGCAACAACAAATGTGAATCTCATATCAAAGTCACAAACGGCCAGCACATTCTGAGATGTGTACCCATGCCTACCCGTATGCTGCACGACATTCGCTGCTGGGACTTCCACAGGTATGTGTGTTCCATCCAACGCGCCTATGCAGTCATTAAACAAAGGACTGAACCGACGTTGCTGTAACCTTGTATGCACCGTCCTGAACTGCGGATCCACAGGCTTAATAATATCTGCAGCAAGCCTATTCATAGTATGAAGAACTTTCGTGAATGTCCGACTAACTGTCTCTGTTGATCGAACAAACCTATTTTTTGCTTGGCGTACCGATTGCGGTGCTCCAACCATCCATAAGAACATCCCCAAAGCCTCAACGCTGGACATTTTGCTACTCGACTTAAGGCCGTACCTCTCAACTAGCAACGTATGAAGGTTGTCAAACAAATATCTTTCCATTCTAAACATGTCGTAGCAATCTGACGGATCGTCAAGAGTTATTTGTACCCATTGTAATCCACTAAGTACCGGTTGTCTCGGATCGGACTTGTTCATGTAAGTTTCATAATAATACGTACCGACCATACATGTGGCTAACATGAGGTCATTTGTTTGTTGAGTGGCGCAAAGTATCCGCGCGTACACTTCATCTTCATCTTCGTCGTCATCACTTTCGCTGGCGTTGCCTTCCGCGTTCAATGTCGCGGCATGAAACAGACTCAACTCTTGCTGCTCCTACGAAAACTCACATACTCGTCAGCAACAATTCAAATACCAAAACCATGCGTGGTTAACACAACAAGACAACACGCTTAATAGCAGCACAACAAATGTAATATGCAATACAACGCACAAACCAAACATCATCAATGGGTTCACATGTCACACACAATGTTCCCTACGAATTCACACATCCTAAGGCAGAAATAGACTACAACAGATTCTGCATCTCAGCGCGTCGCTTCAGCCATGCCAACCGGACGGAGTTAGTTTCAATGTCACAGAACCAGAATCTAATCGACTTATTCTCAAACAAAACAGTTGCAGGAAAGAACAATGGATCGTCCTCGGCGACTCCGCACTCCTTAAGCAGCTCCTTACACCTTTTCAAGGATGCATGCGTATTGTTCTGCTCCATGGCCGACGTAGTCGCGGCAGAGCTCGCGGAAAGTTTGTTAACAAGTTTCTCCATAAGGCCGACCATTGGGCTCTTTGTCTTCTTATGTGGCCATGCAGCTGTGCTCTGGCCGCTCGATCGCTTGCGCCCGCTGCTTGTGGTCTGACTCGGAGCGGACTCAATCAGTTCTTCGTCTTCGCCACGTGCATCGTCGTCTTCCTGGTCCTCCTCCCCAGGGATGCGTGAGGTGGACCCATCCACAGTTACACCATGGAACATCTCCTCCAGCTGAGGTAGGTACACGGGAGGTCCCTGCTGCAGCTTCCTCCATTCCGATCGTCCCTGCGCGACAACATAATGTTTGTACGGGATGCAGAGTTGGAAACGATTCAACGGACGACAACGAAATGACGTACCTCCGTATGTTTCCTCCAGAAGGCATCAGGGGCGATGACAGTCCCGTTAGGTGCACGTCCCAAACCTGTCTGCTTCTGCAGCCAGCACCAGAATGTGTACAAGCCCTTCAATTGACCGATTCTGTTCCTCAGTTGAGTCCTGTCATGTCTAAGTCCAGTGGCCATGTAGTACTTATTGGCGATTATCTTGTAGCCACGGGCAGACATGGTGCCGTTCACACAGGTACCTGTCCGTATTTGCTCAACGCACAACTCGCAAAGAATTAGAGTATGCTGGACCGTCCACTTAGCCTTGTGGGTTCGTATCTATGAACGGTGAAGCAATATTGGACACATCAATGACTCTACTACAAGTATTAGAGGTGCTGGCAGATATGTTTGAAGCAATGAGGGAGCAGGAACGACTTACAGAGGATTCCGCAGCGCCGACGGGTTCGTCCATCGGTTCAGAGAACGAGTCGTAGCCGTGGTGGGGAAGCACGTCGTCCGGCGTAGGCCCTCCAATGTCATCGTTGTGGAAGCGAGGAGACGAGAGGCCATGACCGCGTCGACGGTTACCTCTCCGGCTACCACCTGCGCCGTCGCCGTCCATCAATACGAACCGGGAGTGGGCAACTGAGGCCGGCGGAGGGTTGGGCTCTGGTGCAGAGCCGGTGCTCGAAGAAGTGCGTTGCGCGCCGACGGCAGGCGACGGCGGCAGCTTCGACGGGTGCGGCGGCAAATCAGGGAGTGCCTCGGCCACAGTTACGAAGGGGGAGGACGGACAATGCAGCGAATCACCGGCGCCGCCGTCCGTGAGGGGGCCCCGAGCGGGGACCGGCGGTGGCGCCCTCACTGGCGCCGGTGCGGAGACGGACGACGCGGCCCCAAGCGGCCCCGTGAGGGGCTTCGGTGCGAAGACGGACGACGCGGCCGCCGGATCCGGCCTCACGGATGAAGTCTCCGACTTCAAGGCCGAAGAAGGCGCCGGAGGAGATGCGGCGCGACGCGCAACGTGGGGCGGCAACGGCGGCGCGGAGGAACGACGAGGAGGGGCCTGCTGGCGGCGGCGGAGCCGGATGGGGGCGCGGCGGCGGCGGGCACTCGGGTGGAGGCGCTGAGCAGATAAGGCTGCCGTCCACAACAACGAGCGTGCGTACGAGGGCATCGATGTCCGTCGTGGTCCATAGTGGGCTAACCTTCCCTTTGGCTCCCGCCCACGCTCGCGTGGAACTGTAGCTCAAGGCTCATCAATGCCGGTTCCAATAAGAACCGACACTGATACACATATCAATGCCGGTTGCCAAGAAGAACCGGCATTGATAGAGAAGTATCAGTACCGGTTCCCAATTGGAACCGGCACTGATAATCCCCAATATCAATGCCGGTTCCAATTTGGAACCGGCACTGATACTTCTCTATCAATGCCGGTTCTTCTTGGAAACCGGCACTGATATTCACCAGTATCAATGCCGGTTCCAACTTGGAACCGGCACTGATACTTCTCTATCAATGCCGGTTCTGTTGGGGAACGGGCATTGATATTCCTCTATCAATGCCGGTTTTACTGGAACCGGCATTGATAGAGTAGTATCAGTGCCGGTTCTTTTTAGAACCGGCATTGATGTTGTTTTTTCATCAAAAGTAGTAAGACGCGCCCGCGCCCGTTCCTCACTTTCACCGAAACAAAGTCGATCACTCCGCGCCTCTTCCTGTTCCTGCCGGCAACCCTGCTGCTGTCACCCGCCGCCGCCGACGATCCTGCTCGCGGCCGCCTCCGACGCTCCCGCTCTCATCCGCCGCCTTTGCCGCACACGCCGCCGCCTCTACCACCCGCGCAGCCGCCGGCCCTGCCACCTCTGCCGCTCGCGCCCGCTGTCCCTGCTGCGCACTCTCGGCCGCCGGCGACCCTACGGCTCTATCCCACCGCCGCCGACGCTAACGCTCGCGGCCGCCGTGTCTGCCGGTGAGATTTCTTTTTTTACCAGCACATTGGGATAAGGAGGTCGCGATCGTTGGGAAAAGGTCATCGGGCGTTTATGAGTCAATTTCGATCATTTTGAGCCCTTGTTTCACCACAGTGTATAGTGTATACTTGGACCAGATGTAAAGCTGTTGCCTTGTGACCATGAGCTTTTTAGGTTTCAGTGCAAAGATTGGATTACTTTTAGGTTCAATTGTGATGAATGGGACGATTGATTACTTTTAGGTTGTATTTAAGCAATGCTTCATCAGAAATCCATTCTAAAACCTCATTCATAGCACATGCTGCAACAGGGGGCTTATAGCCTGGGAAAACAGTACTTGTGAAGTATAGTGCTTGTGAAGTATAGTGCTTGTGAAGTATAGTGCTTGTGAAGTCCTGGATATAGCCTTGTCAAGTCCTTGATGTAAGTCCTTGTAGTATAGATTACCTCACAAACCTTTTAGTCCTCGATGTAAGTCCTCGATGTAAGTCCTTGTAGTATAGTCCACAGTTGGTAGTATAGTGCTTTGTGGCATGTCCTGTTGTTAAGTTGCTCATACAAAATTAATGGTTCATACTTTTGTGTAAATATAACAAACTCATGTTTCATTTGTTGTAGGAATGCCACGTAAAACACGAGTACCCCAACCCATCGAGGGTCCAGATCATGAGCTACATGAAGCCACTGGGGATGATCGGATGGATAGGCCAAGTCAGCACCCCTTGCAACATATTGAAGCGCCAGATGGAGAGTACAGTGATGAGGATGTACATGGAAGCCCAAGTGATTACCTCAACTTCGAGCAAGGTGCAATTGCAAATGAAGGTGGTGATGGAGAGGATCAGGGGGGAAGAGGACGTGATGGTGATGAAGAGGGTCATCACAATGAGAGCCTAACCACACAAATCAAGCGTGGGCGTGGTCCGAGCAAACTCCCTGATGGGCATTTCACCATCACACATGTCCACCAAAACGGGGAACCCCTTGAACCTAAGCGTGCGGCAACTCTATGGAAGACAACAATTGGAAAGCTCGTAAGAGACCATGTGGCCATAACTTATCGATTTTGGAGGAAAGATGAAAGTGTCGATAAGTATGCAGTGCCCAAAAGTGTTAAAGAGTTTCTATGGCAACAGCTGATGGACAAGTTTGAGTTCCCGACTGGATGTGACATGGAGGTAGTGAAGCAGAGGGCCCTTTCCTCATGTGCCCTTTGTTTCAAAACATTTAAGGGTACATTATACAGAAAAGTTCACTTGCAAGGTCTCACACCAAACTGGAATCAATATCCAGCAGTGAAACCTTTTTGGAATGCATTCATAAAGTATAAGGAATCGGAGGAAGCTAAAGCCGTCAGTCAGAAAAACAAGACAAATGCAAAGAAGAACCTGTATCCCCATCGAACAGGATCACGGGGCTACGCAGGCAAAGAAAGCCAATTTGAAATGATGGAAGAAGAGGTAATCCGCTTGGGTGGTACTCCAGTGACGCTTAACTGGAGCCCTCGATGCAAGAGGTTTTTGTGGGCTAGAGGAGTTACTTTATCACCCAAGGGAGAATTAATCTTCAAGGACGAGCGGGATAAACGTCTAGCTGAACTTTTAGCAAAAGCCAACACTGAATCTTCGGAGGGTACTTTCAAGCCGCATAGGGATTACGATGAGCTAACCTATGCATTGGGCAATAAGGAGCATCCAGGCCGTACAAGAGCCTTTGGTAATAAGTCTTGGAAGATTGCAATGCAATCAAACGCTGATAGCTATAGGAGAAGAAGGAACACAGATGATGATATCATGCTCATATTAGAAAATGAGAGGCGAAAGACAGCTGAGATGATACAACAGGAAATAGCCAAAGCTAGAAGCGACTGGGAAAGGCAATCAAATGCTACAAGTCAAATCGGCAACCGGAGTAGTTGTGCATCAACACCATTGGTAGAAGAGGACAATGCTCATTATGCCATTGATGACCTTAAAGAGAGTGCACCATGCAAGTTGGTTTCGTCTCTATTGGGTGACCCGATTATGGTGGGTTCTGGGTTGGCCGAGCCTGCGGATGAAGGGACTACCTTCAATGGTCAGCCGATACCAAAAGGGTATGCAATGGTACATTTGGACAGTGTAACCCCGGCTGGCCGTAAATTCAAACTGGAATTCCCTGGACAAACGGGTGAAGTTATGCTTAAAAAGAATGTTGGCTCATACGTGTTGTGGCCAAAGCGTGACATCGTGTTTGGTGACTTGGACTCTGATAGTAATTCAAGCTCCGCACATTTGCCGCACGAACCAGGCCAAGATGAAATGCCGCAACAACAACCATCACCCAAGGGCCTAGACGACGCTGAGCAGGCAGATTCATCACATCAGCAGTTGTCACCCGAGAGGCTAGAGGCAACCAATGTGGCAACCTCATCACAACCGTCGCCTAAGAGGTTAGGGGTGACAAGAGCAGCAACATCATTACAACACCAACCGTCCCCCAAGAGGTTAGCCGTACAAAAGCGACCAGCTTCCCAAATGCAACAAGGAAGACTGGGAAGGCCCACTATGTCACCACAGCAAGGCAAGAAACCTCATTCAGCACGACCTAAGAAAGCACAACCTAAGCTATCTTATGAGAAGACCGATGAGGAACTTAATGAATCGGTGCGTGCTGATGTCACAAAGTTTTTTGAGAAGCCAACAATTCCTGAGAGGACAGAGGCCGATCGACAGAACGAAGTTAGCTTTCTACGAACGTTGAGCAAGCCTCCTCGAGGTTCACCAACTAACTTTGCACGCATAATATATAAAAAGTCTTGTAGGCAACGGTCAAATGAGATTCTAGAGCAGAGAAGCCAAGAGCAAAATCTTGATGAATTTCTTGCCAGTGCTGGAATAACAAAAGATCAATATATGGATGAATCGAGGATCGAAGTTGCCAAGCCTACTACCCGTAAGAGTTTTGTTCTTGGTGAACCAATGGTTGATGAATTTTTGTTTGATGAAAGCACGCAAACACGGAATTTCCATAGCTGGTACATGGAACAAGCAAAAGATGGTACAGAGATGTTTGCATTTCGATACAGACACAACGATTTTTTACATGGTGATGGTGAGGAGTATGTCTTCTGGGATGAAGTGTATCAATTATTGCAAGGAGACGCTCTTGGAGCTCAACTCATCTGTTTGTGGGCATTGTAAGTCACGTCTTTGTCTAGTTCTCAGTACATTTTGATGCACCCTATCTACCTAATCTTAATTATTTTGGTTTTTTGTAGAATTATTTTAAAAATGTGTGAGGACAAGAAAATTAAAGATACTGCTATAATGGACCCATTGCGTGTCAACGAAACCATGGTATCTTCTCAGCCGAAAGAGACAGAGGAATACATATTCGGCTTTCTCTTGACATCACAAAACAAAAACAAAATTTTACTACCTTACAATTTTGGGTATGTGTTCATCACTTATGAATAACTGTTATATACACACGTCACTTTGTTTATTACTTATGAATAACCATTTGCTATGATTCTTTTGTCTTTTGTAGTTTCCATTGGGCCCTTTTTTCGATTGACATAGCGAATAGCAAGGTCATTGTCAGTGACTCCAAAAGGAGACCAGAAACAGATTGGAAGAGTCTCAAAGATGTCTTACAAAGGTAAATTCATTGTTTTGTTTTTTATTTGTTATATCATGAACACTAATTATAACTTCTAAGAATATATGTACAGGGTGTATCGCAGATATGTTAAGGCTAATGGGAGGTGCCTTCCATTCACAAAAGATCTCCGATTCGAAATGAACTTGAATTGTAGGAGACAACCTGATGGAAACAATCAGTGTGGCTTCTATGTATGTCTCAATATGATTGAACCTGTTAAAGAAGCTATGTATTCGTCCATCCATCCGAAGTACTATGCAAACTTCACAGTTGACGTAAGACAAACATCATGTTTAAACAACTTTCAATTTGCACATGTGAAAAGTGATTGACTTTGATTACTGAAATTGCAGGTAAATGATCGAACCGAAGGAATCTCACCACAAAGAATTCTAGCAGTTCAGGAACAACTTCTAGGATTTATCAATCAACATGTCATTTCAGATTCCGGTGTCTTTCATGTGTCCACAGATGGCCAACAACAATCAAAATCTATGCTACAGTCTTCTAAAAGATCTACGCCAGCATCTTCAAAATACAAGAAGCGTATTTAAGTTGCATCACTTAGTTGCAAAAAAGGTTGTGAGGCCTATGTTGTGTGAGAGTTTTTGTTGCTCCTGGTGTTTGTATGTAAGACTTTGTATATAGTACATGTGTTCATCAAAAAATGTTTGTATGTAAGACTTTGTATATAGTACATGTGTTCATCAAAAAATGTTTCTGAGATTTATAGCTGCTACTAATTTCTGTGACTACTATCTATGTTTATGTTATGATGATGATACTTTCAGATGTCACTAGTGATGCTACTGCCAATTTGAATTTTTAACTTTTATCATGGAACAAACCATCAATACCGGTTCTTAACAACAACAGGCACTAATAGATAGTAGTCAGTGTCTGTCGTAGGAATGAACCGGTACTGATGTTTAACTATCAGTACCGGTTCATAACTGGAACCGGTACTGATAGTTAAACATCTGTACCGGTTCATACCTGGAACCGGTACTGATAGTTATTTATCAGTACCGGTTCCCGTTGTGAACCGGTATTGATAATTTGAGTTTCAGTACCGGTTCATGTTGTGAACCGATATTGATGACCTGCTTATCAGTATCGGTTCTATACCGGCATAGATAAGGCAATATTATCAGTATCGACATATTGCTGCCGACACAAAAACCGGTATTGATGAAAGTTATGAACCGGTAGTGATGAGTCTTTTTGTAGTAGTGTGCCCAGGGAGAAAAAAATGAACGGTTTTCAAAGTCGAGGAATTCGTTCTACCCGGTTTCATAATTAAGAGAGGTAAATCGAACTTTAATAATAGTTGAGAGAGGTTAGAAAAGGACTTTTTCCGGAGACTAAAGTTTGTGAAGCTCTCGAGCCATGGGCCATGGCTATATTAGCGAGCTACGTCCAGTATGCGCAGCAGAGGACGAGATGGGAGAACAAATCCTTATCCTTTTTATCAAGAAAACCGAATCAGAAAATCCGATCGGTTTATTGAAAAAGCCATCGACGGTTGTTTTTCTACAATAACCAGTCTGGTTTTTATGATAAATGGGTTGTTTGATGAAACTGATCCGATCTGTTTTTTTTTTCTCCAAAAACAACGAAAACCGAACTGGTTTTGACCCATTTTGTAGACCCTGATGCTAGGGAAGAAGAAACAGCATATGGCAGGGGAGAAGAAAGAAGTAGATAAGATGTTTACTAAAAAAAAAAAGTAGATAAGATGATGTGGCATGCTACGTGGGGGCCCACTGCCACACCACGTCACTCGAAACTGTTCTCTAAACCACTCTTCTGGCACTACTACCGGGCACAGGAAACCTGGTGGTGACGTCGAGAGAATTGTCAGCAATCCTCAACTTCCTTCTCCGTTACTGTAATTGTCAGCACTGCATTCAGCTACATGGATCGATCCTCTACTGCCTTCTCGGTTTCTATGTGCATGCAGTTGTGTCATCATAAAATCAAAACCACACTACAGATCGACTGCAGTGCATGCATACATGTGTGCTTGCGTGTTACTTATTAGGCAAGGCGCGTGGAGACCACTGAAACAATTAATCTAGAAACATGGACGTGAGCATGCATGCAAGATAATGTAAAAACGATGATTTGTGAATCAGCAATTTACTCCAAATTCATAAAATTTAATAATGAAATCAAATGAATTGATCGGCTTTCTTACACATTTCTTCTTGTTTACTGTGTATTTGTTTCTTTTCTTTCTACAAACAAACTTAGATGAAATGAATGGCGAGGTACCATAATTTGCGCCTGGCAAGGGATCCTTCACCATCGACACCTGTGTGTAAGATTGCGCCTTGAGGAATCGCAGTCATGGACAGTGGTGTGTCATGGTAAGGGATCTCGCTGTCGGGGTGCTTCTGATCCTCTTGGTGATCTCTGGAAAGGTCGATCCAAATTCTGGAATCTGGACGAAGAAGAAGAGTCCGATGGGGAGCCTTTATCAACGCCAACAGCTGAAGAACTCATTCAGGGTGCTACGACAGCGGGCTTCTCCCTCGACGATGTACTGCGTGCTAATGAGGAATTGATCGAGGCAGAAAAGGTCAGTACTGCATCTGCTTCATTTCCCTGTCCCCTCTCTCGAAAAATTGTCAATGCCATGGTCTTTGATCGAGCTTCAAAAGCATCGTTAAAACCATGGAAAGGGCCATTGCCCAAACCACGAATATCACCACCAAAAACAATTGGTGATGCTGTAGTCAAAAATACATTCACTCGTTTACGAGGTGGACGATCAGTACCAATTTCGTTTAAGATGGCCTTGCCATCGACGAATAAGGAACAAAATCAAAGTTCAAAAAAACAGACTTCAGTTCATCAGGTGATTCAGTTAGAAACTGTGGACTGGCCTCCATTAAAGTCAAAATCGATGGAGGAGACAAGCAGAGTACAGGCAGCATCATTAGAACCGGAAAAGAGGCGGAGATCCGGTTTTTCTGCAGTCCGGTTTTTAAATTCGACTAGAAAAAAAGGAGGGCATGGTCTTTCAAACCAAACTGCGATTTTCAACCCAAACCCGATCTTAGTGACGGATGGGAAAACGCAGGCCTGGTTTTATCCATCAGAAGGCCTAAATACCCTCTTCAGTCGAGCTGGACGGCCCACTTTTCCCACGCATAAAGGGATACCCAGGTCTCTATCATACCCTAAACCTAAAACACCGTCATCCAAATCACCTGCCCCGCCGCCACAGCGCTCAACGTACGCGGTGATCGTGAAGCAGACAATGGATGCTGGTGCCGCTAGGGGGGGTCAAGGAGGAGGCCGGGGTACTGGTGGTGGTCGTGGACGCGGCTTTGTGACGGAGGATGACGACATCAGGGCGGCAGCAAACAATGGTGCCTATGGTCAAGCTACTGGTAATGCCAACCACGGGGCGTTCCAAGGACATGCGCAAGCAAACCAACAACAGGGATATGGCCGGGGGTTCCAGCAGGGACAACCTCAGTTCAATCAACAAGGGTTTGTGCCGGGACATGATCGTGGGAGGTCGTATGGTGGCTATGCTAGGGGCTGGCAGAGGCCAACCAGAGGTTATCGCTTTGCCGGGACTCGCTACCATGGTAATCGTGGTCGTGGGAGCAGACGACACTCCACTACAGCACCTGCACCTGCACCTGCTAATGCGCCATTGACGAGTGGTGTTCTGCAGAATACTCCGGCTGTACAGGCTGCTCCCCTGCAGTCTAACCCGGCACTAGGCAATCAGCAGCAGCAGCAAGATGTGCCTGTACCGGAGGTGTTCTTAATTGAAAAGCTGGGAAGACGAAGATAGATGAGGGACAGTCGAATGATGTTAATGGAAAGGAAGCTAAAAACAAGCCCCCTTTTTGCTTCCGTTGCTATAAGCCTGGACACCGTAAACTAGATTGTGTGGCAAAATTGTTGTGTGAAATATGTGGCAGTCAGATAACCTAACAAGTAAGTGCCCAATTCTGAAGCAGCCTCGCTTACTAGCTCATCCATGTGGTTATGATGTTAACGGTCTTGGATTTTACCACATCCCCCACGCTCCATTAGCTACTGGAAAACAGGAAGGACGAACAGCTTTGATCACAGTTCAGAATGGAGTGCTGTCCATTCCACAAATTGTGGCAGAATTGTGTCGTCTGATTTCGGAAAAATGGGACTGGGAAGTCACTCCACATGACAAGACATCGTTTATTGTTCCTTTCCCGACAAAAAGTGACCTGCAAAAATCTGTGGCCTTTGGGGAGGCTAAGATCAAGGAGCATGGTGTCAGTTTGCTTTTTGAGGAGTGGAACAATGCAGAGGAGGGCCAGCCTTTAGAGCGTGTGTGGATACGAATTTATCGTCTACCACAGAAGCTAAGAGAATTCTCAATATTGTGGGCACTCGGTTCTATGCTAGGGGCAACACAGGCAGTGGACATGATCATATCTCTGAGACATGATTATGGCAGAGTTGAAGTTGCAGTGCTGAATGCGGCACTTATCCCTAACAAGATAGAGTCGGTGGTCATTGGTGATAGGCTGTTTTCACTGCCAATACAAGTAAAAGGCAGAGATAATGTGAATGAGGAACAACACATGGAGCTAGACAATGATAATAGTGGGGCAGGAAATGGAGATCAAGGATTTGATGATCAGCCAGGCGAAGAAGATACTGAAAAAAGGATGCAAACCGAGGGTGAGGCATTAGGACCTCAACCATATCAGCATTCTTCTCAATCACATAATAAACAAACGGATGAACTTCCTGAGGTTGAAGAGGCAAGTGATGAGGAAGGTGATACTCCTGTGACGAAAAATACTAAGTATCCTAGCAGCTTCCAATATCTTGAGTTTCATAAAGATTTTGTGTCTTCTGATACACATATGCAGGATGGCTCTGTTGTATCCCCTAATACTGTTAGTCGAATGGTGGTGGATGCCATTGGTCTTGAGACAGTGAAGGGTAGACATCAGCTGCCATGAACACATGAGGTGCAGTCACAGGAAGAGCAGAAAGCGGCCAAGATCGCACAGCTATGGCCGGTAGACAGCAGCCTCAAAGGGTGAGTAAAAGGAATGTGGAAGCGAAGGATCTGCTAATGGAAGAAAGAGCGACAATGCTGAAAGCTAGCAGGATGGACTCTGCAAATTAAGGTAAATTCAGCAATACCTCCTTTTTATCTATGACAGATTCTAATATAGCTACAAATATTACGAATATAGGCATTTGTTTAGGTACTGATGTTATGGTAGGAGTGAATCACCTAAAAGACCTGGAAATAGAGAGATCGGTAGTTCTTCCTAATAACAAGGATTGTGAGAAAGTACAGCAGCCTCCTGTTGGTAGTGATATCGATAGCGATGATGAGCTTAGTAACCTTGCCCTTACTGATTTATGTGCCTATTTACTAGATGAATCCCTGGATAAAAACAACAGTCCTATCAGTGACTTTAAAGTTGTTTCCAGGAGGAATAAGAAAGGATCACAGAAAAAAAGGAACGCTAAAAAAATCAAAAGTATTAATAAAAATAAAGTATAAACGAAAGGAGTCTTTTGGAATAGCAGAGGTCTTCAAGACTTGGCCAAATTTGACTTCATGACACATACTACTAGAGAAAAACACTTAGATTTTATTGCCCTTTTAGAAACAGGAAGAGGTGATTTTTCACAATCTGAACTAAAGAATTTATGCGCTGACAAAAACTTCTTTTGGAGTTGGAATTCACCTAGAGGGCGCTCGGGAGGAATCCTTGTTGGCATTAGTTTAGATACTTTTGATATTGGAATCATCTCTCATGGCAACTTCTACGTGAAGTTTAAGCTTAAAAATAAAGATGATGGTTTTGAATGGATTTTGATGGCTGTCTACGGTGCAGCCCAACAGGAACATAAGGAAATGTTTCTAATGGAGCTGGTACATGCATGTAGGGTAGAATCTCTCCCTTTACTGATAGGAGGAGATTTTAATATAATTCATAAGCCGGAGGAAAAAAATAATGACCGTTATGATGATAAGTGGCCCTCCTTGTTCAATGCCAGTATTAATGGTCTAGATTTGAAGGAGATCGAATTATCAGGACGGCAATATACTTGGGCTAACAACCTACCAGTACCATGTTTGAAAAATTAGATAGAGTTTTGGTAAGCACAGAATGGGAATTACGTATCCAAAAGCTACAGTACATACTCTAACTAGAGAATTTTCTGATCATACTCCTTTACTAATAGATACAGGTGACTACTATAAAAAGCAAACGAGAGAAGGATTCTATGAGTTAGTAAAGGATTTGTGGGGTAAGGAAAATAAGGGTGCTACGGCTATTGAAAGATGGCAGCGCAAAATTAGAAAATTAAGACAATACTAGTTGAATGCCCGTGCGTTGCTACGGGTTCATGACAAAACAACACTTCTAGATAAAGAGATGCGCGCACCGGATTGGAAGAGATACATAGTTGTGCCATGTCGGATTGGGGGACGATGGGGACCTGCGTCGCGTCGGACTTAGGGAGCAACCGGGATTGGTGCTGCACTGCTAGCGACGTCTCCAAGAGCAACGGGAGAGATGGATGCACCGCTTGAGGACCACAGGCAGATCGGAGCAGAGCCCGTCCACTTCCTTGCGTCGAGCGGCCACATCGCATTGGATCAGCTTTGGACATAAGAAAGTGGCTGCCGCCGTGGAGACGACGGCGACGCAGAGGAAATCGGTGGCGGCCGTGGAGACGGCTGCTACGCAAAGGAAATCTGCGGCGGCGGTGGAGACGACGCGACGGCTGCGGCCATGGAGGAAGCGGCCATGACGCAGAGTCTGGGTCGAAGACGATTTATCTCATTTGTTCCTTTTTGAGAGGATGACTCGGACACGCTCGGTCGATGGCAGAATAAAGGACGCACGGACAATAAGTATAAGATTAATAGTTGATGACCGTACGTTGCTACGGATTCATGACAAAGCAACATTTTTAGCTTAAAACATATATTAAAATAAATGATCCTATTATATTAGATGATTTAAACAAAATTATCGGGCATATTGCCACATCTCAACATAGAGCACATTCAGACAGTGATGATATGCTAAACACATATATGCTATCTATCTATCTATCTATCTATCATTATTTCCTTTGATCCGGTTAAGATAATCTCGTATACTGGCAGGTATTATCGATTTACTTAAATTTCCATCATATGTTAGTAGATTGATCAAAAACCTTCTTCGTAGTATCCTCCCATCCTACATAAGTGTTTCAATGTATTATACATGCTGAGTTTATGCAACAACTTTTATACGCTTATATATATGATTAATTGTACTTACCGTACAAATTGTTTTTGGTTTCTGTGTACCATCAAAGTTGGACATGATTTGTAGAATTATGTCACCAGATAAGCACCTGATTAGAGTGAATGTTAAGTCATGTTAGACTTAGGAAATTAATAAACAAAATTGAATTAGCGATGATAATAGAATTATTTACCCGAGTGTGTCTAGTATTGAAGTATCTTCTATAGGCTTATGCTTCCACATAAATAAATTCGGGTTCCCCCATCTCAGACGCAGATGTGACATTGCGCGTTTAAAGTTTTTGTTAAAATTCATAATCTTTTGTACAAACCTTTTGTATGGTATATCTTGATACCAAACCTGAACTGGGGTTGGATCAAACATCCATAATGTTTCTTCTTGCATGTCTAGTACAAAGAGCACTGATGGTCCTAATACCCCATATGGCAAAAATATCTGCACACGTTAATAGGTATTATACATTATAAATTTGTTAATTTAGAGTGTATAACGATAATAGCGTTCAAGAGACTTACATATCTGCAATATGATATATCATAGTATAGGGAAGGCCAGCTTTTTAATGTTTTGGATAGTTCTTCAACGTTAAGCTCTTTACGAAACCGTGGGTCACGCCCAAATTCAGATCTTGCCTATATAGAAACGAAAAAGAATAATAAAGATTTTATTTTTTAGGTATAGTAATTCATATTGATGTTACTATTCGTTATGCATAGATTGAATAAAAACAAATTATTAGATCTACAATAATATAATATGTATTTACCACAAATTAATATGGTCTTTTACTCACACTGAATTGAAAGTCCATGTAATGATTTGTGACCTTCTTGTTAGCTCTCCTCAAACTTTGGTGATCTTTGTGTGCTAGAATCCGAACTCCCATGTTGAATAGATCGTTGGACATCTGCCGATCCAAACGTAAGAAATCTTGGATCTGTTTCAAACTTATTGATATTGGATAGGGGCTGTAGCTTCGCACCCACTTTGTCCTGCAGCAGAGGCAAATATATTATATTTTTAGTAATAACTCGGTATAAAACATATCCATTGCTAACTAAATAAATTATAGGTTGCTAATATATGGATGATCTGGAAAGAAGCTTACTCCAATAAGGCGACATCACTGATGACTATGATCATGTCGCAAACGATGTCTATCAGATCTTCTTTGCTCATTGGAATGTCCACCAGGTCTTCATCAGCATCCAGTAATCGTATAACCTCATCTAGGGTTAGATTGTCTATCAATATGTTTTGATCCTTTTCAACATTATAATCCACAACCCTTTCTGACTCATATCTTTTTCACTTTTTATTGTTATCATTTACTAATTCAATGACATCGGATTCACTTCCAATCTCGTGGTCTCTGCTTTCAATATAACGTGGGCGTCTGTTGAGCTTATTCAAATCTGATGTTAGTAAGATTGCAGCTAACTTTATCCTGAAGTGCGTCATGTCATCCTGTACAATATTTATATTGATAATGTACATGTTAAAACAAATAACTTAGAGTTTTCACATGCATGATATGTTTGCTTCTAAATATGACTTACTTGGTTGAAGTTGTCGGTCAACGCATCGCCATCCCAATATTCCATATAATTCAACATGAAAAGACCGCATGAACAACTGCAATATTAAAATGAATATCAGACATGTTTAATAAATTTTAGTAAGTATATAGATAGTTCATGGTTCATACTCATCTGTCTACATCGATTCATCGAATATCTCTGTGTATGGCCATGAGGCAACTTGAAGGTCTAGCCATTTTTTATTTGGGAGCTCTTTCTGCTTTGATAGTATGTCAATATGTTTTTGGAGTCCATTCAGCTAGTTGGATATATAAAAAGAATTAATTAATTAATTAAAATAAGGAGGTCTATGATTATTAAGATATAGGTAATAAAACGGCGTAACTTACAGTAGTCATCAATTCTGTGCGGTATTTCGGACCTATGGAATCAAGTATTTGTATCTCTTTCCTCTTTGCGTTAATCACAGCAAGGTACCAGTGTTTGTTGACGATATTTATCGGAAGAAACACCTAAATAAAATAGTTATTTATAGCATTTGTGTTTTGTTAGTGGATGCAAATATTTTTCTCAACAAATATTTGAAAAGTTATACTCACCATGTCGTGATCCGTGTAGAGTGAGATCCTCCGTTTCATAGTGCTGGTTTCTACCTCGTCGCTATCATCAATTTGAATCTGATCGGCACCGTCCCGTTTCAGCATGGCGGAAATAAAAGTTTTCTCCATGACCACCGTACCATCCTTCCTATTTTTCAGATTATCCTCAGCTTTCATCAAGTTTGTGTAAGCAATTAGGACCTGTAATTGGAATTTAGTATTAGCCATTGAAATGTTGAAGTAAATATTAATACTTTGATGAAATTTCTTACCTCATCGTTGAAATATGCTAGTTTTCCTTCTTTTTGAAATAAGCAATCTAGAAATCTTCGTTCTACGATATCATTGTCATTGCCAATCTCCACAAGCACCTCTTCTCCAGAAGCCCGTGTCTTTCGTAACACATCAATTATCTCACGATCATGTTTGGTACAAATATAATCTGTATAGGAAATCATATCACCATAGATGTAAAGCCTCTATATTCCATTAACATAATTTATTCATAGGTAAAGTTGCATAAAAGACAAAAATTACCTTCACGCACGATGCATATTGATGCAGACTTCTTAGGTTTATTATGTACAGTAGGTTGCGTCAGATCCTTTTCGACTGTTGCAACATGTTACGGTTAAACCACCAGAATCATGGAATTGAAGTTGTAATATAAATCACTAAATCACTATTAATAATAAATAGCTCAATATCATGTGAAGTAATTAAAGCAAAACGCTTGAAAACAAACAATTTGAATAACTCATGATACACAGCCAACTGAATTAGCAAAGTACACATGCATATTGCACAATTGATGGAATGTTTAAGCAAAAAGTGATCCTAACTTCCAAGTTCTAAAATATACAACCTCAAGACATCTACAAGGCATGATCGGGACCAACTATTTATAGAAAAAATAATGTATTGTAGACATGATCCTAAGTCCTCAACTTATTATTTGATGCATGCATTGAGATGAGGAAACTAAATAGCATATACCTGCATGTTCGTCATGGTGCCGCTCAATCTTAGTCGTAGTCTCGTCTTCTGGGAGCGACGAGACAAGCCCACCAGCCTGAACCAAACAAAGAACCTCCATGGCAAGAAAAAAAAACTTGGGCGTCGAGCACGTCGAGGACTTGATGGGATCAAACAGAGATTGCTGGATATATTTATAGGCTGGTGCATCCGAGTCCTGTTCAAATCCGAGTCCTGGTGCATCCATGCAAAATTATTTCGTTGAGGTGCATCCGAGTCCTGTTCAAATCCGAGTCCTGGTGCATCCGAGTCCTTGGGGAAAGAGCAAGTGGAGGGATGAGCCGTGCGGGAGATGTCCATCAAGGAAGTCAACGCTGGGTGCGATTGGTTTCCTGTATGGGGCCTCGGCCTGGCTGGCTGCATGCAGGGTAGCCCTGTTCGGTTGCCTGGACAAGTGACAGAGCCTGTCCCCGCGTATGCACCGACCGAGGCGGAGCCTGGCTCCACGGAAACGAAATCGGACTCCGTTTCTGGCGAGCCTGGCTCGCGCGGTGCTCGTCACGCACTTGGCCTTCAGTTTTTTGCAAGTTTTTTGCAGCGTTCGCTTGCCTGTCCAGGCATCCAATCGTCTTCTCATGTAGACCAGGATCGATAGCAGCAATCAACCAATCACCTCCATCTTGCATGTACATAGCCTGGACGAGCACAGCCTGGCTGTCATATGCAAGCTGGGTTCACCTCAGACGAAAACCAAACACGCCCTCTGTGATCAATGAGGGCACACACTGCTGTTAGTAACACGAGCGCTTATTTATCATCCATATCCACAAAGCCGCTATGGCAGCAGAAACACAGCATTCCAGCATTTTTCTGAGTCTCGTTTAGACATTACATACATACTATTTCGACGAGCAATAGATTCCCCAAATACATCCAATCACCGACGAGGGCAAGCTTACAAGTTTCTCTGAGGGACATATGTTACTCCGTACAAGTTTATGTGGGTTTATGATTTCGAGACCACGTAGCATATCTGTATGCACATACGCACCGCTCTGCTGCTTGCCTGCCCTTGTCTCAAACACGGTATCAAATGGGGGAGACTCTCACTTGAACATGGAGATGTCAAACACACGTGCAGAGCCATCAGATGAGACGGAGACGATGGAGTTGCCATCAACAGACACAGCAAGTGATTGAACAACATCCGCATGGCCACTGAAGGTCCTGGTACAGTCCCCAGAGAGGCTGTCCCAGATGCGCACCTTGCCGTCGATGCATCCTGATGCCACGTACCTTGACGAACCCAGCCATGCCAGGCATGTCACGCCCTCCTACGATGATGATTTCACCACGCATTACAACAACCCAGGAAAATGGATCAAGTGAAATCAATCAGGAAAAATAACCGAATAACTCACATTGTGCTTGCAAGTGCATCGATTTGATTGATGGGCAAGGTCCCGGATGATGAGCTTTTGATCCATGCTCCCCGTAGCCACCCAGTTGTAACTGCAGATAAACATGAGCCACATACATAATCAAGTAACATGACGTGCACTATGCAATAAATCCCACATCCAGGACACGATATCAGATTCGTACCTTGGTGAGATGCCAATGCACTCAACAGAATTGGTGTGACCGATTAATGAACCAACAACCTAAAAAAACAATGTTACTTCTTATTAGGTCCAGTTAGTTCTCATCAGCTCTTGACATAGATGAGAACAATCCATCTTCCAATCCAATTTCGAAGGCTAGCAAAAGCATCAAAAGAGGAAGATTGTCTTCAATCATAGTATTCTAGATACCTGGCCCGAGTTTATATGCACAATGTGCAGAGAGTTATCCTTTGTGCCACTAACAATTGTTTGGGAGTCCAAAGTAACTGATAAGCATGTGAGTCCATCGGTGTGATAGCCATGACCTGTAACAGGGGAGACAAATGATCAAATATTGATTGTGCATAGCTGACTGAGAAGATAAAAAATAATTATGTGGTTGATCACATACCTCGAATGACATGTCTGCTTTGTGCAGTTTTTGGATAGCTGTGCAGTTTCCGTGTAGCTGTGCAACCATAATATTTGGATTTTGGATATGAGAGAACAGAGATGGATAAACAATAGAGAGAGGCTTATTTTCCAACCACTTATCCATCCAGAAACTGGTGTTTCGTCCATTGCCCAATTTGACCTTTGTGATTCCCCTGTAAATTTCAATGAAAGAGATCAGTTGCCTCCACACAGGTGAGCAATGTGGTACCTTATCACATATCGAGCTGGTGTAAAATAATTTTGGTTCACAGTTAACTGAGCACATGACTCACAAGAATAATGACTATGTTTTTCATCAAGAAAGATGATAAGGAATGGAAGTTCAAGCTTGTATAGATATTGGAGGTCATGCTGTGACGATATATTTGCCTGAATAACTCATACAAACTAAAGCAAAAAGGAAAGAAAAGAAACCGTACCGGTCAGCTCCAAAACAGCCTCTGGTGATCCAATCCTCCACAGGAATCCTGTGTCATCTTTGCCTCCAGAAGCCACAAGTGATGCATCCATAGGATAAGGGGGGTCAAAAATCAACTTGTTTATGTATAAAAAGAAAACTCGACCTGACAGGGATAAGAGGGCCTAAGGACATTTTGCTAGAATTCAGAAGTGTTTTGTATTGTTCGAGTATGAATAGGTACATAATTTCTTTTACTACTGCTTCCAACTTGATAGGAATATTTATGGCATTATCTATGGCTTAGTCCTACGCCATTGTCAGAATCCATCGCAGTGAAGTGTTTGATATTAAGTGTCCTTCCAATCTCATTTTACATTGGTAATCTATAAAGGTTTAGACTATTGTTGTTTGTATATAATGAAATGATGATTGATATAATTTACAGAGAAACAATAAGATTGACATCGTGTAAGGTCTCACTTGCCTTTCAGTCTTAAGATTACCTACTCACAGATTTTTGAATCCTCACCCAAGTTCAGATAAGAGCAATTTCAGGTGGAAGAAACCAAAATGCACACTGCACAATAAGCAAGAAAGTGATTGTCGAAATTTCTTTTAAGTTTCACATTCAGTTTAACAAGCAACAAAAAAAGCCCTTCTCACTTGGCTTTCAGTCTTAAGAATACCTGCTCACAAATTTTTGAATCCTCATCAATTTCTTATCACAACAAAGTAAAAAACCAATCATTTAATTATTGGTCATGCATGTAAGCAATATTTTTGCAAACCATAAGGCCCATTACGCTATTCACAAATGATGAACATGATCAAGAATGATAATAATCGGCTTTGAGCAGAAAATCTTGAAAGATGCATAATCTGTTGTTCTACCTATTCTTTACCATTCATGTACAATACTGAAAAAGAAGTTATAATCTCTGACTTCAAGCTACATATTGAGTTATTCACACATTGATCAAAGAAGAAAGAAACACTTCCTAGGTGAGGAAACAAGTTTATCATGGCAAGAAGAATGAAAGATGAAGCTACAGAAGGCCATAAGTTAACACTTAACAGATGAAACTTGAGAACGCATACAAGACATTCTTCCAATTCCTATGTTAGGTGACACTCCTGGTTCCAAAATTCATTTATATCAGAAATATTTGCAACAAGTGCAAAAGTGCTCAGTAGAACTTAAGTAAGACAATGCAGCAGCTCACAAAATTTCTAGACTTCATATAATTTCTATTTTGCTAAGAGCAAGAAATATTGAAACAGCAATACAATACGTCAGTGTGATGCCAACATAACCTGATATATTAAACAATTTTCTACCAAACCATGATCCTAAAAAATAAGAAACAATAACTGTGAAGCCAATGGAAAAGTCATTGGATACACATGCAATACGAAACAAAATGCGCACGAACAGGATGGGCACACAGAAAATTTATTTAATAGCAGAAGGCATACCATCCCCAGTTTGCTGGCGATAAAACCACAAAATTCCCCTGTAAAAAAGAAAAATAGAGAAAGTTGTTAATATTGCTTTGTTTGAGTATATGAGCAAAAGAGTGAAAATTGCTCGCAACCAATCTAAGGACAAAACAGTCTGATGATGCAGCAAAAAACTGGTCTCCAGAATGGCAATACCATGCAGGTGCACAACAGGAAACTACTGCACAATTTTTAGTATAAAAACGGCAAGGGAGACCCCTAGCACCGAGAAGCTAAGAAAAATCAGCAGCAAGCTATGTACAGCTTGACCATTTTCTGAATGAATCAACTATTATTGTTCCAAACCAATAGCAATGAATAAACCAACTTAATCCTTTAATTTGAACCATACTATTGAATGGACTCTAAATAAGGTCATATAATCAGAAATTGGAAGAAATAATCTATATGATCCCCGCGGTAGAACTAATCAGAAATTGGTGGCGCTAGAACTTGATTCCCGCGGATCCGGAGAGCCGGTGGGGGGGGGGGGGGAGGGGGGGAGGGGGGGGTGGGGGCGGGATGGGAGCGGACGCGACGAGGAAGGTGGCGCTTACCGAGTGCTTGCCTCGGCCCGCTATCACAGTCCGGTGCCGGTGGCGCGACGGCGGCCCCTCGGCGGCGGCGCAACTCACGAGTCCTCGGCCGCCCCTTTGCGGACGGTGGCGTCCGGGATCTCGGCGGCAGCGTGGCTCCGACGACGACGTGGACGCTCGGCGACGTACGGCTCCTCGGGTCGTGGGGGCTCGTCATCGGCGCGGCGCCGGTACTTGAGGAAGGAGGGAGCGGGCGGGGCGAGTTCGACGCGAGGAAGGAGGGAGCAGGCGCGGCGAGTTCGACGCGGTTACGAGGGAGCGGGCGGGGCGAGTTCGACGCGGTTACGAGCTTTAGCTGCGGGCCTTATTCCGCGTCTCTGTGCACGGACGACCGGTAGAAAAATATATAGTAGTAGAGATTTACGAGGGTGGGCAAAAAATCATGATGGTACATCTAAAAAGGAAAAACAAGAAATTATTAAAATAGTGGACGAGCTAGACAAAAAAGTCAAGCAAGTGCTGTTGCAACCTCATGAGGTTAACATCAAGCAATGCTTAAAGGAAAGGTTAGTCCAAATATTGGGAGAGGAAGAGATTAAAATGTACCAGAGACCTAAATCAAATTTTTTGCTTTATGGAGACAGCAATACAAAATATTTTCAGTTAATTGCCAATGGTAAACACAGGCGAACACACATTTTTCAACTAGAAGATGGTAATACGATCATTCGGGGTGATAATCAATTGAAGTCATATATCACACATTATTATCAAGGGTTGTTTGGGCCTTCAGATAGTGACAACTTCTCAATGATTGAATCACAAAAGGATGATATACCACAAATAACGGGTGAGGAAAATGCGAAAGTTACAAAAATGTTTACAGAAAAAGAAATAAGGGAGGCGATCTTTCAAATGAAACACAACAAAGCTCCTGGTCCAGATGGTTTTCCTGCTGAATTTTTTCAAGCTTTTTGGGAAGTAATTAAGGAGGACCTAATGGCATTGTTTAATGAGTTTTATAATGGAGATTTGCCTCTTTTTAGATTGAACTATGGGATAATAACGCTTCTTCCTAAACAAGCGAAGCAACTCATATTAAGCAATATCGTCCTATTTGCCTTCTTAATATTAGTTTTAAAATTTTTACAAAGGTGGCAATGAATAGGCTAACAGGGATTGCAGAAAATGTAGTTGGTGCATCACAAACTGCCTTTATGCCAGGTAGAAACATAACGGAAGGAGTAGTGATTCTTCATGAAACACTTCATGAATTAAAGAGAAAAAAGTTATATGGAGTCGTGTTAAAATCGATTTTGAAAAAGCATATGATAAGGTGAAATGGAATTTTCTGCAACAAACACTAAGAATGAAAGGGTTTTCAGATAAATGGTGTGATTGGATACAACAATACATATCGAAAGGAAGTGTTGGTATAAAGGTAAATAATGAGGTAGGTCGATATTTCCAAACTAAGAAAGGATTAAGGCAGGGAGATCCACTATCACCCATCCTTTTTAATTTGGTTGCTGATATGTTGTCTATATTAATCTCTAGAGCAAAAAGAGATGGACAGATAATTGGCTTAGTGCCTTATTTAATTGATGATGGTCTATCAATCCTTGAATATGCTGATGATACTATTCTTTTTATGGATCACGATCTAGAAAAAGCCAAGAACATGAAATTATTGCTTTGTGCATTTGAACAATTATCTGGTCTTAAGATTAATTTTCATAAAAGTAAATTGTTCTGTTATGGGGAAGCAAAGGATCATGAAGACCAATACAAGCAGTTGTTTGGTTGTGATACGGGAGAATACCCTTTTCGCTACTTAGGTATCCCAATGCATCATTCAAGAATACAAAATTCAGATTGGAAAATTATAGAGGAAAAGTTTGAAAAACGACTGAGTTGTTGGAAAGGAAAACATCTGTCTTATGGTGGTAGATTAATACTCATTAATTCAGTTTTGAGCAGTCTACCATTATTTATGTTGTCATTTTTTGAGATTCCGAATGAAATTCTTAAGAAATTAGACTTTTATAGATCACGATTCTTCTGGCAATCAGATAATCATAAAAAGAAATATAGATTGACAAAGTGGAATATATTGTGTAGACCGAAGGAACAAGGTGGTTTGGGTATTTTAGATTTAAATCTTCAAAATAAATGCATGCTAAGTAAGTGGTTGTTTAAGTTAATGAATGAGAATGGGGTTTGGCAGCAGTTACTGAGAAGAAAATACCTTAGTAGCAAGACCCTAACCCAAGTAGGAAAAAAACCGAGAGATTCGCAACTCTGGACGGGGCTAATGAATGTTAAAGAAGATTTTCTTGACTTTGGAAAATTTAAACTTCATAATTGTACCCAAGTGAGATTTTGGGAAGATACTTGGTTAGGCTCGACTACTTTAAAGGAGCAATATCCTGAGCTTTATAATATAGTTAGGAGAAAACATGATACTGTTTCTGATGTGCTAAACTCCATTCCTTTAAATATTTCCTTTCGAAGAGGTTTAGGACATAAATTGCATAGATGGATGGAATTAGTTGAGAAAATTGCAGATATACATTTATAGAAGATCGAGATGTCTTTTGCTGGACTTTACATCGAAATGGACAATTCTCAGTACATTCAATGTATGATGCTTATCTCCATAGTAATGCTGTCATGAACCGCTTCTTTGTCTGGAAATTAAAAGTGCCCACTTAAAATCAAAGTGTTTATTTGGATTCTTTATAAAGGTGTAACATTGACTAAGGATAACTTAGCTAAGAGAAACTGGAAAGGAAATGAGATGTAGTAATAATGAGACTATACAACATCTCTTTATTGAATGCGTTTTCGCTAAGTTCATATGGAGGATTGTTGAATGTACATTCGGTTTAACGATGCCTACGAGTATTGCTCACCTATTTGGAAATTGGTTAAATGGTGTGCAAATTACTGCTATTTGTTGGGCAATATGGTTAAGCCGTAATGATATAGTTTTTGATAAAGCAACAATTTTATCTCCTATACAGGTAATCTACAGGGCAACATATTGGACAAGACATTGGAGTATGTTACAAAAGGAGGACGGGAGAATGGCCCTTCAAAATGCATGCCGCACCTTGGAAACCACAACAATGGATATCTTTGCCAAGAATAGATGGAAGTTTAGCAATAGGTTACTTTAAAACAGTTTTGTTGAATCCAATTCCTTTTTGATGTATTTGGTCTAGGTGTGTGCTTTCTATGGGATAGACAAAATCTTACCTATAGTAAAAACTCTGTAATAATTTTAGGCTGGATCACCCTAATGGTGAGGAAGGCGGGACACGTTTTATTTGCTTGATGAAATATATTTCCCTTTTTATAAAAAAACAAACAAACTTAATGTAGTGAAACGTTGTGTAGTACTCCCTCCGGATTTATTTTTTATTGGAGCTCTAGTTCAAACAGAAAAGCATTTTATTTGTTGACATCGCAAGTGTAGAAAATCCTGCTTCCGTGTCTGCGCCCCCTGCCCTTGCCGCTCTTCTCCATAGATAGGCCCCCCTCCCGAGCGGTAGAGAAATGTCAAAGAGACCATGTCACATGATTATCAGACTTGATCGAAGGGTAAGAAGGACAAATCATTGAATCCTTAATTCTATCAAAACTGTCAAAAACATCAAGAGAATAAAACAGGAGGGAGTATAATCAAGAGAATTTCAAAATTGTTGTTGACATTTAAGAAAAAAGAGCCCTATTTTGATTTCGCACCGGGGCCTCAACATCTCAGATACGACCTTGTAAAATAGAGCACTTTGGACTGTAAAGCTCTATTTTTGTGACAGCAGCAGTAGACCACAGTCCACAATTGATGTTAGAAGTAAGAGCAAGCATGTTGCTGTCAGAGGTATGCACCTTAATTGGCAAATGAAGCAGGCAAAATGCAAACAATAGATGGTGCATAGCCGAGGTACTTATCATTATTATAAAATGCCTACAAAGGGTAATTACCAACCAGAATAACTTATAACCTTCTAAAAAAACCAGAATAACTTATGAACAGCGGAAACACAATTCATATTTGAATACGAACGAGATCAGGCATTATGTTCTTCTTATAGCTGCACGTCAATTGACCTTATATCTGTCAAGTTAAGGCAGAAACTGTCAAGTCAGAAGGAAAACAAAACTGCAGAGTTTCCAAATCATAAAGAGTTGCTGCTGTTCCTTTGTTCGGTGTATAGGCATATAGACACCCAGACACACCTTGCTCTTCAACAGATGCTCTTTTCTAGTTACGCTCTTTAATGAGAGCACATGTAGTGTACCGATAATGAAAACACAATGAGAGATTCATTCATGTTTATCCATGAAATGACGCCTCATCAGGGCAGCTCAGGTACAAGGAAAGTAATATGTTGTATCATCTCAGAGTAACTGGCGAACACATCATCTGCCTCAAAAGCGGCGCTCCTTCTAAACACCCTCTTACTCGTGGTACTCCACATTGTGAAAAGAGAATCAAAGGCTGGATTTCCATGCTTTGGGGCACCACATCTTCCACTTTCCTTCTAAATGGGGCACCTGGAACGCGCATTCTGCACTGCAGGGGAGTTCGGCAGGGAGATCCCCTCTCACCGATGTTATTTTTGCTTGCTATGGAGCCGTTGCATAGACTGTTTCAGTTTGCACAAGGCAAAGGCCTCCTCGCTAAAGTAAAAGACAATTGTGCCAATTTCAGAGTATCACTCTACACAGATGATGCGGCAGTTTTCCTGAAGCCGAGCCTATAGGATTATCAATGCTTCAAGGAAATTCTAGATATTTTTGCAGGAGCTTCTGGCCTCATCACCAACATGCAAAAAACTGAAATTCTACCCATAAGATGTCAACATATTGACCTCTCGGTTGTCATAGGTTAACAATCTCAAACTTCGACGTTCCCAACCAAATACCTAGGATTGCCTTTATATAACAAGAAACCAAACAAAGATGTTGTCCAACCACTAGTGCAGATCCTAAGTGGACACCTTACGGGGTGGAAAAGGAGGCTGATGTCCTACACAGGAAAAGAGGTGCTAGTAAAAACCGTGCTTTCTACTATACCAACCTACTTTCTCACGGTGTTCAAATTGCCTGAATGAGCCATCAAACAGATTGATAAACTATGACGTTCCTTCCTATGCCGTGGTAAAGACCCTGACAATGTGAGAGGAGGATATTGCCTGGTGAATTGGAACATCGGGTTACTTCAGAAATGAATGCAAAACTGTTGGCCCCTTTTACCGGTGAGGAGGTGAAGCAAGTTTTGGATAGCATAGGAGACCTCAAACCACCGGGAGCGGATGGTTTCCCGGCAATCTTCTATAAGCGTTTCTGGTCGCTAGTGGGAGGAAAAATTCAGGAGGAAGTCCTTGCAGTCTTGAATGGAGCAGCCATGCCAGAAGGATGGAATGACACTGTAATTATTCTTATTCCCAAGGTGAAAGTAGTAGAAAATCTCAAAGATCTGAGGCCTATTAGCTTGTGCAACGTCTTGTACAAGCTTATGTCCAAGGTGCTTGCAAATCGCCTAAAACATGTCCTACCAAAAATTATATCCCTATCTCAGAGTGCTTTTGTACCAGGCCGCATGATTACGGACAACATTTTGCTTGCGTACGAGCTGACCCATTTCTCAAATTCAAAAAGGAAGGGAAGGGATGGGGTGGCAGGGATTAAGTTGGACATGAGTAAGGCATATGACAGGATTGAATGGCCTTTTTTGAGGAAAATAATGATCAAAATGGGGTTCAGAGATCAGTGGGTGGAGTTAATTATGAAGTGTGTCTCTACTGTAACATATCGTATTAAATTAAATGGAGAATACACGGACCGGATTATTCCCCAACATGGTCTGCGTCAAGGAGATCCATTGTCACCTTACCTTTTCATTATATGTGCTGAGGGACTGTCTGCGTTGCTGCAGTATGCGGAAATAGAGGGGAAGATACAGGGTATCAAAGTTAGCCGAGGTGCTCCAAGAATAAATCATCTATTTTTTGCGGATGACTCGCTGGTGTTTATGAAGGCAAAGGTTGCTGATGCAAGGGAACTGAAGCGTTTACTGCATATTTATGAAAAAGCCTCAGGTCAAATGATTAATAAAGACAAGTCCACTATTCTTTTTAGCCCTAACACCAGTAGAAAAGTTAAAGAGCAGATGTCAACAGTCCTAAATATAACACAAAAGGCAAGAAATGAAAAGTATTTGGGGCTGCCGGTGTGGATTGGTAGATCAAGGAAAAGAGCTTTCGAGTATATTAAACAGAAGATATGGGCTCGTATTCAAGGCTGGAAGGAACGACTCTTATCAAAAGCTGGAAAAGAAATTTTAATAAAGGCGGTTGCACAAGCCATCCCCACTTATGCTATGTCATGTTTTGCATTAACAAAAGGATTGTGCGAAGAGATTAGTTCTATGATTGCCAGGTATTGGTGGTGTCAACAGGACAAGGAGAACAAGATCCACTGGTTGAGTTGGGAAAAGTTGACCCGTCCAAAGAAGAATGGTGGTTTGAGTTTTCGTGATCTCTACCTGTTTAATATGGCCATGTTAGCAAGACAAGCTTGGCGTATTCTTGTGAATCCTGACAGTTTGTGCAGGCAGGCTCTAAAGGCCAAATATTTCAGTGTTCTATAAGAGATGGAATTTCATATACATGGAGGAGTATACTGCAAGGAATGGAACTGCTGAAACAGGGGATCATATGGCGAATCGGGGACGGGCAAACTACTCACATTTGGTCTGATCCATGGATCCCAAGGGGTACCACTAGAAAGCCGGCGAGTCCTAGAGGAGCATCGTTATTGACAAAAGTCTCCGAGCTTATTGATCCAATATCCGGTTCATGGGATGAGCAACTAGTTTCAGAAACATTCTGGCCGCAAGATGCAGAAATCATTCTGAACATTCCAACATATGAGAATGTAGTAGATTGGCCAGCATGGCATTTTAACTCAAGGGGCATCTTTTCAGTTAAATCGGCGTACAAGCTTGCTGTGCAGCTTAGAGATGAGGAATTGGGGAGGAACAACTCTACATCATCCGAAGAAGGAGTTTCAAGTTTTGAATGGAACAGAATCTGGCACCTTCCGTATCCAAATAAAGTTAAGATATTTATATGGAGACTAGCGCACAACAGTTTACCAGTCAAGAGAAATCTAGTGAGAAGGGAAGTCAAAACAGACACAATTTGCCCGGTTTGCAGGAGATTAGATGAGGACTGTGGCCATGTTTTTTTCAAGTATAAAGGAGTAAAAGAATGTTGGAGAATAATGGGGCTTGAACACAGGCGTCAAGAGCTGAAACAATGTCTTTCAGGCAGGAGTTCAATAAAAGGAATCCTAGATCTCGAGAAGAAAGAAAGGGATATGATTTTTATCTTCCTATGGAGGTGGTGGTCAGTACGTAATAAGGCCAATGAAGGAGATAAAATAATGACAGGGAGCGAAGTATACAATCTGGTGAATTTTTATTTGTTGGAATTTGAGAAACTACAAAATGAGAGAAGGAACACAACTGCATCAAGAGCTTTGAGGTGGAAAGCTCCGCCAGTAAATTATTACAAAATTAATGTTGATGCCTCATTTTGTCATAATACAGGTACAGGAGGATGGGGAATTGTTGCCCGTGATTGTGAAGGCCATTTTCTAGATGGAGGTGTAGGCAACCTGAGAAGGGCCGCAAGTGCTCTTCATGCAGAAGCAGTAGCTGCGCTGATGGGTTTGCAGAGGGCTGGAGAGCTGGGGATGACACGCATTATCCTGGAAACAGACGCCGAAGTTTTAGGAGCTGCCTTGCAGAGCAATGAGATGGACCGGAGTTCAAATGGAAGCCTTTTCAGACGGATACGGGACATGATGGTCAATGAATTTGTTAGCTGTTCTGTATCTGTTGTTTCAAGATCATGTAATTCAGTAGCTGATCGTCTAGCTGCCCATGGGGCAACCAATCTCAGTCCTGGCTCTTATGTGTTTATGAGTCAGGCTCCAAACTTTGTATTAGCTCTGGTCTCTGGTGATTTACCAGCAGCCACTGTTTAATAGAAGTTTCCTTCTGTGTCAAGAAAAAAAAAACTGCTTCATTGAGCTCTCAGGGCGGTCATGGGTCCAGCTCACATCAACGACGCCGTTTCAGGTCACCTCCGCTGCCTCCACCTCCGTCTCCGCCCCCTCCGCCGTCCCGTGCCGGTGGGGAGGGTGATGGGGGCCCCATCTCCATCGGTCACTACGTGGCCATTCAAAGGCTGAGCAGACATTTTCCATTCACGAGGAAGCTGCCCCCTCAAATCCTTCCCAGACTCCTCGTGTTTCTGGAAATCTTAATGGCCGGGGGGAAAGTCCAAGAGGACGCAAGGGCTCGACTCTTCAAACCTGCCTGGGTGTCGCATCCGAGGCGGCATCCCCTGAAGTTTCTTCGTTCCTGCCGCAGCCCGAGAAGGAGCCGGCGGCGGTTCCTCTGTTTCCCAGGTCTTTGGACGTTTCGGTGGCCTCTCCAACGCTCGAGCCCTTTGTTGACAGTAGGACGGGCCACAACGCAAGTGTGATTTCTCCTGAACCAAGCTGTGACAATGGGCTGGGCTCTCAGTGCTCGCCTGGCTGTGTTGAAAGGCCAAATTCTCCACACTCGCCTGACCCGTTAATAAGTGACTTTATGGGTCATAAGGAGGCAACGGATGGGCTGTCCCCATGTGAACCGGCCTCCCCAGGATCACCACACGAATGCTGGAGCCTCTACCAGAATTCTCTGAGCTACGATCTCCGATGGCTTTGGCTTCTCCAACACAGGGAAATGATTCTAGAAGTATTTCTATAGTTCACTCAAGGCGACGCACGAGTCTCCATCTTCCTTTATCTGAGAGGACTGAGGACGTGGTCTGCGGCTCCGTCCTTGGTTCTGGACATTGAGATGGCAGGGGACGTTGCAGGTGTAGCTCCGTCCCTTGCTGAAGTGGCTTCACCTTCACTGACCGAGGACATGGTAGCTGCGGCTCCGTCCTTGGTTCTTGGCACCCAACCGGCAGGGGACGTCATAGCTCTAGCTCCGTCTTCTGCCGAAGTGGCTTCATCTTCGCTGGCTGAAACAGATGTTGCGACAATTGTGACTTCATCTGCTGCCGCAAGCATCGTAGCCACAGCTGAGACCGTACTTGCGGCGTCATCCTCCCCACCTCCAAATAGTGTACGCCTTCATCAACAAAATCATGAAACATACGGTTGCCTTGTTGCCGGCGGCACCTAGTAGCAAGCGCTGCACAAAGGTTTTGCCGCCTGGACAAACACCACGACGTAGCCGCCGTATTGCTGGTGCACAAACTGAACTCCAGCATGGTGAGTTGGGAAGCCGATCGACGAAGAAGGTTATGCGCTCCCTGGAAATAATTAATGACCGGGGAGGTATTGATCAGCAGGCCTAGGAAGAGTACGCAGAGCTCTTTGCGCATCCCCTTTCTGACTCACATGTGCAAGCACTGGCTGCGCTCTTCAAATGGACTTTACCTAAAGAGCTCGGTCAGTATGACGAGGAGGTCACTGTGGCATGATCTAATTGTGTGTTTTTTAGTCTGGTCGTCTCATCATCTCTCTTTGTAATGGATCCAACAAATTTGCCAATTTGGAATGTGCGTGGTCTTAATTCCTCCGCTCGACAGGATTCAGTTCGTACTCTACTTGAATCCTCCTGGTCTGATGTTGTATGCCTACAGGAAACAAAAATTACTTTTGTCAACACTTGGGGTAGATTTCTGTGGCTTTGTCGAGCTACCTGCAGTAGGAGCCAGTGGTGGTGTTCTTAGTGGCTTGGCGTCAAAATATTGGAGTTACAGGAATAAGCCGAGTTGATGCTAATAGTGTTTCAATTGAATTCTGCTCCAATGATGGACCTTCTTGGTGGCTAACCTGCGTCTATGGACCACAGGGAATAGAAGAAAAAGTTCAATTTCTGAAGGACTTACGTGATATTCGTGCTGCCTGTCCAGGTCCTTGGATAGTAGCAGGGGATGTCAATCTGATTTATAAAGATGAAGACAAGAACAACAATAATTACAATAGGGCAATGCTGGATCGATTCAGGAGGTTGATTGAAGATCTTGATCTTAAAGAAATCCCTTTACATGGAAGAAAATTCACTTGGTCGATTGAACAAGCCTCTCCTACTTTAGTAAAACTAGACAGGGTCTTATGTTCGGTTGATTGGGAGGAACTGTTTCCTAACTGCCTGCTTCAGAGTATGGCTTCAGAAGATTCAGATCACTGCCCCCTTCATCTTGGTCTGCAGGATAACAAAGCTGGAAAGAGGCGTTTTCACTTTGAAGCATTCTGGCCTAAACTTGAGGGCTTTAAAAGATGCTGTCGCTAGTGCATGGGGTTCAGTTCAGGATGAAAGCTGTCCTTTTAGCACCTTGGAGAAAAAATTCAAGGCAGTAACACGAGGCCTTCAAAGTTGGAGTGACAAAACCGTTGGGCACGTCAATACCCAATTAGGTTCGGCCCGTGAAGTTCTTCATCAATTTGGAGATCGCCAACGACGGTCATGCTATCTCTTATGAAGAAGTTTGGTTGAAGAATAATCTCAAGAAACACAGCCTGGCTCTTGCTTCTCTCAAGCGTACCATTGCTCACCTTCGGTCGCACATTGGGTGGCTGCGTGATGGAGATGCTAATACCAAGCTGTTTCATCTGCATGCACGACACAGGAAGCATAAGAATTTTATTTCAAAGTTAATTTCAGAAGAGCAGGTTTATACAAAGCACGAAGAGAAGGCTAAATTGATTGATGAGTTCTATGACAATCTGCTTCGAAAAAAATCTGAACAGGGAACATTCAATAAATCTTGATGCATTGGGAATTCAAGCACATGACCTCTCTTCCCTAGAAGTACCTTTTTTCGAGGAGGAATCTTGGGCCACAATTAAAAATTTACCCTCTGATAAAGCTCCAGAACCTGATGGTTTCACTGGTCTTTCCTATAAATCATTCTGGCCTATAATAAAAAAGGACATCATGACTGCTATCTCAGCAATATGGAGCAGAAAATTCAGGGGCTTCCATGTGTTAAACACTGCATATATTACCCTTATACCAAAAAAGGATGAAGCTGAGCAGCCTATGGACTATCGTCCGATCAGTTTGGTCCACAGCTTTGCTAAGCTTATTACCAAAATGCTAGCTAATAGGTTGGCTGGTCGTTTGCAAGAAATGTGTCGCCTAATCAAAGTGCTTTTTTATCGAGGGTCACTTTATCCGTGACAATTTCATGTTAGTGCAGCAAACCGCGAGATTTCTGCACCAATCAAAACAGCCACGCATTCTTTTGCAGCTTGATATTTCTAAGGCTTTTGATTCTGTTGCCTGGCCCTTTTTAATTGAAGTACTGCAGCACTTGGGCTTTGGACAGATTTGGAGAGATATAATCTGTGGATTATTGGCCTCTTCTTCTACCCAAGTCCTTCTGAATGGAATTCCTGGTGAAAGGATTATTCACCGGCGTGGTTTGAGACAAGGGGAGCCACTATCCCCTATGCTATTCAGCCTAGTCATGGATGTACTTGGACATATGATCTCTAAAGCTGCTGAACTGGACCTCATACGTCCCCTCTCACGGCGTGCTCTACAACATCGTATTTCTATCTATGCTGATGATGTGGTTCTCTTTCTACGCCTGGAAGCAGCTGATATTGAAATCACACTGGAGTTGTTACAGCTTTTTGGTGACTCTTCTGGGCTCAAAACTAACTTACAAAAGAGTAAGTGTTTCCTATTCGGTGTGGGGAGAATGAACTTCAGGTAATCCAGCAATGTGAGCTTGCTGGATTCCCTTGCAAATACTTGGGTTTGCCTCTCTCGTTAAAAAAACTGGCAAGAGAACAAGTCCAGCCCATTATTGATCGCATTGCCGATTTGCTGCCTGGATGGAAGTCTGAATTATTGACTCGTGCTGGTCGAAAAATTCATATTCAATTTGTTATGACCTCAACACTGATCTATACTGTGATGGTCATTGATCTACCACAGTGGGCCATTAAGGAGGTGGAAAAAATACGGCATGGTTATCTTTGGAGGGGAAGCAAAGATGCAAAAGGGGGTCATTGTCCTGTTGCTTGGGGCATGGTTTGCCAGCCGGTTGAGCTAGGTGGACTTGGTATCTCAAACCTCACTAAACTTGGCTGGGCATTAAGAGTATGATGGCTTTGGCTGCACAAGACAGAGCCAGATCGCTCATGGTCGATTTCCCGGTCCAAGACTGGAGCAAGTTCGTGCCTTTTTCTCTGTTGCAATGGCATCGGAAGTAGGCAATGGAGAACACACTCTTTTCTGGACTGATCGCTGGCTCCACGGAAAGAGTATTGAGCAACTTGCGCCCCGTCTCTTTGCTATAGTACCAAGAAAGCGACTAAGTGTCGCATGGTTAAAGAGGCTCTCCTTAATCGCTCTTGGATTCTGGACATGTTGGGGCCCCTCACAGTAGGGGTACTGATTGAGTACCTACAACTGTGGGACATTCTTGAAGAGGTGACCTTACTACCAGAGATACAGGATTCACACTAATGGCGGCTTTCTCCCACTGGGCGCTACTCAGCCAAATCAGCTTATGACGGTCTCTTTATAGGTGCAGTACAGTTTGGACCGTGGGAAAGGATATGGAAGACGTGGGCACCGCCCAAATGCCGTTTTTTGGTGTGGTTAGTGGCACACAAACGCTGCTGGACTGAAGACAGACTGGCAAGGCATGGGTTGCCTCACCATGAGGCTTGTCTGCTCTGCGATCAAGAGGAGGAATCTATTGATCATCTGCTAGTTGCCTGTGTCTTCTCAAGACAATTTTGGTTCCTTATGCTTAGGCGGTTGGACTACAAGCCCTCTCCCCACAGCCGGATGAAATTTCCTTTGATACATGGTGGGAACGTCTAAGCACTACAGCGAATGGCTTATATCAGGATGGGATCAATTCATTTATAATTTTGAGGGCCTGGGTCTTATGGAACCATCGGAACAGGTGTGTTTTTGATGGTAGCACCGCTAACATTGCTGAAGCTTTGGTTATGGCGGGAGAAGAGCGTAGGCTATGGATGATGGCGGGTACCCGAGGTCTGAACCTCCTTTTGGCACCCCTGCCTGCAGATTAGGTCGCTTTGCTATATTTTTTTACACGGGGCGAGTGTGTTCTCATGTAAGCGTGAAGGTGTGGTGTGTGTTGTACTGGGATCTTATCCCTTTTTCTTCTTAATATAATGAAGCGTAGCTCTCTTGCGTTTTTGGGAAAAAAAAGGTTTAGAACAGGTATCATCAATTTTGGTTGACATGCATAATGTATTTTAGAAAGTAGTAAACTTAAATGGTAGTTCGGGGATTAATTACAGGTTTACATAGAATCTTATTAAGGTTAAATTCTAGAAAACTTACAGGAGGTTCTACATGCCAAGACACACTACGGGTGCAAGTTTCAGTTCCCGAAAAGTTCTGGAACTCCAGTATTAAATTAAAAATAGAACATCTAAACCTATTTATTTAGGAAGTTCCATGGTCTTTCATGAAAAAGTGTTTCAGTAGATGTTTAGAGCATTTCATAATGATTCTAGAGAACTTTGGTTCACCATTTTTAGAGCTTCCATCGATTTATTATACATTTTATAAAATCGGCCAGAAAATAACATAAATCATTTAAAATCCCAGAAAAGGGGGTTTTGCTTGCCATGACATACTTATGGCACAAGTTCCAACTCCAGAATAATTCTAGGACTCCAGAAGTAAATAAAAAATAGAACAGGGGGTTCTGCTTGCCATGACATACTTCTGACACAAGTTCCAACTCCAGAAGAGTTCTAGAACTCCAGAAGTAAATAAAAAATAGAACAGGGGGTTCTGCTTTTCATGACATACTTCTGACACAAGTTCCAACTCCAGAAGAGTTCTAGAACTCCAGAAGTAAATAAAAAAAGAACAGGGGCTTCTGCTCGCCATGACATACTTCTGGCACAAGTTACAACTTCAGGAGAGTTCTAGAACTCCAGAAGTAAAACAAAAACAGAACAGGGGGGTCTGCTTGCCGTGATATACTTCTGGCACAAGTTCCAACTTCAGAAGAGTTTTGGAACTCCAGAAATAAAACAAAAATAGAACAGGGGGTTCTACTGCTCTGAGAGCTGAAGGGGGGGGGGGGGTGAGAGGAGGTTAAATGGCAAGGCGTCACCTCCTGGAGTTGCCCGTGGCGGGCTGTCCACATGAGGGGGGGGGTTGCGGGGCGGCAATAGCGGCGAGTGGGCGCACGCGTGGGGAAGAGAGAAATGTGTATTGCAGTGGTACGTCAAGGGCGTTGCGTGGAGGGAGAGAGAAGTCTGGCGTGCTTCTTTTGTCACTTGCCGTCGTCATCTTCGCGCGCAGGAGGGAGCAGAGAGAGAGAGGAGCGTCGGTGGAAGCGCTGCGGTAGCGTGCGCGCCGTGGAAAAAGATAGCACGGCAGAGGGGAAGGTTGAGAGGGAAGGCGGGATTCCCACGCCGAAGTGATGGAAGGGACGGGCTCTGGCGTCTGCCGCGGCCTACGGCGCTGCGGTTGGACACACGAGAGCCGATGTTGCGCCGTCACCATGTCCGGGTCACCAGCGAAGAGGAAGCCCACGGGTGATGGCTCCGGCAAGTCCAAGCACCACCCATCCATCGCGTTCGCCACGACGACGCGGCTGCTCCCCCTCTCACCGCTGATCGCACCACGCTCAGGACGTCGAGCCGCGCGTTATCGAGCGGATCATCGAGCTGTCATCTGCCAACATCGCGTGGCCAATGCTCACTCGGACGAACTACCTGGAATGGGCATTAGTGATGAAGGTAAACTTCCGGACCATCAGAGTCTGGGACGTCGTCTGCAACGGCATCGGGGACGAGTTCAACGACGTCGACGACCACGACGATCGACTGTCCATGGCTGGTCTCCTGCGCTCCGTGCCCTCCGAGCTCTGAAGCATGCTCGCCGTCAAGGACACCGTCAAGGAGGCATGGGACGCGGTAAAGAACCTGTGGATCGGCGACGCACGCGCGCGACGCCAGCGCAGCAGCTGCGCCGTGAGTTCGGCATTATCACCTTCAAGGAAGGGGAGACCATCAACGACTTCGGCATCCGCATCACCGCGCTCGCCACCAACCTCCGTTCCCTCGGCGACAATAGCTTCGATACCGAGGTAGTGAAGAAATTGCTGCAGGTTGTGCCAACCAGACTGGAACAAGCCACCATCTCCCTCGAGATGTTCCTAGACCTGAACACTGTTTCGGTCGAGGTCATTGGGCGATTGTGTTTCTTCGAGGAGCACACCAAGCCGAAGAAAATCACGGACGCCATGGGGCACCTGATGCTCTGCGAGGACTAGGAGGCCCGCCGGAAGTCACGCCTTGAACAGGAGAGTTCCGGCAGTGCCTCGGGATTCGGCAGCCGTGGCAAGTCCCGAGGGGGCGACCACGGGCGCGGCGGTGCAGGCCCTACATCACGTGATGGCCGTGACGCCCAGAACGCCGACGCCGGGAGGCCACCCCCCGGCGAACGCTGCAGGAACTGCGGCAAGGCAGGCCACTGGCCCAAGGACTGCCGCGGAAAGAAGAAGGGCGCGGCTCACGTCGTGCAGGTCGAGGAGGAGGAAGGGGCGCTGATGTACATCACGGCGCACCCTGAGGTGGCCACGCCACCAGAACCTGTGCGGAAGCCGCTCGCCACTGATCTGCAGACCCAAGTCCACCTCGACGAGCGCAAGGTCCTCCTCCACCTCAGCAGCAAGGAAGAGAAGGAGACCGTGGACTGCGTCGCTAGGTGCTCGACACTGGCACGACGAGCTACATGACTGGGGCGCGAAACGTTTTCGTCGAGCTGAACACCGGCATCACCGGAACTGTCAAGTTTGGAGACTGGTCGGTGGTTGCCATCGAAGGGAATGGCACCATCCTCTTCGCGTGCAAGTAAAAGTCCGATAGATAGACAACGCCTCACTACGATGTTTCATGAAATAAATTCAAGTGTGGCGAGAAATCATCTATAAAAATGATATAGTATTTACGACCTCCTTTAGAAACAAAGAGAGCCGGACCCCATACATCTGAATGAATAAGATCAAAAGGACACTGAGACACTGACTCACTGGAACGATAGGGTAGCTGTATCTGCTTCCCTAATTTATAACCCTAACACTGATGTAAAGACTCATGATGAGCTGAAACTGAACCTAAAAATCCACGACTAATCAAACTAGAAAGACGCAAACGACCAATATGACCAAGACGATGATGCCACTGAGCAAACGACGAGGTGGACGAAGCAACCAAAGCGGAACGAACTAGACTAGCATGCACAATGGAAGGAATACGTAGCCAGTCAAGCTTTCAGAGACACTGAGAATCACGACAACGAGGGCCAAAACCAACCATGTGACCCGTGCGACGATCCTGAACATATCAAAAGTAAGAATCAAGGATGACACGACAGTTATGATCAGTAATCTGACTGACGGACATAAGTTGCATGATCAAATCAGGAACATATGACACATTAGGAACAGAAAAAGAGTCAGATAAAAGAGTGCCTTGACCTAATACAGAAAGGGGGATCCATCGGCTCTATAAATGGTAGACGAATGAGAAGAAGGACGAATAGAAGCAAGATAGGTACGATATGGACTCATATGAAAAGAAGCACCAGAATCAAGAACCCATGGACTACTTGAAGTAGAAGTGGGTGGTGCTCCTTCTGTGGAAGACTGAGAAGAAGCAGCAAAACCTGTAGGTGCAGCGGGTAGAGTCACAGAACCAGCAGCTCCTGAGGACAACGAGGCAACGAGGCGATCGAGCAACCTGATGATCTCTTGTGTCTCTGAACCAGCTGAACTCCTCTGAGAGGCTCCAGTACCAGAACTACCAATATCCTGTGAACAGCGACGAGCACGAGCCTTCTTCTTCTTCTTCCGAAAGCAATAAGACTCCACATGTCCATTCTTACCACAATGAGAGCAGTGTAGACCACCAACCCCACTCGTCGAAGGTGTCGTAGTGGGAGGCACCTGAGGTGGAGGGGTGGTGCGAGGAGTAGAACGAGCAGTCAAAATAGAAAAGGTCTGCAACAAACCAGCAGTACGAAGACGCATCTCCTCATTACAAACATCAGCAAGAGCCTCCATCAACGGAACACAAGGATGATAAGCAAGCAACTAAGCACAAAGAGGCTCAAACTCATCACGAAGTCGCGTCAAGAAGTCGTAGGTGCGACGTAAAGCAAGCGCATCCGCCTGTGTCTTGCAAGAGGTAGGTGGTAGAAGCCAACTAAGGACCTAGATTATCCAACTGACACCAAACAACAGATATCTGAGCAAAGAACTCATCAACAGTAGCATCTTCCTGACGTAATAGCTGCTCCTAACGTATAGCAGCCAGATAGGTAGACTGACCAGTGGGTTTGATATCAAGTACAAAGAAAAGTCCACATCTGAGATGCAGTGTCCATCCACAGCAACAACAAATAAAAGCACGAGCATCCTCATGCACCCAAAACTGATACGCAACAAACTAGGAGTCATAAGAGGTATAGCTGTCCTCATACTCATCTGTCAATGTCTTCTTCTCATCATCTGTGGCCTTCTCTGGAATCACAGGCTATGGAGGAGCAGCAGGGCGAGGCGGACAACGAAGATCACTAGTGAGATAATCTCAAACCCGCAAGCCTCGCATGTGCACACGCATATGAGAAATCCAGTAATGATCGTTGGTGGCATCGAAAACCACCAGACACCAAGACACTGAAGGTGCAGCAGACGACAATGACGACGAAGAGAGTGGCATGATGAAAAGACACAAGCATCACTAAAAGTCAGCCAGAAATGTCCGCAACAGAAGAATAGGAATAGGTAGTCTTTTTTTTTTTAAACCTTATCCTTGCCCTCACAGAGAAGAGGGAATGTAACGTTCCTACCTCCTCGAGGCTGGGCTTGCTTACATCAGGTAGCTTTTTATAGGACGTAGGCTGCCCTCACAGACCAACACAAGTCTTTTCTACGCACATTTATCCTCACTAGTACGCACCCGGAAATAACTTTCGGATCGGTCACCCATCCTGAAATTGCTGCAGGCCAAGCACGCTTAACCTTAGAGTTTTTCGGAGCTAGGCTCCCAGAAAAGAAGTTGCAACTTGTTGATATGAGTATCCTATTTGTTGGGGGACCAAGGCCCAACCACGGCCCCTTTTCGAAAGATGGCGCAAAGCCCACGAAGGCCTGCGATAAGCCCGCGAGCAATAATCCCGTGATGACTCGTGATCAAGAGACCCTTCGGGCCTGGAGGATCTTACTGATCCGAAGGATCCTTCGGTCGCGACATCCTTCCCTACCAAAGGGGTAGTCCACGACGGAAGGATGTGGCCCGTGGTGTATAAAGCACAGAGGTACAGCTGTGCCTGTACTAGACAGGATTAAATTACGAAATGCCCTATGTAAAAGTAGAAAGAGGAGGGTATTACCGTAATAGGATTGATAAAGGTGTAATGGCCTGGGGCTATAAATAGCCCCCCCTAGGGCACTGTCATGGACACTCAATTCCGATTATTACAAAAGCTTCCGCTATTCAATTTCCCTTGCCCCTAAGCTCCGAAGAAAACCTAAATCTAACAGCTGGCGCCGTCCGTGTTGTTCGGACAAAAAGTCTGTTAGGATGGCCGGAGCTAAAGGGAAGGCAAAGAAACCATCTCGCGACGGCGAAAGTTCTCACCTGGAGGACGAAACCGAAGCTTCTATTCAAGCACCGGCGGTCACTGTGGCTGCAGAGGCAACAACGAGGACTTCCGCTCCAGCGCCCTTACCGGAAAGGTTGATCACCGAAGGCCCTTCCGAAGCCGACGGTCAAGAGCTTCCACCTTCACAAATCGAGGCCATAGCGCGCCTTCAGCAAGAGAAAGATGCAGCCGTGGCGGAAGAGCGAAGAGCTGCGGAGCTCATGGTGGAGCTCGAAAGAGCTAAGGCGGCGGCAGAGGAGGAGCAGCTTCGGAGGCAGGCTCTGGAGAGCATGTCCAAGGAGGAGTCCGGGTACAAGCTCCGGGCCGAAGCCGCTCGCCGACAGCAGGAATCGCTTCAAAAGCAGATAGAGGCTCTGAAGAGGGTGGGCATTCCAGAAGCCGAAGCCCCAGGCTATGCCTCCTTCGACGAAGCTTCCCCGTCATCCCTATCACCGGCAGCACGTTATGACAAGACCTCGCCGTTGGCTCCAGAGCTTCAGCAGGCACCCTGGCCGTCGCGCTTTGCCGCGGTCAAGCTTCCAACGTACGCAGGCGTCTCTGATCCCAGGGAGTTCTTCATGAGCTACGAAGCAGCTATCGAGTCGATTGGTGGAGGAGAAGCCGTCAAAGCAAAGGCCTTCGTGCTGGCCGTCGAGGGAATTGCCCGAACGTGGTATACCAGATTGCATTCGCTGAGTATCTTCTCTTGGGGGCAACTGAGGCATGAGGTATCTGTGCACTTTCGGGGCAATCACGCGCGTCCTGTCAGCTCAGGAGATCTTCACGCCTGCATTCAGCATGATGGCGAAAGCCTAGCTGCATATGTTCGGCGGTTCATTCACCTCAAGTGCCAGGCCGAAGACATCAACGACGCAACTATTATTGACTCCGTCACGAAGGGGCTTCGGCTTGGTCCAGCCAGGTCTGAGCTGCGCAAGGTACAACCAAGGACTCTGGATCATATGCTGAGCATCCTGGAAGCTTAGGTTCGAGTCGAGGATGACATCAGGCGGGAGAAAGAGCATCATGTGCCGCAAAGGGGGGCTCACCCCGAAAGGCACCGACCTTCTCTACACCGCCACCACAGCAAGCCATATGAGCCATCTCGTCGCGAAGTGCTGCCTATTCAGAAAGATCCTGAACCATCCCGAGCCCGATCCCCTCCGCGCAATCGTCAACCGGAGTCGCGGCGACAGGACAGGCATCGGACAAGTAAAGACCAGGGGGGGCGTTTCTCTAGCCCTCAGCATCGCCCACCAAGAGACCCCAGTAAACTCTATTGTCTCTACCATGGGGTCGGATAGGGGCACACTTCGAACTACTGCCCTGACCTCCTAGCCCTTCGAGAAGCCAAGCTTCGTGCGGAAGCTCTGGAAGCGGCCAAGCAAGTTTCGCACACTTTCAGGCGACACGAAGGGGCTTCGTCATCATATCAACCAACTCAGCAGCTTACGTTGCCTTCACCACCACCATGTCCTGCTCTTGCATGGGCCCCTCCTACGCATAACACGCATCAAGAATACTTGCCACCGCCGCCGCCTCTACCGCAGCAGACGTTCGAGCAGGCCCCTGCTTCCGCCCAGCAAACCCAAGTGCACAAGGTTATCTTTGCTATTACTGGGGGCTCCGGTCAGGATTTTCCTTCCAAACGTCAATGCCGAGAGTATATTAGGCGAGTCAATCATGTGGCAGCTCACCCACCTCTTGTTCAGTGCCGTTGGTCTCATGTGCCCATAAGTTTCACTCAGGAAGACCTCAAACCGATGGACTATCCTCACAAAGATGCCTTCGTTGCAGCTGTGGACATCAACGGGGATGAGGTTCGTAGGGTCTTTATCGATGGAGGCAGTGCTGCTGACGTCATCTTCCTTAGCGCTCTCCGGCAGATGGGTATTTTACGGGAAGACCTTCGAGCCTCCCCAGTACCTTTGCAGGGGTTCGGAGGTTAGCCGGTGTATGCAATCGGCAGCATTAAGCTCAAAGTGTCATTCTCTAGCACAGGAGGCCATCGTACTGAAGAGGTAGTCTTTGATGTCATGGACTTCCCATACCCTTACAATGCCATCTTCAGCAGGGGGGCAATCAATGCGTTCAGTGCTGCAGTACACCATGGCTATTTATGCATGAAAATGCCAGCACCGAACGGAGTTATCGCGGTGTATGGTGATCAGGCAGAAGCACGCCGTCTTGAATTGGGCATTGCTCCGGGTCAGAAGCAGGTTCATGCGCTCGCCTCGGGGCCGAAGAGTCAGGCATTTGATGAAACTCATGTCACAGCACTGCCTAAGCCTCCAGTTCAGGCGAAAGCCGAAGTCGCCTCCAAGGAAGTTCACCTCAGCCAGACTGCTCCAGATCAGCTCGTCCGCATAGGCACCGAGTTGTCTCCGGAGCAAGAAGAAAAGCTCTTTACCTTCTTGCAATCCAATGCCGACATCTTTGCTTGGTCGCCCAAAGATCTTCCGGGCATTCGTCGGGACATAATGGAACATCGGCTAGACATAAACCCGCACTACCCCCCAGTAAAGCAGAAGATAAGGCAATGGACAGCCGAGAAAGCTGCCGCACTCAAGCAGGAAGTAATGAAGTTACTTGACACAGGAGTCATTTGACCCATAGACCGTACAACTTGGCTTGCCAACCATGTTCTCGTCAAAAAGCAGAATGGCCAGTGGAGAATGTGCATTGACTTCACTTCCCTCAACAAGGCTTGTCCGAAGGATGATTTTCCACTAGCTCGCATAGACCAGTTAGTGGACGACACAGCGGGCTGTGAGCTACTGAGCTTTCTGGATGGCTATTCTGGTTTTCACCAAGTGTGGCTGGCTCCATCAGATCAACCATTCATAGCATTCCAAACTCTAGAAGGAACCTTCTGCTACAACAGGATGCCTTTCGGTCTTAAGAACACCGGGGCTACTTTCTCTCGGGTGGTCAGAGAGATGCCGAAACAACAGCTCGGGCGCAACATAGCTGCTTACATCGATGACATCGTGGTCAAAAGCATAGTGCAAGCTACTCACATCTCGGACCTCACTGAGACATTTGAGGGCCTCCGAAGGGTTGGCATGAAGTTGAATCCTTCTAAGTGTGTCTTTGAAGTACGCTCTGGCAAGCTTCTGGGCTACATGATCTCGAAGAATGGCATTGACCCGGAACCCACCAAGATACAGGCAATACTCGACATGAAGCCTCCTAAGACCATAAGAGATTTGCAGAAATTCACCGGGCGGCTGGCAGCTCTAAATCGATTCATCGCCAAGTCAGCTGAAAGGAGCCTGCCCTTCTACGAGATCCTCAGAGGGTCCCGGCCTTTCATATGGACTCCTCAACACCAGGAAGCATTTGAGGAGCTCAAAGCCTACCTCATCCGGATAACCACTTGTCGGCGTTCGATAGCACCGACGAGTGATTACTTAGTGTAAGCGCGTTTTAGGCTCGGATGGTTCGCAAATGGACACAAGGATTTATACTGGTTCGGGCTGAACACCCTACGTCCAGTTTTGGTGGCTGCTCGTGTTATTTGCGACTGAGATTACAATATGGGTTACAAACGGAGGAGGAAGAGAGAATGCTTCCTGCCTCTGAGGGTGCTCGTGAGTGTTGTTTGTGTGCTTGTGCGTGGAGAGCTAGTGGGTCCTCCAGCCTCTCCCTTCTCCCTTGATTTCCCTCCCCTTTTATACGGTGGCAAGAGGAGGGCCGGTTCTGTGAGGCTGACAGTGGCCGTACATCGGTTAGGTCGGACCGTAATGGCGACGTCTTCGGTGCGCTCTCGCCGTTCCTGTTCCACGGAGTGGCCTTGTGCTGTCGCTCGGCGGGGTTCCATCCGTGTGGAGGAGACGCCACTGTAGGAGCCAGCTTGATGACGCCGTGGTGATGGCCGTCGCTCCGGGGCATCTTGTTGTACAGGGCGATGAGTCTCTGACAGGGGGCTGTTGGAGCGACGCCCATCCCGTGGACGGTGCACGTCGTGCGCATTTAACGCCCACTTGCCCGGGTTGGCGAGTGGCTCTACCTGTCAGCGGTCGTGGAGTGTCAGGCATTTACTTCCCAACCGTCGTCATCCTCCTTGTTCAGGGAACAGCAAGCGATTCGCCCGACCCCGGGGTCGGGCGAGGCGGAGGCGCGTTCGCCCGACCCCGGGGAGACGGGGTCGAGCGCGTTGTCCGAGCATGAAGGATCCGACCCCCCTTCGAAGGGGTCGGGCTAGGCGGAGACCGCCCGTTGGCTCTACCCGCAGTGAGCCCGTATGGTACGGGGACTGGTTAAGGCGGGGATTATTTATACCTTGACCACGTCATTAAGGTCGAGGGTCATTAGGGTTAATTACCCCCGATAGTGACCCTCAACAGTAGCCCACGAGTGAGGCCTGACCTCCTCGTGAGAGGGAGTCTGGAATCACTCACATCGGGAGCGGCGAACTCCTGATGGTAGGCTCGCGTCGTGCCCCGTCGAGCTTACGTGTTCTGCGATCCCGTAATAGATCTCCTTTTGCGATTCCGTTCCCGAGACTCCCGCTCGTTGCGGTGGTCCGATCGTGGATACGGTTCGACTTATTTCGTCCCTCCAGCGCGTCTGTCCGCCAGACGAGGAGGCCGAGCCGGGCCACGCTTTACCACGGAGGCCGAAGCGTGACGCTCGTCGAGCTGCTGACGGGAGAGTTCGAGTGAGGCCCGGGCTCCCTTCGGGGGGAGCTCCGATGGACCAGCTGGTGGTCGACCTCAATATTCCTGGTTGCCGTCCCAATTTGGTACCCGGATGCCGTTCGCTAGGCTCCGAGGGCTCGCTGCCTTTCTGCGGTGAAATACCCATGGGTCGGCGTGAACCGGGACTCGAACGCGGACGGAGATGCCCTCGGCGCTCGCACGCCAGGGTGTTGGCCGCTAGCGGGCCCATCTCTATCCATCCCTCGCTCCATTTGCGCCCTGAGCGGCTGTCGAACCCGTTCGTGGGGCCAGCCTTCGAACTCTTTGGGCCGTCGGGGCATTTTTCAGCCCAAACCCCTATCTGCCTGAATTTATTTCATGGCAGCGGCGTAGCGGAGGCGCCTGCCGCGACGGGACGTGCGGCAGAGACGTTAGTCTTCGCGGGTAATGAGTACAAACGCGCGTGCGCTCGACCTGCCTGACGGGCGGCCGCGTGGGTCCCTTCTGCAGCGACTGGCGGCGGGCGTTGCACGGGCGGGAGCAGATACCGCCCTGCGCGAGGCGGCATCGCGGGTCCCGCTTGCAGTGGCAGAGGAAAAAGGGCCAGATGGGCGGGAAGCTCCCCGCGCCGCTCGTGGCGTCCGGAGGGACCCGTTGACAGCGAGTGAGGTGAGAGGAAGTCGAAGCGACGAAGTCGCACTTCGCGCGGGGCGGACTGGCTAGGCAGGCCCTACCCGCAGCGATCTTGGAGTGAATTTTCGAGGGCGGGATATTTCCCGCGCTGCGTGAGGTGGTTCCGCGGGCCCAGCTGCAGTGAGCGATACGAGAGGAGGCTAGGAAGGCGAAGAGACGCCCGTGTCGAGCGGGATGACCAGGCGGGGCCCGTTGGCGGTGAGAGGAACGCCAAGCGGGTGAGAGGTATAAATACGCACCTCGCACGTCTGTTCGCTGCATCCGTCATTCGCGTCTTCTTTCGCCTTCCGTGCCATCTCGTCTCCTTTCGCTCTTCGCCTTCCATCCTTCCACGCTTGCGCATTCCTCTTCTCCGCGTCTTCCCCGCACTCCTTGCTTGTCCTCCATGGCTTCTTGGCTAAGGTCTGACATCCGGAGGGCGCGCCTCGAGGGCCTGGTTACCCGTGGCCTCCTCGTTGCCCGAACGGAGGCGAGGGAGTGGTTGCTCCCGGGCAATGAGGAGGTGCCCGCGCCGCCGGAAGGTTATGTGGTGTCCTTCGCCCAGTTCCACGAGCGCGGGCTGGGAGTCCCCGCGCAGTCCTTCTTGCGGGGGCTCCTCCACTACTACGGCCTTGAGCTGCAGCACCTCAACCCCAATGGGGTGCTGCACATTGCCATATTTGTGGCGTTGTGAGAGGGCTATTTGGGGATCGGCCCCCATTTTGATTTGTGGCGGTACTTCTTCTCCGTCACGCTCCAGACGAAGGAGGGGCCCCACCTCCCCATCGGCTGCGCCAGTATCCACCTCCGCAGCGATCGCTCCGGCTCCTACATCCCCCTGCGGTTGCGGAGCTCTCACAGGGGCTGGCACAGGCAGTGGTTCTATCTCAAGAACGACGCTGCCGCGCCCCTGCCTGTGTTTACCGGGCGCACATTCGACGCGGCACCCGTGGTGTGGAGGTGGGGGCCGCCAGCCAAGGAGCGGAAGTTGCTGGACGAGGTCCTCGACGCCGTGTGGGAGCTGCGGGCCCGGAGGGTGCGCGGCGCCGGGGTCATCGCCGCGTTCCACACCCGTCGCGTGCTGCCGCTGATGGCGCAGCGGCTCCGGCTCTGGGAGATGGTTCCCGGCTCGGATTTCTCCGGGTCGGTGATGTCGGCCGAGCCGATCTCGGAGCTGGAGCTGAAGCAGCGGCTCCGGGAGTCCCTCGCGGTGGGGGACCTCGAGGATCCGGTGGACGACCACCCGCCGATGCGTCCTGCTGAGGGAAGCTCTCTCTTGGTAAGCGCGATCCCTGTCTTGTCGTACCTCTCATCTTTCCTCCTCTGATTCTGACTTTTCTCTTTTGGCTGGTAACAGAGGAGGGAGCCCGTGGTCCGACCCTCTCGCCCCCCGCTGCCCGAGGACGCGGCCGTCCGGGAGGCCAACCGCTTGGCCGCCGAGGAGCACAAGCGGAGGAAGGATGCCCGAAAGGCCAAGCGGGTCCTCAAGCTCCGGGCCAAGCTGGCCCGCGGTCGGCGCAGGCAGGGGTCGGACGACGACGACGATGACGACGACGAAGACGATGAGGAGGAGGAGGAGGAGGAGGAGGAAGAGGAGGAGGTTGTAGAGATCCCTCCCCTTGCCCCGAGGCAGGAGTTGGTGCATGCGTGCCAACGGGGGCCTGGGCCGGAGCCTCGGGGGCCGGAGGCCTGGGGCTCGGAGGCGGCGCCGCCTCCGTCGACGATGCTCCCCGCGGGGCGGCCGACCCTCGAAGAGGAGACGCCTGCTCCAAAGGACGCTCGTGCCCGCCCCGAATCGACGGGGTCGGGTCCATCGGCCCCTGGGCAGGTGTCGGCCGGGGCGGTCGGCCCAGGGGTCGGCGAGAAGCGCCCGACGGCGGAGCAAGGGGGGTCGACCCCGAAGCGTCGCCGGACTTCGATGCGAGGGTAAGCGCGTCGTGAGAACCTTTTCCTCCTTTTGCTTGTATTAAGCACCCATTCTTTTTGCAGGCCCGTGACGGGAGGTGAGTCGCTCGTGGTAGCGCCGCGGAAGGCCCTGGCGGGGCGGTGGCCCGAGCGCGCCTCGAAGGGCGCCGAGGGCGGGGCTTCGGAGCCCCCGCGCCCGTCGGCCGAGGCGGCGGAAGGACCGGAGGCCCCTTCGGCCGTTTCTTCGGGCCCGGCGGAAGCGGCGGTGGCTGCCAAGCCGCAGCCAAAGGAGGCGGTGGAGGGCGTCCCTCCGGAGGCGCCGTTGGCGGAGGTGGTGACGGCAGAGAGGCGGGTAGAGGCTCCAGCGCCTAGGCCGAAACCGCCCGTTTTTGGGCCTCCGACGGCGGAGGAGGCGGCGGCGTCGGGCGTCGCTGCCGGGGAGGCTGCCGCTGACTTGCCGATGGCGGCGGTGCCGGCGACCCGGCCGGCTGCGGGGGCGGTGGACGAAGGCGCCCCAGGCTCCAGGAGCGCGCGGCGGGGCGCGGAGGGGGCCTTGTCCGCCCTGGACTCGGTTGCGGCCTTCCTTCGTGGCCAACTTGTCGAGGAGGAGGAGCTCGTTGCCGCGCGTAGAGCGGCGGCGGACGCCTCGCCCGGGAGAAGGCCATGGAGGAGCGACTCCGCGCTGAGCGAGAGGAGGCGCGGCGGGCCCGCGATGCTCTGACGGCCCTGGCGATGCAGCAGTCCTGTCGGCTGGAGGCAGCGGCGGCCGTTTTGGAGGAGGAGACCAAAGCCCGGCTCGAGGCCGAGGCGGTGACCGCCTCCTTGGCGGCGGAGGTGGCCCAGAGCGACGTCGAGCTCAAAGGGCTTCGTGCCGGCACGTCGGGTAAGCTCCGATTCTGACCCTACTCCTTCTTTAGGCTTAGTCGCGGGCTGACTGTTGTGTTGTTTATTTTGCAGTTCTGACTGAGAAGCTGGAGGCGAGCACGAAGGAGCTGTCGTCGCTTCGGGAGGAGCCGTCGTCGCTCCGAGAGGAGCTGAAGGGGGAGGTCGAGGAGCTCAGGGCCCTCCGAACCGTCGTCCGTGCGGCCCTCGCTGATCTTGGTGTGGCCGAGGAAGTTGGGTCGAGCGCGCTTGCTCCCCAAGTTCCCCGGCTCGTCACCCGGGCGCGGGCCATGGCGGCGGATGGAGTCTACCGGGGGGTGCACCGGGCGTTCGCCGTCGCCCGGTCGCATTACGTCAACATCGCCCTCGACTACTTGAGTGAGGGCTTTGCCGCCGGATACACCGACGCCGAGCTGGACGCCATCGAGGCGGAGGCGGCTCCCTTTGCGCGGGAGCTGGCTGCAAGCACGGTGGAAGAAGAGGCAGGGGACGTGCCCCCTCCCCCCCCGACGGAATAGGAGTTAGAATAGTTTTAGCTTTGTACTAGGACGGCCGAGGCCAAAAGTGCCCGGCCCTTTTGTAAATCAGAATAGAATGGAGTGACCCTCTTCTGACTACTGATGATGTCTCTTAAGTGTTTCCATGAAGGCGTTCCTTCACAGAATCGCGAGGGTGTCCGACCCGCTTTTTTCCTTGTTTTCGATTCTCAGGAGTCTTAGGCCACGGGTGGCTCCGACGCTCCGCCTAGCTGGTGAGCGCTGTTGCCGTAACCTTCGGGGGTCGTAGGCGTTGCGCGGTCCGACCAGCTAGACTTCGCATCTTCTTCCGCTCATGACTTTCCCTTCTGAGATTCGAACGTAGGGCGAGGAGTCGAGACCCTTGAAGAGGGTAAAGTTTCGTTTTCCCTCTCCTCGAAATTTTGCAAGCGAGATGGCAAAATTTTAGCGAGTGTCAAGGTGCGCGCGCGATGCGCACCTTGCAGGTGTAGCCCCCGAGCGGGGTCCGACTCCCGCGTGACGGGGGTCGGGCGCCGCTTAGTACCGGCGAAATTTTAACGAGCGTTCGGGGTGCGCGCTCGGTACGCGCACCCTGAGGGTGTAGCCCCCGAGCGGGGTCCGACTCCCGCATGACGGGGGTCGGGCGCCGCTTATCTCGGTTGGCACGAAGTCAAACTATCGTTAGTTCTAGGTCCTTCGTTGCAGATGAGACGGCAAAAAGTTTTCATAAGGGTTAAGGTGCGCGCGCGATGCGCACCTTGCAGGTGTAGCCCCCGAGCGGGGTCCGACTCCCGCGTGACGAGGGTCGGGCGCCGCTTATCTCGGTGGCGAGGAACGGTAAGATTGCTATGAGTTTTAGGGATAGAAGCGACGTAGCTGTTCGATGTTCCATGCGTTGGCGAGTTCTTGTCCGTCCACCATCTGCAACTTGTAAGAGCCGGGTCGGAGGATTCTTGAGACGATGAAGGGCCCTTCCCATGGAGGCGGCAGCTTGTGGCGGTCCTTTCTGCTCTGAACACGTCGAAGGACGAGGTCGCCGACGTTGAACGCTCTTTCCCGCACATGGCGGGAGTGGTAACGCCGCAGCGCCTGCTGGTATTTTGCTGATCGCAGGAGAGCTATGTCACGCGCTTCGTCAAGCTGATCCATGGCGTCTTCGAGGGACGTCTGGTTGCCTTCTTCGTCGTAGGCTCTGATCCTCGGGGCTCCGTAGTTGAGGTCAGTCGGTAGTACGGCTTCGGAGCCGTACACCATGAAGAACGGGGTGAACCCCGTCGCCCGACTCGGGGATGTCCGAAAACTCCACAGTACGGCGGGCAGCTCGGCTGCCCATCGCCCGCTGAACTGTTTCAGCCGGTTGTAGATACGCGGCTTCAGGCCTTGAAGGATCAGGCCATTGGTGCGCTCGACCTACCCGTTCGTTCGAGGGTGCGCCACGGCCGCCCAATCTACTCGGATATGGTAGTCGTCATAGAACCTAAGGAATCGCTTTCCTGTGAACTGCGTACCATTATCCGTGATGATGGAGTTTGGGATCCCGAAGCGATGGATTATGTCGAGGAAGAACTCGACTGCCTCTTCTGGTCGGATTCTCGTGATTGGCCGAGCTTCGACCCACTTGGTGAACTTATCGACAGCTACCAAGAGGTGGGTGTAGCCCCCGGGTGCCTTCTTGAGTGGTCCGACCAGGTCCAATCCCCAGACCACGAACGGCCATGTGATGGGGATGGACTGTAGTGCCTGTGCCGGCAGATGGGTCTGCCGGGCGTAGAACTGACAGCCTTCGCACGTACGGACGATGTGCGCGGCGTCGTTGACGGTAGTTGGCCAGTAGAATCCCTGTCGGAACGCGTTTCCGACAAGGGTTTTGTGCGCGGCGTGGTGGCCGCAGACCCCTCCATGAATGTCTCGCAGCAGCATCTTCCCTTGCTCGACGGGGATGCAGCGCTGCAAGATTCTGGTGAGGCTCCTCTTGTAGAGTTCTCCGTCGATGACTGTGAAGGACTTGGCGCGTCGCGCGATGCGTCGGGCCTCCGTCTTGTCGGCGGGGAGTTCTCCTTTGAGGAGTCGGTTGAGATACGGCGTCCTCCAGTCGTCCGGAGGGCTCGTGCTAGGTGCGGACGCCTCGTCGATCTCCACGACGCAGGGATCGGGAGGCGTCGTGGCCGATCCGTCCCCTTGTACCTGGAGCGGCTCGGCGACGACCCCTGGCGTGTGTTGGGGTCGGATTGATGGTCGGCTCTGTTCGTGGGCGAAGACCCCCGTCGGAACCTGTTCACGCCCGGCCACCGTCTTGGCCAAGGAGTCGGCTTCCTCGTTTTGTCGCCTTGGGATGTGCCTGAGCTCGAGGCCGTGGAACTTATGTTCCAACTTGCGGATCTCCTTGCAGTAGGCATCCATGGTCTCGCTGTGGCAGCTGGACTCCTTCATGACCTGGCCAACGACGAGCTGGGAATCGCCCCGAACTTCGAGTCGTCGGATTCCCAATTCGTTGGCGATTTTGAGCACGTTGACGACCGCCTCGTACTCGGCTACGTTGTTGGACGCGGGGAACGAGAGGCGGATTGCGTACTTCATGCGCACCCCCAGAGGGGAGACGAAGACGAGTCCGACCCCTGCTCCCTTTCGCATCAGCGAACCGTCGAAGTACATCACCCAATACTCCTGGTCGATAGGAGCCGTGGGTAATTGTACTTCTGTCCATTCCGCTATGAAGTCAGCCAAGGACTGGGATTTGATCGCCGTTCGGGGGGCGTATGTGATGCCCTCGCCCATCAGCTCAAGAGCCCACTTCGCGGCCTTGCCCGTTGCGTCGCGGTTCTCGACGACTTCGCGCAGTGGGAAGGAGCTGACGACGGTCACCGGGTGAGACTCGAAGTAATGTCGGAGCTTCCTTTTAGCAAGGACGACGCCATAGAGGATCTTCAAGATTTGGAGATACCGCGTCTTCGTCTCCGACAAGACTTCGCTACGTAGTAGACCGGTCGCTGGACCTTGAGGACGTGGCCTTCTTCCGTCCGCTCTACGACGAGGGCGACGCTGACGACCTGGGTCGTTGTGGCGATATAGAGGAGGAGAGGCTCCTTCGGGGTCGGAGGTACCAGGACTGGGGGTTTCGACAGGATGACCTTTATCCTGTCGAGTGCGTCCTGTGCCTCGGGCGTCCATTGAAACCGCTCGGATTTCTTCAGGAGCTGGTAGAGGGGGTGTACGCGTTCTCCGAGACGTGAGATGAAGCGGCTCAGGGCCGCTAAGCACCCGGTCACACGCTGTACTCCCTTCAAGTTTTGGATCGGGCCCATTCGGTTGATGGCCTCGATTTTCTCCGGGTTGGCTTCGATGCCTCGCTCGGAGACGATGAATCCGAGCAACATTCCCCTCGGAACCCCGAAGACACACTTTTCGGGGTTGAGTTTGATGTCGTTTGCTCGGAGTTTAGCGAAGGTCCGTTCCAGATCGGTGACGAGCTGGTCGGTCTTCTTGGATTTGACGACGATGTCGTCAACGTATGCTTCGACGATGTCTCCGATGAGTTCATCGAAACATCTGATCATGCACCGCTGATAGGTTGCGCCTGCATTCTTGAGTCCGAACGGCATCGTGACATAGCAGTACGATCCGAACGGAGTGATGAAGGATGTCGCGATTTGATCGGATTCCTTCATTCGGATCTGGTGGTAGCCGAAGTACGCGTCAAGGAAGCACAAAGCTTCACACCCTGAGGTGGAATCGACTATTTGGTCTATGCGTGGCAAAGGCAAGGGATCCTTTGGACACGCTTTGTTGAGACTGGTGTAGTCGACACACATCCTCCATTTCCCATTCTTCTTTCGTACAAGTACGGGATTGGCTAACCATTCAGGGTGATACACTTCCTTGATAAATCCGGCCGCCAACAGTTTGGCTATCTCCTCTCCGATGGCTCTGCGCTTCTCCTCGTCGAAGCGACGCAGTCGTTGTTTTACCGGGCGGGTGTCCGGCTTGATATGCAAGGAGTGCTCGGCGACTTCTCTCGGAATGCCTGGCATGTCCGAGGGTTTCCATGCGAAGATGTCGATGTTCGCGCGGAGGAAGTCGACGAGCACGCTTTACTATTTGGCGGAGAGGGACGTCCCGATCTTGGCCACCTTCTCGGGGGCGTTGTCGGGGTCGAGCCGGATCTCCTTGGTGCCCTCGGCGGGCTCGAAGGATCCGGCGCCGCGGTTGGAGTCGGGGGCGTCTTCGGTGATCTGCTGCCGAATGACGGCGAGCTCCTCCGTGGACGCGATGGTGGCGGAGGCGAGCTCGCCGCTCTCCGTCTCGCATTGGTAGGCGCGCTGGAAGGAAGCGCCTACCGTGATGACCCCCTTCGGCCCAGGCATCTTGAGCTTCAGGTAGGTGTAGTTGGGGATGGCCATGAACTTCGCATAACACGGCCTCCCCAAGATGGCGTGGTACGTCCCATGGAATCCGACTACTTCGAACGTGAGGGTCTCCATTCTGAAGTTGGTCGGTGTCCCGAAGGTGACGGGCAGGTCGATCTGCCCGAGCGGGACGGCCTGTTTCCCCGGGACGACGTCGTGGAACGGGGCTCCAGTCGGTCGGATGAGCGACCGATCGACGCCCATGGCGTCGAGCGTCTCGACGTAGAGGATGTTGAGGCCGCTGCCTCCATCCATGAGGACTTTAGTGAGACGCTTCTTGCCGATGATGGGATCGACTACCAATGGGTATCGACCCGGTCGGGGGACGTGGCTGGGATGGTCGGATCGATCGAATGTGATCGGGGCCTCAGACCATCGGAGGAAGGCTGGCGTCGCGGGCTCGGCCGCAAACACCTCGCGGCGCTCGACCTTCGCACGGCGCTTCCCCCCTTGCGCTTCTGGTCCTGCGAAGATCATAAGGCAACCGTCGGGTTCGGGAAATCCGTCGTTACCTTCGCTGGCGTCGCCTTCGCCCTCTGTTCCCTCGGGGGCTTGTCGAGGCTTGCCTTTCGGCTTGCCCTTCGGCGGCCCGTGGTTCAAGAACCGCTTCAAGAGCGAGCAGTCCTTGTAGAGGTGCTTGACGGGGTATTCATGGTTGGGGCATGGACCGTTCCACTTCTTCTCGAAGTGGTCCCATGTCTCCCCTGCTGGCGCCTTGGCGCCCTTGCGCTCGACGGCCGCAACCATCTGTCCTTCGGATGATTGTTGTCGGTTCTTCTTCTTCTTGCGGGAGCGATTGGAGGGGCCTTCGCCGGCGTTGTCCCCCTGTTTCCCCTTTGCATCAGGGCGGTTGAAGATCGCGCCCACGGCTTCCTCGTCGGAAGCGTGGCTGGTTGCGATATCCAGGAGTTCCTTGGCCGTTTGAGGACTCTTGCGCCCTAACTTGTGGACTAGGGTGCGGCAAGTAGTCCCGGACAGGAATGCCCCGATGACGTCGGCGTCGCCGATGTCCGGCAGCTCGTTGCACTGCCGGGAGAATCGTCGGACGTATTCCCGGAGGGTTTCCCCTGGTTTCTGTCGACAGTTCTTCAGGTCCCAGGGATTGCCCGGGCGCGCGTAGGTCCCTTGGAAGTTACCCACGAAGATTTCCCTTAGGTCGGACCAGCTCGAGATCCGATCGGCGGGGAGGTGCTCGAGCCACGTTCTGGCCGAATCGGCCAGGTAGACTGGCAGGTTGCGGATGATGAAGCGATCATCATCCGCTCCTCCGGCTCGGGAGGCGAGCCGGTAGTCTTCGAGCCAAAGGCTCGGATTTGTTTCTCCAGCGTACTTCGGCACGTTGGTGGGTGGCCGGAAACGCTGTGGAAAGGGAGCGCTCCGTATGTGGGAGCTGAAGACGCGAGGACACGGAGCGTCAGGGCTCGGGCTCCTGTCCTCGTCATCGTCGTAGCGCGCCCCTCGGCGCGGGTGACGTCCTCGGCCCACCTCGGGAGCGCGTTCTGGCTGTCGCCGTCGCGCCTCCAGGGTAGCACGGGCATCGCGGTTTGCACCGAGACGTCCACGGACGCAGGCTTTTGAAGCCTCGTCCGTCCCTGGGTGTGTCTGCTGTACAGACGCGTTCGGAGTATGCGGTTTACGTGCTCGCGATCGCGAGCTCTCCGCTTGCTGTGCCGCTGCTCGCTGCAGGAGCACCTCGACTTCACGTTGAGTGCATCGGGCCTCGGGAGTGATGGGCTCAGGGAGCTCCCGAAGCAATGTCGCTGCTGCGGCGAGGTTTTGGCTTGTCCGCGTGAAGTGTGGGGGGCCGTCGCCCTCCTCCATGATGCGCTGTCGTACATCGCGCGCCATGGAGCGGGCACGTCCACCGGGCTCGGCGCGAGCGAGCTCTCGATCGATCTCCGCCTCCTCCTGTTCCAGCTGCCGTTTGGCCTCGCGGAGTTCTTCCCGGCGCGCTTCTAACTGGTCAAGTTGTATGTCGCGGAGGGGAGTTCCAGAGACCGGTGGCAGCTGGGTGAGAGGGAGGGTGTCCCCCGTACCAAGCGAATCCTCGGTGTGTGCCATGAGGCACTCGCGCGAGGGGTCGTTGCTCCCCCTGCTGTGTTCCGGATCGGAATCTCTGTTCGCCTCGTCGAGGAGGTCGAAAAATGATTCCGACGCGTACCCGGCCATCCCGACAAACTCGATGTTTGCGGGCTCTAGGTCACGGTACCGGACCGTGCGATGAGTTGCGGTCTCATCGATCGCGTCACCCGCCAGAGCAGGTGATGAATGATGTGGGTCAGAGGAGTGGATTGGTGGGGCTGAGACAGCCGTCAGCACCAAGCCATCCTCCTGGGCGATGAAACTAAGACTTCCGAAACGCACAAGTGCGCCAGAAGCCCATCCGCTTACGTGGTTGGCCATCCGAACCAATGGGATGATCATCGAAGACGCGCTAAGCTCCCCTTCCTGGCGCGCCAACTGTCGGTGTTCGATAGCACCGACGAGTGATTATTTAGTGGAAGCGCGTTTTAGGCTCGGATGGTTCGCAAATGGACACAAGGATTTATACTGGTTCGGGCTGAACACCCTACGTCCAGTTTTGGTGGCTGCTCGTGTTATTTGCGACTGAGGTTACAATGTGGGTTACAAACGGAGGAGGAAGAGAGAATGCTTCCTGCCTCTGAGGGTGCTTGTGAGTGTTGTTTGTGTGCTTGTGCGTGGAGAGCTAGTGGGTCCTCCAGCCTCTCCCTTCTCCCTTGATTTCCCTCCCCTTTTATACGGTGGCAAGAGGAGGGCCGGTTCTGTGAGGCTGACAGTGGCCGTACATCGGTTAGGTCGGACCGTAATGGCGACGTCTTCGGTGCGCTCTCGCCGTTCCTGTTCCACGGAGTGGCCTTGTGCTGTCGCTCGGCGGGGTTCCATCCGTGTGGAGGAGACGCCACTGTAGGAGCCGGCTTGATGACGCCGTGGTGATGGCCGTCGCTCCGGAGCGTCTTGTTGTACAGGGCGATGAGTCTCTGACAGGGGGCTGTTGGAGCGACGCCCATCCCGTGGACGGTGCACGTCGTGCGCATTTAACGCCCACTTGCCCGGGTTGGCGAGTGGCTCTACCTGTCAGCGGTCGTGGAGTGTCAGGCATTTACTTCCCAACCGTCGTCGTCCTCCTTGTTCAGGGAACAGCAAGCGATTCGCCCGACCCCGGGGTCGGGCGAGGCGGAGGCGCGTTCGCCCGACCCCGGCGAGACGGGGTCGAGCGCGTCGTCCGAGCATGAAGGATCCGACCCCCCTTCGAAGGGGTCGGGCGAGGCGGAGACCGCCCGTTGGCTCTACCCGCAGTGAGCCCGTATGGTACGGGGACTGGTTAAGGCGGGGATTATTTATACCTTGACCACGTCATTAAGGTCGAGGGTCATTAGGGTTAATTACCCCCGATAGTGACCCTCAACACCACTCTACATCCCCCACCTCCGAAGGTCCCTCTGATACTTTACATTGCTGTTGCTCAGTGCGCAGTTAGTGCCGTTCTGGTGCACGAGCTCAAGCTGGATGAGAAACTCGTCCAACAGCCAATCTACTACGTCTCGGAGGTGCTATCTGGAGCTAAGTGCAACTATCTTCTGGGCGAGAAACTGGCTTTTGCAGTTCTAATGGCGGCCAGGAAGCTCCGGCGCTATTTCGATGAGCACCCCATACTAGTCCCTTCGGCGTACCCCATTCGTGACATTCTCGAGAACAAGAATGCTCCAAGTCGGGTCATCAAATGGGCAGCAGAGCTAGCACAATACAACATATTTTTTGTCGCTCGGAAAGCCATCAAGTCCGGGGTCATAGCAGAGTTTCTGGCAGAATGGGCTACTTCTGAGCATTCTGATATCCCTCCAGTAGACCCCTCCTGGCTTGCCTTCACCGATGGGGCTTGGGGAGCTTCTGGTGCCGGTTGCGCTGCAATTATCATGTCGCCTAGCGGGCAGAAGCTTCGGTACTCAGCATCTCTTCAGTTTCAAACAACCAACAATGGGGCTGAGTACGAAGGCATCCTGCTAGGCCTTCGAAGGGCCCGTGATCTAGGTGCGAAGCGGCTAGTTGTACTGAGTGACTCTCAATTAGCTTCTGGGCAGATAACAAAAGACTTCCAAACTAAAGAGCCGGAGCTTGCCCGTTACATCCAACTCATTCGGGACATGGAGAAGCAATTTCTTGGTTTTGAGGTTCGGGCCATTCGGCGTAGTGAGAATGAAGAGGCGGACATGTTGGCTAAGGCCGCAGCTTACCAGAAGGACAAACCAGCTGACGTCTTTCATGAAGTCATCAAATCCCCTTCTACCGCACACATCAAGCTTGTTGGCTGCTGTGAGCCCCTCTGTGGCAGAAGATTGGCGCGCCCCTATCAGAGCTTATATCGAAGGGCGCCTTTCTCCTGATGATCATATAGAGGAGCAACGTCTCCGCCACCGCGCAAGGGGCTATGTCTTAGTCGAAGGAATCTTGTACAAAGCTGGTGTCTGCGCGCCATTGCTTCGGTGCCTGTCTCGCGATGAGGGCCGTAGCCTTCTCTCCGACATACACCAGGGGCTATGCTCGTCGCATCTCGCCCCTCGTGCTCTGGTTTCTAAGGCTTTCCGCGAAGGCTTCTACTGGCCTACAGCTCTCGTTGACGCGGAGTCTCTGGTCCGCACATGTCCCGGATGCCAATGGATGGGTCGGTAGTCGCATCGACCAGCCACCCCCTTACAACCAATTCCTCCAGTCTGGCCATTGGCTAGATGGGGCATCGATATTGTTGGGCCACTTCCTACCGCTCCTGGTGGCTTTCGTTTCACGGTGGTCGCCATCGATTACTTCACAAAATGGGTCGAGGCCGAACCGCTGGTTAAAATCACAGCGCTTGCCATAAGAAAATTCTTTTGGAAGAATGTCATATGCCGGTTCGGCGTACCCTTCGAACTCACGGTGGACAATGACAAACAATTCGAAGCTGAGCTATTTCGAGAGTACTGCATTAGCATCGGTGTTAAGAAGTGCAACATCTTAGTCGACAATCCCAGAGCCAATGGGGCTTGTGAACGCGCAAATGGCAACATTTTCCATGCTGTCTCCCGAGCACTGGTGGGTTTGCCGAAAGGGAAGTGGGTGGAAGTCTTGCCCCATGTCCTATGGTCTCTACGTACCACGAAGACAAGAGCAACAGGGTTTACCCCATTCAAGCTTATGTATGGTAGTGAAGCTATTACTCCTGAAGAGATCAAACATGGTTCCCTTCGAACCAATCTTCCATCCCCCAATGCCGAAGACCTCACCAAAGACACCATCGAAGAGGTGCGTTTGAAGGCAGTTTCGAACCTCAGTCGCTACATTAAGTCGATGGAGAGCACCTATAACAAGAAGGTTCATCCTCGGTCCTTCGAGCCGGGTGATCTCGTTCTCAAGCTCAACCCCAATCCTACCTCCGTAGGGAAGCTTCAAAGCAAATGGACTGGTCCATTCATTGTCCACCGTTTAGTCAGACCTGGAGCTTATCACCTGCTGCAGTTGGATGGATCGCCTATCACCCATACTTGGAATGCGGATGTGCTCAAGCGCTTCTATGCTTAAGATGTCATCTGTGACCATGCCAACTCATAGCTCACACGCATCCTCGTGAGTCATTTTGTTTTCTTCACTTTGGGCCGAGCTACAACTTCGGCGAAACCTTGTGGGTTTCTTCTTTTTGTGCCGAGCTGCGTCTCATGCGAAGTCCTGCGAGTCATTTTATTTCCTCTTCACCTATGAGCCGAGCTGCGCCTCGAGCTAGGTCTTTCGAACCTTTTAGTCGCTGATTTGCTAAGCTGAGCTACGTCTCACGACACTGTAAACCGAATTTGAGCTGCGTCTCACCACAATGTAAACCGAGTAACATCCGAAAGACGCCCCCACAAACGTCCTATGCATACTTCGTGCCTCATGTGATTCCTCGTGCCTTCGATGCATCGAGATGATGGCTCATGTCCGAAGAAGAGGCTGTGCCTCAGATGATTCCTCGTGCCTTCGGTGCATCGAGATGCCGGTTCATGTCCGAAGAAGAGGCTACGCCTCAGATGATTCCTCGTGCCTTCGATGCATCGAGATGCCGACTCATGTCCGAAGAAGAGGCTGCGCCTCATTTGATTTCTCATGCCTTCGATGCATCGAGATGCCGGCTCATGTCCGAAGAAGAGGCTGCGCCTCAGTTGATTCCTCGTGCCTTCGATGCATCAAGATGCCGGCTCATGTCCGAAGAAGAGGCTACGCCTCAGATGATTCCTCGTGCCTTCGATGCATCGAGATGCCGGTTCATGTCCGAAGAAGAGGCTGTGCCTCAGATGATTCCTCGTGCCTTCGATGCATCGAGATTCCGGCTCATGTCCGAAGAAGAGGTTGTGCCTCAGATGAATCCTCGTGCCTTCGATGCATCGAGATGCCGGCTTATGTCCGAAGAAGAGGCTGTGCCTCAGTTGATTCCTCGTGCCTTCGATGCATCGAAACGCCGCCATCTTCCGCGAGCCTCCTTCACCGTTTCGTGCGCATAAAAGCCGTTTCGCTACCGAAAGTAACGTAACGCTCCTTCATCCCTTCGTGCGCATAAAAGCCGTTTCGTGACCAGAAGTAACGCAACGCTTCAAGCGATCCGAAGGCTTCTCGTCAACTATGCAGCGGTTCTCGCAAGACAACCAAACACGTTGGCCCGTACTCTCAAAGATGAAAGTTACGCAAACCGAAGCACATCTTTCGTCCCGGCTCACGAACAAGGGAAGAACATATATTAAACACATTTCTTCGGTTACAACGACTTCAAAGTACATCTCTTCGGCACATTGATGTCATAAACATCTCTTCGATAAGTGCAATGTCGTATACATTCCTTCCGTTACAATCAATGTTTCTTTGTTACAACAATCATCCGTACACACAACACAAGAAGCACTCCCTCATTATTCACATGCCACTACAACAACCGAGTCACGGCGCTCGCCAACCGAAGCGCCCTAGACTGGGGGACTGTTCCTCCATCTCGTCTATTTCGCACCGAAGCAGCGCTAAATAGCTCACTATCTCTCCGCGACCGAAAGCGAATGGGCCAGTTGCTCCAAGTCTGGAACTGGTTCTTCGGGTGACGAAGCCCCACTCGATATCTCAATGATCTCAACTCCCGGCTCTACCTTTGGCGCACCCAGCAGGAGGGCCGGGCTCTGATGGTCCAGAAGAGCCCTTCGTTGGTCTCGCTTCACACGTCGCCTCAGCCTCTCTTCCGAGCTTACTTTGTTACACGACTCCTTTATAGCGGCGCTATGCTTTCTCACAAACTCTCGGAACTCTTCTAGGGTTCCGGAGGGGTTCTTCCGGAACCATTTGCACCACTGGTGTTTACTCGCGAAGTCGATACGACTAACGATGGTGCTTCCCGAAGGGATGTATGACACAGGCACCGCGTCAAGAATTAATCCGTCCTAAACAAGAGGAACTTAAGTCACTTTCCGAGCCAAAAGTTATATTACAAAGCTTTTGCAGAATGCTAGTTCCGAAGCGTTCAAAAACCTAGGTATAATCTACAACTAACTTCACACCTGGGGCTGTCCTTCGGCCGCCCCCCCCCCCCTCGACGAGCCGCCCTCCGTCGCCGCGCCTTCGCGTTCGCCTTCGCATGCCTGAGCGGTGCTTGCTTCGCTGACTTCTTGCGTCGAAGGGCCCGGTCTTCCCGCAGCAGCCGGTCTTCCGCCTCCCGCCGCGCGGAGCGCAGACTCGCGGCTTAGCTCAGCTGTGATATCCCGGCCCAGGGCTTAATAGGATTAATAGAATGCTCATACTAACAAGTTGCAACTTCTTTTCCGGTAACTTAACTCCAGAAAAATCCAAGGTTAAGCGTGCTTGGCCTGGAGCAATTTCAGGATGGGTGACCGACCGGGAAGTGACTCTCGGGCGCGCACGAGTGAGGACAAATGTGCGCAGAAAAGACTTGTGTTGGTCTGTGAGGTCAGCCTATATCCTATAAAGGCTATCTAATGTAAGCGGGCCCGGCCTCGGGGAGGCGGGACGTTACATCAGCGCCGCTTCGAAGCCAGAACCTCTGGGCGAAAGCCTTCGACACATCGCGAAGAGACTCCCGGAGGTCTGCGTACGCTTCGAAGCCTCCGGCACAAGCCTCCTGCACCCCGGTGATAGCTCTCTTGATGGGGGTGAAGTCCACAATGCCGCCCGCACGAACGGCGGCGAAGGCGCCGGTCCAGGAGACTTGGGCACAGTGATTTCCGAAGGTTCAGAGGGCCTTATAGGCGGTTTCAATCCCGCGTCGAATCTGCGATATGCCCGCCAAGGGATCCTCCGACGCGTCCGGTTTCCTCGCCGCGATGCTCACCCCCAGCGTGCCGAGGAGACCGTCCACTTCTTCCATCAACTGCCCCACCCCTTCGGCGAGCTGTTCCATGGTCGTAAGCTGACCTTCGGCGGCAGTGAGAGCTTCGTGGAAGTCGTCCCGCTCCTTCTGCACAGCCCCAAGTGCTTGTTCTAGTTCTACAATGCGGAGCTCGGCTTTACGTCGTAACTCCGAAGAATTCTTCGCTTCAGTCTCCGCGGCCCGGAGTCAGCTCTGCAGATCTTCCCGGTCCTTTCGAGCCTGCAACGCTACATGCCACGCCAGCATCGCACTCTGGCAAATACACAAAGGCAACTATTAGCATCCGAACAAGTTAGTAACACGAAGCTCCTATGCATATAAGATACCTGTATAGCCATCCCGGAGAGGGACTCCGACGCCTCGTCCGGACTCAGCTCCTCGAGCAGCTCGCCAACTGCGGCCATGTCAAGCAGCCGACCAGCCAAACCCAGAGCGTGCCGCGCACCTTCGTGCGGCCGGAAATCTTCTTCCCAGAGCTCAGCAGCTATATCGTCGGGCGTGGACCCCGGAGGCAGGAAGCTATACAAGCCCTTCCCGCGGCCATGGACGGGCGGCCTCTCGGAGCTACTGCTGTCGGCAGCGCCCTTGTCGTCATCAGACCCCACCTCCTTCGCAGGGGAGGTCTCAGGCTCTGCAGAGGATGCAACGTTAAACTTAAGTACATCTCTACCTGTACATAACAAGTCCAAAGTAGTCATCGGAGGCCTCGGGTACGGCCCCTCCTCCCGAAGCCCCCGCCGCGGCAGTCGAGCAGCCTGGGCTCGCCCCTTCGGCAGAGTCCTCCTCGGCCTCCAGCTCCGCGGGCAGCGAGCCCGAAGCACTCGGAGAGCTTCGGCCTTGCAGCGCCGTGATGGCCCTTGCAGCGGCCCTCTTCGCGGCCCGAGCGCCCTTTAGAGGCGAGGCCGCCTCGCCGCTGGCCTTACGCTTCTTCGAACTCGAAGCTTCCCCGACCGCTGCCTTCCCCTTCCCCTTCTCCTCCTTATCGGCCAGCTTCTGCTCTGGAAGCTGCGCGTGCAGGTCCTTCAGCAGTAGGACCTGATTGAGTCGCGGCCCGCACTGAGCACGCTCTCGGTGGCGTGCTTCCATCTCCCGGAACTTTCCGAGGTAGTGCTCGGCCCGCGCTTCGATCTCCTCCAAACTGAGATCTGCACATCAGTCATATGAGTCCGCGGCACGAAACTTTAAATGACGAAAGACCAAAGAGAGTAAGCTCGCGCAGAAAATTTACCGGAAAATTTCTCCGGCTGTAGCACCAGCCTTCTTCAGCCGCCGGGCAGCCCCACAAGGAACTCCCGAGACCAGTCCTTGAGCAGCGGACTGATTCCGGCAGTCACAAACTCTTCGCACAAATCCCGCATGGTCAGCTTGCGGGACACCTCCTCCAACACCTTCATCCGATGCTTCGACTTGTCACTTAGCTCGATGTCCAGGCGCGGCCAGTGCAGAATCTCCGAGCAAGTGGACCGAAAGGGGCTTCCCTCTTCCACTTGGTACTAGAACCACCCGGAGGTCCAACCCCGACCCCAATGCTCGCGATAAGCCTTAGCCGGCAGCCGGTTCTCGTCGATTGGCACGAAGCTGACGGTGGCGTAAGGCATCATGTAACCCTCCCCAGCGGGCTATCATGCTTCCGGTAGGCCGTCCGGTGCATCGCAGCGAAGACGTTGGCGTCCGGCATAACTCCCTCCATACGGAAGGCCCACTCCATGATGCTCAGCCTCACGATGGCATTCACCGTGATTTGCTGAATCTCCAGCTCGTAGCGCTCCAACACCTTGCCGACGAAACTTGAGCACGGCATCCGGAGCCCTCCGTCGAAGAAGCGAAGGAACAGCACGGCGCGGTCGGCACTCACCTCCGGCTGAGTCGCCCCCTTCGAAGGCAGCGAGGCCAAATGCCTCTCTAGCCACCCCCGCGCCGCCATCTCGTCCAGTTGGCTCTCCGTCACCGTGCTCAATCGGAGCACGGGACTGGTGCGCAAGGAGTCGGAGACACGGCACCGACCCTTCGAGCTCAATGCGCCTCCAGCTTTCGGCATGACTACTGCGTTAGATTGTGGGACTTCGGAGAAAGGTTTTGAGCTCACAGCTCAGGCTTCAGCGAAGCGGCCGCGAAAAGGGAAGGAGGTTTCGGGTCAAGTTCGGGCTTCGGCAAAGCGAACTCGCAAGCAGGCCGTCAGAACTTCTTCAACTGAGCGCGCGAGGATGCGAATGGATCGCGCCCCTCCGCCCTGCTCTTGCTTTTATAGGCGCGACCGTCATCACTCCGTCGTCACACATACCGAAACGCGGTTCATCGAAAAACATGCCCGGCTCCGGTCCCACTGCGCCGTTACTGCCTCTTGCTCGCAAAACGTGTTTTTTCGGGAAACGTGCCCCGTTCCGTTTCCATTGCACTGTTGCCGCTTCGTGCTCGCAAAATGCATTTCATCGGACACCATGCCCGTTCTCTCCAACCGCGCGGTTGCCACTTCGTATTCGGACACTTCATGACTGACATTTATTTCATCGGCATGTAATCTCTTTCGCAGGCCTTCTGAAGCACCGAAAAGCGGGGAGGACCGATGGGCCTGGCCTTCGGATCATGGTTTTGGTCCTTCCGAAGGCGGATCTCACCCATGAGGGGCTGCTGTTGGGGGGCCAAAGGCCCAACCACGGCCCCTTTTCGAAAGATGGCGCAAAGCCCACGAAGGCCTGCGATAAGCCCGCGAGCAATAATCCCGTGAAGGCTCGTGATCAAGAGACCCTTCGGGCCTGGAGGATCCTACTGATCCGAAGGATCCTTCGGTCGCGACATTCTTCCGTACCAAAGGGGTAGTCCACGACGGAAGGATGTGGCCCGTGGTGTATAAAGCACGGAGGTACAGCTGTGCCTGTACTGGAGAGATAAAATTACGGAATGCCCTATGTAAAAGTAGAAAGAGGAGGATATTACCGTAATAGGATTGATAAAGGTGTAATGGCCTGGGGCTATAAATAGCCCCCCCTAGGGCACTGTAATGGACACTCAATTCCGATTATTACAAAAACTTCCGCTATTCAATTTCCCTTGCCCCTAAGCTCCGAAGAAAACCTAAATCTAACACTATTAAGCACTGGATCGGGTGTCACAGGGAATAGCCACGTACCAAAAATGACACAGAGAGACGAGCAGTGGCGGCGAGTCAATCCTACAGGCGCGGTGGCGAGCCAAGCGGTGACGGCCCGATCCAAGCAGGGCGACGGTGGCGGCCCGACCCAACGAGGGTGGCGACGGTGGTCCGACTCGAGTGGGGTGGCGGCGGCGGTGTGATGATGAGAAAGAGAGAGAGGCACGGCGGCACAGACGGAGGGCAGCGGCCTCCAGCAGACCCGAAGGCGGTGGCTGCGGCCTCTGGTGGTAAAGAAGGTGGCACTAGTGGCAGCCTCCAGCGATGAAGAGGACAGTGGCGGCCTCCGACAGAGAAGACGACAGCAGCAACCTCCGGTAGAGTGGGTAGACTGCACCTAGAACGCATCAAATGAAAAGGTCCAAAAAAAAGTGGAGAACTGCGCAGTGCAATGCTAGAATCGCGGTTGGTGGAAAAACTTAACCCTAAATTGGTTGTGATACCATATTCAATAGAGGGGCACTAGGATCAAATATATACAGGTCTAGGTGTGTACAAATGTGCAATAAGATCCCTATATAATGGACTAATACATGTATATCTAACAGGCATCACCTTACCACAGCCTGGATGGTGACAAACAAAATCTTTTTGTCCTGTGTGAGTAAGATGGTGTCTCTTCAATATGATGTGTATTCTTATGTGAGATGTTCATAGAGCTCAGCATACATGTAACAGTTACAGCCATATGGTTTAAAAGTAGTAATTGCTTAAGAGTGAGTGCAAGTGCATTGAGTCAGCAGGTTTCTCTGTATGCACATTAACCAGTCAATTTAGGATGCAATTCATGGAATTCTCAAAACTGAAACATAATTAACTTTTGGAATTTCTGCAATGGAAGCTTAACTCTCTCGAAGACGAAACAACTAGGACACTCTCTTATTGTTAATAACAACAGTGGTTCACAAAATAAGCGCTGGACAAATAGCAGAGTGTCTTGAGGTTTCATTTCATATATGACTACGAATGTGCCATTGCCGATAGTCACCAATAGCAAAGGTCAGGTGTGAATAACAGAAATCCAAGAGCCTAGATTAGCAGAGATACCCTCCCGCAGTTAGGCTCCTGGTAGATATACTGCCTCTCCCCGTGCACATGAGCACGCTTTCTGAGTGTTGGAATAGATGCGACATCCAACACTGCAACCATCAGGCGGACGACACCTTTCTTCCTCATACCTCATGTCCACACGTTGAGTCGCCTCAATAATCAATCCCACCGCCCATAGTGGAAGAAACGAGTGAATCTCATATGGAACGTTGTGAACCTGCACACAAACTTTTGCCAGTTTTCTTTTGGGTTTTATTTCTTGGTTCCATTCCTCAAAAGCCATCAGACCTTCATTTTTGTGTTGTGAACCTGCACCCAAACTTTTGCCAGTTTTCTTTTGGGTTATATTTCTTGGTTCCATTCCTCAAAATCTGCAGAATCCACTGGAGCTCTACTTGGGAGGGCAACGGGACAATATAGGCGTTGGCGCTGTGCTCCCGAACAACCCAATCCCATTTCACTGGAACCAGCCATTCCATTTCTGCCCTTACTAGTTCTGCTGAAACCGAGCCCTAAATAATACTGACTAATAAAGCAGAAGCAGAAACCTTCTTAGGAGGCTTTGCCGCACCTTGATATGGGATTTGAAAAATCCCAAACCAATCCCCGCTAATCCGTAGACATTAGCTGATGGTTTTGGACCGTGCAACAGCGGGCATTGCGAGGTATGATGTTCTTCCTCACACAATTTGCACTGTAGAAAGACCCTCTTCTTCTTCTTGGCCTTAGGTTCTATGATGGCCCGGCCTTTTTGCTTTCTGTCTGCCGGCTCGGCTGCATCCACTGGACTCTGCGACTGTTCTTCAGTCTCAACTCCCCCATGTACCGCAACGTTTTCAATGTCCTGGCCCCGACCATGACCCTGGCCACGACCTCTGCCGCGGGCGCGTCCTCTGGTGTAGCCAAGTCAGTGTGCCCCGCCCATCTCCCTGGCCTCCTCCGGCTCGCTTCTGGATAGGGGGATTCACCTGTTTCGGGGACGAGGGCGCGCGCTCTAGGTGGGGTCCGCCACCCCGGTCACAATTAGGCTTGCCGGCGAATGGAGGTTTGTTGGGGTTGCTGTGATCCTTTCCATCTCCCCGACCACCACCAGCAGCGGCACCTCCACGGATTGATCCACCCGCCATAGCAGCCTGGAGATATGATGCATGGGTGCTTAGGGTTGATGAAAGATGGCGGTGTGTTAGACGATGGTGGAGATCAGCAATGCCTGAGTGCAGCTTCGGATTGCTAGATGGCCTGTTAGATGGTCCGACTTTCTTCTGAGGTGGGCTTTGTTTTGGCCCATGATACCCTTGATTCGAATTTCGATAATCTGAGATTGTCGGATCAAGGCCTCCTGGCTGCCAAAGAACCTGTTCCGGTGATCTTCCTTTATCTCCGGCAGCGCTTAATGCCGGAGAAAGGAAATCGCTGAGAGACCTTGGCAGATTACATCTTGGTTTAGGTAGCGGTACCTTCCACTTTGCCGTAGAAGCCCACGGCCAATACAGTCCTATTTGATGTCGCCGGACCTTCTTCTTCTTCACCGTGCCATTCACCTGCACTCACAGAAACACATACCTTGGGTTCAGTAGGTGGCGCCATTACACGTACATCCGCATCACCGAGATCCTCAACATCGCTATCCGAGTCGGACTCCGACTCCCAGAACCGTCCATGCGGTCCTGCACTGCACTGGTACGTGGCGATGTTGTTGTTCTCCTGGTCCACGTCGACGCCATTGACGAAGTTGAGCGTCGTGCCCCCGGCCTCCATGTCGACAGCCTCCTCCAGCCCACCGCGGCACCCGATACGCATGGGACAAACCCAGAAATTAAAATAACATGATAGAAAACATTTGCATATCTGATGGCATATAACACATATCAAGTATTGTGATGACAGATATCATATTAGACTCATGTGCAATTGTGTATAGCAAACTAGCCCATTTATCTCATTCCATAGAAAATTAGATTGAAATTCACATGATATTTTTTTCCAAACCATGCAAATTTTGAACCATTCATCAGTAACATGAACGAAATCATACATCCATGACTCTGATGCTATTCGATTTTCATTCTTCCACCCGCACCCAATGCTATTCAATTTTTATTCTTCCACCCGCACCCTCATACCCATCTCTCTCTCCACTAGTGAACCCCTAGCCCCCCTTTCACACTACTCATCAGCGTTGGCCCTCTCCCTCGACACTCTCTTCTCTTTGTCTAGCTTACTTTCCCATTTCTGTGCCATCACCCTGCTCAGCCAGCCAACGTCCTATTTACTTGTCCATGGATGTCCATAATTTGAAAGAAATTTTCAGATTATTGTGAAAAAAGTGGATTGCACACTCCAATATTCCAATCCCAGCTTTTTTTTTAGATTGTGGATAAATTGTGGCATGAATATTAAAAAAATAAAAAAAAGTCCACCTCACTATCCTAAAGTTTAATAAAAATTCACTTTACCCCTCGTACTAATATTTGGTTCGTTTCTCATCCAAAACTTAGTAATCCCATTCAACCCCCTCAACCAGTCTAATTATCCTACGACGTTGGCGTGGCACAATTTTGAACGGGATTAGGTCTGTTTCTTAACGCGTCACACGGCTGACATGGGCTCCATCAAGATTTAACAGAATTCCCCATCGGACGTTAGGCAGAGGCAGGAGATAAATCAACCACGAAGCCTCCCTGCTCGTCACTTTGTTTTGTTTCGCCTTGCCCACATCGCAATCGCGCGGGAGATTCAGGGGCTGCTTTAGGGGCGTCGCGGCGGCGGCGGCGCAAAGCAAGGTCGTCGCGCGACGCGGCCTAGGAGCGGCTGCAGCAGGGAGCCCCACGCGGCGGCGGTGGCTAGGAGCAAGGTTGCGGCGTGGCGCAGCGGCAGGGAATTTTGGTTGCGAGCAGCTGCGGCAGGGAGCCCCACGCGGCGGCTGTGGCTAGGAGCAAGGTCGCGGCGGGGCGCAGCGGCAGGGAATTTTGTTTGCGAGCAGCTGCGGCAGGGAGGCCAACACGGCGCGGTGCGGGACGACGACAGAAAGTACCTGAGAGGGTCTTTGGTAGGGAGCTACATGCGGCGGCGGCAGGTACATTTCGCGCGACAGCAGGAGCGATGCGCTCCATAATTTTGTAGATACTGACCGTAGGTTAATACAATTTTTTCTACCACAAATTTGAGGTTGATTTTTTTTGTTCAATTAAAGTAGGTCTGGTATTTAGGGTTACGGGTTTTGGCGATCGGTTTAGGATGGAATTGATCAGTCAATTGTCTAATTCTTGTTGCCTGTATGATCATGTTTGATAGTTCTTTTTTGAATATATTGTTCAATGTCAGTTGTTGTAATGTGTTATGTTCTTATTCCTTCACGGTTCTAAATTGGTTTCGTATGCATTATAGGGCAATGGATCTGTTTGACATGCTTGCTGTTAAATTTCATTTTTGGAGGCGAATTTGAGGACCGTGGTTTCTCTGTGAACTACAGTAGCCGACGATCCGCTCTTTGTCATATAGATTAGGACAAGTTGGCTTTGCCGGAATTAAGGGGTTTTTTGGCTGATCATGTTTCCATTACTGTTGAAGTCACCATTGAATTTTGCTGGTTGTTTCCTGGATGTGACATGAATAGTGTGGTCTTTGAAGGCTCGAGGATGACAAGGCTTGCATTTATATGTGTGAATGCATACCACATGGTGGAGTGGCTGATGTTTTTGTACAAGTAGGAAAAGACAAGGAGGATGATGTTGTACTGTGCTCTAGAGGTGATGAAGGAATTGACAGTTAAGATGAAGGATCTGATGAAGGTGACAGTGATGAGGCCTATGAAGTCGAGGATTGTGAGTCTGAGTCAGAATATGAGCAAGGGGATGAAGATACTTTTGAGGATGAGAAGAAGCAGCTCGGTACAGAACCTAGGCACGAAATCAGAGAAGAAATCTGATTGAGACTTCTGCTACTCCAGGCATAGTTAATATTAACCAAATTGTGATTCATGAGAGTGATAAAGGTGATTTGAACCATGAGTTGCCAGACCCACCCTTGATTAATTCCAGTGATGAGGCAAGCTACGATGAAGATAATGAAGGAGAAGCACTAAGAAGGAAAAGCAAGTTTCCTAGATATGATAGCAAATCTGATATGCCAAAGTTTAGTGTTGGCATGACATTTAGAGACAGGAAACAGTGCAAGAAGGCTTTGATCAAGTATGGACTGGTCACTAGAAGGCACTTGAAGTTCATCAAGGATGAGAAGAAACAAATCAGAGCTAAATGTTCGTGGCCCAGATGTCCTTGGTTATTTTTTTTGCCTCTGCTTCGTCTGAAACTGATTGGTTTCAAGTGAAGACATTAAAGGATGAGCATTTTTGCCCCAAGAGAAAAGACAACAAATTTGTGACAGCAAGAAGGATAACAGACAAATATGAGAGCATTATCAAGGCAAATCCATCATGGAAATTAGCCAACATTAGACAGACTGTGTTAATTCATATGGGTGCTCAAGTGAGCCTTTCCAAGATTAAGAAAGCTAAAGCAGCAGTCATGAAAATGATATATGATTCATGCAAGGGGCAGTATGGCAAAATTTTTGAGTATCAAGCAGAGATACTAAGAAGTAACCCAAACAGTACTGTTGCTATATGTCTTGATCTAGAGGAGAACACCCATGTTTTCCAAAGGATTTATTTGTGTTTATGCTTGTAAAAAGGGCTTCTTAGCTGGCTGCAGAAGAGTAATAGGGGTTGATGGATGTTTTTTTAAGGGAGCTTGTAATGGAGAACTCATATGTGCTCTAGGTAGAGATGCAAACAACCAAATATATCCTATTGCATGGGCCGTGGTAGTGAAAGAAACAGAAGACTCTTGGTCATGGTTTCTTGGTTTGTTATAGAAGGACGTCAATATCCCTAAAGGTGGCAATGGATGGGTTATAATCTCTGACCAACAAAAGCTAAAATTTAGATTACTTGATATTTTGGTTCCTTAAATTACTGATAACTAACCTTATTACCATATTTTGGTTGTAGGGCTTGTTGAATGCTGTAAGGGACTTGTTTCCAAACATAGAACATAGGATGTATACAAAGACATATCTATGCTAATTGGAGGAAAAAATTTAGAAGTCAGGCATTTCATAATCCTTTTTGGAAGTGTGCCAAGGCTTCTAGTGTTCCTTTCTTCAATTTCTGTAGAGCAAAGATTGCTCAAATCACTGTTGAAGGGGCAAAAGACATGATGAATACCAATCCTAAGCACTGGAGTAGAGCCTGGTTCAATCTAGGATCTAACTGTGACAGCGTCGACAACAACATGTGCGAGAGTTTCAACAATTGGATAATAGATGTGCGTGCACAACCAATTATTTCCTTGCTTGAGGGAATAAGGACAAAAGTGTTTGTGAGGATTCAGCAAAACAGGTCCAAGGGTTCCACCTGGCAAGGTAGGATTTCTCCAAACATACTTAAAAAGATAAACAAGTACATTAATCTAGCACAGAATTGTTCAGCCATATGGAATGGCAAGGATGGATATGAGGTAGAAGACAAGAACAGCAGGTACAAGGTGGATATGGAAGCAAGGACTTGTTCTTGTAGGTATTGGCAACTAGCTGGGATTCCTTGTGCTCGTGCCATAACTGCTATTTATTTTAGCAGCAAGCGTCCAGAAGATTACATTGCAGGCTGTTACTCCATTGAACACTATAACATGACTTATGACCATTGCATGCTTCTAATGGAAGGAATGGATCATTTGCTTCATACTGACCACCCAAATCCACAACCTCCAACATATGTCAAGATATCTGGTAGACCAAGGAAGGAGAGGAGGAGAGAAGCTGGAGAGGCCAAAAAACCCACAAAGCTGCCAAGGGGTGAAAAAAAAAAAAACAAATGTGGCAGGTGTCACAAATCAGGGCATAACATTAGGTCTTGTTCAGCTATAGTTTCTAGAACAGCAAGGATGAATAGAGTAATGGAAAAAGGAAAAGAAGCAAGTAGCATAATCATGTACATACTTAATTCTATTGTATATTTTGATACTACTATTTGCATGTTTATTAATTCTGCTATGTTGTTTCAGGTCCTTGACTCAAGCCATTCACAGCCGCCAAGTAGCAAAAGGAAGAGAACTGTTGGGAAGAAAAACAGTCAAGCAGTTGCAGGTGACACGTCTTCTCACAGGGCTGTTGGCAAGAATATGAAAACCGGAAGTGTCCAGTGAAGAAACTTGGTTATGTCGATGTAAAATATTTAGTGCTTATATCTGCTTTGTGTTAGGCAAAAGAAACTTGGTTGTTTTTTTATGGTCTGTGCAGTCATGTGGACTGCCGTTGTACAAGTTAGCACCACGATAATTTCGCTTGGTCTATCCAGTTATGTCAATGTCAAAATTTTGTGGTGGTTAGTGTAATGAATGAATCAACATGATGACTGTTTCAACAGGAATTATATGCTATACTTTTTTGTAGTGTATCCAACTGGTCCAGTATTGCAACATTCTTGGTTTACTAAATTTCAGAGCACCGAATCTGATAGCATGTATGTCCAAATTTGCAAATTGTATTAACAATTACAGGAACCATAAACCTCGGTTCATTTACAACACTTCAATACAACTCTACCCTGATATACCCTAATCTGAATCTTCATGTAACTCGACTACTTGTCTCTTTAAACCGAGAGTACAACAACAAAGAAGGATATCTTCTATTGTTTCTCTCAAGTTGCCGGACCAACTTCTACTTCATCTACTAAATTCAGTTTACTTCAACCACTGAATTAGTCTGTACAGTCTAGCAACAAAGCTTAGTAGAGTCCATCCTCAATGCCCCAACTCTTAGTTCGTCATAGGTCAGCACATGTAAAGCTGAGGACGACATACAGTCCTGCACACCCCACAAAGAAAGAGAGCAGTATAAATTACAAAGTGAATAGCAGTCATAGTGAAAAGCAATTTCTATCGAATTTCTAGTTGCACATCTTGCCGTCATTGGTCCCACGTGTATGTGACGATCAATAGCAGTATAAACAAAGTCAACCTCTTAGCAAAATAACAATACAAACTGAAGCTACCAATCTGCTGTCATCACCAGCACACACGTGCAGTAGAGACATCAGCACGACAATGTTGTGCGCGTGCAGGAGAAGCGCCACCACCATGTCATCAATGTTGCGCGCAGCTAGGTTCATGAGACGCCGACGCCGCCTGAGGGCTGGAACCCGCAGCTGCTGGAACCTGCCGCCGACGGCGCTGCTGCTTGGCGGCCGCGCTGCCTGAGGGCTAGAGCCTGCCTCTGCCGCTGCCTGAGGGGCCGCGCTGCCTGAGGGCTGGATCCCGCCGCCGTCGGCGCTGCCTGATGGCTGGAGGGTAGCGTGCCACTGCCTGATGGCTGGAGTGGAGCCCGTCGTCGGCGCCGCCTGGCGGCTGGATGCGAGCTCGTGCCTTATCGAAGGAGTAGTGGGGAAGAGGAGTTGGAAAACAGAGGGGCAGGGGCAACCTTTTCTGTTAAATGTTGACAACGTTCAAATCAGTTGTCCAATGTGTCGAGCAACATATTCTAATCCCGGTCAAAACCATGCCACGTCAGCACCGTGGTGTAACTATTATGGTTTTTATCAAAAAGTAATTAGTCTGGTTAAGGGATTAAATAGATCGGATTACTATGTTTTGGGTGAGAAACGAACCAAAGATTAATACAGGGGGTAAAGTGAACTTTTATAAAACTTTAGATAGTAAGTGGACTTTTTCCAAAAAAAAACTTGGCCTGCAGGGAAAGCTGCCCCTAAGCATTGTTGAGTAGGGAAGACCTCTCACATAGGCCAAGAAAACCCCAAAACCCCTGCCCCACCCTTACATAGCAGCACAAACACCCGTAAGCAGGAATACTATTTAGGCCAGAACCATTACCACGGGGCTGGTAAGCCATTGCCATTGTGGACTGGAATTCGGTTGCCCTAGAGCTGGTAATACGTTGCCACAAATCGCGTCCTAGGCCGTAACCTTAGATCTATGCTTTAACATGAGACAAACAAAGAGATTTTTTTAACCCCAGACTGAAATTCGCTCCCACCAGAAGTTCTGGGGAGTGCCTTTGGTTCCTCTTAACCATTGAGCTAGGAGGCCGTTGGCTGGCATGAATATTCACATGTTTACTGTTATGGCCCTTTATTGTAAGTGACTAAAAGGATTGTAAAATCCAGACAAAGGGTCTTTCAAATTACACAAGCCAACTTTTTATAATTTAAACTATGCAATCTACAACCTGAATACGGAAACAAAGGGTCCTTTAACAGGTTCCAAAGGCCATTGTAGCTCGTATTGTGGTTGTCATGACATACTGGCGTATCATGCTTACTAGAGTCACTTCTTTGACCTTAGCGTACCGTCATCTACTTAGCTAATGCTTTCATCAGCATAGCCAACTTAACGTACAGAGTAATTGTTGGATTTAATTAATTTATCAGCAATTAAATCAGATTTAAGAACCATATTAATATTGTTGGAGTTACTAGTAATTAAAAGAATATTATGCTAATGGTCATTAGAGCTATTATTATATTAATGGCTATTAGGAGCATGAAAATGGAGTTAATCGCAACAATGCTAATGTATGCTTCAGTTTTATTCTCTCATTTATGCGCATGAAGTAATTCTTTTACAGTTTCACTTCCATCCTTATTGTTGAGAGAATATATATATATACTCTCTTTGTTTGATTTGAAAAGTAGATGAGATACACATAAATACTTCAGCATACCATTCCTTATTAGTCGTTGCATTCGTTTTGTCATCCTCATTCCAACGTCTGTGTGCACGGACGGTGGGAGAGCAGGCCTATGGAACCACTGTCTTCTTGATTTCTTGCATCGAGATAGTAAGCCAATAAGGTTTTTGGGAAGCGTACTTTATCGCACGACTGCTTGCTTGGCGTTCTTGGTGTTCATCGTCTACGACATCTTCTTCTCGGTGAACAAACTGTGGTGCGAGTACGTCTTCTTCCTGGTGGCCGTTCGAGGGCCTGCACTGCGTACCACGTCCTGCGTCAACTTCGATCGACTACATCGAACAGCTACTACGTCGATTAGTGAGAACGGCGCCACAGGTGCTCTTGACACTAGTCCCGCCTCGGGGTACATCTTGAGTTTTGTCTCGTTTCTATTTTCGTTCATTTTAAACAACGGTTTAAACATGAACGCTAGCACGCGTCCATCACAAAATAATATTATGATTTATCTAGCATTTTTTTGAATTAAAATATATCATAATTTGACTAAATATCTAACAATCCAAAAACCTTATTTTAGGCTTTTTTTGGCTACTAGCTTTGCGAATGCGTTGAAACCAAACGTTTTTGACGGCACAAATTTTAAGAGGTGGCGTCTCAAATGCATGCTCTGACTGATTGCTATGCGCTGCTATTTTATTGTCGAACAAAGATCAGCTGAACCGTATACTCATAAGGAGGAACGAGTTTTCCGTGAGCTGATAACATGTTCAAGGGGCAATAATAAGCGTGCTAGCGAACACCATTGTCGATGCATAATGTGGTTGCCTACGGGCAATGATATGTGGGATGCACTTAATGCTAAATTCGGAGTTTCGGATGCTGGCAGCGAATTGTATGTCATGGAGCAATTCCACGACTACAAAATGGTTGATGACCGTTCTGTAGTGGAGCAAGCTCATGAAATACAAACGCTAGAAAAAAAACTTGAGAATTTTGGATGTGTGTTGCTAGATAAGTTTGTGGCTGGCTGCATTATTGCAAAGCTGCCACAGAGTTGGACTGATTTTGGTACTTCTTTAAAACATAAGAGACAAGAGTTCGGCATTACTGATCTTATTGGCTCGTTGGATGTTGAGGAGAAGGCGAGAGCAAATGACGTTCATGGCAAAAAGGTTGTGGAGGGGAGTTCTAGCGCCCATGTAGTGCGGAAAAAACCTCAAAATTCCCACAACTCCAACAAGAAGAAATTCAAGCAAGAACTCAACAGAATCTACGACATTTAAGAAGAAGTAGAAGAATAAAAAGAAAGATAACTGCTTTGCTCGTGGGAGTGAGGATCACTTGGCGAGCCAGTGTCCGGACCGCAAATATAAGCAGGACAAAACCAAAAAGTCGGCAAATATGATTAAGGCTGATGGAGGAACATCGGGGTATGGTAAATTTTTACCTACAGTTCTTTCCGTTTGTCATTCACCAGATTGGTGGGTTGACACATGCGTCAATATTCATATGTGTGCTGATATTTCCTTATTTTCTTTTTATCAGGTCGGACGGACTTCATCCTTGTTGATGGGGAATGACGCACTTGCTGCTGTTCATGTTGTTGGTACGGTCAATCTGAAACTTACTTTGGGAAAGACCGTGCAACTGAAGAACGTGAAGCGTGTCCCCTCAATAAGGAAGAATCTCGTTAGTGGATCTCTACTCTATAGAGATGGTTTTAAAATTATGTTTGAGTCAAATAAATGCGTACTTTCAAAGTATAAAGGCTATAATAGCGGAGGCTTGTTCCGCTTATCTTTAACTTATGATTGTTTTAATTCTGTGAACCATGTGGTTGATGATATTAAATCAAATGTTTGCCATTCACGATTTGTCATATAAATTTTGGTTGTATGACATGCTTGGCTAGCTTGAGTTTAATTTCAAAATTTAATTTGGTCAAAAATTCTAAATGCCATGTATGCGTGCAATCTAAGCAACCTCGTAAGCCTCACAAGGCTGCGGAGACGAGGAACTTGGTACCATTAAAATTAGTTCATTCTGATCTATGCGAATGAACGGCGAGTTAACCAAATGTGGTAAAAGATATTTTGTGACTTTCTTAGATGATTGCACTAGATTTTGCTACGTGTATTTACTAAAAAGCAAAAGATGAAGCGTTGCATTATTTTAAGACCTATAAAGCTGAAATAGAAAACTAACTTGAGCAGAAAATTAAACAATTACGGTCTGATCACGGTGGAGAGTATTTTTTAAATGAGTTTTCTGAATTCTGCGTGGAACATGGTATTATTCATGAAAGTACACTGCCATACTCACCACAATCAAATAGGATTATCGAAAGAAAGAACCGCACTCTAACTGATTTAGTTAACGCCATGTTAGAAACAATGGAACTTTATAAGAAATGGTGGGGTGAGGGTATTTTGACCGCGTGTCATGTCCTGAATAGAGTTCCTACGTCGATTAGTGAGAACGGCGTCATCGATGCCCTCGACACTGGTCCCGCCTTGGGTACATCCTGAGCTTTGTCTCGTTTCGATTTTTATTCATTTTAAACAACGGTTTAAACATGAACGCTAGCACACGTCCATCACAAAATAATATTATGAATATTTAGTATTTTTGGAATTAAAATATATCATAATTTGCCTAAATATCTAACAGTAATGCATTTTCGCTTTTGTAACGTTTACGCTTTGGTCTCCTGGCCTGGATTTAATTAGAAGTCTGTTGGCAGTAGAGAATTCCAGAGCAGTTACGTTTGGTGAAGCCTGCAAAGCCATAGGAAAGAGGTAGACGACTAGAGAGAAGCCGGTCTATCATTAATCAACAAACAGGTCACTTTCTGGGAATCTGAATGATTGGTGGGGCTTTGGAATGGAAAAAATTGAATCTTTCACGAACTGCAATGTTCTATATACCTTATAACAGTGTGATATGGAGCTTCTTCATTTGATATTGTGTATCATCTGTACTCCGCCGGTTGCATTTCCCTCTCTTCCTTTTTCATGTCCAACCGGCTGACTGGCAACGAAGACTCAAGTCAAGCAAAGGCTACCAAGAAAGAGTCGTCAGGCGTCAATGAAGAAAATGTAGAAAGATGGAATCATAAAATATGAGGTCACTAATAATTATTGTAATAGCAACCAAAGCGCATGGCTTAGCGTTCCTTCCAAGTAGGTTCCTATATGTGATAACAATTGTTCTGGCCATCATAACTGCTGGTAAGTCTCAGAAGCTTTTAAATTGTTGATTTTACAATTTTGCAGAATGATGATAGTGGTCCAAGACTAGTAAATGCTGAGACCGTACAAGAATATAGATCAATGATCAAAATGATGAAAGAATCAGAAATGCAACGACTGATCCTCTCTATTGTAGCCATGACTAAAAAAGTTGCACTCCTTCCACTTAGTAGTTATTATTTCTAGAATTCTTTAGATCCAACTCCTCCTGGACTCCACCGGGGATCATGCTCGTTTTTGTACAGATCAGTTTTTTATGAAAGAGATTTTTATTTTTCTATTCATCTTAACTTTGAGCAGCAGTGGGACTTAAGAACATTAAATTTTGTAAACACAAATTTGAACTATCCAGATATTTAAGAAACGGTGGTACTCCTCATTTTTTTTTTGTGTCGTTTGGACAAAAAAACCTAAACTACCCGCAAGTCTAATCCGCTGTTTCGGACGACAAATAAGAAAAAATGGCGCGGGCCAGTAAAAGCAACAGCCTTTTATAGTATTCATGTGTATTTCTATATGGTACAAATACATGAAACCGTAAAAAAGGTTTATAACTGTTGAGGTATTAGAAAGTTAGCATCTAAGTATAATGCAGAAACACAGACGTAACCTCTTTTGAAGCAACTACAATTGATTGCGTTAGGTACTGATGATTTCTTTAACTTTTGTCATTGCAATTCACTACAAGGTTTTGGCTCTAATGCCATGCTTTCTCTCGCAACGAAATGATTTTTGTTGTAATAGGTAGGGTTTATCACAACGCTAGTCATTTTTTGTTGCGATAGTGATACATGTTGCCACGAATTTAGCAGCGTTGTGATTTCAATTATTTGTGTTGCAATATGTAGGATATGTTGCAACAAATATTTTTGCATTGCATTTAGGGTAATGTGTTGCCACCCAGTACATGTTGGTTGCAATAATCAAAGTGCAACCAATAGTTAGCGTTGCAATGGAAAATTTGGTTTAGCAACACCAGCTTAAGTCATGGTAAAAGAAAATATTTGATATAGCAACAAAAAACAAAATCGTTGCAAAAGAGTGAAAGGTATAGCAACAAAAAGGTGAATCGTTGCAAATTATTGTAGCTATTGCAACAGAAATAATAGGCGGTTGTTTTTACTTAGATTTTATTGTAACAATGTTTAATTATACCTAGTCTGTTAGAACATCTCCAATAGACTAGTTGTACTAAGTAGAAAATTACAAGAAAAAAATAAAAAAATTGCATAAAACTTGAATTAAAAAATCATCATATTTTTTAAAGTATAAATCATACAATATATTGGAAAAATGTACTTTTCCTTGTTTGTTTATATAATTAAATATATGGTGAATCTAGAGCAGAGATTTAATATTTTTTCCACCACTGTCCTCCTCAGTAGGCGCCATGGTTTACAAAACCATTGCAAACCGGACCATTTTTCGTGGTTTTCGTAAAAACTAGCCGGCACGGTTTAAGTGGATGGCCAGTTTTCATTTTTAAAAATTAGTTAAATTTAAAATTTGGAAAAAATTATTTTAGAAATATGTAAAAATACTAGATGAAAAATGAAGAATTTTGTGAAAAATTTAATGAAAACAATCACATGTGATCGACGTAAAAAATTATGAAATGTAAAATAAAAAAAAAACAACGGTCTTATTCTCTCCGTTGTGTCAATTGTGCAAGAAACACTCGCCTTGGCCCGCTCGCACAGCTCCTGTCCAAGTGACGCTAAGCTCAATCCGAGGCATACCCAGACGCATCCGGCGAAAGGGCGAGTGCGCGGGGTGGGAGGTGGCTTACCGGGGCCTGCAGCCAAGATGCGTTATCACCACACAAAAAGAAGAAATGGTGCCATCTACTTGCAATTCTAACAAGTTATCAAAAATCTGTTCAGTCCAAATAGTACAAATAGGTATATTTCTCCACAAACGCTACTAGCAAGTGCTAGAACACGATCAAGGAAAAGGAAAGAACAGGTCTGTGCTTTCATAATTATATTCACAAATTTCATTGCCAATGCAAACTTGGGCTGTTGAGTAGTCTCAAGAATAATTAAATCTGTTCAGGATTGCAGACCACTCCTTTACAAAAGTTGTATTATATTCACATGCATGTATAAGATCTAATTCTATCAGTTCATTAAAGACTTTGCAAATAACATGTTGATTTTTTTTATAACAAGGTGGTTCACTGACTATTTTGCAAATAATATGTTCATTATTTTTCTTTCAGTAGGACAGTCAAGCTCTAAGACTTTAGTGTGGTGGAGCAACATGAAAGATCATTAATTCTTGGAGAGATTGAATTTAATATGGGTTCTTTTAGAAATCATTTTGATGAATTTAATATTTTGCATTATCTATTTATTAATAGAAACAACGCAGCAAGAAATTGTTTGATGTGGTTTAACTATTGGACCGGGCATTAAGTGGTGCTATATTTCAACATTACAATGACGCTTTTTTCGTTGCGATAACCTTTTGACTTATTGCCACATATCATATCTTGTTGCGATAGTCTACAAGGCTATTGCCTCCGAACATATTTCGTTGCTATATACTTCATGGTTATTGCATCAATATAATTTGTTGCAATATTCTATAACCTTATAACTACGAATCATTTTGTTGCAATATACTTTTATTCTATAACAACGATAAATGTCGTTGCAAATAGCTTAACGCCTATAGCAATAACTCATTTAGTTGCAATATCCTTTAACTCTATAGCAACAACACAAGTCGTTGCAAACAGCTAAACGTCTATAGCAACGATAAATTTTTTGTTGCAAGAACCTTAAAACCTATAGCAACGTCCAATGGTTCATTGCGATAATCGGCAAGGCTATTGCAACATCATAGTTTTATTTGCAACCAACACGGGTCATTGCAATAGAGTGTACTGCAACAGAAAGCATATGTTGTTATAAAGATATTTACAATGAAACTATGGTGTTGCATATTCACTATAGCAACGAGTATCGGGCGTGGCAATGGTACCAATGCAATGCTAAATGGTTGTTCCATTAGTGTCACATCGCCACGTGCAACCTCGTTGTAATAAGCCAATTTATGGCAACGCACCTCGCTATCTGCTGCAATATCTTATTGCAATGGAAGTACTTGCAACGCCTCCCAACGCTCTTCGTTGCATTGCGATCGGTTAGTATTGCAACGAAAAACACTATATTACAACGATTTTAGGGCATTGCATGAGGGACACTAGATGTAGTTCACATTACAAATCATGTAAATTATTGATGGAGCTAATCAAATAGGTAATCTGCAAAGGCCAGGTGACACTAGATGGAGTTCACATTACAAATCAATTTTGACTGTGGAAAAGATGTTTGCTGCTACAACTTTAATACACGCAGCGTTGCGTTGCAAATGAGCGAGCTTCAAAATATTCTTAGGGTGATGCTGCTGGTGCTGTCAAGAAAATTCTCATATTTGATTTTGTATTTATTCTGCACTTGATGGAAAGGATAATGAAGATCACTGATGTCTTATGCCAAATACTCCAAAGAAATCTATAGATATTGTAAATGTAATCGATTATGTTTCAAACAAAAATGTATTACTTGGTGAATTGAGAAATGATGGTTGGGGACCTCTTCTCGAGGAGGTCAAATCCTTTTGTATGATGCATGAGATTGAGATACCAGATCTGAATCGCAAGTATGTCCCTTCTTGACTTCTTCTAAATATTTACCTGCATTCCTATTTATTATATGAATCTTATTTGTCTGCATATTTTAAATACATATGTATGTCTATGTGGCAGAATCTAGGAACAAGCATGACAATGCCACTACTCTTCACAACTACAAAGTAGATGTGTTTAATGTTGCCGTAGATCAAAAATTGACTCAGTTAGAGGATCGATTCAGTTCCACGACTACAGAACCTCTATCACTTTGTGCCTCATTAGATTCAAGATGTAGCACCTTTGACAGCTCTCGTAGAAAAATACTATCCCGCAGATTTTTCTAGTCAAGAAAGAGCTCAATTGGAATGTGAGCTGCCACATTTTCAGCTTGATGTATGTAGTCATCCAGAACTGAACATGTTGCCAACTCTTGCTGATCTTACTAATGGACTAGTTAAAGTGGGCAAAAAATGAACTTATCCAATGGTCAATAGGTTGTTAATTAAGATCAGGCATCACTCTTCCGATGTCAACTGCGACCACTGAGAGAGCATTTTCATCTATGAAACTTGTGAAGACTCATCTTCAGAATAGAATGGGAGATACTTTTGACGACTTATATGGGTTTATATTGAAAAAGAATTTGCAGCAAAGATTAGTTCTGATGAAATCATCAACACTTATGATTTACCTGGCCCTAGTAAAGCTAAGTTTACGTTAATAGAGATGTAATTTTTGTATTGGCCCAACACATGCTATCTCGTTTATATGTACATTTGGGTTATATATATATATATATATATATATATATATATATATATATATATATATATATATATACATATATACATACACTAATATGGTGTAATTTTCTTCATGCGGGTTGCTGACACGGCCACGGAGGTCATATGGACTCCGAAGGGGGAGGGGATAGAGAGATAGCATCATTTCTACGTGTTGACTGAAATCAATAGGAACCAGCAGGTGGTATGCCGGAGGTGAAGTTCTAGGCTTTTTGGCGTGCATGCAGTTAATTACCCATGATTGTACCTCACAAAAAAAAAATTACCCATGATTGTAACACTGTTATTGATCGAGTTGTTAATAAAGCTCTTTCTTATGCCTAAAAAAGAATAAATAAATTATTTGAGTACCCTTTATATATCGTTACACAGTTGGTGATGTTGTTTCCTTCACACTCTTTCATTGCATGCAGTTTCATAGGGTCCCAGAACCTTTTCATTATCTTAGTTTGTTGATCGTATGATGAACTTGACGACACAAAAGACCAATGCTTTATGCAGTTTATATTACAATCCATTAGTCCTTTTGCTAGTAATGTATGTGATCACCAACTTGTTTGCAACGACCACCCAGTCTGCTGCTTGAATAGTGACAATCTCTGCTGCATTATTGCGCAGCTCAACTGCCTCCACAAACTGGTTGCAAACAAGTTGAAATAAAAGTCCAAAGCTGCCTTTTTCTGCCAATTTGAAATATCTATCCCTCCCTTCTAGGAAATTTCCTCGAATCTTCTGCTATATAATGTTTTCTCCGAGACCGGTGGGCATACACTACTGTTGCATATAAATAGGTAGTGCACCTTAACAATGGTTGATCAGGTGGCAAGGGGGGCAGTGGAGTACACAAGGAAACTCGAAAGCATCAGTCAGTTAGTGTCCAAATGGACTCTGATGAGCAAGGTGCCATTGAAAATTTTCGCATTTCTATCTTTAAAATTCAAAATAGATTATTTTTGGGGGTGGGAACTGGGATTGGTGTTAGAGATACTGGTCATCCTTGTTTACCTGGCATTTTAAATCACTGTAGGGAGGACTGGGAGCAATTCCCAGCTTGCCGTGGATATTGCTCCCGCTCGAGAGCTGAGGATCCTAAGGGACGCCCCGGAGCAACTCAATGGAGGCTACGGCTGCCCGATCATCATCAGTCAGGTGAACGACTTAAGTCGCCAGGTCCAGCCGTCAGCGTACATCTCGAAACACGTCTGCATCGGCCCCTACCACCGGACCTGGTACCCGGACCTCGCCCGCGACGAAGAGAAGAACGAGTGCGTCCGCGCCGTCCTGGCGTCCGATAGCAACGTGGAGGTGTGCCGCGACGAGCTCGCACGCCTGGAGGACCCATCAAGGAGGTGCTACGGCAACACTTTCGGAAGAATGGACAGCGGCCAGTTCGTGCGTATGCTTCTCCTCGACGGCTGCTACTTGCTAGCCCGCTTCAAGGAAGAAGATGATCATGGAGGCAGGAAAGATGGCGCTCCGGTGGCGGCCAATGGCAGCCTAACCTTGGAAGCAGATAATAGCGTCGACGCGCCATTGGTCCCGGCTCTGGCGACGACAGCCGCCGGTTATTACATGCTGGAGGATGTCGCCGTGTTGCGCGACGCGTTCTTCCTCGCCGAAAACCAGGTACCGTTCTTTATCGTAGAGAAGATCCACCAGCTAGCCGTTTCGAACGGCAGCGCTTCGACGACGACAACAGCGGCGAACACTATTGTGGGGTACGCTCAGAAGTTCTTGGAAAGCCGTAAGTACTCGGTGGCCAAGCCGGCACTGGGCGGGTCATCTGGTCCGGGCAACCTTCTCCACCTACTTCAAATGCACCTAAAGCCTATGGTACTCACGTTACCTTCACCTACCGGTGGTCTAGCTCCGGAAGACAACCCTGTTGTAGGCCAGTGGCACCCCGCGACGGAGTACCGCTTTGCTGGAATCGAGTTCAGGAGCCTGAGCCTCGGCACCGACGACGACGTGCGCTGCATCCTAGACGTGAAGCTGAGCGACGGTGCAGGCATGCTGCAGATTCCCTGCCTCAGCATCAATGGCCAGACCTGGGACCTCCTACGAAACCTGATGGCACTGGAGCAGTGCAACCCAGAGGTTGCCGGGACTCACGTGACCGCGTACTGCATCTTCATGTCTCAGTTGGCTTGCAGGGCAGAGGACGTAGAGCTGCTATCTAAGAGGGGGATCATCGTGCACAGCCTAGGCAACTACAGCGACGTTGCCATCTTCTTCTCCAACCTCTGCAAGGGGATTGTGTTCGATGTCGACGACCCCGGTTCCAACTATCTGAGTGCGATAAAGCTGGCGCTGGAGAAGCGGTTCCACAGCCGCCTGCGACGGTGGATAGCATGGCTCAGGCGAGAACGGTTGAGCAACCCGTGGCTCGTCGTCGCCCTCGTGGCGGCAGCACTTGGGCTGGCTGGTGCCTTGGTGCAAGCGGTTTTTTCTGTTTTGAGTTACGCTCGTGGAAACTGCTAGTAGCTGCAACTATATTTGAACCCCAATTTTAAGGTTTCACCGAGTTTCTAATATCTTTAAGGGATAATTTATCGTATGCCATTGCAAACTCGGTAATATGATATTTGTGATCACAAAAAATAAAATACGGTATATGTCATTACTTTTATAATGTTTTATGCCATTGTCGAGAGGCTGGCATTAGGAAGTACGTGATGGTCATACGGAAGGGCTATTACAGCCGAATCAGTACTCAAATTTTAGAATATTATATATACCACTTGTATCTATAAACATCTTCATGTTTTTTATATGTAATAAATATTATGTCATCTATAACGTGTATGTTAAGAGCAATGTTTGTTCACATGTAAAAAAATATAAAAATATTATCCATGCAAGTGAGATACATAATATTATAAAATCTGAACACTGATTCAACTATGTTGATCAGCTATCACATCTTGGCTAACAATCGGTTCCCAATAATGACACAAAACATTAAGGTTTGCAAAACTAATTACATATATCATATTTTCTTTTTTTACGATGATAAATACTATATTATACGTGTTTATGATATAGAAATTTAGCCCTATCTTTAATGAGTATACAATTATTACAAAAGGGGGTCGCTGGAGAATGGTGATTGCTCCATCCTCGTTCCTCACCTTCCCAACCCTCACACTCGACTGCAATCCTTCCCTCTCCCACAGCTCTCTACAAAAAATCCCGATCCCCTTGACCCAAAACCTTTTAACTACTCTTGTCCACGTTTGATACTACAAGAGATCACACTTTTTGTGAGGAGAAATGGTGATGATTTTTATTTTGCCACAAATTATAACGTTAATTGTGAGAAAAAAAAAGAATTTCACACTACAAAGTAGTTTCTTGTGACAAAGCGGTGTATCATCATAAAAAACATTAATAGTGACAAAATATAGTGGCAAAATGACACGTTGCAACTGTTTCTAATTTTTTACTGACTAATTGTTTTTGTTCCCACAAATGTTCTGCAATCAGTAACAAAATATATTTTACCACTCCTAAACAGTTTTTCAGTGATAACCTATTGTATCATCACAAAAAAATGTAGTAATAGTGACATATATATTGAGAAAAATAATATTTTGCCACGATAGTGTCTTTTTTGTGATGAGTCCCTTTAATTGACATAAATGCAGTACAAAACGTGTTGTCACTATATAACAGTATTAGTGTGGAAAAATTTACCTATCATAAAATTATGTGTAGCGAAAAAAAAATGTTCCTACTTCCCAGGTTAGTAGCGGCAAAACAAATTGAAAATCACTATTGCATACAAATAGTGACACTGGCCTGTGGGCGCGACGCACGAAGAAGGCTCGGCGGCGCAGATGAGGCTTGCGCAGGGGTGTTGCAGAGAAGGTTCGCCGGCACATCCCGCCCACGTGCAGAGTGTCGGGGCTGTGCGTCCCGCAGGCCATTTTGTCTCTGGTCATCAGGTGTGCTCGCCGTTTTGTCTCCTCGCAAGGGCTGGTGGTCTCCGACGCATGCACGACCGGCCGGTGGCCTCAAACGGAACCCGTTCCTCAGCTCAGGAGCATTGCTCGCGTCGCCCTCACCATAAGGCCGCTAGATCCGCGCGCTGCTTCGCCTCTGGCCACCCGCGGCGACGCTGGACGGCCTAGCTGCATACTGCAATGCAGGTCCGCGCTACACGCCTCCGGCCACCCGCAGCGGCGCAGGATGGCCTACCTGCATACTGCAGTTCAGGTCCGTTCTCTCTCTCTCTCTGTGTGGAGGTATTTGTGATTTTAGGACTCACAACTTGGTGGCTTTGCAGTTTCGCCATCCTTCAACCACGCTTCTCTATTTTGGGTCTAATAACATTGTCTTCTTGTAAGTTTGCCACTATGATCTTTATTAGGCTATTTTATTTTTCTTTTATACAGTAAAGCCAAATCAAAAGACGATACTGCCCTTAGCCATATTACAACCAGAGGAGATCGATCTCTCTGTTTCAGGCTTCTAAATCTCTCTCTCTCTCTCTCTCACACGTTGGTCCTCGGGTGGTGCCTCCGGCGACGGGCAGGGAGGCTCGCCGGACGCTGCTCCTCTCCTCTGCTCGGACGCCGCTCCTACTTTCGGCCCCACTCCTCTCCTCTGCCCCGAGCCCTGCCCTGCGCCCCGTCTCGGCCCGCACCCGCCCCACCCTGCGCCCCATCTGCCCCTTGCACTGGATCGAGATGGCGGCGCACCAGAGCTCGTGAATCCATTGGTTAGTGACTGGATTTCAAAGGTGAGGAGGGTCTGAATGCAGGTTTGTTCTATATGCTAGATTGTGTCCATGGATTTCTGAAATTTCAGATTTTGGTTAAACCCTAGGTTAGGGCTGGAAGCATGGACTGCAGTGGTGATGGTGGGATCGATTGGGGCTTTACTGATGACGGTGCAAGGTAAGTATTGCGATTTTTAAATTGTCCATGGTCGAAATGTAGGATTAACTGTGTAATCTAAAATTCACTTTTATTGAATTAGGCTTCGTGCGGAGCCTGAGCTGACACTAGCTACGGTGGATTCATTGGAATCTGTTAGAACTGATTTTCGAGAGCCAGCAGTAGTTGATTGGGATTCCCTTCAAATTCAAGAAATATCAGAAGAGGAAGGAAGGATAGAAGTATGTACTGAAGACCAAGTCTTTGAATTGTTGGGTTTGAGGGATGAGGATGAGAGAGCAGAAGAAAGGTTTAGAAAGGCTACCTCAAAAACAAGAGACAATGGTAATGTGGAAGGCAGCGGTATTCCTAATGTGGAAGGCAATGGTATCCCTAATGTGGAAGGCACAAAAGGTGCAGCTATTCCTGTGGATGATTACATTCTAGAGGAGACAGTGTTTGTGTATGATAAAGATAATCCCTTGATGGCTTTGGGCTCTCTATACCCTTCTATGGAGGAATTCAGACTTTGTATGAGACAATATGCCATAAAAAAGGAGTTTGAATTGGGCCTTGAGAAAACAGATAAGAAGAGGTACAGAGGCTATTGTAAGGGTCATGGTTGCTATTGGAGCATAGTTGGACACCTACAGGATGATCAAAAGACTGTTATGGTACTAACTTAAAAAACTAACCTGCATGGTTTCATTATGTTCTATGTTGCTATAAATGTGTTGAGACATCTGATTGCTATTGCAGGTCACAGTGGTGAAAGGAATACACATGTGTACTTCATGCAACAAGCGGAATACCACAACTCCATCAAGTAAGTGGGTTGCATGGAAGGCTGTCCCAATCCTTAGGTTGACACCTCAAATGGGCACCAAGGCATTACAAACAGATCTGCAGAAGGATCATAAGGTCCAAATAAATTATGATACAGTGTGGAGAGGACAGCAAAAGGCTTTGGATGTGTTGTATGGAACATGGGAAGAGAGTTTTCAGAACTTATTCAATTGGAGGGCAGAGATTTTAAGTACTATGCCTGGTAGTATCGTTGAGATCGAGTGCAAGCTGATTGAAGGAAGGTATTATTTTCATAGGTTCTTTTGTGCATTGAGTCCTTGCATCGAGGGGTTTCGGGAGGGATGTAGGCCATGGCTTAGTATAGACGCTACTGCACTCAATGGTAGGTGGAATGGTCAATTAGCTTGGGCCTGTAGTGTTGATGGCCACAACTGGTTGTATCCAGTTGCTTTTGGATTCTTTGACTCTGAAACTGAACTAAATTGGAAATGGTGGTTGACTCAACTACACAAGGCTGTTGGAGACCTTCCTCTACTAGCAATTTGTACCGATGCTCACCAAGGGTTAATAACTGCCGTTAAGGATGTTTTTCCTATGCTGAACAAAGGGAATGTTTTAGACATCTCATGCAGAATTTTATCAAAAGATATAGGGGTCAAACTAGTGGACATATGTGGCCTGCAGCAAGGGCGTACGAGAAGTCAACATATGAAAGACTTATAAACACTGTTTTTGAGGGTAATCTTGATGCCAAGGAGTGGATACACAACCATCATAAATTGAAGTGGCAGAGATCTGAGTTCAATCAAGCCATCAAAAATGATTATGTCACAAACAATGTAGCTGAAAACTTCAATAATTGGGTCCGAGACTTCAAGGACTTGCCTGTTGCTGACCTTTCAGACAAGATCAGAGAAATGCTTATGGTTTTGTTTCACAAGAGAAGAAGGATTGGGGACAGGCTGCATGGAAAGGTGCTACTAGCAATTATACAAGTGTTGAATGGAAGAACTAGAGGCCTAGGACATTTATCCGTTACCAAATGTGACAATTATGTGGCTGAGGTATGGGATTACAGCAGCAACATAAGGTTTGTGGTTAACGCAAATTTGCATGAGTGCTCATGTTTTGAATGGCAGCATACTGGAAAACCTTGTCAACATGCCTTGGCTTTGATAATATCGCAGCAAATTAGGAATGTGCATATGGAAGATTTTGTTCATGATTACTACGCTGTCAATAGATTTAGAAATGCATATTCTAGACTTGTACAACCAATGGGTGACAAATTAGATTGGCCACATGTGGATCTTCCATATACGGTGGCTGCACCCCTTGGTAAAAGGAGTGTTGGAAGGCAAAGAAAATTGAGGTACAAGGGTTGCCTAGAAGGTGGAAGTGGAGGACCAAAAGCTGCACGATCAACTGAACAAGAAACTGAGAAAAACAAGAAAATGGTTAGAGGAAAGATTAGGTGTCAAGGTTGTGGAGACTTGGGACATAGGAAAACAAGCTACAAATGTCCGCTCAATGGAACAAAGAAAAGGCAAGTACTGTTTATGACTGTCTCATCTCTGTTTCATATTTAAATTAATTCACTATTGTATACATCTTGTAGGCCGAGAAAACCAAGGAAAAATACCACTTCCTAAAGATACAACACCTAACAGGCCTATCAGCACCCAGGAAGCAATATTGCAACACAGCCCTAGAATTGTAACAAGAAGGTAAGTAATTGTTGGATTTCTGTATTTTTTTTACATTTATATAAAGAATGTAACATTAGCATGTCACAAGTGTAGGCGTCTTGCATTGTTGATGGCTGAAGGCGAGGCCTCTTCTTCTCAGATTGATACTTCTTCTCAGATCGAGACTTCTTCTCGGATTACTTCAAGTGCTCAAAAAAGTTGACCCCAAAGAATGCCAGAAAGAATTAAGCAATGTGGCACTGCACTATTTGTCTTTTGTCTAATTGTACTTAGGAACTATGTAATCTGCTATTGCACTCATTAGCTTATGTCAAAATAAACTTATTTTGTAAAACTGTGATGCAAGCACTTGTGAGGTCTAGTGTGTTGGACTTGTAGTCTATTTCAGAAGATGCACTGAGCAATTTGGTTGGTTGACTCATTGTTGTGGTGTTCTAGTGGAGCAATCTGCTTGGTTAATTTGTCCTATCTTTTTTCTTGCTATATGTTCTGAAGATTTTGTTAATTTTTGAGCTGGTATATGCTGCTCATGTTCACCATTTTGAGCTGTGATGTGCTGGTAAATAGCCCTGACATCTCACGTTCTTTCTTTCTTTTTTTGGGTAACGTACAGCACCTTTTTTTGTTCACGTCTCTCACAAGCAAATAAAAAAAGTGCCCTTAAGAGGGAAAACAGACCGGAGACGTGAGTATTAAAAAAAAAATTTGCTCTCAGAACCGAGCGCGGGAGAGACGAACCGAATGTGCATGGTGTTCAGACCCTGGCCTGGACGCTGCAAATAAAGTTAGGGGTAGTATTGTCTTTTAACCTGGTCTTAATGTATAAAAGAAAAGTAAAATAGCCTGATAAAGAACATAGTGGCAAACTTGCAAAGCGACAATGTTATTAGACCCAAAATAGAGAAGCAGGGTTGAGGGATGGCAAAACTGCGAAGCCACCAGTTGTGAGTCCCAAAAACACAAAAGGCCCCTCTCTCTCTCTCTGTGTGTGTGTGTGTTTTCGGGTTGAGATCTAACATCTCTGTGATTCGTCCTGGTGGGCAGGACTCCACTGCATCGATCTCCCTTCACCCACGCCGCAAGAACTTCCACTGCTCCTCAAAGTCACCCAAGAAAGACCCCCAACCAGCCAACCAAGGTATCAAGAATTAAGTGCCCATGAGCTTTGATTTTTTAAATAATCGAATCATTGCCTATTTGAACTCCTGTGGAAAGATTAATCATGCTGGGCTACTTATGCTTTGACATTGTTCATCTATAATTTGGAACAATATTTGTTGCTAAGTAGAATAGCTTTAGGCAAGTAAACCTATTTACATGTGCTTTTATACAGTGTATATGTTTCTGGTTCTTAAGGTATTTTATCAGAGTATATTGGTATAGGAGGGTCTAAATCTAGATGAGAGGTTCAGAATTCTCAAGTGCTAAATTGACTCATTGGTTAATGATAAATGTTTACTGAATTTGTCGTCCTCTAGCTATTCAGGAGATTGTTATTACATTGATTCGTGCTTATATTATTCACAGGAGAGACTGTTGGGGAAGTTTATTTCTGAGGGTTGCAGCTGCAGTGACTGAGCCGAAGTTTGTGCCTTAATTTGGGGCGAATACATAATGTGTTCTTTGATGGAAAGACTATAATTGAGACAATCTGTCCTTTAATTTGGAATTTATTAAAGCCCTCATTTGGATTGACTTATATCTTCTCTTGTACACTTATTAATAATTTGGATGTGACATGTTCAATTGTATCTTGTACTTGGCTGGATACGTGTATGAATTAAGGTACGACGAAGTTCAATACGAACTGCAGTAGCCATGACTGCTGGGTACTGAAGGAAGACTGCGGTACCTGCTATTTCTAGTTTATGATTTGATATTATTACTCTATTTGATCTGAACTATTATGAAAGTTCATGATTTGCAATAAAAAATAGCATCTAATTTCTGAATATTGGAACTATAATGTGTGCATCTATGGACGAACTACCATTGAACTTTTTAAGATTATTGCTCTGTACTTATATCATCCGGAACTCTGTGAAGATCACATTTTGTTGCATTCCTTTAATTGGATGAAAAATTAGAAGGGAAAAGGCAGTCATATTCAGAAAAATGCATCAAATTTATAAATGAAATTTGCACCATCACTTTGAGAGTAGTCTCCCTCATCTTCCTCATCATCCTCTTCGACACCAACTTGTGACTGCAATATCGGATTTCCTTCAATTGCTGCAGTTTCACCTTCAACTTCAGGTCTGCCCATTATACTTGTACTCTCATCTTGTATTGTATCTAGATTCATCTGAGCCGTTATTACTTCATTTTCTTGACATGTTTCAGTACTAGATTTACTTGATTCAGTAACATCATTTTCTTCATTAGTAGAAGGAACATCAAAGAAGTCACGAGGTTTAGTCTTGATCACAACATACCATTTTGGATCTTTAGTGTCCTGCACATAACATACTTGCTCTGCTTGTGAAGCTAAGACATATGGCTCATTAGTTGCTAGCTTGCCATAAGTGTTTATCATTGTAAACCCATAATTGTCATCCTTGAGTCCTCTTTTCATATTGACATCCCACCATTCACATTTGAACAACACAACCTTGTGTTGCCCATATAGTAGCTCAACAATATCCGTCAGTACACCAAAGTAATCTTTATTTCCAGTTTCTTCATCACCCTTCACAAAAACCCCGCTATTTTGTGTTTGAACGAGTGCATCTCTATCTCTTGTGTTAAATCTCCATCCAATTATCAAAAGTAGGAACAAAATCAATTGCACAAATTGCATATAACTTGGTGAGGAAAACATTTTTTCCTGGTTTTTATATAAATTTGCTACATAATGGTCATTGAAATTTTACTTCTTTGTTTGCATACATAGTTATAGAGGACCCAGAGACTGGTGCATGGCCAACTACTATGCAGGTTTGGAAAGCAACATATCAAAAAGCAGATGGATCGTGGTCTATTCCAGGTGGGGAAGAAATCTTGGTATTCAGCTATAGTCTCTAAATATGACACCCTTTACATGCTACATATATGTGGCAATTATAATATCTATGAATACATGTGGTTGACTTACATTAACATATTTAACATCTGTTCAACTGAATTGAGTTATATTCACAATCATATTATTCACTAAATTGTTTGCTTTCGTTGTTTCTTTTATAATGTGCAGAGCAAGCTTATTGAAGTTCAATAAACACATCAAACAAATTTTATCTGCATCTGTCCCTATGGTCGAGCATTTTGCACTAGTCCTTGGTAGAAAACAAAACCATTCACGTGGAGTTGTTATTCATGCTATTAATCAACTGGGTGAAGAAAGAATCAGGATGCATCAACAAATTGAGGCTGCTGAACTGCGTGCAGCTGCTGCTCAAGCACGTGCCGAGGCTGCTGAGCAACGTGCGCAAGCTATGGAAAAACAAGTTTCAGCAATGGTACAATCAAATGCAGAGTTACTTGAAGAGCAAAAGACCTAGCGTTCTGAGCTGAACTCTATGCGTGACAATCGAAGTGGACAATTGCAAGTCTAGTAAGGCAACAATTGGATCAGCGTATGGCTGAATTTCTTGAAAGCATAAGATCTGGTGCTCCTTTATTTTTGACATCATCGAACAACATTCAGGTATGATTTGTGTATCTCACAATAATTTATTCCTCTGTAATTGTAATTGCATACTAAGGAATTGTTTTATTTTGCAGGTCAGTCTGGATGACCAAGGATAGTACTCTTGAAGTCCATGCTGGGAAATGTGAATGGCCAAGGATAATACTAAGCATCATTTTAGCATCTACGAGTCATCTTGTCAATTTTATTTCTAGAAGTACTTCTTCATTACTAGGGCTTTAGATAGGTGTCATTAGATTTCATTGGTTATATGGGCTGCTTGTTAGTGAAATGCAACTATCAGAGTCAGTAAGAGTTTGCTCTTCTTGTGTTAGTTATATGTGTACCGTGTCAGCTACAAACTATGCTATGGTTCACAAGTATTAATACAAATATGATATTGGCTCATGGCACAAAATCACAATCCTTCTATGAATACATTGTTTTGTGTAAGAAATAGTGTCATCATAAAAGGTTATTCGTCATAAATATTTGCATTTTGTACACACAAAATAATTGCCACAATAGATTGCTTCAACTGCTACAAAAGAGTGATTATATGTGACAATATTTTTCTATCATAATTTTACAGTAACAGAGTTTGTTGTCACAAATAAATATATGTTGTGATGAAACATTGTCACTATTATCTTGTATGATTGTGTCATATAATTTGTCACAACCATAATTGCTTTGGGGAGATGACTCGACACGACAATCTAACATGTAGTGATGAAACTTTAGTCACAAATATTTATTGTTAGTGAGCATTTAGATCATCACTATTGTGATATTATGTGTGATGATCAATTTGTCACAAATATTTATTGTCTAGTGATAATATATGATGCCACTATTTTATCGTTAATTATGACGATCAATTTGCCACAAGTACTTTGTTTCTATGTGGATAACTGTGGTCACTAATAATTAGTATAAGTAATGATATTTTTCTCACTAATGTGTATGCTTTTGTGACCATGAATATCGTCACAAATATGGTGGTTTATAGTGACATCCGAAATCGTCATTAATAAGAAAGGACATTTGTGGGGAGTGAAAACTCGTCACTAATATTAGTGACTTGTTAGCAACTAGTGACGAACGAAAATATCACCGTAGAGAATGATTTGTGATAATTTTTTGTCTTTTTGTCACAATACTTATCACCACAAAAACCATAATCTCTTGTAGTGATAGTTTGTATTGCTAATTGTGGATGGATATGAGGGGTCCCTGCCCCTCCTTATATAGTCGGGGAGCACATGGTTATATGGTAGAATACTAATCGGTTACAACATATTAAATCTATTGACAGCTATTTCTATATCAAAAATGAAGCCTTGGTCGCCAAGTTACTGCAAGCACGATCTCCTTCCTTTTTACAGGTCTAGGGTTTCCCCCTTCGGATCTTCTTGCGCATCATGGGCCTCGATATACTCGGTCCATTTATGTCTAGCTGGGTATCCCAGGTACCGATTTATAAAAGTAGCCCCTGAGTGATTTTTTGGATGATTGATCTGCTGTTTCTTTGGTATTGATGCCCGATAAGTTTGATTGGATCGTGTAGGTGGCTTTATGAAGCCAAAAAATGACTCTTCTTTTGGGTGAGAAAAAAAATTTTGTATTTGGTTCGCCCTGGGTGCACCTATTAGGTGTAGCCCCCGGCTTTGAGATTGATTGGTTTGGACGAATCAATTCCAAAGGCAAGACTGAATACTCTTCAAAATGTTTTTTACGATGGGGTGCATCCTGGGTGCACCTAATAAGTGTAGCCCCCGACTTTGGGATTGAATGGTCTGGTCGAGTCAATTCCAAAGACAAGACTTAATATTCTTTGTGAGTTTTTTTTATATATAGTTGGGTGCACCTAATAGGTGTAGCCCCCGGCTTCGGGATTGATCGGCCTAGGCGAATCAATTCTGACGGTAAGACTGTAGGAAAAGATACGCTCGAGAATTGTTTGAAGAGAAAGATGCTCATATGCATCCTCCTTTTGGGAATGACTGACTTTTAGTATGATTGGGCAGATCAGTCTAAAAGTCTAGGCGGCGGTTGCCGAGTCCATTGAGGAATCGGCAAGACCATCCAATTGGGTCGATCTCTGCCCCATCATTGAGTCGGGACAAGGCGGTTGTTTGTTCTTTGTCAAACTAAAGGCATATCAGAGCTGCCAAGACTGGCTTGGACGAATTACTGTGATTGCCGACTCCTGGGACGTCTCCCGTTTTAGGTTTTGGATGGACCATAACCTCGGAGTCTACCTAGGTCCGAAGGGTCCTAGGCGATTTTCCGGGCTACGACGTTGAGTCCACCTCCGGCCTGCAAGATTGACTATACAGTGCAATCTTTCCCAGGTTTTCCTTCCTGATGTTAAGATGGTTATTACCGTCTTGGCAAGGAAGGGAAGCCCCTACATCAAATGTTGTGCCGTTCTAAGTCTGGCTCAGCCTAAACACCTTTGACAATAGGTTTTTTGGAGGCCCGGAAACATGTTCCCCAGTATAATGTGTCTTACTTCTGACGGACCCCATTACTAGGGTCGAATAGGGACCTACTGAATAGAGAGCTTCCAACTGACCCGATTACTGGGATCGACTAGCGAGCCCCCGGGCTTGCGGGATAATGAACTTTTCTACTGGTCCGATCACTTGGGACGTTTTGGCGAGCCCCCAGATGTCGCAGCTGTTGGTGATGACGCGGTGAGCCCCGGTGTGACGCTGTTGATTGGCGTTCGATGCCGTGAGCGCCGGAGTACGTGATGCTGCTGATTGGTGTCAGATGTCGTGAGCGTCGAAGTGATGCTGTTGTGTTCGGTGATGGACGCCATGAGTGCCTGGGCAACGCCGCTGGTTGGCGATGGATGCCATGAGCACCGGAGTCATACAATTGGTTGGCGAAGGGTGCCATAAGTGTATCCAACCAGGCTAGTGTCAATTGCATCAAGACGTGTCAGCGCAATGTATATGTAAGATAGTATAGGTTGAGTAGTATAAATTAAATAAAATACAGAACAACAAAGAAAAGAATTTCCCAGCCATCGTACAACACATGCTGGCCTGCTCGAACTTGTCATGTGGGACTCTAGACAGGGTGAACTTCATCCGTCGAGCATGATTCCCTAGCCGATTGTTGCGGATGCCTTGAGCATCTGAATGGTGCCGTAGGCCTGTAATAGACGCTGTGGATCATCCAGGTGGCGTACTGGTTGTACTCTGTACAGATTGACAGAGAGTTCGTACTCGAAGTGCTCGCCGAGCGAGCTGACATCGAGCAACTCATAAGAGTGCCCAAAACGTCGAGATGTTGAGTCCTCCATGAGCTGGACTGGCCGCTGGATCACCGAATCGGCGAGTGGAGTGGCCACCACAACTCAGCCTTGCTAGCTGAGTATTTGATACGTTGCCACCTTCCAATTTTATTCATTCAAAGCTAAACAGACGTGCATTGAGTTGATTTAATCGTAAACTGTCCTCCCGATTAAATTATCCCTCGAGCAATTTTATTAATAGTCCTACTCAGACGTGCATTGGTGAGCCACTTTTCCCTTTGTGCCCCATGCCACAAAAGTATTTATACAAATCGTAAACTGTCCTCCCGACTAAATTATCCCTTGAGCAATTATAAGAAAGTAAGTGGCCCATGCAGGTTGTTAGTGGAAAGCAAGTTTTAAGCGAACTGATTGGCAGTTAATTATAGGAGTAGCGTAGAGGTACGCATCGAGTCCCCTGACTGGATTATGTACTGAGTTGATTAACGAATTATTGAGTTGATGAGAAAAGAAGTGGTGTTGAACAATGGTCATGAGCAAGAACTCGTGCTGAAGAAACTATATAGAAGTGTAAAAGAGGACTTAGCTGGCTGTTGCTGGTCGATTGACCATGTTGCTGATGAAGATGTTGCGAGCAGCGCCTTCGAGTCGGCAACGGAACCTGTGACTTCAGGATTTTGTACGTAGCAGGGTACGTATCTGGAGTTGAACCCTTGTGTCAAGCAGCCGACCATGCATGTTCGTCGCCGTTCGGCCAAGTCGTCGATCGAATGAGCCGGCCAGCAGCATGCGACTTGTACATGCAATGCAAGAATATAAAATATCAATAGCAACATGAGGCGTTTCAGCATATTGTATATGCAAGATATATCATACGAATATGTGATGAGTACTATAAGTTAATAAAATAGGAAAGCGAGGAAAGCTCCCCTGTCATTGTGCAGCACGTAGCTTCCTGACGCGTTTGTATATAACTTGGCGCCGCCGGCCATCAGAGTCCCCATACAGCCGCGATCCATATCGTCGAGTGGCCTAATCTGGCTGAGTGCTAGTCAGCCGAGTCTTCATATTGCCGAAGTTATCGGAGGGGCGCCTGAGTGGAACCGCCGGGCCGGTAATCGAGCTTCCGAGTTATCGGATGGCCGGCTAAGTCCACGCGACATGGCTGTCTGGTCATCGGAGTACCAAGAGCAGTAGACGAGAGCGGAGAGCCACCGCCCGGCCGGTGTGTAGACGACAGTTTCCAAGCGACCAACCTGGCGTCACGCCAAGCGCGGTCGATCGGGATCTTGTACTGACGACTAATCAACCGAGAATAGCAGGGTACTGCGAATTTTCCGAGTGCACGCAGCAGCCAGCAGGTCGCTGACTCAGCCCGTTGTTGGCCAGTGGTCGTCTTCCGGCCGAGTTATATGTGTTCAGCCTCTTGTTGAAGTCGGAGACACTCCGATGCAGGCACAAGTGAGATCCGGCTGTTGATGAGCTCGCTGAATTGCAATGTGCCGGAACGTTCGCCCGTCAAGTGGCTAGATCGCCCGGTTATTGTTTCAGACAGGCAGGTCTTGTCGATTCGCTGAGCTTTCACCAGCCCCGGAGGGAGGCCTAGACAGGATTACTACGCCGAACATCGACGGGCTCAAGCATGGCAGGCTTATACAATTTTCAGAATTTAAAAAACCATCAAATATACCCCCTCGTCAATGCCGCTTCATTTAAAACCGGCACAAATAGCTTTTCAATACCGGTTTCTAAGATCCTAGCCGTGGTCAATCATTTTTTTTTAAAGAACCGGTATTGAAAATCATTTATCAATACCGGTTCTAGGACCGAACCAGTACTGAAAGTTTTTTATGACACAAAGTATCTATACTATCAATACCGGTTCATGAAACAAACCGGTATTGATAGTGGTTTCACTTAAAAAAAATCTGAGGCCGCGCGCGCCGCATTCATTTTTTTCCCAAATCTCGAATCAGCCTGCCTCTGCCTCTCCCGCCGCGCCACTGCCTCTGCCGCCTTGGCCGCCCTCCGCCTCTACTGTTCTTTGCCTTTGTGTCCGCCTCCTCCCCCTCTGCCTCCTGTGCCGCCTTCGCCGCGCGCACTTTCGACGCTCGACGCCTCCCCTGAGATCCGGCGCTCATAGGACAGGGCCTTCGTGTGCACGACCTCCTCCTCCATTCTCCAGCTCTTCTCCGGCGAGATCTAGTTGTCGGCTCCCTCCTCTTCGGCATGTGCGAGCTCACTCTACCCCTACCTTCCTCTGCATCGTTGGTTTCGCTGCCAAGTTCGAACGGGTGGATGTGACCAGGTGACGCTGCCAACAAGCTGTGTGACGCCGTCCAATCTTGCTGCTGCTACACGCCTGCATTACAGCACAAGGCCGGTCCTAGCAGCCAACCGGCGAGCGGCAGTCCATGAGTCTCAGGTACGAGTGCTTATTCTTCCAATCTTTTTGTCCTTCAGTGTATAAAATGTATAATTAGATATTGTGATTGGATTTGATATAAACTTACTAAAGATGGATCCCAGGTACGTACTGCAATATTTTGGATGTGAAATTAACTATAAATTTTGCATGTGTTTGACACTGTTGTCTACTGGTGGGTGCTCATCGAAAGTCACAGAGCGCATCGAAACCTTTCTAGAGAGTACTAACTCGTATTTTTTCATTAAGAATCAAAGGAGATATAGTAGTCTGAATCTTACTGTCGAAACTGTCGGGTTACAGTTTCAACAGTTACAGCAGTCTCTGAAATTTAGGTTTTTTGGGTGCCTTAATGACCTAAATAATTTTTTCGGTTACGGACAAAGTTGTAAAGTATTTCAATACCTTTCTTTTGACACTAAGATCACCCTTATAGCTTTTGTGTTTTGGAAGATACAGCGATCTGAAAGTTGCTTCCAGAATAGGTTACAGTTTCAGTTTTAGTCATCACTCAGTTTCAATTTGCTCTATTGGCACTCAGTTTTGGGGTCCTTTGAGGTCTAATTAGAGTAGATCGAAGTTTTTGCAGTAAATATGTGGTAATCTTCTATCAGGATTGAAAATATAGATTTGTAAATTTAGTGGTTGCTTATATGAGGACTGAAATTTCTATGCAAATTTTTTCCCAATTGGCAACAATGTCATCCAATAGTGCAAACAAACAAAACTTTTGTCCTATTATATGTTTTTGTTAATAGTTTCCTGATGTCCTATTGTCAAAGGAAATACCAAGGGAAGTGTGAGGAGAATGAACAATATGAAATTAATCTGTCGAAGATACCTCAGCAGGTGAACTTATTTTTTCCTGTAATTTTCCTCTCTAGCTAATGTGTTGTTATTCTACAAATGGTAGGTTGGACATGCTGGTAACCTAGACCCTGTGGCAACTGGATTGTTATTGTTTATGTTGGAAAGTCACCCAAAGGTATGCCTCTACTATCAAGTTATTAACTCTTGAATTGATACCTTACAATATGAAAAAACTAAGCATATTTGTTGTTGGTGCATATGTAATGTCATGTTGCCAACCAATGTGAGTCGATATGTTGGTTTCTAGACATTATGTGTGGCTTTACCTTTCGACAAACCATGCATGACTCATTCCTCATTTCTTGTCATTTAGTTTTTGTAATCCATAGTTCAATAACCTGTGACTTAGATAGGTTACGAATTTTATTTCTGATCGAAGCTTTGTCTCACTACTAACTATTGATATATTCTTGAAGTTTTTTTTTATTTTTCACTGAAGCTCTCTCGCTGATGCATTTAGATATATCACTCTTGATTGACTTTGTCATAGTATTTCTCTATGCCTCTAGAATCTTGATACATTCTCTCATGGTTCTGTTATGTATATATGTATGGTCTTGAAATGGATGGAGAAATGAAGGCTTAGATTTGAAGGACATAATCCTGCTGCAACAACAATGAAGGTGCATTGAATCTTTCTCGCTCTTTTCAAGCAGAGTTTGATCCCCTTCAGCAAGTTCATAGCTTCTCAATAGACTAGAAGATTAGATAAGTCTTGTATGTGAAAACACATTTAGTTTGTATGATAATCCATGTAGTTTGAAGGTATGCTTGTATGAGAAAACCTGAATGATGTTGTATGATAATATGAGTCAATTCCGGTATTGGTATGAAATAGTTGAATAACAGTAATATTTGTATTAATAAATTGGCTATGATTTAAGGTTTTTTTTTATCTGAAAGTGATTATCAATGCCAGTTCTAAAGCAGAACGGGTACTGATGCTCCATTATCAATACCGGTTTTAGAGTAGAACCGGTATAGATAATATAATATCAATACCAGTTTTTGATATGAACCGGTATTGATACTGGTTATCTATACCGGTTTAGAACCGGTATAGATATCACATATTATTAGTATCGATATATAAATACCGAATTGAAAACCGGTATTGATGTGGGTTATGAACCGGTACTGATGACTATTTTTGTAGTAGTGCTTGCTTGTAAGTCCACAAACTTTTGGAAGCGTGTGCACAGCTTGTTAATTCTTAAGTTTCTGAGCCTTTCCTGATGATCTTTCTTAGTTGTTGCTGTGATACAACTTATTCATACAAGATCGTAAGATGTAACCATTATATATTAGTAATAGATAAATGAATGATGAGGAACGAGAAACTTCTCTGTGGGTTGAGACTTCTATAAAGCTTGAACTAGGGTGGAGATAGCTTTTCACTCAGCCATTCTGTGCGGTATATGTGTACACTACTACAAAAACCATCAAATATACCCCTTCATCAACGCCGCATATTTCCAAACCGGTATAAATATATATTCAATACTGGTTCCAAAGGTCCTGCCGCAAATCAATAATTGAGCCTGTAGAACCGGTACTGAAAACTGGCTATCAGTGCCGGTTCACAACAAGAACCGGCACTGAAAGTGCCGAAAAGTATCAATACCCGTTCTTACAGGAACCAGCACTGATATCTTATCTTCAGTACCGGTTTCTGTTATGAACCGGTATAGATAATGTACAGAGTATATAAACGATGCTTCTTCCTCCTCCAAACCGAGGAGGTCATTGCTGGTCGGGGACAGGAGCTAGCTACATTGTTGCGGGTGGATAATTCAAAATTCGAAAGAAATCGACCTATCTAAAGCTGTCTACGGTTAGTGAAGCGCTCTTCCTGCTTATTTCAATGACTTTTGCTCTCTAAGCTTAGCACCCGGTTTTAAAATCTACGGTTAGTGGATTGAGCTCTCTACTCTTAGTGCTTGCTCTGTACTCTCTAAGATTACTTATATTGGAAGATTGATCTATATACTCTAGGATTGCTCATTAATTGAAGATTGCTTTATCTCGATATTGCTCAAGTTGACTGAATGGGTAGTCCTCCAATTTTTTATTAATATATATATGTCCTTCATGCATATTTTTGCTGTTCAACTTTTAGCTCGATCTTTTGCACTGTGGCCCTGATCGAATAAGGCTACAAAGGCTATAGCTGTTCAACTTTGTAATTTCAACTTATAGCTGTTCAACATTGCTGTTCAACTTTTAGCTCGATCTTATGTAATTTCCATGATGAATAATTGATCAATTATATATATATGTATATGTATATATATAATTGATTTTTTTATGATGCTAATAATTCTAATGTACCAGATGGATCGATCGTGGATGTATGATGGTAGCACTCTTACTAAACGCTTCCTTGTTGGATTGGAAACTTTTTTGAAAGCCGCCACAACATACAAGAAGCCAAAAAACAAGTCTGACATTCATTATATATGTTGTCCGTGTCATGATTGTAAAAACTTGAAGAAGTTTTCAGATATAGAAGAGATTCGTACACACTTGATTACAAGGGGTTTTATGTATGGATATTTATGTTGGACTAAACATGGTGAAGTTGAGGAGGATTTACAAGCGAATAATCATACTACATACTGGTCAGACATGGATAGCGAGTATGTGACAGTAGAGAGGCAAAATAATGTTGATGACCTAGATAAAACGTTGCACAATGATGTTGATGTCCTAGATGAAACGTTGCACAATGATATTGATGACCTTGATGAAATGTTGCATAATGTGGAGGATGATTTCTTTAGTGAAAGTGAATATCAAAAGCTCTTAAAGATGAAAGAAGACTATGAGACTCCCATGTACTTGGGTTGCAAGAAACAATACAACAAGTTGCATGTTGTTCTCACATTGCTGCAAATGAAGCTAAGCAACAGTTGGTCCGATAAAAGTTTTACTGTATTATTACAATTTTTTAAGGATTTTGTTTCTACCAATATTATGCCTCAAAACACATATCAAGCTAAGAAGATTGTTTGTCCATTAGGACTGGAAATGGAAAAAATACATGCATGTCGGAATGACTGCATGTTATTTCGTAAAGATGATGCAAATTTGGAGGAATGTCGTGTTTGTGGTTCATCACGCTACTGTCGCAACCCCGTCCGATAAAATCGTACAGTTGCTCATCCAGGATCATTCAGGGTGCCACTTGGCGAAGCAAGCGACCATACAGTACAATAATTAACAAGGACACGTAACACATGATTTAAAGGGTACATTAATTCTTAATATTACAACATTGGTTCAGATAAATTAAGTGCGGAAACGTAGTTCGAAAACAAACGAAAGTCAGCGGAAGCTAATGATTACAACTCGACGATACAATTAAGCACACCAGCCCACGGGTGCTTAATCTTCATAGGTCGGCGAAGCGGGAACCCACTCGAAGGTCCACTCCGAGGGTGCCTCTCCTTCCCAATCACCTGCAAAAATATTAATCCACAAAGCCTGAGCAACTAATACTCATCAAGACTTACCCGTCAACGTGGTCATCTAATGACCGACCCCTAGAATGCAGGGTTATTGGTAGAGGTTGACCGGGTCTTGCGAAAACAGCACTAATATTCTATTCAAATTTTAGCCAATTTAACAGTAGTCACTGTGAGTTTACTAAATGTGCCGCTATTCTAACAACCAAGAATACATTACAACAAACAAAGTGAAATGTGCCTCTTTCATCATAATCCTCTATTTTCATATCGTTGCGGCGGAAAGGAGCAAGTGCTACTCTTAACCACGAGGAGTGGCAATTATAATTGATTTACATCCTGCAGGAGAAACCCGAATGACACGACACGTGCGCACTCAACTGAGTCACACGTGGCTACCTTTCGCAACATCGCGACAGTGTTGGCTCAACATCCATCCCTCCAAGGACATGGTCCTCCAGGCGATGCCCTGCACCCCTGTACGGCCCCAAGCCTTTCCCACTAGCACAAGCCCAAGAAAACAAAAGCAAATTCATCCACCTTGCTGGTCCGTTCACCCAGAAAAAGGGATGGCCAATTGTCCAACAAAGCACGGTGAGCTACATCGGTTTCCTGGTCCCATATACCAGTATGCACTCGGTACACACCTCAAACTTGACCAATGCAACCGCACCCGATAGGGTTCCCAAATTTTAATCACAGTGGAGATCAACATATTGTCGACTTTTCCTCCTGTGACACCCCAGGTGTCACTTAAACAGTCATCGGCAAAACGAAAACCCTAAAAAGGACTTTTTACGCTTTTGAGTAAAACTAGCACGTGAACTAATGAGCAATGCTGCTTAAAACACTTCCATTAACCTGGACAAAAATTTCAATAAATTAAGTTTGAACACTTTCACCAAACAGGGGCCCTCGGTTCCACAGTACATAATCATTTCCTATTCACACTCCAATCCAAAACCCTAATCGGTAAATTCACTCACCTTAAAGCAGATTCAATCATGGAAATAATAAGAAATATTGTTTAAAATGCTTAAAAGAGACACTATGAAAAGTTTGGCAAACAACAGAGCACTTTAGCAAAGTCCGGAGGAATTTCAATTAACAGTGTCGAAATCTCGTTAACAGAAAGAAATCCAAACCCTAACTTTTGATCATCAAAATTTCCACAGAACCCTAGCTATATTTTTACATAACAATTAAGTACACCTCAAAATAGAATTTTGGGAAGTTATTCAAGATTTTTGGAAAAGATTTAGACCTCTTAAAAATTCACAGGAGCTATAATCAACCTAGAAATTCAAGAATTTTTAGAGACCAAATCATGACTTGAACCCTAAATAAAAAGTGTTCCAAATAAATTCCTGAGCATACACAAAAATTTTCAAAATTTTTTGAGCTCGGGAAGTGTGCGAATTCGTTGAATTTCCTTCCAGCCAAAAGAATAAAAAAAAAAAAAGAAAGAAACTGTTGCCGGGCGGGCAACAGTGCCGCCCGCCCGACAACAGCGCTCGACGCAGCCGCCCGACCATAGAGCGCGCAAGGCGCCGCCCGACACGGCATTTGTGCCGCCCGACCGACTTCACTGCCGGCTCCCCCGCTCGCTCCCACTTTCTCCCTCCCGCGCTCCCCTTCCTCTCTCTCTCCCTCTCTCTTTCTTCTTCCCGAGCGCCGCCTCTCACTGTCGCCATGCCGCGCCGCCCCTCGTCCCTGTGCACCGCCCGACAGCAGCGCCGGCCACTCCCCTACTCCCCATTCCCCTACCCCATCTCCCCTTTTAAAACCGGTGCCTCTCCCTCTCAAGCTTCTCCCCCTCCTCTTTTCCTTCTTCCCCCCCCCCTCCCCCCCGCAAGCTTCTTCTCTGTCCCGGCCGCCGCCCGCCATAGCCGCCAAAATCGCCTCCTCGGTGAACTCCGTCTTCCGGCCGTCCTCCAATCAAATTCTCTCGACAAAACACTCCCCCTCACTCCCGTGAAGCTTCCCGTACTCTTCCCCCTCCGGATTCAAGCTCCCCTCGTCGGAATTTCTCGCCGCCGCCGCCACCGTCGCCCTCCACGGTGAGCCCCCCTTTCCCGTGCGAAAGCTTGACCTTCGTCGTGTTGCCGAGCTTCCCCTTGGTCCCTAGAAGGTATAGAGTCAAAGTTCAACCGCCATCGAGCACTCTCCCGCCGGAATTTCACCGCCGGAGCTCACCGGATTTCAACCCCTGTTTCTGCCGCTACTGTTCCATTGAATTTCATTTTTTTCTTATTTCCTGTCCTGCCTTGTAAAATCTCCAACAAATCACAGAAAAATCCAAAAATGCCAAACCAAAATTTTTTAGAACCCTCATTAAAAGTACTAATTTTCTGTTAAAACACTTTTTAACAAATGGCCAAAAATTTGCAGAATTAATTATAAATACACCTTTCTGTTTTTGAATTTTAAATTGAGTTCTAGAGCAATTCTAGGGCTAACCTTTGATCTACAAGCATACCCTGGTATTACACACCCTCTGGAAATTTATGAAGATTTTAGGAATACGAATTGGCATCTAACCCTATTAAATAACCTCAATCTGCCTAGTTTAAATAGCATTTTCTAAAGTACATTGTAAAAGTCATTTGCAAGGTTAGGCCCCAAAAGAAAAGTTGTAGATCTGGCTCTCAGGAGTGCTCACATAAAGTTTCATAATTTTATTCTAATGTTTACTAGTGATCTCTGATTTTACAAGATTTAAAAACAGGAACTTCGATGAATTTTTATAAAATATAGAAAATTCATCTAGGCCCCAACCAAAGCCCAAAATGCTTATTCCAGGGAATACTATCAAATAAAAATAATCTTGAGGAAGAATTAAAATTTTCATTTCTAACCCTAATTTAATGCCGAAGAATTAAATAATGCTTAATCAATGGAAAGTGTCAAATTAACTTAATCAGGGTTTAAGATGTTGAACATGCCAACTAAAGTCACCTCATGAGAGTCAAATAGATTATTTAAACACCATTTCCAGATTAAGAATTTAATTTAATTGACGGCGTCGAGTAATTAGGGTTAACCCTAATTCTAGGCGTCGCTAATCTAAACCCTAGGTCACTATTGATAATGATAACCAGTTTCATTTTCATTAAACTTATCATAACCCTACTACATCATGTAGATTCTGACGCTAACGAGGTAGCTGCGGATCCAAGTTCTTCGTCCCCCGCCGACGAAGTCTGCAACAACACCGAAGAACCAGGCAAGCCCCGGTGCACAACCGACTTTTAAAGTCTTTCTTTTATAACTAAGTGTGTCTTGTTTGTGCATTAAGTACTAGGAGTTGATTGAAAACCTTAGTTGCATTGTTTCCATAGGAAACCCTAACGTTAGTTGATATAGACACCCCCTTAGTATGCTATGCTTAGTAGGTAATTGCCGGTAGAAGTCGAGCAGAGTGGACGCTGCTCGCGAAAGGATAGGTGGTTGATTGAACTATTTCATGAGATGGGCCACACTAATGTGAATCAGTAAGAAGATAAAAGTTTGAGGGTCAGACAGGATACAAAGTAGGTCGGCGACTGGACTGGGTCCAGGGTGACCGTAGACTTGTCTGATCCGTGTGGTCCGAGACTGATCGAGTGTTGAACGTACTGGTCGTATGCTGGGTGTTATGGGCCCCAGTAAACCTACGTAGCCTAGTGATTGTAACGTCGAACCTGCCTTACGGTGTCTGACTAGGAGGAGATCCGGGGTGGGCAGCGTGGGAACTCCACAGAAACCGTCTGGGACGCGTTGTCTGGTGGGACGCAGCGCTGCTAAGGCATGCGTAGGCTGGAATTGACGTTGCAGGAGCTGGTGTGAACGGTTGCCACGTGCGAGTCTGGGACACGCACGTGTCGTACGGTCAGGTATTCCCCTGCAGGGTATAAAATCGTTTCGAACCGCTGTCGCTCCCAGTTAGTGAGCATGCTCGTGAAACGCACCACATTTTAGTAAAATAGGTTGAGACACAATGAGAATGATTTATGAATATTTAATACTGTTATTGATTGATTCTGTTATTGTTTGCTTAGCTCAGTGCTAACTAAATTTACTTTTCCTAATCACTTAACTTGTGCTAAAATTTGACAAGAGTAGTATAGACTGCGAGTCCTTTTTGGCAATAAACCTACTCCCATCAGCCTTCATGTCTAGGAGTCGGCTGTAGTCAGCCTTTTGTCGGGTAAGTCTTGCTGAGCTTCTTAGAAGCTCACGCGTTAGCGTTTTGTGGTTTTCAGGCGCCGTCATGCAGGAACCAGCAGGTAGCTTCCTTTGGGAGGAGCCTCCCCTCGAGTTTGGGAACCTCCAGTGGGAGTTGTGCGAGTCGCCGCGTTGATTGTTGAAGTGGCTAGTGGCATGACGCCCGTGGGCACGGCTCGTGCTTTTGCTTAAGTCCGAGTGTCGGAGTTGTATTAGTTTAGTCTTCCGCTGTTATCGTTTTCAAAACTGTTGCGCACTCTGGAACAATGTAATATTTAACTTTAAATTCATGAACCAATGATGTATTAAGTTCTCTCCTCTTGTAAATTATTGCTGTTTATCCCTGCCTGTGTTGTATCGTGTGTACGCTCGCTTCGCCGAGCGTTGCCCAACAGAGATCTTGGCTTAACGACTGACCAGATCCGTCTCGAGACGAGGTTTTCTAGGCGGGTCGTGTCACCTCCTTTGAATAAACACGAGTAGTCTCCATGCTACTCGGCGATGCTACCGAATTCCTATCCTTAAGCATCGCATTCTATCGAGGGCTCTACCAAAATAATCCATAGGAACCCTACCAAGTCGTGCAACTAGGTTTTCACGGCCATTTCCTCGAAACTTAATGCACAACAATTCCTACATCCATAGTGATAAAGAAAAACTTGTAAAACATAGGTGTGCACCGGGGCTTGCCTTGGTTTGCAGAAAAATCCGAGCACTCAAGCAAGAAGTTAGTCCCTGCGGGTGCTTCTTCTGGATTCTCGTTCACCGGCGGAAGTTCCTGATCGGTTCCTATATGACGAAAATGCAGTGAATTGCTTAATAAAAATAGTCACAAAGCTTTTATTAAAGATTAACTAGTGTTTCATTATTAGGAATTAGGGTTAGGTCGATACTTTTCTTCGAGTATTAACCATTTCACACTTGCGACTATTAACCTAGGGTTAAAAATAAAACTTTTAATCATATCTCAAGATTATTTTTAATTGATGGTACTCACTGAAATATGAATTTTAAGCTTTGGTGGAGGCCTAGGTGATTTTTCTAGATTTTACAATAATTCATCGAAGTTCCTGTTATTGGACTTTATAAAATCAGGAACCATAGGTAAACCTTGGAATAAAATTATGATATTTTATGGTGTTACTCAGGGGAACCAAATCTACAACTTTGTTTTTGGGGTCTAACCGTTTTACTGATTTCTAAAATGTATTTTAGAAAATGGTATTTTAATAGGCAGATTGGGGTATTGTGAAAGTAATATATACAATTTGGTGGTCCTAAAATACCCATAAAATTCCAGCAGATGTGTTCTGCCATGAGGAACTTGTAGATCAAATTTCAGACTTAGCACTGCTCTACAATTTGAATTAAAATTCAAAAACAGAAAGGAGTATTTTAATTATTCCTGAAAATGTGTGGTCATTTCATAAAAAGTGTTTTAACAGAAATTTAATATTAGTCATGAGGTTTCTAAAAAGGTTTGGTTTGCTATTTTTGGATTAGTATTCTATTTTATACGAATTTTACAACTCTGTAGATTTCTCTGGAATTTGAATAATTTGAATTGAATCCGGGCCCGCCAGTCAGTGGCACAAGACAGAGGAGCGGCGCTAGGGCAACGCCCGACGGCGCACCACCGGTGGTTCTCGCCGGAGGAAAGGTCGGCGGCGGCTTCCATGGTGTCCACCGCACTCACCGCGAGTTAGAGAGTCCGTTTGATGAAGGAGGGGCGACGGGGCTCACCGGAGATACGCCGGCGACGGTGGACCTCTCACGGCAATGGCGGCGACGGCGTTCCGACGGCTCGACGGTCGGTGGGCGTCGGGGCTGAGCGCTGTGAGCTGCAGTGGGGGTCGGAGATGACGCTGGGCACGACGGGGATGAATGAAAGTGGCCGAAAGGTGGTCGTCGACGGTGAGGTGGCGGCTCGGCGGGTGCTCCGGCGATGGCACGGCGATTCCGTCACCGCTGCTTCACCAAAACCAGTGCGGTCAATTGAAATGGAACGAGGGCTACCCGAGGGTCGTGCCGATGGAAGGAATTGAAGAATGTCTCACCGGCGAGGAAGAATTTGACAGAGTGGCGACAATGGCGGTGCGGCGGCGCTCCGAGGAGGAATTGCCGGAGTTGGCTAGGGTTTCGGCTTTAGAATGGTTAATTGGGTGTGGGAGGGTGTAGTGGGTGATCTCGTGCGCGATGGAGGAGCTCGGTTTGGTTTGAATTGGAGCGGGGCAGTCGGTCGATTTGGGAGCAGGGCGGCGGCAATGGCGGCAGAGCAGCGGAGAAGAAGAGAGACAGAGGCGGGGAGGAAAATAAAACCGATGGTTGAGCGATTTGAAGTGCGCTGGGTCGTTTTGCGTACACGGGCAGCTGGCCGGACGGTGTTGCAGCGGCGTTCTCGGGGCCAATTGAATCGGCGGCCGCGGTTATGGAGACGACGGTCGCCGGTTCCCGTACGTGGGTAGGTTGCCGGCCGGGCAGAGCAGCGGCGTTCGCGGAGGCTCATCAAGTCGCCCGTCGGGTCTTCTCGGTTCTGCGCGGCTAGGGCGTAGGGTGGCGCTCCGGCGGGAGGAAGCGGCATGGGCTCTGTCCTTCGGCAGCCGCTGCACTGTACTGTGCTTCGCCCGACAACAGAGAGATAGAAAAACAGTCGCCAGTATGGTAGGAAGGAGGAAGGAGAGAAAGAACAGAGTAGGAGTTTGAAATTTTTAATTCCCATTGCATTTAAACTCCACCAAATTGGTTAAAAGATTTGAATTGCAAAGAAATCAACAATCAAACCTTTGAATTTGCTGTTTGTTTTTCTTGAATACCTTTTGTCCATTATTCGAAGTTCCGGCCTAATTAGGGTGTTGATTGAACCATTTCGGAACTCGAACTAGCGCTTTCAATACTTTGATTTCCAAATACCCTAAAATTTTGTGAAATGGTGGAATGGCTAGAAATAAAAAGAATTCAAATTTTGAAGTTTGAATTGCTACGGCATATATGAGTTCCTTTATTGGTCGCTTGCCTTTTCTTCTACTATTAAATTCCCGACAACTTAATTAAATGCCCATGAACAATTTTTTTTTTAATTCTATACTTTGGCGCCATAAACGTGCTTATTTATCGGAGTGGTCGCGTTTAAACTTTTGAGGTGTCACAGCCCTCCCCCCTTAAGAAAATCTCGTCCCGAGATTTCGAAAAGAACGATACGATGAAGGAAATTGCGGATTACCTCAAGACAGATGCCATAAACTGAGGAAATTTAGATTGCAGGAATTCCTCGCTCTCCCATGTGGCTTCATCTTCGGAATGATTCGCCCACTGCACCTTATAAAATCTTATGGTTTTCCTTTGAGTTACACGATCCTTTTGATCGAGTATTTTGATCGGCATTTCCGGGTAGGTGAGATCATCTTGGATTATTTCAACCTCTGGAATAACCACTTCTTGGGGAAGTTTTAGGCACTTCCGAAGTTGGGACACGTGGAACACATTATGAACTCCGGACATATGAGGTGGTAGTTCCAGACGATAGGCCACGGGACCACATCTGGCGACAACTTTGAAAGGTCCGATAAACCTTGGGGCTAGCTTACCCCTAATGCCAAAGCGTTGGACACCCTTCGTCGGGGACACTCGGAGGTAGACGTGGTCATCCACCTCAAAGGTCAACGGCCGACGCCTTTTGTCTGCATAGTTCTTCTGCCGTGATTTTGCTGCACGCAAATTAGCCTGAATGAGCTTAACTTTCTCCTCAGCCTGAGTCACTAAATCTGGTCCGAAAACCATCCTTTCTCCTGCCTCAGACCAGTTTAGGGGTGTACGACACGGTTGGCCATACAGTGCTTCAAACGGGGACATTTTTATGCTTTCTTGATAACTGTTGTTGTAAGAAAACTCTGCAAATGGTAGACATTCTTCCCAATTTTGCCCATGAGACAGCACGGATGCACGGAGCATGTCCTCCAGAATTTGATTCACACGCTCAGTTTGTCCATCGGTTTGCGGATGATAAGCTGTACCGTGGATTAACTGAGTACCAAGGGCTTTATGGAATTGCTCCCAGAAGCGGTTTACAAATTGTGTACCCCGATCAGAGATGATGGTTTTTGGAACATCGTGAAGGCACATGATGCGGGAGATATACAGTTCCGCATACTTCTTTGCATTGTAGCGGGTGTACACTGGAATGAAATGGGCCGCTTTAGTCAGGCGGTCGACTATGACCCAAATAGAATCATGGTGTTGAGTGGTGAGAGGAAGACCAACAATGAAGTCCATACTAATGTCCTCCCATTTCCATGAGGGTATACTGAGAGGTTGTAATGGACCGGCACTTTTCAAGTGATCCGCCTTGACTTGCCAACATGTATTGCACTCAGAGACATACCGAGCGATTTCATGCTTCATTCGGGTCCACCAAAATTTTCTCCGTAAATCTTGGTACATCTTGTTACTACCCGGATGTATAGAGTACTTGGAGAGATGTGCTTCATCCATAATTTTCTTCCGCAGCTCAAAATTCTTCGGTACGACGAGGCGGTCGTTGAACCAAAGAACACCTTCTTCATCAAGGCGAAAACACTTCATCTTGTCACTGCCCATTCGAGCGCGAATTTTCTCCATGCCCTTATCAACCTTTTGTGCAGCCACCACTTCTTCTCGGAGAGTAGGGACAAGAGCCAAATTATACAAGGTTCCATGGGGAATGACACGGAGACTAGGCTCGTCTGGACTGCAACAAGGGGCTATGGCAAGGCTTTGAAGTGTACTAGGATTGTAGCAGGCTTTGCGACTGAGGGCATCGGCAACCACATTTGCTTTGCCCGGATGGTAATGAATTTCCAATTCATAATCCTTGATCAACTCTAACCACCTTCGCTGCCTCATGTTCAGAACACTTTGAGTAAAAATATACTTCAAACTTTTGTGATCCGTGTACAGACGTACAAGATTTCCCATGAGATAATGCCTCCATATCTTCAAAGCGTGAACTACTGCGGCGAGCTCTAGATCATGAGTGGGGTAGTTAAGCTCATGACGCCGCAGTTGCCGTGACCCGTAGGCAATGACACGTCCATCTTGCATTAATACACACCCTATACCAGTGCCCGAGGCATCACAATAAACATCGAATGGTTTGGTGATGTCCGGTTGAGCCAATACTGGGGCGGTGGTTAAGTGTTTCTTGAGAGTTCGAAAAGCCTCATCACAAGAATCACTCCAATAGAAAGCGACCCCTTTGTGAAGCAGTTCTGTCATAGGCTTGGAGATCTTCGAAAAGTTCGGAACGAACCGTCGATAATATCCAGCAAGCCCAAGGAAGCTGCGAACATCTTTGACGCACTTTGGGGGCTTCCAATCAAGCACATCTTTCACCTTGCTTGGATCGACAGAGATGCCTTCGGCGGAGATTACATGACCAAGGAACTGCACTTCTTTTAACCAAAAGTCGCATTTGCTGAATTTGGCGTACAGTTTATGTTCCCTCAGCCTCTGGAGAACAATACGAAGATGTTCCGCATGCTCTTCCTCCGACTTGGAATAAATAAGGATGTCGTCGATGAAGACCACGACGAATTTGTCCAGCTCGGGCATGAAAACGGAATTCATCAGATACATGAAGTGGGCTGGAGCATTGGTCAAACCGAAGGACATGACAAGGTATTCGTAGAGACCGTACCTTGTAGAAAAGGCAGTCTTGGGAATGTCCTCAGGGCGGATTTTTATTTGATGATACCCCGAGCGAAGATCAACTTTGGAGAAGACTTTGGCGCCCACAAGCTGATCGAACAGGATGTCTATGCGGGGCAATGGATATTTGTTTTTGATGGTGACCGCATTCAACGGTCGATAATCAACACAGAGCCTCAGGGTCTCGTCCTTCTTCTTCACAAAGATGGCGGGACAACCCCAAGGAGACGAGCTAGGTCGAATAAAACCCTTGTCTAACAACTCTTTTAGTTGAATTTTTAATTCGGCCAACTCATTCAGAGCCATCCTATACGGTCTTCTAGAGATGGGAGCGGTACCGGGCTGGAGTTCAATTTTGAACTCGACGTCCCGATCGGGTGGCAATCCCGGTAAATCCTCCGGAAAGACATCGAAAAACTCACACACCACTGGAATATCCTCCAACTTTTTACTGGAAACTTGATGAAGGCTGGGTGATTTGGGAGTGGGTGGTGCAACTTGAAAGGATATGGAGCCGTGTAAAGGGGAGTTTAATTGAATCTCTCGTGCAGAAATGTGCAACACGGCATTATGGTATACCATCCAACCCATGCCTAAAATTATGTCTATGCCATGATGGTCAAGAACGATGAATTGGGGTTTAAATATCTTTCCGCCCAGATTTAGTGGGGCTTGGTGGACTTTTAATGTGGTAGATATTTTTCCGGCGGGTGAGGTAATAATATAGGGTGTTTTGGTGATAGCGGTGGGAAGGCCACACCTTTGGACACACGCCCTACTAATGAAATTATGAGTGGCACCCGAATCAAATAAAACTAAGACAGGCTGTTCTCGAATAGAAAACATACCCGCAAGGACTTGTTCACCCTCTTGAACTTCCTCGGCCACAGTGTGATTGACGCGGCCCTGAGTAGGCGCATTCCCGCCAGGCTGGGGACGGGAACCGTTGTTGTTGCGGGGGTTGCCCTGCTGGGCATTACCCTGCTGACGTGGAGGTTGGCGGCAATCTTTAGCAAAGTGGCCGGGGCGACCGCAATTGAAACACGGCCTTGGACCCGTGTTGTTGTACTGTTGCGGTGGACGAGGAGCTTGAGTCATCTGCCTGTGACCCCCGGAGTTGAAGCTAGGCTGCTGCCCGAACTGGGGACCTTGGCGTACCATGGGCTGCTGGGAGGATGAGGGGCGATAACCTCCACCCGGTGGCATTGGAGCCTTGAACTTCTGACTCGTCGGGGAAGTGATAGCCAAACGGTACCTCTGGGGCGGCTGGTTACCAGAGGGACCCACAACTGCACGCTTGCGCTTCTTTTCTTCCTGGTGAGCGCGCGTAGCGTCCTCTTGAGTGATGGCAGCACTCACCAGGGTGTTGAAATTGGCGCTGTTGTGGAGGGCTAGGCGATCACGTAACTTGGAGTTTAGGCCCTTCATGAAACAGCTCCTCTTTTTGGCATCCGTGTCCACATGATGTCCAGCATACTGCGCCAGGTAATTAAACTTGCGCGAGTATTCAGGAACACTCATGTGGCCCTGACGCAGTTCTTCAAATTCGCGCGCCTTGCGCTGTATGTGGCCATCCGGAATGTGATGTGCCCTGAAAGCTTCGCGGAACTCCGTCCATTGCACTTGGTGGCCATCGGAAAGAGAGGCAGTGTAATTAAACCACCACGCTCTCGCCGGTCCGCGGAGTTGCTGAGCCGCGAAGAGAGTCTCTGATGCTCAGTGCAGTGAAGAAGCTCAAACTTGGACTCGATGGTGTGCAGCCAGTTGTCAGCGTCCAATGGGTCAGCGGCATCCGCGAAGGTTGGCGGATGGACGGCTGAGAAGTCACCATAGGAGCTCTCTGGCGGGGGTGCCTGTGCACGTTGACGACCACCCTGACGATTCTGCTCGATCAGAATCTGCATGAGTTGCTGTTGGGTGGCCATGGACTGTTCCCACATCCTTGGAGGTGGGGGCGGCGGTGGAGAAAGGTTAGAGCCACTAGCCTGGTCCTGCCCGCTCGATCCGCGAGTGCGTCCTGCCATCTGTCATAAGAAAACCTTCACTCCATTAGAGGATTGATCATGCGCTCGAATACACACAGGCCAACGGAATGCATCCAAACAAAGCATGACTGGATATATGTTATGACAATGGAAATAGGCAACACATGACTTGGATCACTTCATTACTGAGAAAGTCAACGGTGGCATACATGGAAGGGTACCCGCATTACATCCCGAAGTGGCCTAGCCACATTTTACAAAATTGCGTAGCGATACCGAGTCATAACTACGCTGCCCACGGGACGTATGCCCACTAATAACAGTTTGACACGGACTAAAGATACTACTAGGTCTTAAGTGCTAGTTGCCCACATATATGTGCGCAACCTAAGCCGCGATAGATGATTAGGGCACAGGGCTGTCAGCGTCGGAATGCATCTCCTCATCGTAGGGCGACGGGGGACGCTCGTTCTCCACGCCAGACATGCCTGACTCCTCATCAGGTGGGACATCTGGTGCCTGCATCGGCGGTGGGGCCTGATGCTGAAGAGCCATCTCGAGGTCCATCACGGCGTCCTCCCATTGAGCATGGATCTGCTCAATGGTCTGCTCGGCGGTGTGGAGCTGAGCGCGAACATCATGAAGCTCGTTCTCCGCCTCAAGCCTCAGCTCATCTATCCATTCGGCCTCAGCCTCGAGCCCGTCGACCTGCACCTTCAGGTCGTCGCGCTCACCCTCCAGCTCAGCGATCTGCTGATCGGCCTGGGCCTTCTGCTCCTGAAGTTGCTGCTGCAACTCCTCGACTTGGGCTTTTAACCCACAGTTCTCCGTTTTGGCCTTTTCTAACTTGTAGGAAATCTCAAGCCACTCCAGAAGCACTTTCAGACGCCCCTGCTCCTCTTCGGAACGGGACTGCTCCGCCTGTTCGCGAGCCTGGGCCATTTCCACAAGGTCGGCCTCGAGCTCCGCGATACGTGCTGCGAGGGCAGCACTGCTGTCGACGTCTGAAGGGGCCATCTGTCGAACCATGGAAAACAAGTAAATCCTCATCTCCAAAAGGAAACGAAAATTTTTGTACCATTATTCACAACTGCCCGAACGGAGGAAAAATGGCGATACTAACATTAACGGAACCGATAAGGGTGGAACTTGATTTCTGTCTCCCATGTGCAACGGAGGGACTCTCTCTCATGCATCTAAGGGTAGAATCATAAACCACCTCCCCCCTTAGGAAAAACCTAGAGAGTGGAGTTAAAAGGTGAAACCCTACAGATGCTACAGGATTTTTGGAGTAAGGGACGGACTGAACACAAGCGGTTAAAATTTTTATGTACTTCTCTCCTTGATTATTTTTCTTGATTCATTTACAGCTTCTTATTGCATTTATGGGGTTGAACCTTTTTAATTAGGTGAATTTTGGTACACATGCAGGAATGGAATAATGCCACGACCTATGCGTCCTCACCAACAGAAAAACCCTAATACGTCATCCTCGGTGGCACTACTCGTTCTCTCGAAACAAATCGTTTTCTACACGGTCTAACGATAGTTAGTGTACCTGCAGAAAATCACATCACAGAACAGGTATGCAATATGGCCATGATAGTCACGACTCATGGCAACCGGCGGCAACCAGTAACGCCTTGCCGTTAGCGGCCATGAAAAGCATCTCAGGCAAGATGGGTGAACCAGCAACGCGAACACCACGCGACCGTGAATATTATCCCACGGCAGGACTACGTACCTTCGTTGTAGTTCGTTGGTGCGTCGTTGCAATTATGTAACACATACCTCCGCGTAGTTCGTTGGTGCGTCGTTACATAAACATAAATCAACTTAAAGTAAAATGCATGAATGCAAAGTTAGCATTGCCACCTTCCTAACTATAACTTCTAATATGGGCTTTTCTATATCGTGCCTCACCGTAACGTAGTTTTTCAAAATACGCCTCGTTAATTAAAGTACTGATCCCCGAATGCCTCTGATACCACGTGTCGCAACCCCGTCCGATAAAATCGTACGGTTGCTCATCCAGGATCATTCAGGGTGCCACTTGGCGAAGCAAGCGACCATACAGTACAATAATTAACAAGGACACGTAACACATGATTTAAAGGGTACATTAATTCTTAATATTACAACATTGGTTCAGATAAATTAAGTGCGGAAACGTAGTTCGAAAACAAACGAAAGTCAGCGGAAGCTAATGATTACAACTCGGCGATACAATTAAGCACACCAGCTCACGTGTGCTTAATCTTCATAGGTCGGCGAAGCGGGAACCCACTCGAAGGTCCACTTCGAGGGTGCCTCCCCTTCCCAACCACCACAACCACACGAAGCATGGTTAGAAGAATCACCTGCAAAAATATTAATCCACAAAGCCTGAGCAACTAATACTCAGCAAGACTTACCCGTCAACGTGGTCATCTAATGACCGACCCCTAGAATGCAGGGTTATTGGTAGAGGTTGACCGGGTCTTGCGAAAACAGCACTAATATTCTATTCAAATTTTAGCCAATTTAACAGTAGTCACTGTGAGTTTACTAAATGTGCCGCTATTCTAACAACCAAGAATACATTACAACAAACAAAGTGAAATGTGCCTCTTTCATCATAATCCTCTATTTTCATATCGTTGCGGCGGAAAGGAGCAAGTGCTACTCTTAACCACGAGGAGTGGCAATTATAATTGATTTACATCCTGCAGGAGAAACCCGAATGACACGACACGTGCGCACTCAACTGAGTCACACGTGGCTACCTTTCGCAACATCGCGACAGTGTTGGCTCAACATCCATCCCTCCAAGGACATGGTCCTCCAGACGATGCCCTGCACCCCTGTACGGCCCCAAGCCTTTCCCACTAGCACAAGCCCAAGAAAACAAAAGCAAATTCATCCACCTTGCTGGTCCGTTCACCCAGAAAAAGGGATGGTCAATTGTCCAACAAAGCAAGGTGAGCTACATCGGTTTCCCGGTCCCATATACCAGTATGCACTCGGTACACACCTCAAACTTGACCAATGCAACTGCCCCCGATAGGGTTCCCAAATTTTAATCACAGTGGAGATCAACATATTGTCGACTTTTCCTCCTTTGAATAAACACGAGTAGTCTCCATGCTACTCGGCGATGCTACCGAATTCCTATCCTTAAGCATCGCATTCTATCGAGGGCTCTACCAAAATAATCCATAGGAACCCTACCAAGTCATGCAACTAGGTTTTCACGGCCATTTCCTCGAAACTTAATGCACAACAATTTCTACATCCATAGTGATAAAGAAAAACTTGTAAAACATAGGTGTGCACCGGGGCTTGCCTTGGTTTGCAGAAAAATCCGAGCACTCAAGCAAGAAGTTAGTCCCTGCGGGTGCTTCTTCTGGATTCTCGTTCACCGGCGGAAGTTCCTGGTCGGTTCCTATATGACGAAAATGCAGTGAATTGCTTAATAAAAATAGTCACAAAGCTTTTATTAAAGATTAACTAGTGTTTCATTATTAGGAATTAGGGTTAGGTCGATACTTTTCTTCGAGTATTAACCATTTCACACTTGCGACTATTAACCTAGGGTTAAAAATAAAACTTTTAATCATATCTCAAGATTATTTTTAATTGATGGTACTCACTGAAATATGAATTTTAAGCTTTGGTGGAGGCCTAGGTGATTTTTCTAGATTTTACAATAATTCATCGAAGTTCCTGTTATTGGACTTTATAAAATCAGGAACCATAGGTAAACCTTGGAATAAAATTATGATATTTTATGGTGTTACTCAGGGGAACCAAATCTACAACTTTGTTTTTGGGGTCTAACCGTTTTACTGATTTCTAAAATGTATTTTAGAAAATGGTATTTTAATAGGTAGATTGGGGTATTGTGAAAGTAATATATACAATTTGGTGGTCCTAAAATACCCATAAAATTCCAGCAGATGTGTTCTGCCATGAGGAACTTGTAGATCAAATTTCAGACTTAGCACTGCTCTACAATTTGAATTAAAATTCAAAAACAGAAAGGAGTATTTTAATTATTCCTGAAAATGTGTGGTCATTTCATAAAAAGTGTTTTAACAGAAATTTAATATTAGTCATGAGGTTTCTAAAAAGGTTTGGTTTGCTATTTTTGGATTAGTATTCTATTTTATACGAATTTTACAACTCTGTAGATTTCTCTGGAATTTGAATAATTTGAATTGAATCCGGGCCCGCCAGTCAGTGGCACAAGACAGAGGAGCGGCGCTAGGGCAACGCCCGACGGCGCACCACCGGTGGTTCTCGCCGGAGGAAAGGTCGGCGGCGGCTTCCATGGTGTCCACCGCACTCACCGCGAGTTAGAGAGTCCGTTTGATGAAGGAGGGGCGACGGGGCTCACCGGAGATACGCCGGCGACGGTGGACCTCTCACGGCAATGGCGGCGACGGCGTTCCGACGGCTCGACGGTCGGTGGGCGTCGGGGCTGAGCGCTGTGAGCTGCAGTGGGGGTCGGGGACGACGCTGGGCACGACGGGGATGAATGAAAGTGGCCGAAAGGTGGTCGTCGACGGTGAGGTGGCGGCTCGGCGGGTGCTCCGGCGATGGCACGGCGATTCCGTCACCGCTGCTTCACCAAAACCAGTGCGGTCAATTGAAATGGAACGAGGGCTACCCGAGGGTCGTGCCGATGGAAGGAATTGAAGAATGTCTCACCGGCGAGGAAGAATTTGACAGAGTGGCGACAATGGCGGTGCGGCGGCGCTCCGAGGAGGAATTGCCGGAGTTGGCTAGGGTTTCGGCTTTAGAATGGTTAATTGGGTGTGGGAGGGTGTAGTGGGTGATCTCGTGCGCGATGGAGGAGCTCGGTTTGGTTTGAATTGGAGCGGGGCAGTCGGTCGATTTGGGAGCAGGGCGGCGGCAATGGCGGCAGAGCAGCGGAGAAGAAGAGAGACAGAGGCGGGGAGGAAAATAAAACCGATGGTTGAGCGATTTGAAGTGCGCTGGGTCGTTTTGCGTACACGGGCAGCTGGCCGGACGGTGTTGCAGCGGCGTTCTCGGGGCCAATTGAATCGGCGGCCGCGGTTATGGAGACGACGGTCGCCGGTTCCCGTACGTGGGTAGGTTGCCGGCCGGGCAGAGCAGCGGCGTTCGCGGAGGCTCATCAAGTCGCCCGTCGGGTCTTCTCGGTTCTGCGCGGCTAGGGCGTAGGGTGGCGCTCCGGCGGGAGGAAGCGGCATGGGCTCTGTCCTTCGGCAGCCGCTGCACTGTACTGTGCTTCGCCCGACAACAGAGAGATAGAAAAACAGTCGCCAGTATGGTAGGAAGGAGGAAGGAGAGAAAGAACAGAGTAGGAGTTTGAAATTTTTAATTCCCATTGCATTTAAACTCCACCAAATTGGTTAAAAGATTTGAATTGCAAAGAAATCAACAATCAAACCTTTGAATTTGCTGTTTGTTTTTCTTGAATACCTTTTGTCCATTATTCGAAGTTCCGGCCTAATTAGGGTGTTGATTGAACCATTTCGGAACTCGAACTAGCGCTTTCAATACTTTGATTTCCAAATACCCTAAAATTTTGTGAAATGGTGGAATGGCTAGAAATAAAAAGAATTCAAATTTTGAAGTTTGAATTGCTACGGCATATATGAGTTCCTTTATTGGTCGCTTGCCTTTTCTTCTACTATTAAATTCCCGACAACTTAATTAAATGCCCATGAACAATTTTTTTTTTAATTCTATACTTTGGCGCCATAAACGTGCTTATTTATCGGAGTGGTCGCGTTTAAACTTTTGAGGTGTCACAGCTACAAGTTCAACAGTGAACATATTGATGGAGATGATATGGGTGAGAACAATAGGGCTAAAAGAACACCTGCTAAAGTTGCTTGGTATTTTCCAATAATACCTCGTCTAAAGCGGTTATTTGCTAACAAAGCAAATGCTGAGTTGATGCAATGGCATGAGAAAGGGCGCAGGAAAGATGGAAAGCTTCGACACCCGGCTGATGAAATTCAATGGAGGAACTTTGACAACAAATACAAGAACTTTAAAGCTGAATTAAGGAATATTAGATTGGGGTTGAGTACAGATGGGATGAATCCATTTGGAGACACAGGACACACACATAGTACTTGGCCTGGGACACTATGTATCTACAATCTTCTATCATGGCTGTGTATGAAGCGTAAGTTTCTTATGATGCCTTTGCTGATAAGCGGACCGACTCAAGTCGGTAATGACATTGATGTATATCTAAAACCATTGGTTGATGATCTTCTTGTACTATGGAACGATGGTGTACGAGTATGGGATGAGTACAAAAAAGAGATTTTTACTCTCTATGCTATGCTTTTTGTAACGATCCAAAATTTGCCGACTCTTGGTAGCATATCAGGACAACTCACAAAAGGATACAATGGGTGCATATGGTGTATGGATGAAACTGGTGGCATATGGTTAAAAAACTGTAAGAAAGTGGTATATATGAGTCATCGTAGGTTTCTACGTGCAGATCACCCATATAGAAGAAATAGAACAGCTTTTGATGGCACAGTCCAGAATCGTCAAGCTCCTAAGGTTCGTGATGGGAAACAAGTATTCAAGATGGTACAAAATCTAAAGGTTGTCCTTGGAAAGGGAAAAGGAAGTATAAAGGCTCCACCTGATAGTTTGTTCAAAAAGAGATCAATATTTTGGAACCTTCCGTATTGGAAAGACTTAACAGTCCGTCATGCAATTGATGTCATGCACGTGGAGAAGAACGTATGTGAGGTAGTGGTTGGTACCTTGCTTAACATACCTGGCAAGACAAAAGATACACTGAAAGCATGTTTGGACCTAGAGGATATGAAACTCAGAAAGGATCTCCATCATACAGTCCTCGAAAATGGGTCAAAGAAACTTCCAACAGCTTGCTACACCCTTAGTAAACAAGAAAAGATGAGCCTATGCGGTTGCTTGCATGGGATAAAAGTTCCAACTGGTTACTCTGCCAATGTCAAGAGACTGGTGAACGTGAATACACTGAAGTTCCGCTTCAAGAAGTCCCATGATTGTCACATGATGATGGTTCAACTACTGGCTGTTGCAATTAGAGGTATTCTACCAGACAAGGTCCGAGATACAATAATAAAACTTTGCTCATTTTTTCAATGCAATCTCTCAAAAGGTCATTGATCCGAGGAAGCTAACAAAGTTACATGACGATTTGATTAACACTATGTGCAACCTTGAGACTATTTTTCCTCCTTCCTTTTTTGACTCAATGCCGCATCTTCTCACGCACATTGTTCATGAGGTGAAATACCTTGGTCCTGTGTTTTTGCATCAGATGTATCCGTTTGAAAGATTCATGACGGTTCTCAAAAAGTATGTTCGTAACCGAGGTCGTCCAGAAGGTTCCATGGCACAAGGCTGGGCAACAGAGGAGGTTATTGAGTTTGCTATTGACTATATGGATTTAAAATCAATTGGTTTGCCGATATCAAGACATGAGGGGCGACTAAAAGGGAAAGGAACACGAGGACACAAAACAATCAATGTCAACGACTATGTTTCATTCATCCAAGCACATTTTTGCATTCTTCAACAGTCCGTAGTGGTGGGCCCATATGTCAACAAGCACGTACAAATGCTATGGACCAAAAATCCAAAAAAGTCAGAGGACTGGATTGCAAAGGAACACAGAGATAATTTCGGCACTTGGCTGCGATTACATATGATGAAAATAGTTCAGAACGATGAAAAGAGTGCAGATGAGGTACTATTGGAATTGCTAGCTAACGGGCTGTCAACTATGATCCATACATATCAAGCGTATGACATTAACGGCTATACATTTTACACAAGGACGCAAGACACCAAAAGCTGTAACCAAAATAGCGGTGTTCGCATTGATGCCTATGATTGTGATGGGAAAAACGAGACCTACTATGGCTTCATAGACGAGATATGGGAACTTCAGTACGAAGAAAACTTAAAGGTCCCTCTGTTTCGTTGTCAATGCGTTGTACTACCACATGGACTAAAGATCGACAAGTAGGGTATGACAAACATCGATTTCAAATTTGTCGGCTATAGAGAACAACCATTTGTGCTTGCCAAAGATGTCACACAGGTCTTCTATGTTAAGGATCCAAATTCTTGTAACAAAGAGAGCGCCATATCGTTCTACAAGGAAAAAGAAATATTATTGGTGTTGAGGATGTTATCGATGAGGAAGACTACAATCAATTCGATGACCTACCTCCATTCGAAGACGAAGCTATCATTATTAGATGAAAGAAACAAGTTTTCATGTAATATTTAACTAACTATTATACTACTTGTATCCAAAATTAATACCAGACAAGTAGGGCACTCCCCTGCTTTTATCTTAGAACAAATTACTTCTCATATCATGCATGGTACTGTTGTAACAATTTTCACGTAGTGGTTCTTTCAAAAAATTATTCAACATTTACAGGGATTTTATTAAGTAATTAATAAGCTTCAAGTATTCAGTGAGGAGATAGTCATATTTAAAAAATAAAGAGAGGAGAGCTTTTTTCCTTTTACAAAAATTTAAAATTCTACTATCAATACCGGTTCCAATTTAGAACCGACATTGATGAAGTATCAATGTCGGTTGCACCTCGAACCGACATTGATACTGCTCTATCAATGCCGGTTTCACAACAGAACCGACATTGATAGTGGAATATCAATGCCGGTTCAATACTGGAACCGGCATTGATATGGTGGAGTATCAATGCCGGTTCCACTTGAACCGGCATTGATATTCCTCTATCAATGCCGGTTCTAGTGGAACCGGCATTGATAGAGTAGTATCAGTGCCGGTTCTTAGTGGAACCGGTATTGATAGTGAAGTATCAGTGTTGGTTTGTTGCGAACCGGCATTGATGCTGTGTTTTCATCAAAAGTTATAAGACCCGCCCGCGCCCGTTCCTCACTTTCACCAAAACAAAGTCGATCCCTTCGTGCCTCTTCCTGTTCCTGCCGGCAACCCTGCTGCTATCACCCACCGCCGCTGACAATCCCACTCGCGGCTGCCTCCGATGCTCCCGCTCTCGTCCGCCCCCTCTGCCGCACACGCCGCCGCCTCTACCACCCGCGCAGCCGCCGGCCCTGCCACCTCTGCCGCTCGCGCCCGCTGTCCCTGCTGCGCACTCTCGACCGCCGGCGACCCTACGGCTCTCTCCCACCACCGCCGACGCTAACACTCGCGGCCGCCGCCTCTGCCGGTGAGATTTCTTTTTTTACCAGCACATTGGGATAAGGAGGTCGCGATCGTTGGGACAAGGTCATCGGGAGTTTATGAGTCAATTTTGATCATTTTGAGCCCTTGTTTCACTACAGTGTATACTTGGACCAGATGTAAAGCTGTTGCCTTGTGACCATGAGCTTTTAGGTTTCAGTGTAAAGTTTGGATTACTTTTAGGTTCAATTGTGATGAATGGGACGATTGGTTACTTTTAGGTTGTATTTAAGCAATGCTTCAGCAGAAATTCATTCTAAAATCTCATGAGCACATGCTGCAACAGGGGGCTTATAGCCTAGAAGAACAATAATGGACGCCTGAAAATTAAAAAGCATTGCTTAAATACAATCATTTTTTTGTGCTTGCAGATTTTAAATTTGTGGTCAGTAACACAAGTCATGTACCAAGTTACATTGTACTAATACCTGATTGTTGGTACAAAAATGGGAGGGAAGCAACATGAAAACAGTACAAAAGCTTTGTGAAGTATAGTGCTTGTAGTGTCATGGATATAGCCTTGTGAAGTATAGTGCTTGTGAAGTCCTGGATATAGCCTTGTCAAGTCCTCAATGTAAGTCCTTGTAGTATAGATTACCTCAAAAACCTTTTTGATAAATGTGGGGAAACATTGTTTTGCACCCTTCGGCACTCTTCCACGGTTGGTAGTATAGTACTTTGTGGCATGTCCTGTTGTCAAGTTGCTGATATAAAATTAATGGTTCATATTTTTCTATAAATAAACAAACTCATGTTTCATTTGTTGTAGGAATGCCACGTAAAACACGAGTACCCCAACCCATCGAGGGTCCAGATCATAAGCTACATGAAGCCATTGGGGATGATCGGATGGATAGGCCAAGTCAGCACCCCTTGCAACATATTCAAGCGCCAGATGGAGAGTATAGTGATGAGGATGTACATGGAAGCCCAAGTGATTACCTCAACTTCGAGCAAGGTGCAATTGCAAATGAAGATGGTGATGGAGAGGATCAGGGGGGAAGAGGACGTGATGGTGATGAAGAGGGTCATCACAATGAGAGCCTAACCACACAAATCAAGCGTGGGCGTGGTCCGAGCAAACTCCCTGATGGGCATTTTACCATCACACATGTCCACCAAAACGGGGAACCCCTTGAACCTAAGCGTGCGGCAACTATATGGAAGACAACAATTGGAAAGCTCGTAAGAGACCATGTGGCCATAACTTATCAATTTTGGAGGAAAGATGCAAGTGTCGATAAGTATGCAGTGCCCAATAGTGTTAAAGAGTTTCTATGGCAACAGCTGATGGACAAGTTTGAGTTCCCGACTGGATGTGACATGGAGGTAGTGAAGCAGAGGGCCCTTTCCTCATGTGCCCTTTCTTTCAAAACATTTAAGGGTATATTATATAGAAAATTTCACTTGCAAGGTCTCACACCAGACTGGAATCAATATCTAGCAGTGAAACCTTTTTGGAATGCATTCATAAAGTATAAGGATTCGGCTGAAGCTCAAGCCGTCAGTCAGAAAAACAAGACAAATGCAAAGAAGAACCTGTATCCCCATCGAACAGGATCACGGGGTTACGCAGGCAAAGAAAGCCAATTTAAAATGATGGAAGAAGAGGTAATCCACTTGGGTGGTTCTCCAGTGACGCTTAACTGGAACCCTCGATGTAAGAGGTTTTTGTGGGCTAGAGGAGTTACTTATCACCCGAGGGAGAATTAATCTTCAAGGACGAGCGGGATAAACATCTAGCTGAACTTTTAGCAAAAGCCAACTCTGAATCTTCGGAGGGTACTTTCAAGCCGCATAGGGATTACGATGAGCTAACCTATGCATTGGCAAATAAGGAGCATCCGGACCGTACAAGAGCCTTTGGTAATAAGTCTTAGAATATTGCAATGCAATCAAACGCTGATAGCTATAGACAAGATGATATCATGCTCATATTAAAAAATGAGAGGCGAAAGACAGCTGAGATGATACAACAGGAAATAGCCAAAGCTAGAAGCGACTGGGAAAGGCAATCAAATGCTACAAGTCAAATTGGTAATCGGAGTACTTGTGCATCCACACCATTGGTAGAAGAGGACAATGCTCATTATGCCATTGATGACCTTAAAGAGAGTGTACCATGCAAGTTGGTTTCGTCTCTATTGGGTGACCCGATTATGGTGGGTTCTGGGTTGGCCGAGCCTACAGATGAAGGGACTACCTTCAATGGTCAGCCGATACTAAAGGGGTATGCAATGGTACATTTGGACAGTGTAACCCCGGCTGGCTGTAAATTCAAACTGGAATTCCCTGGACAAACGGGTGAAGTTATGCTTAAAAAGAATGTTGGCTCATACGTGTTGTGGCGAAAGCGTGACATCGTGTTTGGTGACTTGGACTCTGATAGTAATTCAAGCTCCGCACATTTGCCGCACGAACGAGGCCAAGATGAAATGCCGCAACAACAACCATCACCCAAGAGCCTAGACGACGCCGAGCAGGCAGATTCATCACATCAGCAGTTGTCACCCGAGAGGCTAGAGGCAACCAATGTGGCAACCTCATCACAACCGTCGCCTAAGAGGTTAGGGGTGACAAGAGCAGCAACATCATTACAACACCAACCGTCCCCCAAGAGGTTAGCCGTACAAAAGCGACCAGCTTCCCAAATGCAACAAGGAAGACTGGGAAGGCCCACTATGTCACCACAGCAAGGCAAGAAACCTCATTCAGCACGACCTAAGAAAGCACAACCTAAGCTATCTTATGAGAAGACCGATGAGGAACTTAATGAATCGGTGCGTGCTGATGTCACAAAGTTTTTTGAGATGCCAACAATTCCTGAGAGGACAGAGGCCGATCGACAGAACGAAGTTAGCTTTCTACGGACGTTGAGCAAGCCTCCTCGAGGTTCACCAACTAACTTTGCACGCATAATATATAAAAAGTCTTGTAGGCAACGGTCAAATGAGATTCTAGAGCAGAGAAGCCAAGAGCAAAATCTTGATGAATTTCTTACCAGTGCTGGAATAACAAAAGATTAATATATGGATGAATCGAGGATCGAAGTTGCCAAGCCTACCCGTAAGAGTTTTGTTCTTGGTGAACCAATGGTTGATGAATTTTTGTTTGATGAAAGCACGCAAACACGGAATTTTCATAGCTGGTACATGGAACAAGCAAAAGATGGTAGAGAGATGTTTGTATTTCGATACAGACACAAAGATTTTTTACATGGTGATGGTGAGGAGTATGTCTCTTGAGATGAAGTGTATTAATTATTGCAAGGAGATGCTCTTGGAGCTCAACTCATCTGTTTGTGGGCATTGTAAGTCACGTCTTTGTCTAGTTCTGAGTATATTTTGATGCACCCTATCTACTTAATCTTAATTATTTTGATTTTTTGTAGAATGATTTTAAAAATGTGTGAGGACAAGAAAATCAAAGATACTGCTATAATGGACCCATTACGTGTAAACGAAACCATGGTATCTTCTCAGCCGAAAGAGACAGAGGAATACATATTCGGCTTTCTCTTGACATCACAAAACAAAAACAAAATTTTACTACCTTACAATTTTGGGTATGTGTTCATCACTTATGAATAACTGTTATATACACACTTCACTTTGTTTATTACTTATGAATAATCATTTGCTATGATTCTTTTGTCTTTTTTAGTTTCCATTGGGCCCTTTTTTCGATTGACATAGCGAATAGCAAGGTCATTATCAGTGACTCCAAAAGGAGACCACAAACAGATTGGAAGAGTCTCAAAGATATCTTACAAAGGTAAATTCATGGTTTTATTTTTTATTTGTTATATCATGAACACTAATTATAACTTCTAAGAATATATGTACAGGGTGTATCACAGATATGTTAAGACTAATGGGAGGTGTCTTCCATTCACAAAAGATCTCCGGTTCGAAATTAACTTGAATTGTAGGAGACAACCTGATGGAAACAATCAGTGTGGCTTTTATGTATGTCTCAATATGATTGAACCCGTTAAAGAAGCTATGTATTCGTCCGTCCATCCGAAGGACTATGCAAACTTCACAGTTGACGTAAGACCAACATCATGTTTAAACAACTTTCAATTTGCACATGTGAAAAATGATTGACTTTGATTACTGAAATTGCAGGTAAATGATCGAACCGAAGGAATCTCACCACAAAGAATTCTAGCAGTTTAGGAACAACTTCTAGGATTTATCGATCAACACGTCATTTCAGATTCCGGTGTCTTTTATGTGTCCATATATGGCCAACAACAATCAAAATCTATGTCACAGTCTTCTAAAAGATCTACGCCAGCATCTTCAAAATACAAGAAGCGTAATTAAGTTGCATCACTTAGTTACAAAAAAAGGTTGTGAGGCCTATGTTGTGTGAGAGTTTTTGTTACTCCTGGTGTTTGTATGTAAAACTTTGTATATAGTACATGTGTTCATCAAAAAATATTTCTGAGATTTATAGCTGCTACTAATTTCTGTGACTACTATCTATATTTATGATATGATGATGATACTTTCAGATGTCAATAGTGATGCTACTGCTAATTTGAATTTTTAACTTTTATCATGGAACAAACCATCAATACCGGTTCTTAACAACAACAGACACTAATAGACTAGTTATCAGTGTCTGTCGTTGTTATGACCGGTACTGATGTTTAACTATTCGTACCGGTCCACAACTGGAACCGGTACTGATGTTTAACTATCAGTACCGGTGCACAACTGGAACCGGTACTGATAGTTAAACATCAGTACCGGTTCATAACTGGAACCGGTATTGATAGTTATTTATCAGTACCGGTTCACAACGGGAACCGGTATTGATAATTTGAGTTCCAGTACCGGTTCATGTTGTGAACCGATATTGATGATCTGCTTATCAGTATCGGTTGTATACCGGCATAGATAAGTCAATATTATCAGTATCAACATATTGCAATCGACCCAAAAACCGGTATTGATGAAAGTTATGAACCGGTAGTGATGAGTCTTTTTGTAGTAGTGGTATTAGCCATACAGTCATGAACGCTGGCTCTGGGCACTGGTACTGGACATACATTAGGCGTTTTAAGGTTGGCCCATACAGAATGTTTCATTGCTTAGACTGTTCTTTTTTTCTATAAATGAAAATTAAGATAACCGACTGATAGTTATTATGGGAGTAGCGCATAAGTACGTATTGAGCCCCCCGAGCGTGCGACTTGTACATGTAAAATTAGAGAAAATCTTTGTACGCAGGTTAGTAATAAAGAGAGTATGAGGGTAAGGAGAAAATAATTCCCCTGGCTGGTACGTGACTCGGCAGTCTGTACTTGTAGCGCCTCCTTCTTGGCCGCGTTGCTGAATTTGTCAGATTCGGTCAGACGTGACGGAGTTGGTCTCTGGTTGTTGAACTCAGCAAGTCGACGAGTGGTATGTGGAGCTGTGTGACACCCCAAAAATTAAACTCTCAATTCAATAAATAAGCAAGTTTAGGGTGGTAAAATGAAGGGCTAAAAAGATTCGTTATCGCTTAATAAAGCAGAGGGATTTAAATGAATGACTACAAATCAGCGGAACTTAAATGGGTTATTGATACTTCTGGTCATGTTAAATTATTGCAAGTCTATTAACTTTAGTTAAGTGGTAAAGAGAGCACAAAGACCTAATTGCCATAGGGATATCGGAATAATGATGCTAGAAAAGAAAAGTTTACCGGAGGGCTTAAAAAAAATTCAAATAACAATTCAAATTTAGATTTTGAATTCTACACATTCCTAGCCTTTCCACTAACTTCGCAAAGTTTTTGGGGCATTTAGCAATCAAGATTATTGAGGGCGATTGTTCAAACTCCGAAATTGTTTAATCAAAACCCTAATTAGGTCGGAATTTCAAATAATAGACAAAAGTATTCGAGAAGCACAAATAGCAAATTCAAAAATTTAATTCTAATTTCCTTTATTTGTCAAAACCATTCAACCATTTTAGTGGAGCTTCAAATGCAATTGAAATTCAAATTTCAAATTTCTACCCTAAATTTTCTCTCCTTCCTCCCTCCCTTCTGTCCTGCCCCTTTCTTTCTTTTCTCTGTTGCCGGACGGGTACAGTACCAGCGCTGTCAAGGAGCAGGGCCGCCATACCGTCTTCTCCCGCGGAGCGTCGCCCTACGCCGTAGCCGAGGCTAGCCCGACGTGCGCCATTACTTCCCTCCGCGAGCGCCGCTGCTCCGTCAGTCCGGCGAGCTACCCACGTACGGGAGTGATCGACCGCCTTCGTCCTCGCCGCGGCACCAATTAAATTTCCCGAGCGCGCCGTTTCTCTGCCGTCCGCCCAACTGCCCGCGTACGGGAAGCCGTCGGCCATCATCATCGTGCTGCACACGCACGCTCAACCCATTCCAGTGCGCTGCTATATCTCCTCCGTTGCTCTACTATTCTCACTCCCCGCCCATTCTCTCTTCTTCCTCACTGCCCTACCGCCATTGCCGCCACCAGAGCTCCCGCGTCGACTGAACACCCCACTGCACTCCGACTATAACCGAGCCCTCCAACGTGTACCAGATCACTCACCATTCCCTTCCACGTCCGTTTAATCGCTCCCGAGCCTAAACCCTAGTCAACCCCAGCAAATCGTTCTCGGAGCGCCGCCGTAACCGCCATTGAAGCCGCCCCGTCAAATTCTTCATCGCCGGTGAGAGCCTCTCCAATTCCTTCCGTCGGCGAGGCCCTCGGGTAGCCCTCGTCCCGTTTCAATTGACTGCAGCGGTTTTGGTGAAGCAGCGGTGACGGAATCGCCGCGCCATCGCCGGAGCACCTGCTGAGCCGCCACCTCACCGTCGACGACCATCTTCCGGCCAATTTCACTCTTCCTCGCCGTGCCCAGCGACATCCCCGACCTCTGCTGCAGCTCACGGTGCTCGACCCCGACACTCACTGACCGCCGAGCCGTCGGAACACCGCCACCGCCATCACCGAAACCGGTCCACCGTCGCCGGCGTACCTCCGGTGAGCCCCGTCCCCACTCCGTGATCAAATGGGACCTCCGAGCCGTGCTGAGCGTGTTGGGCACCACGAAAGCCGCCGCCGACTCCCGCTCCGGCGAGAACCGCCGGTGGTGCGTCATCGGGAGCATGCCCTAGCGCCGCTCCTCTATTCTGTGCCACTGGCAGGCGGGCCCGGTTTCATTTCAAATTATTCAAATCTCAGGAAAATTCACAGAGTTGTAAAATTCATAGAAAATAGAATACTAATCCAAAAATAGGAAACCAAACCTTTCTAGCAACCTCATGACTAGAACTAAATTTCTGTCAAAACACTTTTTATAAAACGACCAAAAATTTTCAGGAATAATTAAAATACTCTTTTCTGTTTTTGAATTTTAATTTGAATTCTAGAACAGTGATAAGGCTAAGATTTGATCCACGATTTCCTCATAGCACCACACACCTACTGGAAGTTTATGAGGATTTTAGGACCACAAAATTGTATATAATACTCTCACAATACCCCAATCTGCCTATTAAAATGCCATTTTCTAAAATACATTGTAGAAGTCAGTAAAAAGATTAGACCCCAAAAACAAAGTTGTAGATTTGGTTCTCCTGAGTAACACCATAAAATCACATAATTTTATTCCAAGGTTTACATATGGTCTCTGATTTTACAAAACCTAATATCAGAAATTTTGTTGAATTTTTATAAAATCTAGGAAATTCACCTAGGCCTCAACCAAAGCTTAAAATTCATATTTCAGGGAGTACCATCAATTAAAAATAATCTTGAGATATAATTAAAAGTTTTATTTTTAACCTAGATAAATGGTCGTAGTCATTAAACAATTAATACTCGAAGCAAAGTGGCGATCTAACCCTAATTCCTAACGATGAAACCCTAGTTAATATTTAATAAAAGTATTGTGACTCTTTTCATTAAACAAGTTACTGCATTTATGTCATATAGGAACCGACCAGGAACTTCCACCGGTGAACGAGAATCCAGAGGAGGCACCCGTAGGAACTAACTTCTCGCTTGAGTGTGCTGACTATTCTGCAAACCAAGGCAAGCCCCGGTGCAAACCTATGTTTTATAAATTTTCTGTTTACCACTATGTGTGTAGGAATTGTTGTGCATTAAGTTTCGAGGATATTGCCGTGAAAACCTAGTTGCATGACTTGATAGGGTTCCTATGGCGTATTTTGGGTAGAGCCATCGATAGAATGCGATGTTTAAAGGACAGGAATCCGGTAGCACCCGAGTAGTATGGAGACTACTCGTGATTTAATCAAAGAAGGAAAAATGTCGAGCAACATGTTGATCTTAATTGTGATTAAAATTTGAGAACCCTATCGGGTGCGGTTGCATTGGTCAAGTTTGAGTTGTGTACCGAGTGCATACTGGTGAATGGGATCAGGAAACCGACGTAGCTCACCGTGCTTTGTTGGACAATTGGCCATCCCTTTTTCTGGGTGAACGGACCAGTAAGGTGGATGAATTTGCTTTTGTTTTCTTGGGCTTGTGCTAGTGGGAAAGGCTTGGGGCCGTACAGGGATGCAGGGCATCACCTGGAGGACCATATCCTTAGAGGGATGGATGTTGAGCCAACACTGTCACGATGTTGTGAAAGGTAGCCACGTGTGACTCAGTTGAGTGTGCACGTGTCGTGTCATTCGGGTTTCTCCTGCAGGATGTAAATCAATTATAATTGCCACTCCTCGTGGTTAAGAGTAGCACTTGCTCCTTTCTGCCGTAACGATATGTAAATGATGGATTTATGATGAAAAATGGCTGTCATAAATTCTGAATTGTTGTGCTGAACTCTTGATTGCTTAGAATAGTGGCAAACCTAGTATGTTAATAATGAAGCCTGTTAACTTGGCTAAAAATGGAATAGACTATTAGCGCTGTGTTTCGCAATACCCGATCAACTTCCACCATATCTCCTGCATTCTAGGAGTCGGTCATTAGATGGCCACGTTGACGGGTAAGCCTTGCTGAGTATTAGTTGCTCAGGCTTTGTGGATTAATATTTTTTGCAGGTGATTCTTCTAACCTTACTTCGTGTGGTTGTGGTGGTTGAGAAGGGGAAGTACCCTCGGAGTGGACCTTCGAGTGGGTTCCCGCTTCTCCGACCTACGAAGATTAAGCACCTATGGGCTGGCGTGCTTAATTGTATCGTCGAGTTGTAATTATGAGCTTCCGCTGACTTTCGTTTGTTTTCGAACTACGTTTTCGCACTTAAATTATCGGAACCAATGATGTAATATTAAGAATTTATGTACCCTTTAAATCATGTTTTGTGTGTCCTTGTTAATTATTGTACCGAATGATCGCTTGTTTCGCCAAGTGGCACCCCAAATGATCCTGGATGAGCAACCGTACGATTTTATCGGACGGGGTTGCGATAAGCTGTGCCACCCAGTGGATGAGTAGCCGGGTTTTTGGTCGGTAAAGAACATTGCTCATTGAAGCACAGAACTGCTGAGGATAATCGTGGTGCCAGTGGGAGAATGGGCGAAGAGGTCAGACGTCCCGTCAGGGCATGCACGTATGCGCGAGCCATCAGACTTGAACTTCTGCTGCATGCTGAGCCATGATTGGTTGTTGATGGATTTGACGAGTTGCTGATACGCTTCAAGCTGATAGTCAACCTCGAAGTCAGCCGAGTGGGCGAGTGCTTGAAGGCTTGATGAATCTTCAAGCCACGAAGGGGTCAGATCATCAGAGCGCTGATTGGCCGCCCGCGCCTGGAACTCAGCTCGCATTTGTATTCGTTGCCTCGCGGGACTCGCCGGAACGACGCTGAGTGGTTCCCAACTTGTTGACTCGTCGATTTGTCGGAGATCTCGCCGAACCACCGAGTATGCCTTGGCCCCGATGGCGGATGGTTGAAGACGTGTATGCAATCCTATGCAGCTGAAGAAACTTTTGTTATCCACGAGCAGTGGATTTTGGAGCTCATGCCGGACCAATGAACTGGTCTAGAGATTAGAAACATGTTGAATATGCCACGATTTTCCTACTCATCGCAGCGCCGGATGATATAAGATATGTTGACTTCACGTGTGTGGCCTGATAGTCGCCGGATTTCCGCAGCCGTGTCGACTGTGAGAACTTGTTTAATGACTGGCCGGATCATCGAGATCACGTCCTGCTGATATTGCTGCCTTGTCTTGGACTCGCGTTCCCGTACGCCAGAAATCATGCTTAGGCCTAACACGCCCTTAATCTGTTGTTGCATGTATCGTCCGGACTCTGCGTGGTAGAAGTCGTGGAGCCCGATCCCGCGAGCTTACCGAGTTGTAGGCTGCGCCGTCAAGATGCCGAGTTACGGAAGCTCGGATCGTGACGAGGGTACGTGGCCCGCCATTGGTCGCGGGACCTCATGCACGATTTTCCCAAAAGGCCAGTCCCGTGCGCAGGGAGGACTCCACATGTGTGTGAATTCAGTATGCAAGATATATCATCCGGTGAGTAATTAATCATTAAATAGAGAAAATATTGTGATAAGGAAAGAGGAGGAAAGGATAGTTTCCTCTGAGTAGTTCATTCCACGGAAGATGAGATCCCCGCCAGGAGGAGTGACGAAGCGCCAAAAAAGAGTAGTTGTTTTTTGTTGGGAATTGTGCTGTTTTTTTGCTATAGATGGCCTCCCCTTTATACTGCAGGTCGCAAAGGGACTTAACCGTAATTGTCCAAGGCTATAGAAATATATTTGATAAAATAAGCTAGAAAAATAGGAAAAGATAACATAGTGGGCCGGGCTCCCGCGGGTCAATCCTCCTTCGCGCCAGCTCGATCCTTTGCTCCACACTTTCATCGGCCTTACCATGCAGCCGATTCGTCTTCGCTTGCCTAAGTCCAATCGCTCCTGAGCCGACGCGGCTGACCTGTGGGTCATACTTCAGCTGGTTCATGGGTCGAGTCAAAATCACAATGGTGAAATATCATAAGCTCAAGGAGGAAAGAACAATGGTAATGGATGCCTTTGAGAGGCATGCTAGAGGAAGAACCATTCACAATGAGATTGTATGCTACAACCTCACCAACAACGTCTCACATAGAATCCTAGGCTCCTACCCCTCCGCCATCGAGACCATTGATAAGGATGAGACAATCCCCTCATAGGTCGCACCACTCTTGACGGATGACTACTATTGTGAGAAGTGTTGCCTTAACGGACAGTATCAAGGAATGCCCCAAGGTGAGTGGTTCCAAAATTTTTTCTAAGGCTAACCTCTTCCATTACAATGTGAACTACAAGCTCTTCGAGGACAAGCATGGCAAGGTGAAGGCTATGGCACTTGGGCCACCTTGATGGTAAGAGGAAGGTTAAGAACGACCTCAACGTGCTATCTACTCAAGAAGGAGGTATCCTAGTGTAGTGTTTTTTTCTTGTTATTGCATTGCATTGTAATTAGGACTCCTTTGTAGACTAGAATTGTTCCATGTATCATGTGTTAATAACTAAAAGATAGCAATTTCCACGAGGGTTTGTTTGAGTTGGTGGTTTGGTTCACTCAAGGCAAGGGTATGGCACATTGTAAGTAAGCTTGAGTTGGGTTCAAACTTGGCATTGCTAGGTTTCCTTTATGAAATGTTTTAATTTTACTTGCATACAAATGGCATATATATTGCACTTACAATTCCTGCCTGTTCATGCATTGCATATAGGCAATCCACAAAGGAGGTGACACACTTGAGATTCATGGTGACTACATTATTGTCTATTTTTGCATCTCAAAATATGTGCTGAAAGAAATTGTTGTACTTGACGCCCTTGGATCACATTCAAACGAGCCTTAAGGTTAAAGCTACTTATGTGGCTCATAAATAGTGGTCCATACATTCCCATTTGAATTTTCACCTCTTTTGTTTCTCCATTTGCTTGGTTCTTATTGGCTCTTATTCGGAATTGAGAAAACTATATGCCAAAGGTAACCTACTTGCAAAGGAGTGTTTGAAAGTTCCCAATTCAGTCCATGTGTGTGTTTTATTTTGAGTTAAGTAAGGACACATAGACTCAAAGTGAACTTCCTTGAAAATTCATTGAACTCACAGTTTTTCCAATCGTCGTACCATACGACTACTAGAATATGAAGCGCCGCTTGAGATTTCTTCACCCCCTCAAGCAATTGTTGTACCATACAACAAGGTTGTCGTACTACACGACGGTCAGAAAAATCGCGTGGATCTAGCCCACCCATTGATCCCCCACATTCAGCTTCTCGCAGGCGCACCTGTCCCTCCACGCTAAAGCCGCTCCGCTGTTCATCGCCGCCTCTCCACACCGCCGTGCATACCGCCACCATGCTCGCGCTGTGCTCGCCCCGAGCCGTCGTGCCACCCACGCAGGTCACACGACGTTGTGCCTCACCGCTGCGTGCCTCCATGCCGGAGCTCCGCTCCCCTGCGCCCTCCGTTGTCGTCAGCACGCCACCTCCACGCACGCACAGAGCAGACGCCTAGCCTGGAACCCTAGGGCAGGTGCCCTGCCAAGCGCCACCGTTTGTGCCCTATTTCGATGATCGCCGGTGATCGACGATGATCGGAGTTCCCTTCTCGACGGCTTCGTGCTTCAGGATGCCCAAGGTATTGATCCTATCCTGCTTTTCATTGATTAAGCCCCAAATTCCATGTTTTGTTATCACACAGTGTACTCATTTGTATGCTCTAATAAAAGTTGAATCTTTTATTGTAATTCTAGTCCCTTGATCACTAGTTCGTAGTCTAGTGTAGCATTGGGTGTCTTGCTCTTGGTTAGATGCTTCATTGATGAATTCTTTCACCTAAGTCACATTGCTTATTGTCGACCAAAAATTGTGACTTTAGGGTCGTTCGATGTCATTGTTGCTCATAATTTCTTAATTTGAACAATGACACGACCTTGATTGCACCGCTAGGACTTCTTGCTTATTTCTTACCTACGGTGCTTTGCTACTAGCTGTTTTAGGTTTTGCACACCTACTCTACCTATACTTTGTGTAGTGGACAACCCAAAGTGTCAGATATGGACCAGGATCCTAGTGACAGGAAGGAGGAAGGCTGTCTAGAAGATACCTAAGTCCAAGGAAGAGAAGCTTGCAGAGAGAGCTATACTAGCTGCAGAGGCTACCTCCATAACTAGAGGATTCACGATCAGAGAGACACAGCAGCAGGAGGAGCCAGTAGTGCCTACATAGAGGAGGTCGGCTAGACAGAGGACTAGTTAGCCGCGGAGAGCTCCTACCAGACCTTGACAGTCGAGAACCGCGGAGGACGTGGGACAGGACCCAGAGGACCTAAAGTTAGAGGAGCAGCCTGAGCCAGAGACAGCTGTAGCGTATTCATGCCCACACAGTGCAGAGGGACCTTGCATTATGTGCACCAAAGCAGCTTCACGTGCATAAAGGGTCATGGCACACTCACAGGCTGATGAGCATGACATGCTCATGAAGATAGTCCATAGCTGAAGACCCTCAGGAGAGTGCCTATGACGGACCGTGTGCCACCTCAGAGAGATCCAGCCGCAGCACCTTTCTATATTATGACACAGAGGAGACTCTATGAGGCTTACAGGAGGAGGTATGCGCAGCAGAGGGGGAGTCCTCTCATTGCACAGCATGATTGCTCTACCTTCTTCTCAATTAGTCGTGGAGCAGCGACAGAGATAGAGCGACACTTCAGCTACTTGCCCGGACTAGCAGAGCTCGTCACGTCCCAATCCTGCAACAGTAGTGAGATCCACTATAAGAGATAATGCCTTCTATGACGTTTATAGAGTGACAACTAACCGAACGTCATAGATATTTTTGGTTTGTGATGATTGAATTGATTTAGTGATGAATTTGAAATATGCGTCATAAAAACCAGTGTGAAATCGTCATAAAATAAGGCACCATCATATTGTGACGAACTAAAGTAGTGTCATAATTTTGTGACATAATTGAATCGTTAAAAAATATTAAAAGATTCATCACAAAAAAATTGTTGGCTTTGTTGTATTTTTTTGTCAGAATGGAAAAAGAAGAAACAATGAAATTAAAATATTCTTAAAATTTTTATTTTGTCAGATACTGTTGTAGTACTTATTTATGGATCGGAGAAAAAAAAGTAAAAAACACACCTATTATCAGAACTCGAACTGTGATGCTGATGTAGCACAGGTGAACGCATCAACCAATTACACCATCGATTAATATCTTTCTCTAGAGAGAAAGGAGACCTTTTGTACACCGAGACATTGGTTTCTTTCCCAAGCCTTATCTTATCGGGACTTAGAGCATCTCCAACAGATACTTAAAAATAGACTACCTAAATCCATATTTAGGTAGTTGGTAAATTAGTATTGGTAGGACAAAAAGAGTCTAACTCCAACAGGTACCAATTTATAGATACCTTTTTAAAAACCTGCCAGCTCATCCCGTGTTGTGGGCCATGATCGTTTTTGTGTTGGCCTCGTCGATTCAAAATACAACAGCCTCACGAATACTCCCCCGTCTTCTCTGTTGATCGTTTGAATATGACATCCGGCGGCCGGAGAGCTAATCATTGACGCGATTGAGCAACAGAACCCATCCTGTCGGGCTCGCCGGTGCCGCGCACGCTGCAGAGCTCGGCGACGAACCAGTTTGAGCGCGGTGAGCGGATCGCAGCCACAGGCCCAGGACGTGCACGCGCTCGACCGGTGTCGAGGTCCGGGGACGACCTGGATTAAGAAGTCGACACAGGGGGTGCCGGCGTTGGCCCATTAAGAAAAATCCGGTACATCATCACTGCCTCGTTTGCCCTCTCACGTACGTCGTTCCATGTTCTTGGCTGCTGGATGCAAGTCGATGTACTTCCTGACTAGTGCTAATAGATCTATATCAAAAATGAAAGTCTACGTGATTTGTGCTTACAAATTCGTGTTTGCTCTGCATAGATCATTAATCATCGATGAACCTCCAAAGGATCAAGACGCGCTCATTCACATGACTGATCCATCCCTAACACGTCGTCTTTTAGATGAATCGTCGTCCGACGACGACGACTTTATCATTGCTGCTGCTCAGATAATACAAAATGATTCGTCAAATGTGAAGAAATGTCGTGGTTCTATCCCAGGACACTTGTACAGATATCGGGACCGAGAAGGTGGACATCAAAAAATGTATCATGATTATTTTGCAGATGATTCAACTTATGGGCCAGTTTTATTTCGTCGGAGGTACGTATGCGTTTGTTTGTTCGGCTAAATATAGGCATAACATACACTATTAAGTGATTTTTTTTGAAAGTTTAAGTGACTCTTTTTAATCAGGTATAGAATGCACCGAGAGCTATTTGTTCGAATAATGAATGCTGTGGAAGCGCATGATGATTACTTTGTGTTGAAGAGAAATGCGGCCAATGTATCAGGATTAAGTTGCATGCAGAAGATTACAGCGGCATTCCGTGTGCTAACTTATGGAACGCCAGCGGATGCTTCTGATGAGTACTGTCGTATTGCAGAAAGCACGACACTAGAAAGCCTCAGGCGGTTTGTAAAAGCTGATATCAAAATTTTTGGAGAGGAATACTTGAGGACTCCTAATGAGAGTGACACATGTCGATTACTTGCACTTGGTGAGGAAAGAGGATTTCCAGGTATGCTAGGCTCACTTGATTGTATGCATTGGAGATGGAAGAATTGCCCTTCAGCATGGCAAGGTATGTACTCAGGTCACTACCATAAGCCAACAATAATCTTAGAAGCTGTTGCTTCGAAGTATCTGTGGATTTGGCATGCTTTCTTTGGTTTACCTGGGACTCTCAATGACATCAATGTTCTACATCGTTCTCCTCTGTTCGTAAAGCTAGCTAACGAGGAAGCTCCTAACATAAACTACAACATCAATGGAAACGATTATACAATGGGATATTATCTTGCAGATGGGATATATCCACCTTGGGCCACGTTGGTGAAGAGCATTCCGGAACCGCGGGGCAATAAGAGGAAATATTTTACAAAAGCACAGGAAGCAAATCGAAAAGATGTGGAAAGAGCTTTCGGGGTTTTGCAATCTCGTTTTGCCATTGTTCGAGGTCCAGCTAGATTTTGGGATGAAGCAACACTTAAAGACATAATGACTGCTTGCATCATCATGCATAAGATGATTGTTGAGAATGAGGGGACCGTGGATCCTAAGGAGCGTTTTGAAAATGGTGGAAAAAATGTTACACCCTCTCATGAGCATACATTGGATTTTGATGAACCATATCCAAATTCGAGACAGTGATACTCACCATCAACTTCAAGACGACCTAGTGGAGCACCTGTGGCAGCATCGTGCAGATTTATATGACTAGTTCATTTGTCTTATTTATGTAATTCATAGTTTTGTCATTCATGTTTCTAGATCTATAATAATAGCCATTAACATCCATGTTTCGTCATACAAAGATGATTAATAGTATGTGCAAGCCGTGACATCATTAAAGGAAAATTCATTCATGAAAGAACAGTAGCTAAAGATCCATCAAACGAGATACTAAAGTCTGCGAGAACAATCACAAAGGAAAATAAGTACTAATAACAAGGCATCACAGGGTGCATTACATTAATAACTAAGGGAAATTCGTAGTTTAAAAATTAACTAGAGTTGTTCAAGCGACGAGACATGATTTCTGCTTGTAGGGTTGTGTAATATTGCTTTTGAAGATCATTCATGGAAGAACAGTCCAGACCCATAATTCTCTCTTCATTTTCCATTTTCTTTAGCTGCAACCTAGTGGCCTCATTAGCAACCTTCTCTTGTTCATTTTGCAGCCTCTTTTCTTCATTAACAAGCCTTTTCTGTTCAACCTCTAGCCTCTCTTTATCAAGTGCATATTTCTTGGCATACCTCTCATCTCTCTTGATCTCCTTCTCTGCATCAGACTCTTTCTTCTTTGCCCACAAAATATCTAAGGCTTGAATGCTTACACCTGTATCACCTCTACGAGCTGCAGCCTTTGCCTTTTTCTTACCACTTTGGTGCATCAACATGTACAGGGACAGATTCTTGAGGGTCAGCCTCGCTGCTATCTGGACTGCCTGAATCAACATCTATGTGGTTCATAGTTTCTACACTTGAATCTTTGGATGTCTTTTGTTTCTTGTTACTTGATTTTCCATCTTCCAATTGTTGCATTCTCTCATGCCACTTTGCATGGTTTCTTAGCCTAAGCCAGCAGTGTCTGAATTGAAAGGGCTTGCCTTTGTTATACACAGCACTATACATCTTCTCGGCCTCCTCAACCTAAACAAAATGAAATAAAATAATTATGCTAGTAGATATTTTTACTTAGAATAACAAGTAGTATATATAAATTGCTAACGTACCATGTCATGGATAGTATTTCCGCTTTGGTTCCTAGACTCAACTTGAATTAAACTAGCACAGAACTTCTGTACAGCATCTTGAATAGAACCCCAACGGTGCTGCAATGAGATCTGTGTCCTTTCTGCTAATGACTCTTTGTGCATATGGTAGTAAGTGTGCACTCTCAACCAAAAAGTACCCTTAGATTGGTTGGTACCCTGTTTAGGATCTGTGCTAACATTTAACCAAGCTGAAATAAGCAGTCTGTCCTCATCATCACTGAAGTTTTTCCCTTTGTGTTTCGGGTTCGGCTTTGTCGCGGGCATGCTGAATGAGTCAAGTGTGTGCTGAGTTTCACTTGGCGTAGTGTCGTCAAAAAGTGCAGCATTCTCTCCATCATTGAGCAAGGATGTGAAATATCCTTTTTCCATAGCCAAAAGTAGAAAATCTGTATCAATCAATACATTTGCAGGTCAGTACTAATGCCTTTGGCAATATCAACACAAGCTTAAAATAAACACCATATAATAGAAATATTTACTGCAAGAACTTTATCAATTCACTTTATAAAGACTCTCTAAATCCTAAAGTTGTTATGTTAGGTGAACAATTAATTTTCAAAATCAGATTTGTTGTCTTATAGCTACATTAATTTTAAAACTGTAGTAGTAGTAGTAAACAACCTGAAGAAACAGGACTAGTAGTAATGGGTACTAGCAGTACTAGTAATAATAGGTACATCTGCTCTAGAATGAAAAATATACAACATAAGTTAGTGTTTTTGGTAAGTCTGAAGACATGTAATGGGTACAAGTTAACTCTGAACTGATGAACTGATATTGACAGCAACATTCTTAATTTTACAAAATCAGGAAAACTGCATCTTTCTATACATTTGCAGTTGAGCCTAATTGTCTTTGACAATATCTGTAGATTAAAAACATGACACCATACAATGGAAATATATTTTCCTACAGAAACTTTATCCCTAGGTTTGTCTCTTTTCAATGAGAAAATAGCTCAGATATTAACTAAAACATCACAGAGCCGAATCCCATTTTACCATCCAAAAGATTCCAACTCATCAGTGATTGATTTGGTTTCGTCCACTGATACTCTAGCTACTGTCCGCAGAAAGAAAAATAATACAGTAGAAAAGATGCATCTAAAGGAGAAAGTACCTCCAAACAGCAGCGCACGTTCTGGATGCGAAGGGTGGCGTCGCTGGATTCAATTTCTGGCAGCAGCTTGCCGTAGCTATACAGGGCGTTGCTGGATTCAATTTGTGGCCGCAAATCCTCGTACCTGTACAGGGCCGCGATGGTGCTACCGCCAACTTCGTGAGAGGATTTGAAGCACACGCCAAATATTGGGACACCGCGTAGAAGGTCAAGCCCAGCACGCGGCGGCGGCGGTTGGTGAAGCCCAGCGCGGCGGAGGCGGTAGGTGAAGCCCAGCGGCACGGCGGCGGTACAAATCAATCGATTTCTATCGCATACCTAGGCAGTCCCGATTGTGAATAAATCTTGGGGAGCCGATCTGCGCACAAAAGGCTGAAGAAGGGCGCCAAAGCAGCCTCGCGCGGAAGAGATTCGCGCGCGGAAGGAAGATTTGCGCGGGGGAAGAAAATTTTTCGCCGAATAGGTACGACCAATGGAGTTGTCAAATGTAGCTACCGAAAAGGACGGGGATGGGGATAGCTAAACTTGAGTAGCTCCTTTGGGTTACTGTTGGAGTACGTTTTTTTCTAATTAATACCTAAATTTAAGTTTAGGTATTCATTTTAAGTATCTGTTGGAGATGCTCTTAGTCATATGCGAGGCGTTGGGCAAGAGTTGCCGATCTCAACGCCGCCGCCCGGCCTTGAACTTTCCCCCTCCCCTGCACTGCGTGCTCCACCGCTGCCGAGTTCGCTTTCCCCCTCCCCTACACGACGTGCTTCACCACTGCCGAGTTCGCTTCCCCCCCTCCCCTGCACGGCATACTTCACCGCTGCTGAGTTCGTTTCCCCCCTCGCCCGCACGGCATGCTCCACCCGCCGTTGTACTGCCAAGGAGTAGGCCAACAAGGGGCTCGACGACGAGGTGGTGGTGGTGGTTGGGTACGAGCACGTCGTCGGCATCTACTGCCTCATCCAGTGCCGCAGCCCGCAATTGGCCGAAGCGGCGACGAGATCCTGTATTGCAGCCCGAGGCTGGGCCTCCGGACCAGCGGTGCCACCTCTAGGCAAGCGCTTGCACCGGCGTCACTCTGCTCCTGCTCCAGTATCCCCTCCCGCCGAAGCCAACGAGCAAGGTATGGATTAATTTTGAATGAAATAAATCTTGGAATGTTGATATGGTTTTGTTGTTTCATCGATGCAAGAATTAGCATGTACAGAATGTTTTTTTTTCTTCTTCGATGCATGAATTAGGGTGTAATATCCATTTAACATAGAGGTAATAATGAAGAATGTTTTAATTTTTTTAAATATCCACAGATGGACCGAGAAAGTTGGATCAATTCTAGGCTATTCAGTAGCCTACATCTTGATGGCGTTCATGCAGTTTGAACAACGAGATGGCGACAAATCTATTTGCACAGCTATATTAGAAGAGATGAAGAAAGAAATTTGCCCTGGTTCACCGTATTCCAAATTTTCTTTTGTGGTGAGGCTACTTCATATAAAGTCCTTTTATCGTATTAGCAATATTGCATTCACAACAATATTGAAGATGTTGTCATCTGCATTCCCGTCCTGCTCTATCTTGAATCATATGATGAGGCAAAGAAAATTAATCGTGCACTAGGACTTGGATATGTATCAATTCATGTGTGTTTGAATAATTGTGTTTTGTTTCAGAAAGAGTATAAAAGGCTTGATGAATGTCCTGTATGTCATGCATCAAGATGGAAAGATCCAGATACAAAGAAGCGGATTCCTCGAAAAGTATTGCGCCATTTTCCATTGATTCCAAGGCTTAAGAGGATATTTGGGTCCAAAAAAACTGCGGAGGGGGCACAATGGCACAAGTGTAAAAGGCAACCAGTTGAGAATGAACTAAGTCATCCAGCTGATGGTGAGGCATGGAAAGATTTTGATAGGAATTATCCCTGGTTTGCAGTTGATCCAAGAAATATCAGACTTGGACTTGCCACAGATGGTTTCAATCCATATGGTAACATGTGTTCCTCCTACAGTATGTGGCTGGTATTTGTTATGCCTTACACCTTTGCTCCATGGGAATGGATGGAGCAGTCCAACTTTCTGATGACTCTACTCATTTCTGGTCCCAACCAATGCCCTGGAAAGGATTTTGATGTATTTTTAGAGCCATTGATTGAAGAGTTGCTAGAACATTGGATTGGTGTCCCTACATATGACACATTCAGTAGTACAATGTTTGATCTTCATGCAGCAGTGATCTGGTGCATTCATGATTATCCAGGCTTGAGCGTATGCACTGTTATTGTGAAATGTATATATGGAATGTTATTATGAGATGTCATAGTACTGTTCATATAAAAATTGTTTCTATTACTTCTTTTGTCACTGTATTACTTCGATATTTGTTGCAAAATATTTGTCCCAAAAATGTTGTTGTTGTGAGAACAAAACATTTATCTTGCTACAAATGAACAAGATCTCAATGCAGTTGTTGACGAACAAATCCAGCTCGACAATGAAGGCAAGTCTGATATCTGCATTTGAGTCCATGACTTACTACAATGTTTTACTTACCAAGTTCAGTAGTGTTATGTGGATGCTTAGTCATGTTCTTTGTTCTAGCATTACTTAACACCATTGTTCATGTTTTATTTGTAGGTCAAGACAATGCCATGGGAGGTAGACCAAGGGGCAAAAGTATTGGCAAAGGGTTGGATAGGTTAACTAGAGGCTTAAACTGCAGGATACCGGTCCACATTGCTGAAGGGCATAAGCGACCAGAGGCTCCGATGAGGCTTTTTTATCCAAAGCTTGCATCGGAATGTGGCTTCTACGTCACACATGTCCCTGTTCTTCCGCACTGGAGCCATTACAACAAGGGTCAGGACAAAATCTACTTCGAAGAATTCAAGAGCAAAGTTTCTGTAAGTACTATTTTCCCTATGTTGGAATTGAGTTTCAAAATGCTCTATCATTATTATACCACACTGAGGTATTATGCTCTTGCATAGGGTCAATTTTCCATTGATGTGAAAAACAAGGATGTTGTTTCTGCATGTGCTAATTTGATGAAGTCTGGGCTAAGACAGTTCCGGCACAGGCTAAAAAAAAAAATACTTTGATGGGGTGCCAAGGAATGAAGTGCCTACTACTTCACCGGTTTCTACTGTAAGTGATAATCAATGGGCTTAGCTGCTTCAGATGTGGGATTCAATGAAGCATAAGGTGCTATCTAAACTTTTCACTATAATTGATTACTGCATACTTTTGCTACGATTATATTATTCCAAAGTGCTTTCATGCTTTCTTTAATACTATATTGCTTTGTAGATCAAATGTGAGGCAAACAAACTCAATCGTGCAAAAATTCAGTACCAGCAGAAGACATGCTCCCGGTGCTACCTTGCTCATGCCATGTCCTTGTAAGTTAAGAAACATGTAACTTGTTCGTACAACGGATTACTCAAACCTATTTCCTAACTAATGTTTTTGTTTTATATTTCCGTGCAATTTCAGAAGGAACAGGAGATGTACAAAGACAATCCACCAAATGCAATTGACCTTTTCAAGGACTTCCATAGCAGTAAGAGTGGATTATGTGAACCAGTCAAAGAAGTACTTGTAAGTACTATTTTTTCAATCAATAAATATTAGAAGTTGATATGTTTTCTGTTTTGAGTTGAAGGCTTACTCTGACTTACTGTTGTAATTAGTTTGTCATGACAAATACTAAAATTTTCATTATGTGGTAAGCATTAGTTCTTTCAGAGATGTTGAATCTGATTATAGTTCATGATGCAGTCAGACTGCACACTTCACTCCAATTATAAATGCTCATGATGTTCACCCTGCAATCAGATTATAGAATATAGTTCAATCAGATTACATATCACTCTGAATTATTGATGTTAGGTGCAAGTGGAAGCTATCCTCAATGAGCCTGTCGAGGAAGATCAGGTGTCGCAGACTCCTAAGGAGGCACTTGCTCAAGTTTTACAATCAAGAAAGTTTTTGCAAAATGTTGGCATAGAGGTGGCAGCAAAGAAAGCCCCAAACCTGCTCGAGTTCTAGAATTGGAGGCTGAACTTGTAGCTGAGAAGCAAGGTAATACAGCCCTTAAAGACAAGGTTCAAGTTCTGGAGGAAAAGGTTGCACAATCGGACATCGCAGTGGACAAGATCAAGGCAGATAGTGCAGAGGTGTTAGCCCTTCTTCGCAAAGTTCTATCTGCTAACAACAAACAGCAGGCAACTCTTACTAAGGTAGTTGGCTGGTTGATCTACTAGTTATTTTGCTATCGACACTGCTGTGATCTACTAGTTTGGTCCAAACACTGATCGATAGTTTTGTTAGTGTCTACTACTTGTGACTTGCCTGCATGGTACTTTTGCTTTAGGACTAGTGAAAACTGATCCTCTAAAGTAGTCCTTTGATCAACCTTTGTGATTCTGATGTTGTAATTACTAAAAACTAATCCTCAGAAGTAGCTCTTTGATGAACCATTGTAATTCTGATGCTGCAATGACTTATGTTGCTGAAATGAATATTTTCTTGCTGGAATGGTGATCTAAGTGTATTGAAATTATGTGAGCTGATTCTTATGAGATCTTCTTGGCTGGGATATATTTGATTGATGCAAATGTTTTAGGCCCATGATAATTGGGCTGGTACATAATACGATCAAGGCCCACAACCATAATTGGGCCTGTTATTCAATCTAAGTGGGCCTCGCTATTACTCAGGTTCATAAGTGAAATGGGCTAGGCCCATTATTTATAATGGCCACGGCCCATTATCGCAATGGGCTTGTTCATAGTATGAAAGGGGCCTAATGTTTGGCTTTGCCATGTCAGATGCGACTCATCACCACGTCATTGCCATGTCGGATCTCGTCAGCACCACGTCATATGAACCAGCGCCTATGTTACATGTGGGTCTAGCATTTAGTGACGATTAGAATTGGAATTGTGACTAGTATCAATTGTCATAAAGTAGTGATGAATCAAAATATCGTTACAAAAAATTTGTGACGAACAAATTTAAATTCGTCAGAAACAACTTTTTAACACGCACCTTTTGTGACGAATATATTTTCGTCACGGTATCGTCATCACACAACATCAGTGACATATTTTTAGTGTTTTGTGACAAACTCTAAACATCATAGAAGGCGATCTCTTATAGTGTGACACCCCAGGTTGGGCACCTCCTTTTGATCCGTGCACACCTCCTTGACATGCTTTCATCCACAACCGGCGAGGAAGAAATCGACACGCCACCGTCGGACCACCGTAGCCGCCGTCGGGAGCCACTCCTCGCCAACCAACTTCCGGCCGTCCTTATGATCTTCATCACCCACAAAACGATTCTACGTGCCACGGTGAAGCTTCCCGACATCTTGAACATACACTAAACCCTCTCTTCCGCCGCGCGCATCGCCGACGAGGAATGCTTACGCCACCGTTTGCCGCCGGTGACCCTCCGGTCATCGCCGGAGCTCAGCGCCACCTCTAATCGACCTCCCTTGGCACGCTGAGCACAACCGTGGTGGCCAACGGCGCCAATTCGTCGGCGAGCCACCACCGCCTCCACTATTTTTTATTTTTCAATTTTTCATTTAAATTTTTATTTCCTAGCCAACTTTAAAAAATGCCTAGTAAATCAAGAAAAAATCTAATAATGTTAAGCTAAATTTTCATGGAACCCTTGTAAAATACACTAATTAACTGTTGAAACATGTTGTTAGAAAGGTTCATAGAACTTCCTCAATAAATAAATTAATCATTTCTGTCTTTGAATTTTAACTGGAGTTCCAGAGACGTTCTAGGGTTGAAACTTGAACCATGGTGTATCACGGTAAAAATTCAAACACCTCTTTCGAAATTCATCAAAATTCCATATAACTCTAGCAATGTTTTTACATGTTAATTAATTTCACTTCAAAATAGAAATTTGGAGATTTTATCAGAATTTTTGGAAAAGATTTAAACCCCTTAAAAATTCAAACAAACTTGCATTTAGTTGGAAATTAACAACTTTATAGAGGCAGAACCAGGACTTTATTCTTTAACAAAAGTTGTTCAAATAATTCACTGAGCACCCACAAAAAGTTTCAAAATTTTTTGAGCTAGTCAAATATGAATTTCACTTGAATTTATAAAGGAAAATTGAAATAATTGGAAAAATCAAAATAGAATATCGCGCGCCGCCATGGCGGCCAACCGGCGCGCCGCAGCGGCGCAGCACGGCAGCCGCCGGGCGGGCACACTTTTCTCTGCCCCTGCCCCGTCTCGTCGGCCGAGCGGGATTTGCCCCTCCTCTCTATCCTTCCTTCTCTCTCACCCGTGCCATAATTTCTCCTCTACGCCCCGCCACCACGGAGCACGGTATTGCCGCCGCGCCTCACCAATCACCGACGCAGTGCTCCCCTTTTCTCTCTCCCTCTAGGCTCACTCCAGCATGCATGATAAAGGAAGCAGCAGTGGCAAAAACCGGCCGCCGCTCCTCCTTCTTCTCCCTCTCTGCTTCTCCCTGCCGCAGCTCCCCTTCCTCCTCTGTTTCTTCCTCCTCACCGAGCGCCGGGTGGACAGCGGCTGCAGCGGTTTCTCCCGTCTAAAACCCTGCCAAATCCGAATCAATTCGGTGTGCCAGAACCCCTTCTTGCTCCACACAAGCGCACGCAGGCCACAATCGACTGATTTCGCCGGATTTAGCTTCCTCGCCCGCCGCCATTGCCGGTTCGGAGCAGGCGCATGGTACCCCCTGCCCGATCGGTTGTAACCCCGTTGAGCATGTCAATCGAGTTCTCCGTGATCCGGTGAAGCTCGTTGAGCGGTCCGTTGCCTGCCCCGCTGTTCCGGCCGTCGGGAACACCGCCGCCGTGAGCTCTCCTATTCGGCCTGCCGTCACCGAGCAGGTTGGCGGCCTCCTCGTGGCCATGTTGCTCGATGCCGAGAAGCCTAGAACCCTGGCACAGCTCCTAGATATCATCTCCGAGCTCCTCGTCGCCTCTTTCGTCCCTGCCACCTCGCCGGACATCGAGTTCCACCGCCGCTCACCGTTGTGCTGCTCCGGTGAGAAACCCCGCGTCCAACCTTGCCCCCAACGTTCCCCGCATCGTCCTCAAGCCCGTGGTGCCCTTCCCGAGCCACCTCATCGCCGGCAAGAGCGCGCGCCGCCGCGCGCCATGGCTCCGGTGAGCTAGGGCGTAAGCCCTAGTTAGGGTTCTTCACTGTTTTTCTATTATTCGTTTAAATCGGTTGAACTTTTAAAAATGCATAACTAATTGTAGAAAAAATAGAAAAATGTAAGTCCGAATGTCTTGGAATTCTTATAAATAGTACTTTCTAGGAAAAATATAAAATGCACCTGTTTGAAAAATAATTATTTTGGGCTTTATCTAAATGGCTAAAAATTGAATAATTCACACCACATTATCCGAAAATCAGAAAAAGGTGACTCCAAATTGATATGGCTTGTTACTGATTTGTAGTTTACAGTAAAAATATGAGGCATGGATGTTTATAGCACTTAAATTTTATCATTAACTTAAATACTATTTTGTTTGATAATTATATAATAAATCCCTAAGTTAATAATACTCATGGATATGTCATGAAAAGTTATAAATAAAATTCTTACATAATTCATAAGCCTAATATCAAATTGGTTACATACTATTGGATAGTGAAGTTAGTAAGTAAGTAGCCATTTACATTAAACATCATTATTGCTTAATAGTTAAATAAAGTATTTTTCTAACTCATGGAACATTATGAATGGGTCATAAAAGAATTCCTACACCAAACTGTAACCCTAATATAGAAGTAAGTGCATCAGAAATTTTTAGGCCGAGTCAAGTAAATTATAACTAGTCCTTATGCTTAAATACCATTATTGCTTAATGATTAAATAATTTAGTTGCTAAATAGAAAATAAAATTTTATGCAATAGTCATAACTAAGTTTCTGACTTAATTCACGATCCTAATGTCAAAACAAAGTGTTGACATGTTAGTTGAATGCTTAATTTAAAAGTTGCTTAAGTACGTAGTTAGTAGGTATATACTATTATTAACTTCGTAGTTAAATTACATTCTTCTAACTAAGGAGAAATACTAGAAGGTCATAAGTAATTAATCGAGCTAACGAATAAACTTAATCTAAAATTTTCACCCAAATTAAGCTTAAAAGAGTAAATAGTCACCAAGGAAATCCTTAAATAAGTTGTTAATCTTAACCATGCTTTGGGTTTAATTAGTGAGTATAAAGGATCACTATTATCTATGGTTAACAATAAGGGGAGTAACTCTTTTAAACAACAATTAGCGACAAGCCTCTTAAACATGTCCCTTTAAGAATAATTAGGATTATGATCATGAGCTAGACTCTTAACTATTAATAATAATTCACTTTCATCATTTCTAGTCTATCTTATAAAATGCCTAGTAAACAGAGAAAACATCTACAAATGGTAAACCAAATTGTTTCGTAATACTTGTAAAATACACTAATTAACTGCTAAAACACTTTCTTAAAAACGTTCATAGAACTTCCTCAATAAATAGATTACTCTTTTCTGTTTTTGAATTTTAGCTGGAGTTCTAGAACAGTTCGAGGGCTGAAATTTGAACTAAAACTGTCTCATGGTGGTGTGTAGCCCCTGTAATTTTCTCAGGATTTAATCTCAACAAATTCTATGCATGTCATTAAAAGTACTCCAAACTGCAAATTTAATTTGTCATTTTCTAAAATACATAATGAAAGTCATCAACAAATCAAAGCCCTAAAGCAAAACTTTAGATTTGGTGCTTACTGGTCTCTATATCAAGTTTCATAATTTTACACTAAGATTTAGTATTTAAATCTGATTTTATAAATTTAATTAACAGAAATTTTGCTGAATTTTTATAAAATCCATAAAAATCATTTTAACCTGGATCAAATTTTAAAATTCATTGTTCGGAGAACATGGTCAAATAAAATTAGTCTCTTGGTTAACTCTGAAGTTCAACCTTAGTCCCCACTTTGAGGGTAAAATGCTTTAATAAAATGCTGAAGTCGAGAAACTAGGGTTAACTCTAAAAACCTCTTAATTATGCAAACACCCTTTGTAATCAATGATGAAAACACAATACTTCATTATTTGATCATAACTCATCTTGTCCATGTTGCATCATGTAGACACCGAAGCGCGTGAGGTAGCTGTCGATCTGGAGTCTTCGATTCCCGAAAAAGCAGCCAACACCAACCTCGAAGACCAAGGCAAGCCCCGGTGCACAACCAAGTTTTAACATTTTTCTTTCTTTTTATAACTATGTGTCGTGGCTGTGCATTAGGTATTTAGGAAATTGATTGAAATCCTAGTTGCATCTGTTTCCCATACGAGACCCTGACCGTACTTGGTATAGGTAACCATTAGTAGTATGCTATGCTTAGCGATACTTACCGGTAGAAGTCGAGCAGAGTGGACGCTGCTCGCGACTACTAGGGTTTGTTTGAACTCTCACATGAAACATGAGACACATGGTTATGGATGATTAAGGAAAGATAAAATCTGGAGAATCAGACAGGGTACAAGTAGGTCGACGACTGGACCGGGTCCAGGGTGACTGTAGTCTTCTCTGATCCATGTGACACAGTTTCTCAAGTATTGAATGTACTGATCATATGCTGGAAATATGAGGCCTAGTAAACCTACATAGCCTAGTGATTGCAAAGTCGAAGCTGCCCTACAGTGTCTGATTCGGAGGCGATCTGCGGTGGACAGTCGTGAGAACTTCACAGAAACCGTCTGGGACGTGTGTTCTGGTGGATGCGGCACTGCTAAGGTAGGCGTAGGAGGGAATTGACTTTGCAGGACCTGGTGTGAACGGTTGCCACGTGCGGTCTGGGACGTGCACGTGTCGTATGATTAGATTTTCCCTTGCAGGGTATAAAAATCATTTCGAACCGCTGTGCTCTCAGGCTATGAGTTTACCTAATCTCTCTGTCACATACATTAAGATGATGAGCTACGAGGATGATAATTAAGTTTTGATGATGATTTTATCTGTTGTCCTATTTATGATTGATTAGATCAGTCCAAACTAAAGTTACCGTTCTAATCACTTAACCTGAGCTAAAACTTGACTAAGAATAGTTCAGGTATTGCGAGTCTTTTTTGCAAAGGTAAACTTACCCTGACCAGCCAGCATGTCTAGGTGTCGGCTGTAGCTAGCCATTTTGACGAGTCAGTATTGTTGAGCTTCTTAGAAGCTCATGCTTTACGAATACATGGTTTTCAGGCGCCGAAGCGTATGTTCACGATGATAGCCAGTGGGAAGAGCCGCTTCCAGAGTTCGGGAACCTCTAGTGGGAGCGTTGTGGTTCGCCGCAGTAAAATCTTGAAGTGGCTAGTAGCATGATGCCATTGGGCAAGGTTCATGCTTTTGCTTAGTCTCAGAGTCGGAGTTTGTACCTCGTCAAGTCTTTCACTGTAATCGTGTTTTCAAAACTCTATTTTCGCACTCTGATATTGTTGTAAGACCTAAATATCCAACTTATGAAACAACAATGTATTAAATTCTCTTATCTTGTAAAAGATTGCTGTTTATCCGGTCTGTGTTGTACCATGTGTATGCTCGTATCGTCGAGCATTGCCCAACAGGATCCTGGCAAGATGCGGGATCCGTTCCGGACTGAGTTATCTGGGGCGGGTCTGCGTCACCCGGTGCACAATCTGTTTTAAAGTTTTTCCTTTTATCACTATGTGACGTGAAAGTGCATTAGGTTTCTAGGAGTTGATTGAAACCCTAGTTGCATCTGTTTTTCATAGAAAACCCTATCGGTACTTGCGTATAGTTAACCATTGCAGTATGCTATGCTTAGCGATGCTTACCGGTAGAAGTCGAGCAAACTGGACGCTTCTCGCGACTGATAGGAGATGATTGAAACTATCACCTGAAACATTTGACACATGGCTATGATGATTAAGGAAGATAAAAACTGGAGGGTCAGACAGGATACAAAGTAGGTCGGCAACTGGACCGGGTCCAGGGTGGCCGTAGTCTTGTCTGAGCCGTGTGGTCCGAGTCTGATCGAGCATTGAATGTACGGATCATGTGCTGGGTAATGGGGCCCAGTAAACCTACGTAGCCTAGTGATTGCAAAGTTGAACCTGCTCTACGGTGTCTGATTTGGAGGCAATCTGGGTGGGCAGTTGTGGGAACTCCACAGAAACCGTCTGGGACGTTTGTTCTTGTGAGATGCTGCACTGCTAAGGCAGGCCTAGGAGGGAATTGACTTTGTAGGATCTGGGGTGAACAGTTGCCACGTGCGGTCTGGGACACGCACGTGTTGTATGATTAGGTTATCCTTGTAGGTGTAAATTTGTTCGAATCGTTGTCGCTCCCAGATTGTGAGTTTGCTTGTGAAACGCCACATTTTAATTAAGATGATGAGCTATGAGGATGATGATTATTATCTATTACTTCTATTGATGATTGATTAGATCAGTGCAAACTAAAGTTATGATTCTAATCACTTAACTTGAGTTAAAACTTGACCAAGAATAGCTTTAGGAATGCGAGTCCTTTGGGAAAGCAACCTACCTTGCGTCAGCCAGCATGTCTAGGTGTCGCCTGTAGCTAGCCAATTTGACGGGTCAGTCTTGTTGAGCTTCTTAGAAGCTCATGCTCTGCGAATACGTGGTTTTCAAGCGCCGACACGTATCCCAAGGATGATAGCTACCAGTGGGAAGAGTCTCGTCTAGAGTTCGGGAACCTCCAATGGGAACGTTGTGATTTGCCGCAATAAACCTTGAAGTGGCTAGTAGCATGGTGCCACTGGGCAAGGCTCATGCTTTTACTTAAGGTCAGAGAGTCGGAGTCTGTACCATCGTCTGTTGCTTCCGCTGTATTTCGTGTTTCCAAAAACTCTGTTCGTACTCTGATGTTGTTGTAAGACATAATTTTAATTTATGGAACCATGATGTATTAAATTCTCTCATCCTATAAAATAGTGCTGTTTATTCTGCCTGTTTTGTACCATGTGTATGCTCGCTTCGCCGAGCATTGCAGACAGATCTGTCCCGAATTTGAGTATTTCTGGGGCGGGTCTGCCGCATTTAGTGATCATTCTAGAGATATATGGATCACTGTGGGTTGCGCCAGATCATTCATATATATGGTTCACACTCAGAGTGGAGCAGATTCGCTTGTCTACGGAGGATTTCATTCATCACTTTGGGTTTGTGACACATGATGTCAGCTTGCACCGGTAGAGTAGCCCCGGATCAGGTGCACCCTATAGAGCCATTGGAGGTATTGTGTCATCTGATGAGCTGATGAGCAGAGCTTTCCCACCACTTCATGACCCCACTTCTCTCGCTTACCTCGCAGACTCACTCATGAAGCAAGAGTTGTATGGGTTGTTGTGTCTAGGACCATTGTACTTAGGTCAGGGTACAAGGAGAGGTTCCTTATCCTCAATTAGTGGGTTGTGGCATATTTACTTGGACACCTTCACTTTGACTTGACAGAGTTGATCATGTGCCAGTTGGAAAATGTCATGCTAGAGAGGATTGGAGCCACACTTGTGCTACCTGTTGTGGTAGACCGGACACCTTACAGAGGCAGAGTACTGTGCACTACCCCAAGCCATCCAAGTCTACACACCGATTGAGTCAACATATGAGAGAGCACTGAGATGAGCTACTTCCTCGAGCACTCAGCCCACTCAGTCGCCACAGGGAAAGGAGGCCAGGATAGCGTCTCCAGGGGGTGTTATGCACCAGACAGCCAATTCATAGAGCCCCGAGCATACTTCAGAGGCACCATAGTAGCCGACCTCAGCCCGACTTGACGCTATTCAAGCAGAGCAGGCCCGACATGAACGGGTCACTGAGGATGACATGAAGAGAGGTAGAGCCTTCAGATAGCAGGCTAGACAGACTGCAGAGCAGGTTAAGCTCACGTCACAGGCACTTGAGAGGACACAGAAGCTGCAGACAGATCAGAGTGCAATGATGATGACTAGTTTTGGAGCTATAGCCAGGATGTTTCAAGGGGTTGGACTTCCCAAATTCTTTCTAAGACGGCTATCAGCTCCACCACAGCACCCACAACCATAACTCTTTTTCCCCACTGCCACAATCGGGACTTCATCTACTCCTAGTCGCACCTTTACGAAATTCTCGGGTCAGTTCGCTAGAGCCACCACACAGAGAGGTTAGTCCTTTACAGCAGCTATGTTTTGACAAACGATCTGCTTTTCCCCATCCACTTTCCTTGAGCCACTGGGTGTTCCTTACTCAGACATAGCGGGGGTGAGCTACACAGCAGCAGGTGCCTCCTCAAAGCCATCTTGTTCAGGTCTCAGACGTACACTTGGTTTTGAGGAAGTTCCCTGCTACCCAAAGCATCACTTCAGATATAGCACTTGGGATGAGAGTTGGACCGATGCCAGAGCAGGCAGAGGTGTTTGACACGTAGCACTCACAGCTTGAGCCTATAACGACACGTCACTCTACTAGCAGCTCTTTTGGCTGACTTAGGGCAATTTGAGATTCTACCTCACCAGAGTCCCCATTTGTGACACCACATGTCTCCTCCACCAGAGCAGCAGGACCCTTCGGCTATCACTGTCTCCTCTAGTACTTGTTTTCCCTTTTCGGCGCTCGATACCAAAGGGGGTGAGAGTTTGGGAGTTGAGATGATGCTTAGTTAGGTGCAGAGTGATTTTTGTAGCAGAGAGGAGATAACTTGTCAGATATTGGGTATATTTTGTTTCTCTTAGACTCTGTTGTTTTTGTTGCAATGGATGTATTCACTTATGTTATTTCCTTCGAGCATTTACATCCATATTTTGTGCTCCTATTATTTTGATGAGATTGGTGTTATCTTGTGTTGGCTTGTTTTTGCTCGTCGATGATCAGTTGGTTTTTACTCAGGCGCTTCCGTCTTGTAGACTTGTGCTTACTGCAGATCATCATGATGGTTGTGCCGTCAAGGGGGAGACAAGATACAGTATCATCCTGTCCTGTTCCATATCATTGATGCGCAATGATAGTGTGCTCTTTCTCTTTTGCCTTATATCACATATCATTGGAAGACTAACATTGCAGGTCACAAGGATTTTTAGATATATGCTTTTACATGATGTGCAATACTCCTAACATCATATACTTCATCAACATATTCTACAACATGATGACATGAGATGAAGGGTTCTTGACTCGGTTTGCTTTCTTAATCCTTTCTTTGTCAAGTACCTTTGCGCTTTTCCTTCATATCATATATCATCTCTGTGGTTTCGATCATGTGTTGTCATCAATCACAAAAAAGAGGTTGATTGTAAGCTTTATGACCACTGTGCCCTAAAGGCATGAATGTTTTGGTGATTGAATGGATATGGTCTCACTTATTGAGTGTAGCTCATACTACCATCTATAGCCTGAAGAGCGAAGTACCTCGGGAAATGTTGATGACAACCCTTTGATGAGCCCATGATGAGTATGTGGTTGAAGGATGGATCAAGACCCTGGAGAATGGGATTGAAGGTAGGAGAGGTTGCTTAGCTAGGTTTTGAGTTCATAAGAAAAACCTGTACTATTAAGGGGGGTTGGGATATCTAGCTATGTTTGACTAATGTAGAGGTGGTGAACAACGTATGTGAAGGTCCCACAGCACTTGGAGAATAGCTAAGAAGCTCCGGAAGACGATTCCTGAAGCTTGGAAGCATGGATGCAACAAAGACATCAAGTTTCAGTGCTTCTGCAAAATTGTTGTACCGTATGACAGTATCATCATACCATTTTCCGGAAGAGATGGAAGTTTGGACAAGTCAAGAGAAGAATTTTCGTACCGTACGATAGGGTCGTCGTACCACTAGAGCAGTTTGTAGCTGAGCTAGAGATGGCAGCAGGATTACAGTCGTCGTACCGAATGACGGTATCGTCGAACTATTTTTCTAGAAGACCTGTTTCAGGATTGGATTCAGGAGTTATAGTCATCGTACCATACGACGGTATCGACGTACCATATGGTACGACGATTGACTATGCAGAGGAATTTAAATGTAATAGCTACTGGGCGTTGGTTGGTCTGAGAAATAGTTGTCCCCTAAGTTGTTTGAGGGACTTTGACCAGCAGAATACCTGGAACCCTAGGAGAGCCCAGAGTCAAGGAAAGAAGTACTAGAGTAAACAAAGAGAAGATCTTTGAGCGCTTGTGGGAGAATAACAAGGAGTGTTCATCACCTCTAGGCTAGTGAGCTGTAGAGGTGCATCTGAGCTTGTTACTCATGGTTTACAGCAGGGCTTAGACCAGATGGGAATTGGTGATTGAGCTTCTGCAGAGTTTGTGGAACCCTTCACAAGTTTGTACACGGTTTGGAGTCCTCCGTTCAATGTGGCATCCGGAGAGAGCGCCCGAGCTCGGACGCTTATCTTCTTGAAACAAGGTGCTGCCCGAGGTGACGGAGGACGTCCGTGTCTTCACTCGAGGAGTGGAGAGGACCTTGGGAGATACCGTTATGGGAGCAGCGGGAGGGACTGGGCCGATGGTTGTGGTCCAACAAGCACTATGGGAGGCGTCATCCTCCAATATATTGGGAAAACATCGACGCGTCAATCTTTCTCTATCCCTCTCTTTCTCTAGCTTGTTGTTCTTATTGCTTTTCCTTTCAGCTAGTAGAATTACATAGGTTACTTGTTTTTCTTCTCTCTTGATGGCTATCGTGCTAGTGTATTTGTCTTACTTGTTGTTTATGAAACACTAGTATGATAGGGTTCTTAGCCACTAGACTTGCATAGGATCATGCTTCTCGGTGTCTTAGATCCTTACCTGTAATCTTTTGCATCACCTATAGATCCAATCGAACCATCAGCTCTAATACCACTTGTTAGAATATATGATACACGGAAGCAACAATGGATCTAACGAGGTAAATGATGCAAGATCGCACATGACACCGGTGGCAAGATATTTGGTAACATAGTTCAGCCAAAGCCTACATATCAAGAGCATGACTACGGGCGCTCCTCCCGAATACACAATACCGGCCGCTATGATGTCCCGGCGAGAGTCGCCTACTCCTCCATGCGAGCCTATTGCTATGACGTCATGGTTACAACAACGACCCTCCTCGTATATTTGAGGAGCCCGGATTACTGAGTCTGACACGAACTCTATACCCTACCGCTAATACAAGTCCTAAGCGTAACCAACTTGTACCCTAATATTCAAGCCCAAGTGACCGAGTCTGACACGAACTGTTTACCCTACCACTAATACAAATCAAGTCCTAAGCATAACCAAATCTTACACAGCCCCTTTGGGAGGTCACGTTATTTTAGATTTAACTAAATAAATCACTTGAAATAGACAACGCAAGCAAGGGATCGATAGATAGAGGTACAACTAGGGCTGGCTTACCATAATCCCAGATCAAACATTTGCGAATGTAATAGAAACACAAAATAACACTAACGTAATGTAAATCACCCTCAAGTAATCTGTAATGGTTCTACCGACAGGCATATGTCCGCGTATAAGAGACCTCTGGTAACGTTAACCATTCAAGTCACTCGATTAAAATATAAAAAACAAATGCAAGAGCTGCGAAGAGTTGACCTCAACAAAAAAATAATCCTATTTACAGTACGTGTCGAAGGCATCTAAGAACATAGCAGATCAAGTCGCCACGCCATGTTCGTGCATTGTGCCAATGTCAAAACTGCGCAATAATGCAATCTAGTGTGAATGAATTAAAAAAAAACTAAAGCTGCACTAATAAATTCAAATGGCACGATCCCTGCCACGTTCTTGATTGTATCACTCATAATTATAGTTTAGCAGAACTGAGAAAAATTTACCACTACTCACCTCAAGCTAAACACAAGAAATGCTTTAAAACCACCGCGGGGCGGCAGTTGACTGTTGACCTCAATATATATAAGCTGTGCTCAACTTGCTGAAAGCATCTATTAATGTGTCTTCGTTTTTCCATATAGATCGATCATGTGCGGTGTCAGAACTCTATTTCAAAATTGCATAACATCTGAAATCTCAAAAATTTGAGGACAGTATCCTCATTTCTACGATGACTAGAGATTCCTGAAATGCATGCATATTTCAAACAGAGACGATCGCCCAAAAAGTCACTTTCTCCCACATTTTGGGTGCACAAAAGTATTAACTTTGTGAAGCAATATAAATGGTTATGCTACAAAAGATATTATTCTACAGCCTCGAGATTTATGTTCTATTTCTGTAATATAGAAAAACAAATCATATTGAAGAAAAATGCCGTGGGCCTACCTTTTGGTACGAGATAACGAAGCCACGTACATGTTTGCTATGGCCTATATATGGCGTGCATTATTGTGATATTTGACATTGAACAATGGATAGGTTCTAAGATTACAGTGTACTTAAACTGATGTGCCTTGAAAAAACTATCGAGTATGCACATGCATGCATGAGGTGACCAAAAACAGGCCTCAAAAATAAATTACCAGCACATGCACCGTGCCACAAACAATATAGCAATAGCCCGGACGTTATAAGTATGCTGTTGCTCGGCCATGCCCCGCCCCTTTACTCCATCTCTACGTACGGCGCCTTTATTAGTCTATGTATGGTTTGGAGAGCTTCAACGGTGCAAGTGCAAGGGCCGCGTGAAGCTGTCTGATATTCATCAACACATGTCGGAGATTCAAAGAATTCTTCACGTACTGGTGCGTTAGTTTCTATCTCGATCTAAACCATGCTCATCTACTAGTTCATGTAACAAGAAATCATCTGGCCAGTTTTTGTTTTCACTGCATATGACACAAGTTATGCACAGGAAATGCGAGGTCATTCAAATCAGTATCTCTATGGGAGGAGTATTGCAAAGCAAGGCAACATGACCGATCCACCACCACACCTCCGTCGAATCGTCGGTTCATGGACAAGAGGCAATGGAACACTACCTTCTATAGTAGTACATCTCTTTTGTACCTTCAGCACGAGCAACAATCTTCTGTATTTTCCTTTTACAGTGCATATAAAAATCTAATAGATTTACATAATTGTAAGCCTCTACTTTGTTGGAATCCTCTGATACAGCTAATACTCCTCTGGCAACAGGTGTCCAAACAGCCCGAATTAATAGTTGCCAAACGGTTACCAATAGATCTGAAAGTCCAAACAGAGGGTCAGGTTGTCCCTGTATTTCCGCATCATTTTTTTTTTTTTTGGAATGATGTAATATCACAATGTCAGAAGCGCCAAGGGAAATATCAGAGAAGCAGCAACTGGCCCAATAATATCCATATACCTTGGGTTGGCCCATCCTTGTCGTGGTACAATGAGAATATGGAGTGGATTCATACAAGGGCCATACACAGATATGATCCATTGCAGAATAGAGTGCTAATTGGCTTATAATTTACAGAGTAGCAAAATATAGGCTCCAGAAGAGTGTAGAAGGGGAAAAGGGGGTACAGTAGGTCTAAAAAATCAAACCCTAATCCTGGTCTCCACCACCAGCACGCCACGCAACCTGCTTCCTCATCATCACTGCCGCCGCCAGGTTCCTCGACGTCCCTCGATCTCCCACCAATCCCTAGCTATTTGTGCCTCCGCTGGTAGCACGCCGCGACGTGACGTGTTCCCGCACCCATACGTGAACTTCACGAGGAGATTTTCCTGTTCTTGCTGTGGTGTTGGAAGGCAGTACTACGACAACGTGATTGCTTACTTCCTCTACACCTCGACGCACGACTACGTTGGATCTTGCTCCAATTTGCTTCTGCTACGCCTCAGCGTGTGTAGTGGTAACAATCTCCCTTCTCATCCACCGGATCCTATCTTACCTCCCCCCCCCCTCCCCCCGACATTTTTAATATCATATGCGCGTGTGTAGTTGTAAGAACCATGTGTTTGGTTGATGGGTGTACTTCGTATGTGATAGACGAAGTCATAGTAAGAATTTTGTACTAAGTTAAGGTTGAATCATCCTTTGAGATGAGCAAGCCGAGACACGTTTCATTCGCTTGATGAAATATATTTTCCTTTTTCAAAAAAAATGTGATACTCTCTGCCCTTCAAGGAAATCTTAATGATTTTTTTGCTGGTCATAGCTAGGTTCAAGTCGTACTAATATTGTGAATATGTGCATAATAAACTGCTCATGTGTGTGGTCTCTTAAAAATAATTTTTGAAGATACTATATACATTTCAATAATATAATATGTGTAATATAAACAGATCTACCAAATAATGTCTAACTTTATTAATTAGTACACTGTAAAATATATCTCAAATGATAGATATGTAGAAAAAGTGTGATTTTAATAGTCATGTATATGTTCAAAGACATATTTATGGTCTCTATAGCATATTTTATATATGCAAGATACGTTTTCAAAAACCATATCGATGACGCTCTAACATGGCAGGTGCAGATAAGCTTTATGAAATGTCTCTAATTTTTTCTAGTTATAAAAAAAGATGTATCTGTCCTATGAATAAAGTATATCCGTAGTGACACAGGTTCAACAGGTACATCTCAAGGTCTTCAAGCATAATGGCTTCTCCTACCTCTGGTAAAACCTTAAAATTATTGGCGTTCTTATTCTTGTACTAGGCTAGTGTGATCTAATCCTATTATTGATTTACCTAATTCGTAATTCGATAATACAGGGGCATTCAAACCTGTCGGTCCTTTGCATAGGAGTGGAATACCACTACCACAGTTTCATGGACAACAATCAACAATATGTACTCCACAAACTTTCCTGTGGCAAGGTTCGCATCTTTGGCTAGAGAACGCCTTTTTTAATATATAAATCATGAATTGCAACAAAAGAAAAAAATATATGTATGATCTAGATGTTGTCCAAAAAGGTCTTCATCAATTTTGCAACTCTTTCTTCATCTATCTTCTTTTTTTGTGAGGTTTCTTCATCTATCTTCATTAATGATCTAAACAGCCTTTCATTTGCGCCAGTTTTCTTACCAATGATTCAAATGATTTGATATCAAATTGAAACAATCAATAAAAACGATGAAGGCAGAATATCATGTCTCTTCTAACATTTACTACCCCAAGTCAATCTAAATATATTAAACGTGTGTGTTCTCTATCAAAACACCTACTCTACATCATCAGCAAAACCGAGGCTGTCTGATTCGCCACACAAGAAAAATGCACTGCCAGATCTATTTCTATGAAGTTTTCATGTAGACACTTCACGAAGTGTCAAATCGTAGACTTACAATGAGGTCATCCCTGCATCTCTTTAATTGTTCCAAAAATATGACTAAGAGAAATACAAAATATCGGATGCTTGAGAAGGAGACATACCACCCCATAAAATTAACATCCAAAGCTAGTTTTGGGGGGGAGCTATAAATATAAGGGGTAATATGTCTTCATTTCTCCAGAAAAATCATGGGCCAAACAATGTTGCTTCTTTTGTAAGAAAAAGAATTGAGACTTCCAATTTTCCATTATTTATAGCTATGAATCTGAACCGAGGCTGTATGACTCGACTATTTCTCCAGATTTCGTGGAGTAACTAACACAAATATCTGATCTCATCATTCGTTCGTCCAATTCTTCCTGTTATTTGTTGTCCTTCTGCATGAAAAGAACGATATTGGTTTACATTGTTTGAGTAAATATTGCCATTAATTTCTGTCGTTCTGTTTCTAGAGTTTAAATCCCTGTCTAATTAATAATTTTGCAGAGTGTAATGGCATAATGCCTCCTGCATCGCATGATGTAGCAAATAAACAACAGTCTCCCAGCAGACCACCTGTTTCTGAAGCACCGCCTGCTGGAGAGGATAACATCAAAATCAGAAATGGTATGTACTTCAAATCGGGCTAGTATATTGTTTCCTCGTTGAAAATATTATCTCTAAACTAATTAGGCATTAGAAACATTTGATACTTTATTAATATACTGTGTTTATATTGTACCGGCAGCTGTTGGTGGCATGATACCGCCAATTCACAGGGGAGGCTACCCGCCGCAGTGAGGCATCCGCACACATGTTTGTATGAAGTGCAAACAGGTGACAAAACAATGCTTCAACCCATGTCGGCTCATCATTAATATTGGGATTCAGAATCTACAAATCCCATGTGGAAAATTCTTTTTATTCACAAGAAAAACAAATTTCGTGCAGAACATGTAGGAACCTACTGCTTTTTAACTAAATACGTTTGATACATGCTACACTAGTCGGTATATGGAATTTAATCGAAATAAATTTGTCTACGTTGGCTCTGCACTGCACGAGATGTCTTGTTGGAAAATTCGACTCAATCAGTTGCCTGCATAGATCCATAGTTTATTAAAAACTAATTCCCATAACATTGTAAACTACATAACGTACCAAGCGAAAAATGAAGAGAAAGGCTCAAGCAGAGAGAGGCATGCGTAGCGTATTAGGATGGAAGTGACCAAAACCTCTGATTGTAGGATCCTCAAGTGTATTAATAATTCTGACATGAATTGCGAAGTGTTATTTCATTTTTAGTGCTTTGGCTGCATTGTTGGAAGGGATACTTATTTCTTCAGAATAATTCTATTGAAAACCTCCTCTCGACCCCATGAAATACCATTGAAAATTTCCTAATCTCTTGCCATGGAAGAAATTATTTCTTGTTAGGTTCTGTTTGGATCCTCTAGTTTCTTACGAACTGTTTTTTTTAAAGAAAACTAGTAAAATGCAAACTGACATTAGCTCAGTTGGTTAAAGCCTCCAAGTATGAGGCTACCCACCAAGGTTCAAATCCTGGTGTGCACAACTTTGTGGAATAGAAAAATCCACTCGTTGCGTCTCATTTACTCAGTTGATCAGACCTAGATAGGCGGGCCCTCACATTTGCGGTGGGCCCAAAGCATATGGGCGGATCCCTCAGGGTAGGACCATGGTTTGTGAATTTTTCTTGGCCCTGCTTGCAGGTGCTTCTTCTTAATTGAATACCGTAGAAGTGGTCTTACCCCGGGGTAGAGTTTTTTTTTTTTTAGAAAACTAGTAAAACCTTGATTAAAAAAAAAGTAAGTAATGATGCTGTTTGGATACACAGGTTCTTCTAGTTTTTTCGTAAAAACGTAAGAAAGGTGGGTTAAACCAGCTTCTTGATTTCTTAAAAACTAGAAAATGATTTCTAGAATATAGAAGAAAAACACTGACCTGTTTGGAGCCATTTAAGTTTTTAAAAGCCTATTTTTTTTAAAAAAGAACTCGATTGATCCAAGCAGGGCCTTAATTAGAAAACAGGATGAAGATTGGTGAGATTCGTTAGGTTAGCCCAAGAAGAAATACTTACAATTGTGTAAACTACCTTTCTCTAGTCACAAAATTGTAAGTATTTTAATAATTGTGTACTTACAATTTAATAATTTTGATACTTACAATTATTAATATTTCTCTAGTCACAAAATTGTAAGTATCAAAAGGCACCGAGAAGAAGGGAGGGCTCGGGGGGGGGGGGGGCACTATGAATCGGTGTATTATGGGTTAATTACAAAAATTTGAAAGACCAAAACAATGTCGATCGGTCCTTTACAATTGTAGTCTATAAGAACCCTATCCTGCTAGTGTTTAAAAAACCACAAAATAAGCAAACATGACACCATAGGCACAAATAGCCACAAAGAGCAGAAAAATCACAAGACAACTTATGCAATTCTACAAGCAAAAGGAACAAGAAGACGGCTAGTAAAAGGGTAAGAGACAAAGGTTGACGCGTCGATGGTTTCTGAGATATCAGAGGATGGCACCTCCCATAGTCCATATTAGACCACTCTCGTCAAAGTCCCGGTCCCTCCAACACACCGGCGGAACCATGTGTCGACTAGCCTTAGTTTCGTGCCCCCCCCCCCTCCCGCCAACTATTAGGACATCTTTATTGTGTAGTGATGAATCTTTGTCTTCGATCTGATTGGGAAAGGTAGAAATGGCCACCGTGTCTTATAACGCCATGGCCTTCGTCCTCAGGAGTTTCGGCCCTTCTGTGCAGCCACAACCATGGAAAGGCTATGCGTAGCTTGAAGCCTACATAGAAGGAAGAAGAAGGTTGTTTGGATTTGGACCACAGGAACCAATTCATATGGATGAGGTCTGGGCCTGTGTCTGAGTCAATTTGCACCTTGGAATGCAGTAATGAAAAGGTAAGGGCCGTTGCTCCCTCTGCCAAAATTACTGCCACCTGTACTCTAGTGTCACACTTGCCAGCAATGATACTGGCTACAGTGTGCCACTGGACATAGCCCAAGAAGCGTAGGCAGGAAACCAGCTGGGCCACACCCTCACGTGATGAAGCAGCCTAGGAAAAAGGAGGCACCGATAAGAATAGAGAGACGTGGAGAGAGAAAGGCAATCAGTTGAATTTGTTGAGATATGTTCCTCCCTTCTTCTTCTCTACTCCTACCTCCTCTTCTTTCTCTTCCAACCCCAAATCCTTTACTCCAAGTTATCTTGAAACTTGTACTATCGACTCTATCATTTAATCATTCAGTGGAGTGTCACACACCATGTTCTTGCCTTGTTGTTGAACTATTATTCGCTTGGTTCTGTTGTGGGATACGACACTGGTATCAGAGACTACGTTTGGTTGTTCCTCTTATCATTCTCTCAGCCTTGATCTGTCAAATTCTTGGGGAAGGTGGTGATTGACTTGGCGATTGCCATAAATCCGTTACCTGAGTTGGATCAGCTTCGAGGAGAGGGACACCACTGCTCCATACCAGCCCGGACCGTAGGCGAGTACCTCGTCGAGAAGATGGGTGAAACGGAGAAATCGATGTTGGAGGCGCTCAAGGCACTCGCTGACAATGTAGATCTGTGGATACGTCGATCGGAGCATATTCTGCCAAACTATCAAAGTTGCATGCTTAGGTTGAACAGGGCCATACCGGCGTTTTTTAGGCCCGTGTTCGAAAAACAAAATGAGGCCCTCCTTTTACCATTACAAATATCTTAACTGCACTTTTCTTATGTAGTAGCAAAGTTTCTTTTAATAAAAAACAAGATACTAAGACACAATTGATATTTATGATAAAAAAATAAAGAATAGTTTCTACAAATATTGTCATGCTCGACTAAAAAGCGTCATTCGTCTAGTGTTCTTGGAAATAAAATCTTCTATTATACTTTCATAGTTAATCTTGTCCAGGACATCATTTTTGATTGCTATTGTTGCTAGTCCACTGAGCCTTTCTTGTGTCATTGTACTGCGCAAGTATGACTTTAATAACTTCAATTTGAAAAGCTTCGTTCTACAGATGCAACAGTAACTGTAATAGTTAATAAAATTTTGTATGCAGTCAGAGCATTAGGAAAACATGCCATCTGCTTCACAAACGTTAGAATTGCAACCGCGCCCATCTCCTCTTCTGGGATAAGATCTCGCATGAACTTTTAAGCTCCAGATATAACTCTTTCCCATCAAATATCTGAATGTTGGTTGCATTACCTTCAAGATTTTCACAAGAAGAAATCAAGCTCTTTTCATCTAAGGATTGCAATTTCTGTAAAGTAAGCAAGAATCCAAAAGTACTTTCATATCCCTTATACTGTTCAAACCTTTGTAGAGGAACCAATAGCTTCATCAACAACAGGCAAAAAATACTTGATTCTAATTGAATCCTCTGCAGATAGTGAACTAGATTCATCATCATCAGGAGTTTCATCAAATTGTCTTTTCCTTTTGATCTTACGCACGACTGGGAAGGATGGCACAATATCCATCTATTCTACAATTTCTTTAGCTAATTCTAGTGCTTTTGAAAACCCTATCTCCCTATACTCATTGAAGAAGGTGATCAGACCCTGCACTCTCTCAATTGCAATATCAATAAGCATATCCTTTTCTTGTAACTGCTTGCTGATCAAATTAAAAGCATATAATATTTTATACCAGATAACCACTGATACTAAAAACTCAAAGTCACCCAATTCATTGGTTCCCAAAGAATGAGCTTCACTTCTAATTTTATCATCCTTGTCAGTATCAGATACTTGGAGCAAAGATTCCCTTATATCATCCATTTGAAATCTGATAGCCTTTACACTTTTAACATGGCTCTCCCAACGTGTAGCTAATAATGACTTGAGAGTCAGTCCTGATATGTTATCTTTAAAAATTTGCCACCTCTTAGTGGACTTAACAAATATTGTATAGATACGTTGTATGACTCCAAAAATTTTTTTTGCTTTACCACAACTCTTTGCAGTATTATATAATGTTAGATTAAGCGCAAGCTGAATAAAAGGCCCGACGATTGATATCCAGAAGTTTCTTCTGTACCCCTTGATTTTTTTTCCTTTCATATTTGACCCATTATCATATCCTGTACTCTCACATCGTCTATATCAAGGCCAAGGTTCTTTAGTTCATTTTGCAAAATATCAAATAATCCTTGTCCTGTAGTATCATTCATCTCTATAAATCCTAACAAGGATTCCTCAATGCAAATAGAATCTGATGACATGTCAACATTTCTTATGATCAGAGACATTTGTTCCTGATGGCTGGCATCTGGAGTGCAATTAAGTATAATCGAGAAATACTTTAATTTCTTTATTTTCTTAATTATTTCATACCTGATTGCAGCAGTGAGCAAATTTATTATTTTGTTCTGGATGCCATGACCAAGATAATGTATATGAGTCTCATCATTTGTAATGCATCAAACATGCTCTTGGATAACCGGGTCAAATTCAGCAACCACTTCAACCAAGCCCATGAAATTCCCATTGTTAGCTTGGTACAATTTGCTATTACTGCTTTGCAAGAAATTTTACCATCAAAATAATTCTTAGCAAAACTTTCATCCAATGGTCCTTTTCTTTCTGAAGTTCTCGCATGGCAACATTATCAATGGTTTGATTTTTCCCAAACCTGAGACGCGCTTCCTTCCAAGTGACCATATTGGTGATATGTTCTGCATTATTTTTATGTTGTTTAAGTCTGGTGCTAATATGTGACCAGTCATTGAAACTTTCATGTTGTAATATACCTGTTGTTTGTCCTTTCCTCAATACCTTGCAGCAAAAACAAAATACTCTATAGAGCTCTCTGGAACATACCAACCAGTCTCTATCTCGCTTCTCTTTATTGGGTAGAACTCTAGTGTAATGTGCAGCAGTAAACCTTTGAGATAATTTATCTTTAGGGCCTTTCTAAAAAGCCAAGTCTCTTTTGGGACCTTTTTGAAGTAAAATGTCAACTTGTTTTTGATCAAGTGAATCCCAACATCTTGGATCAAAAATATCCATGGTAGCTTCAACACCACTGACGTTCTCAGGAACTTCATCGGTTTCTGAAGTACAAGGGTGATGGTCAGCATTGCTAGGACTAACAATAGGAGTAGAATGTGCTGAATCAATTTCTGAAGTGAGATCGTCAGCTTCGGCATGGTTTGTGTTATCATCAAAACAATTCTTTCGATCAGCATCAATATTAGCATCAAGAGTTTTATTATCTGCAATTGCAGTGCTTTGACCTTTAAGAACAAACCTATCAAGAGCTCCCTTTTGTTTCTCAGGAACTGCCTCAAGCCTCCTTTTTTCATGCGCTTTTCATAACCAGAATCATATTTTCTAATTCTAAAATTCATGATAAATGAAATACACCTTCTGTAGCACGTACATAAAAAAAAAGCTAATTAGAGAAATATGGACAAGGGGAAGCAGACAATCAAAATTCAGACGCGGCAGCAGACGAAGCTAATTAGGCAAGAGATATGGACGGACCTGGTTCGGGAACAAAGATGAGGGCACTCCTACCACCGCAGGATGCACAGAACCGACCAAGAGCGCACGTTCGTCGTTCTTCAGGGGCGAACCGAAGAAGACAGTTCTGATCAGAAATCGCAAGGAGCCATCTATTTATTTGGTGTGTGCGGTAATCAACGGTGCCGAAAACGGACACGACAATCAACGAAGCCGAAACGGATACACAATTAGCAGCATCAGAAAGGAAACATCATTTTTGGCTTACTTGACTGGGCTTAATTAGGAAAAAACAAATTTTGGGACCCCTCAGATTTTGGAGGCCCTGTTCGGATGCACACTTGGAACATGCCCATGTACGAGCCTGAGGTTGAACTATCCCTGAAATCAATCTCTCTGCTACAACGACAGCAAGAGAAGGTGGACAACATTGAAGATGCAATCATGAATTCCACATTCTGACGACACTGATGTTAGCGTGATAGGCTCCATACCATCATCTTCTTCTACATCGAAGGAACCTGAGGTGAAATTGCACACTTCTTTTCATTTTCCATCTGGTGCCATGTCCACTAAAGTTTCTGATGATAAGAAACATTGGATGCCCAAAATGGATTTCCCTAGATTTGATGGCTCTAAATGTTTTGCTTATTTTCACATGTACCAAAATTCTACCTCATTTCGAGTTACAGCAACCTCTCTGCATATGGTCAATAGAGCAGCTCATTGCTACCAGTCATACAAACTCTCTGTTGGAATTTTATCTTGGGATCAGTTTGCTGCCTCTAAGGAATTTGATGTTAATATTTGACATGCTAAAACTAAGGAATTGCTCAACCTAAAACAAACTGGCACTATAGAAGAATAGAGAGTATTGTTTTGACAAACTAGTCTATCACATCAGGCTTTATGAGCAAACTATGAGTGACTAATTGTTGGTGAATCAGTTTCTCCTTGGGCTCAAAGATGACATCAGTAATGCTGTTGAAATGCATATGACTGATACTATTACACAAGTTGCAGCTCTTCCTGCCATCCAAGAACAGCTGTTGGACAAACAGAAGAAACTGAATGCTTGGGGTCCTGCAAGGGCTTTCGGACCCTCTCATGCCACCACACCGAAAGCTGAACATAAACCCACATTTGCCCAAGGTGACCTATGAAAGCCAAACATGGAAAGAATTTAGAAGCATCATTGGGTTATGTTTCAAATGTGCCGACAAATATAGTCCTGCTCTCAAGTGTGTTACTCCCTCCGTTTTAAATATAGTCACATTTGACTTTGACTAATAACTTTGACCATTCGTCTTATTCAAAAAATTTATTCAAATGTGTCAATAAAAAGTCATTTTCAAAAACATCTAGTGATAAATCAATCAGAATAAAATATATAATATTTATCATCTTTTTCTGAATAAGACGAATGGTCAAAGTTAAAGGTTAAAGTCAACTGTGACTATATTTAAAGAACGAAGGGAGTACACAACCTCCCCAGGTTAATGCATGATAGCTAACACTACTGATGGTGGTGGTCTTATCTTAGATGTATTATTGGAGGCTATGGAGATACCTCGGTTGGCCACAACTGACCCTCACTGTTTTCTCTCACAAAGTGCAGTCTCTGGTTCTTCCACCAATCTCACAATTCAGCTAAGGGCACTGGTTCAGAAACAAGTATTGGTGGTATTGCTTGACTCTGGAAGTTCTCATACATTCATTAACATTGATACGGTGCACAGACTCAATGCCCTACTACCCCCATACAACCTCTACAAGTGCAAGTGGCCAATGGATCTAAATTATACTGAATTCTGAGGTGCAAAACCTGGACTAGTGGCTGTAGGGACACATTTCTCGAGTGAATGCTAAGGTACTGGACATTGGAGGTTAATTTGGTGTTGGGCATGGATTGGTTGGAGCAATTCAGTCCCATGAACTATAATTGGCTACAGAAATGGATTGAGTTCGAATATCAAGGGAAGCTAATTAGGTTACAGGGAGTACTTCCACACACTCAACAGATGCTGCAAGAAATGTCTAGTGAACAATTACTTAAGTGCACCAAAGGAAATGATCTATGGGCTGTGGTGCTTGAGTCTACCCCTACTAAACCTACTACATATGACTCCTATATGCAGAATGGAATTCCTGCACCTGTTCAAGATGTCATACACAAATTTCAGTGTTTTACGAACCCAAACAACTTCCACCTTCCAGGGCTTATGATCACTCAATCTCCTTATGCCCTAATGTTGTTCTAGTAAATTCCAGAACTTATAGGTACTCCCCTGAACAGAAAGACGAGATCGAACAACAAGTCCATAAAATGATGCAGACTCATAGAACACAACATCAATCCTTTTGCATCTCCTGTGTTGTTAGTCAAGAAAAAGGACAATAGCTGGAGATTTTGCATCGATTATAGAAAATTGAATGCTATTACAGTAAAAAAATAAGTTCCCAATTCAATGCCTATCATCGATGAGTGCCTGGATAAAACTGAAGGGGCCAAATTTTTCTCCACTATAGACCTGAGGTCTGGTTTTCATCAGGTAAGGATGACACATAACGATGAGATGAAAACTACATTTAAGACCCACCATGGCCATTTTTAATTCAGAGTCATTCCCTTTGGACATACAAATGCCCCAGCTACATTTCAATGCCTTATGAATGCTGTTTTTGCTCCCTATATGAGGAAGTTCATTCTAGTTTTCATGGATGACATATTGGTTTTTAGCAAAACTCTGGAAGAGCATATAGATCATTTACAACAGGTGTTCCAAGTTCTCTCGGATACCTCCCTGTTTGTTAAATTCAGCAAATGCACTTTTGCTCAGCAACAAATCTCTTACTTGGGCCACATTATCTCAGACAAGGGGGTACAGACTAACCCTGTCAAAACTGCAGTTATGTTGCAATGGCCTACTCCTAATCATTCACTGATTTGCGAGGATTCGTGGATCACACTGGTTAGAAAATTTGTGAGAGATTATGGTATCATTGCTAAACCTATATTGTTTGTATAGACCTTTGAAGCTCAATTGGCATTTGAAGCACTTAACAAAACTGTGAGCAATACTCATGTATTAACACTTTCAGATTTGTCTAAACCCTTTGAAGTAGAAACAGATGCCTGTTGGAGCTGTTTTAACCCAAGCTGGACATCCCATTGCCTTGTTCAGCAAAGCCTTGAGTGCCACTAATCAAAAGCTCCCTGCATATGAAAAGGAATTTTTGGCAATCATGATGGCAATAGACAAATGGAGAAGTTATTTACACAAAACTCCTTTTCTCATCAAAACTGATCACCAGATCCTGTGCCATTTGCTAGACCAGACTTTATGTACTAATCGACAGAAGAAGGCTATGAGTAAGCTGGCTGGTCTCAAATTCAAGTTTCAATATAAAAAGGGAAAGGAGGTGGCCAACGCTTTATCTCGTGTGGGCCAATTCTTTGCCTGCAATGCTATTTCCACTATGGTATCAGTCTGGATAGAAGAAGTCATGATTCATATGTTCTAGGTAAAAGGCTCAATTGCTCTTAACTGAGCTTGCTATTGCCAGCCCCCAATGTTCTAGGTCATTCATTACATGATGGTGTTATAAGGTATAAAAAGACGATCTGGATGAGAGCTAACTCTGCATTACAAACCAAAATTATATCTACATTTCACAGTTCTACAGTGGGAGGACACTCTGGCATCCAAGCAACTTATCAAAGCATCAAGCAACTCTTGTTTTTGGTTGGCCTGAACATGAATATTGCAAGATTCTAGGTTTACTACTGCCTTTGCCCATTCATGAGGTTCTTGGCAAGATATTTCCATGGATTTTATTGAAGGGCTACCCAAGACTGATGTTTATTAAGTAAGTCTTTTGATCGTGGACAAATTCACCAAATATGCCCACTTCTTCCCTCTGAAACATCCTTACTCAGCTAAAGTGTGGCTTCAGTAGGTCAAATTGCATGGTGTGCCATATTCCATTGTCTCTGATAGAGATAAGGTATTTACTAGTTCTTTTTGGCAAGAACTATTCAAATTGCTAGGCACAACTCTGAAGGGCAGCTCTGCTTATCACCCACAAACAGATGGGTAGACAGAAAGGGTTAACCAATGTCTAGAGATGTTCCTTAGGTGCTCTGTACATGACACACCTAAACAATGGGTTAGGCAATGTTATGGTATAATACATCTTATCATACAACACTGTAGTGTTCCCCTTTCAAAGGCTTATATGGATTAGACCCTTCCCATGGCCTAACTCCTCAGTTAGCACAGACTGAACACAAAGAAGTAGCTGTCTTGTTAACTGAACGATGGCTCTTTACTAAACTTCTCAAAGCAAATTTGACCAAGGCTTAGAACAGAATGACGTTGTATGCTAATCTGAAATGTTCAGATAGGGAATTTCAGATTGGAGAGTAGGTGTTACTAAAATTACAGCCTTATGCTCAGTCTTCTGTGATCAACAGACCTTACCCCAAGCTAGCTTATAAATATTATGGGCCTTTCACTGTTTTGGAGAGGATTATTGGAGCCGCTTCTTACACATGCCGCTTACACATTGTAGCTTCCAGAAGAGAGTCGGGTGCACTCAGTGTTTCATGTATCCTAGCTCAAACCATACATGGCTGGTTACACACCATTGTTCACAGAATTACCTCTCCCACCGGCACTGGATGGAGCACACTTGCTGCCGGAACAGATTCTGTCTCGTCGGCTGTCCAAGAAGGGCAGCGCAGCAGTGCCACAAATACTAGTCAAGTGGTCTTCTTTGCCACCTGAAATGGCAACGTGGGAAGATTATTATCCTCTGAAGCAAGGTTTCCAGATGCTCCAGTCTGGGGACAGCCTGGAACTCAAGAGGGGGACAGTGTCACACTTGTCAGCAACAATAATACCGGCTACAGTGTGCCACTGGACATAGCCCAGGAAGCATAGACGGGAACCCAAAACTCTGCCCAAGATAAAGAGGCGGGAAACCAGCTGGCCCACATGCTCACGTGATGAAGCAGCCCAGGAAGAAGGAGGCCCCGATAAGAATAGAGAGATGTGGAGAGAAAGGCAGTCAATTGAATTCTATTGAGATCTGTTCCTCCCTTCTTCTCTACTCCTACGTCCTCCTCTTCCTCTTCCAACCCCAAATCCTCTACTCTAAGTTGTCCTGAAACTTGTACTACCAACTCTATCGTTCAATCATTCAGTGGAGTGTACACCATGTTCTTGCCTTTATTCGCTCGGTTTTGTTGTGGGATACGACATCTAGGCTCCAAAAATCTATCGGACTGTCATGCCAGCAAGCTGTTTCATTTGCTGCCGTAGCAGACCGTGCTGTTCATGTTCATGCCCCCCCTCCCCCATCCTTGATGGCTGGCTCCGCCACTGCACATTTCTCAGAATAGTCCAGATTTACACCCTCTCGAATGATGCTTTTGCTGCCCACTCTAGCATCCGCTTTGGATCAGCATATGTCTTCTGTAAGTAAAAATGAAACTTGATGTCTTAGTTGCATCCTTGCGTTAACGTTTTACTAACCTAGCGCTTCTCTGTTTCTAAAGAGATTGTGAGAATCTATTGGATTGTAAGAATTTATTAAAAATCTGGATTGTCAAAATCCATAATGTTAAAGTTGAAAAAAAAAGATTGTGGGATTGTTTAATAGAGCTTTTATGTCGTGTGAGACAAAAGTTGGCAACGCTACAGAAGCTGCATTTTGGTGGGTTTCGCTACTAGAATTTGTAACAAAAGCTAATGTGTTAGTTTTTGCTATAGCTTATAGAACAGAATCCCACTATTAGAGGTGGAAACAAAGAGACCCTTAGCTTCCTCAATTGCTTAGTTGTCTCCAATTGCAGGAGACCTTTCACTTATGTGTCCACCACATCTACACTAGCTAAACTTAGCTCGACATCCCAACCACCCTTAGTTGTACTAGTTTTTCCTCTATAATGAAAGACTAGCCTAAGCAAGCTCTTCGAACTTGACTATCTTATCTAAGGCCTTGATTCAAGCTCCAACCGCATACCTTCGTGGGCTTAACATTGGGTTATCATTCATTTCGTCGAGGCACACCGCTCATTGATTGTAGAGTTGAGGTAGGAGGTGCAGTTAACATGTGAGATCATGCGTGGCATATTAATCACCAAAGCATTCATACCTTTGGAGTACAATAGTCATGAAGCGAACAAAACTTATATTATGTTTATGTGATTTTGCATACGTCAATAAAGTGATGCTATATATGGTCAAAGCGTGTATAAGTACTGTATCACTTTAATTTTTTTTCAATAGCATGTCAAGAAGAATATTTAGGACATGGTCTTATAACTGTATCAAAAGGTGTCATTATATTACCATGTTTTTAAAAGCGTGTGAAAAACTTATTTATGTTGACGCATTTTTAAAATTGCTCTTCAGATTTTTCTAGATTGACACTTCATAAAAACATGTCAAGATGTTGTTTGGGTTGATACATCTTTAAAATCGTATCAAAACATTGCTTTAGGTTTTCAAATATTGACGCTAAAAAAACTATAACTATAAAACCGTGTCTAGAATGCCTTTTTGTTTATAGTGTTTCATTTTCCTACTTTCCTACTTTGTATCAGTCCAGCAAAAAAAAACAACTAAAGATAAAAATGATTGCATTCTTTTCTCAAATCATTCCCATTTATTTTCCACCCTCCAAACTATATATCAACCATTGCCGATATGTAACGCCAAGAAATAAAATGATTGGTTTACAAGCAAATGGTCAATCTATTAGTTATATATGTGTAAGGATCAGATGACCGAGAAGGGGGTTGAATAGGGCACCCACTAATTTTGTCTCTTCTAACTTTCTACCACATAGTGCAAGCAAACAACTCCTAGCATGCTAGTAGATAAGGCAAGCAAAGCAACAACCTAGAAGGGCTAGCACATCTACTAGAAGAGAGGAAGCTAGAAGTGACAAAAGAGCAACTAAGGCAACAAGCTACAAGCAAAGCAACACCGCCGGCAGCCCTATGCATTCTAGTCATAGATAAACCTACACTAGTAGCAACACATAGCACGAGAGCTATCAAGAAGAGCAACAAAAAACAACCAAGGTAGGTCCTATGCAATTCTACTCAATATCAAGCAAGACAAGAACAAAGCTCAAGTAGAAGAGATAGGGATAGAAAGACTCATGGACTTTTCTCGAGGTATCGGAGGATGGTGCCTCCCCTAATCCTCGTTGGACCACTCCCATCGGAGTCCCTGCTCCCTCCCACCGTTCCCAGAACAGTGTCTCAAGGTGCGCTCCACTCCTCGAGTGAAGACACAACGTCCTCCACCGCCCTAGACAACACCTTGTTTTCATAGAGACAAGCCTCCTTGCTCGGACGCTCTATCTTGATGCCCCTTTGAACAAAGGGCTCCAAACTGTGTACAAACTTGGTGTAGACTTCCTCAATATCCACCAGAAGCTCATTCACAAACTCCTAACTTGTCTAGGCTCTACCGTAAGAACAAGAGTAACAAGCGAAGATGCCCCCTTACAGCCCACTAGCCTAGAGGTGAATGAACACTCCTTGTTACTCACCCACAAATACTCAAAGATCTTCTCTTCCTTGCTCTTCTCCTTGACTCTTGGCTCTCCTAGGGTTCCTCAGGTATTTCACTGGCCAAAAATCCCTAAAACAACTAAGGCGGACGGCTATTTATAGGGCAACCACGTTCACTATCCATTACATTCAAATCCCTCTGCACAGTCAATCATCGTACCATTGATAACTCTGATTTCCTAAATCAACTCTAAAATAGATCTTCTGAAAATGGTACGATGATACAGTCATACCGTACGACGACTGTATCTCCAACGGTCATCTCCAGTTCACCTCCATCGTACCGTACGACGACTATCCTCCACTAGCTTGGCCCAACTTCCAGCTCTTCTGGAAAATGGTACAACGACCCCGTCATATCGTACGACGACTCTGGCCAATTTGCCATGCCTGACAGTCCTTCTAGATAATGTCGTCGTATCGTACGACGACTCTACAGAAGCTGAAACTTGATGTCTTTGTTGCAACGTTGCTTTCAGGCTTCACCAATCGTTTTCCTCGGCTTCTTAGCTGCTCACCAAGTGCCATGAAACCTTCATACACATTGACCACCACCTCTTCACAAGTGAAAAATTGCTAGACATCCAAACCCCTCTTAATAGTACCGGTTTTTCCTATAGACTCCAAACCTAACTAAGAAAGCTCTCCTAGCTTGATCTTCATGCTCCAAGGTCTTAGATCCATTCTTGAACCACGCACTCATCATGGGCTCATCATTCGGTTGTCATTAACATCGATGGGGCACTTCACTCTTAAGGTTGTAGATGGTAGTAGGAGTGACAATCAACAAGTGAGATCATCTCCGCTCAATTACCAAACATTCATACCTTTGGCGCAAAATGGTCATGAAGGTAACAATATGAGATACCTTTAACTTTTTCTATGCTAGCAATAGCTAGAAGTGTGATTCGTTAAAAAAGCGGCTTTCCTCAAGTCCATTGAAGACTTATGAAGTTCCTTTTCTTATTCTATATGCAGGTCGATAAGTTAAACTATAGATAGCTATATCAGAGAAATAAACAAAGCTTGTTAATTTGTATCGAAATAGAAATTCTCATTACTATGGATAATAAAGGTTTGAAGAAACTATAAATAAAAGTAGGAAAAGCTATTTCTAATTTTAGGTGCTAGTGGTTTTGTGAGTCTTTTTTGTTGCAGCTAAAACCCAACTTTGTGGAGGAAACCTAGTCCAAGTCTTCCCCACTTTGCTACAATAGCACTTTGCCTGACCCATTTTTTCTCTCCCCGACACCGTGCTGGCAGAACAGAAAGCTGCAACGTTGTTCGCTGCTCTGCAGGTCAGCACACCCTTGTGGTTCGTGCAGCCCATCTCTGAGATAGTAGGGGAGGAGAAAATTGAGTTCTTGCTGGTGCTCTCAGCCTCGTGAATCTTTTGTTGGCTGCAGTGGCAGCGCAAAGGGAGTTACAATGGCGGACCATGAGGGGGCTCATCCAGGCCCCAATTCTTTCTCCCTGTGATTTAGGTCTCTCTCTACCTCTGGTTTTTTCATAACTCCCGGTAATTGTAGAAATGCAATTCGTGGTCCATGCGTTCTGTTTTGTTATTGTCCAGTCTGTATATAGCAGTGCAATCTAGTTTGTAGACTTTCAGAAGCCGCAGCAATAACAAAACCAACAATCAACAAGCAACAGGCCTTTTAGTACCAATAAGTTGGAGTATGTTAGAGATGAAACCTATGATATCAACCAAAAACAAGACCAAAGAAAAATAGAGAAGACAAATGATGAAAGACAAGCAAACCCAACAATCAAAGATGAGTGATGAAAGAATAGAAACACAATCCAACAAACCAATAAGCTGTTCTGACAATTAGGACAGAATGAGTATTTACTTTCTTTGCTGTTTAATAGCTGGTATCTGTGAGAATAATTGTTTGTGTTACACATACCAAACATGTCGATGGTTCATTGTACATGCTCATAGACCCTTTTTTAACTTATCATATCTGTTATACTAATAAAGTTATGAAAAACTTAAACAATACTGCTGCTATTATGCTTGTTTGTTTTCGTATTTTCGGGAATGGAGCATAGGACTGCTTTACTTGTCGTGCATTTAATTTACGTGTTTGTTTTGGAGCTGAGAGTTGTCTTCTGATTAGGTGGTGCACCCTTAGAGTGTGCTTGGCTCTCTTGCTTGTCGGTTGGAGAAGGAAGTAAATGCAGTGCTGTGGTCTATCAGTATAACTTGTTCTTTCAATTACATCTAGTTTACTTGAATATTGACACTAGCCAAATAAATTGGTAAATTTAACTTATTGTTTTATCTTGAAGTATATATTATCTTATAAAAATTACAACAACCAAGCATTTTAGTCTTAAGCAAGTTGACATAGGCTCGAGATGAAATTTATATGATCCAACATAAACATGAGAGAAAGGAAAACACTCAAGATAAATACTGATGGATATCTTATCAGATAAAGTGACAAGCAAGTTCATCCATTGCAATCTTGCAACTCTCCTTTGATATGCATATGAAGACATCATAACTAGATATGTGTGGTAAGTAGAAATACAACACATAATGAATAGCCCCTGTGGTTGCACCTATCTGTTCCTTGATATCAAAGGGTTGAGGTGAAGTTTTGCATTGTATCATCATTGCACATGATCTCTGTAGTATGAAGTATAATTCAATTGCTGCTTTAAACTCCTCTATGAAAATGTAAACATTTACCTTCGTTACTAGTTACTACTCAATATTTATCTTTAAATTGATGTTTAATTTAATTCACTGTGATTTTAATAGCTTGTAAAAGCAATTTGATTGCTGAGTTTATATACTTAATATGTTTGGTTTCTCCTCCTCAGGTGTATGATGCTTGCATGGGAATTGGACAGTAGCTGCCCTCCATACATAGCTTGATAAGAGATTTTCACTTAATAAACTTTTATAATGGTTGTTTATGTGTCGTTGAAGTTTTGTGAATGGTGCTTTAAGTGTTATGTGCATGTAAGCTTGATTTCTTTCCAAAACGCTTTTATTCTGTGAAGGATATTTGTTTATTACTGGTGTGATGTCTCTATATATGTATACATATTTTGCTTCTGCGATGTATATAAGTAGGAAGGAGATAATGTTGAATTGTTTATATGTTTTGGTGGCTGTGTTTGTGTAGTTTTTAGTTGCATCCTGGACACTGGTGGATTTTGTTGTTGACTTGTTGTACAGCCAACATGAAAGGTGATTCCAGAAAAAGAAAATATAAATAAAAAAATGCTAATCACGCAATGGAAAAAAAATTATGGAACATATGTATTACCGCGACACATGTACAAAATGCAAAATATCAAACAGATTGTTTATTTTCCTGCATTCATAAAAATGTGTGTATAAAAACTGCACAGGCAATCCGACAAAAAGTGACGGCTCACCTTAGAGCATATCTGCACCAATAGCCCTCAGATAGGATCCTACTCGGCATTTAGACACCTAATTTATTGGGATAAGCACCTATATGACACTATAATTTTTGAAAAAATCTTATTTATACTGTAAACACGAAAAATACTTGTATGACATCTAGTTGTAATTGTAATCCCTTTTATGACGTCGACCATACAATTTTGTTGACACCGGATTTTGACTCGATCCACGAACCAATTGAAGCCTGACCACGGATCAGCCACATCGGCTCAGGAGCGATTGGACCCAGGAGAGCGAAGATGAATCGGCTGCATGGTAAGGCCGATGAGAGCGTGGATTCAGGCTGGCGCGAAAGGAAGATGGACCCGTAGGAGCCCAGCCCGCTAAGTTATCTTTTCTCTTTTGTCTAGCTTATTTTTATCAAATATCTTTTAGGGTTTCCGTAGACTTGGGCAATTACGGTTGAAGCCCTCTCTGGCCCGTAGTATAAAGGAGAGGCCGAAACTATAACAAAAACAAATTCCACAAGAAAAACAACTCCTCTTTCAGCTCATCCCCACTCCTCTTAGCGGGGATCTCGACTTAGCGTGGGTTGAATCAGCATTTTGACCCCCAGGAGACATATGGACCCCCGCCCCCTACAATCTGTAGCATGTTTACGAAGGTGGTTTCTCAATTAGGTCGATATTTTGGTTGCTCTTGCGTTATCTAAGTTGCTAGTTATCCAGTGTTGTGGATCTTAGTTACTCGAATTATCATTAGAATTGTAGGAAGCGAACTTTCTCATCCTGGCGTATTGATCTTCTGCTTTTCTACGTTTAATACGGTGTTCTTGTGCCTGAATCCCGGTACTAGAGCTATCTTAAGAACCTTCATTTTGTGCAGTGGCACTAGATGAGTACGGGATCCGTCGATCGTGCATGGGGCTGCAATGGTTCAGTCCGATCTCTTGCATGCGTGCTGGATGGTCTCTGATCCGTCTCTTGTTCTCGCCGATCTCGTTTCGTTCATTCTTGTGTTTTCGTTGGTGTGTTTAGCCGGTAGACCTCTCCCATGTGCCTAAGTAACATGAAGCAAGAACCGGGCCCCGATCGGCCAGAAAGTCACCTCACCATACTTTTCCTCGGTCGATCGAGTATTTGTCGGTTTGATCTGTGATGAACTCGACGTGCAGCGCTGGATATCCTTGCGCTCCTTCCCAAGAGCTTTTTCGTTCTTCTTTCGATCCTTTTCTTTGGCCGACTATACATTTCTGACTCGGTCAACTCCAGATCGGATGGAGTCAGAGTTCTTTTTCTCTTCTCTGAAGCCCTAGCTCCGCATGCAGCCGTCATGAGGAAACCTATCTTAAGTAGACCATTGAGATTCACTGGCTGTCGTAGTTTTTTATCAGCATATGAAAAGAATCAAATTTCATCTGTGGTAGACTTATAACTCAATATCAGAAATAATATAATAAATTAGCAAACGATAGACTAGTCGTAGTCGTCGCATAACATTGACATCGTGAAGCTGAACGAAGCTTCAAACAGATAGCGACTGATGATGACAAACACAAGCTAGGATGCAAGCGAAGCTTCTACCTATTCAGCTATTTTTTTCCGGTCCCTTGTGTACGCATGCGTTTCCGTGAATCTTCCATTCTTTCTGAGCCGACCGATCGGAAAGGGACGCACAAAAAGTGTGAGATGAAAATTATGCTGGTGCTACACTGCATTGGTCATTATATAATTCAGCATATATGCCACTGTGATTAAATTAACCTAATCCGCAATATCGTTCCGATAGAACTGGCTGCAGAGAAATTCCAGGCAGCACGAAGAGAGAGACCAACCCGAACAGGTCTAAATTTAGCTTGTGGTCAGATGGATCCGCAAGCTAAGGTGCTAACAACATAGATCATTTTTTTCTTTCTCAATCTGTTCATTTATATCTGACACAGATAGATAGGACTATTAGTCTGGAGAGGAGATGAATTGTTTTCCTTGACTACCAAGCGAGGTGCTATCGATATCGCTAGTTCGAGGGCCTGTCGAACGAAAATTTCGTACGCGCGCGTGCTGCTAGCTCCTGGACGCCTGCTACCTGCTCGCCTAGTTCAGTGACGTCGACCAACGCGCTGGTGGCGTCGGCCAATGGCCACATGCATGCAGGGAGCGGGGGTTGTGTCGATCGGCGGCGGCGGGCATGCAATGGGGCCACAAATAGATATTTGTTGCATACTAATATCATTTACGATAAGATAATAAAGCAAGCACGGGACGGAAAGATGTCACTACGTGCAATCATTCTATCTTTCCAGAAAATTAAAGGCTTGGCAAGTCAGTCAAGCACCCACTGAATTGTAGCTTGATCATGCCTCTCGTGTCTTAATTATAAACAATCGCAAACTGCAGAACAAAGCTACCCGGGACACACGCTCACTTTAAGAGCAATTCCACCGAAATCCCTCGACCGGCTGGACCCCTTTGAATATTTCTTCTGTTAGACGGAATCTTATGATTGGGTGCTTCTTGTTCAGTGTAGAATGCCTTCTTGGGTCATATGTAAAAATCTATATACCTATTGTATTGTGTACGGAGTCGAGATCATCCGTTTTTTTCTTTTCTTTTTTCCTTGTCATGCTCCTATATAGGATAATTTAGATATGGTGGAGTCCCTTTAGATATAACCATGCATATAGGAATAATATAGCGAAACCACATAATTAATACTTAACATAAGAAACAACATATTGTAGCCTGGTGAGTTCTACATGGTGTTTTGAGAGGTTAAGAGAGTTGACCGAACCTCACTTGTTCTTTTCCTAGAATATTCTCGAATGTCAAAACAACAAGATACTTGTTTATAAGCTTGTGACTACAACAATAGTGACGACGATATTTCACTTATTCTTTTCCCTTTGTAACCTTCAACCTCATATTCGTATTCATGAAACTGGATGCATAAATATAGAGATAGCCACAGAATGTAAGCAACTACTACAAGAGGAACAAACTTTTCATCCAGTCATGTAATTTTCATGTTAAATACACCAAGTCTTTAAAGTACCCATCCGTTATCATCAGGTCTTTTCTTTTATTCCCTATATAACTTCCTAATTATTATGTGGACCCGAGATCGAAATAGTGGCGGCTAGCCGCCCCATTTCACGTTGTTTATGAAGACCGGCTTTAACAGGCCCACCTACGCTATGCACGTTTGGTGATCCGTACGTTTCGCGTGTTGGGCACAACCCTGCCTTTCGCCCACTTTCGGCACTGGACAAATAATATAAGCAATTAATGCAGCAGTGAATAATAAGTTGTGCGTAGGATGCAGAATAAGTAATTAATAAGCAATGCACAATGCTGCTTTTCTTCAAGTGGTGTAGAGACGACTATGAAGGAGGTGACTGGTTCACGATTAATAATGACGGTGTTAATTACTAGTCAAGAGCAAGATAGCAGAATATGTTAACAATTGTAAAAGAGTCACCAGAATTTTTATTTTATATATCTGTACAGAACTTCATATATACGTGATCACCGTTACTAAAAAAACAAAAAACTCTACTCTCCATTTGTGTTTCTACGTTGCTTTCCAAGTCGAACCAGCAGGCAGACAACCACTTGAAGAAAGTCTCGTAAGAAGAAGAAATTAGTGTCCAAATAAAGCATAAAAGTAAACAAAAAGGTGACGTAGACGCTGATCATATGTTGTACCCGCCCACGGCCTAGGAATGGCCATTAATTGTTTTTGTTTCATTGAAGGTGCTTAGATTCTATATTGTCCACTTCCTTTCTGTATTCTCGCAGATTCTTGTTCTCCAAATCTTAGTAAAACAATTGTACCATCCACGTCTACCTTAGTTCCTACATACCGTTAGCCTTCCGTTCTGTGTGGGCAAGTACAAAATTATATACAAAGTAATATGAAATGTCTTTCTCTATCAAAATAATTATACAAAATTTAAGAAGTATTTTTCTAACATGTGTTATACTGTCACTTATGCATGGAGAAACAAAAAAAGATTTGCTCCTTATCAGTCGTCTAAGATTTTGTATATCTCTCGGTCATATTGTCTGAACAAACATGTGTAAAATTTTGTTTGTGAAGCTAGAACAAATTTCAATTCAAACTAAAACATTTAGTACTCTAGAATGTTTTGAGTGAGAAATACAAAATCTCAGACGTCCTGAGAAGGAAACACACCCACACAAAAAGGAAATTGTACTGGTGGCTAAATTAGATCAAATAATTTATTTTGGAAGTAAAGTGAATCAAATAATAGTTCAGGAGCTCATCCAGACTTTTACCTATACTTAAGGGGAGTAAATTAGACTTTGTTGTAAATTTATTCTAAAATGTGTTATCCGTTCAGGAGCTCATCCAACATTAAAAAGACAATCGTTCAGGACAATAACACGGTTTTCAAAATATAATTTTGATTTTTGTTTTTGATAAATATATTTGTTGAAAGTGATATACGTATACTCTTATGAAAATATTTTTTAAGATGAATCTGCTCATATTATATTTTCAAACATTATAACTTCAAAATTATTCATGATATATATTCTTAATGTTTGATTAAAATCTTACCCTATACGCATTTTCTTTTTGATACTGGAGGGAGTAGTATTTTACTACACAACAACATATACCACCCTTACTGTATTTTTTAGAGAAGCAACCCTTACTGTATGGTGAGTCATTGGTATTGTTTCCCGCACGTGAGGCTTCTTGTTCACGCAACCCTGTCTATCATCCATCAACTGCTTTTCAAAAGGCAAGAGAAGAAAGATGCAACCCGTCTCACTGCTTGAGTGACTTGGGAGGTATAAAGCTACTAGCTTTGTTGACCAGCTTGTCGATGATGGTACCCTTCTAACAAGCCTTTTGGTAAGAACACAATATACAAAATCCAGAATGAAATCTATCTTATTGAAACTTTATGCAGGCACCATTGTTACTCGGTCAGTATATATATATATGTCTTATGTGTGGAAGCAGGAACAGAGTGTCAGTGAGCACGGTTGTTCTCATCCGATCCGCAGGCAACAATTAATTTTTCAATGCATTCTCCACAGGCAGGTCCGAGGAAACCTTCTCACTCCCCTGATCAGCTTCAATTTTTATGCTCAGCATCCCCTGGTGTGGGTACTTCTCTGTTGAGGAACCGCTCTGACTTATCGTGAACCTATACTGCAGGGCGAGCTCGTCAGGACTCCCATGCGGTGGACATCGTCTCGCTGGCCCAGCAGCTGATGCAGGAGTTCGCCGCAGCACAGTCCTCGTCGCTGCTACACGCCCGCGGTGGTGGTCAGATCATCATCCACGAAGTCGGCAAGCTCACCCGCGACGTCGACCCAGCGGAGTACGATCCGCACCACGTCGCCATCGGCCCTTATCATCGGACCAAGAGCCCCGACCTCTCGAGGGACGACGAGAAGGTGAGGTGCCTCATCGCCGTACTGTTGGCGGCGGCGAGCACCGGCGGTGGCACGAGGCTGGAGGCGTACCTCAACGAGCTGGCGAGCCTCGAGGAGCAGGCGAGGAGCTGCTACGCCCACTCGTTCGACATAACCAGCGAGCGGTTCGTGCGCATGCTGCTGCTGGACGCCTGCTACCTTCTCGTCCGGTTCGCCGGCGTCGGCGTCGCTGACGGAGGCTGCCACACCAGCGGCGGGCCTGCTGCGTCGAATGGTCACGCGCACGGAGGATACCAACAACAATCCGCATCGGCGGTGGCCGGTGGCGCCGGCGACAAGCTGGAGTCCGTCGCGGTGGTGCGCGACGTTCTGTACCTGGAGGAGAACCAGATTCCATTCTTCGTCGTCAAGAAGGTCCACGAGCTGACCTTTCTGGATGGCCGAATCTCCGCGGCGCACAAGTTCGCTGGGTACGTCCGTGACCTATTGAGCAGGCAGCAATACTTAGACGCAGAGGCACCACTACCCCCGCTGTCTCTCTCTGAGCCAGGAAACCTGCTGCACCTGTTGCACATGCACTTCAAACCCAGCGTACCCTTATCTCCCGCCACCACAACGGGCAGCGGCAACCTGAACACCGGCGAGCGGGTGGACCGGTGGCGCACCGCGACGGAGTACTACTACACCGCCGGCGTGCAGTTCAAGAAGCGTGCCCTCCGCCGCGACGGCGCCAGATGCATCCTCGACGTGAGGCTGAAGCTGAACGGCGTGTTGGAGATCCCCCGCCTCAACATCGACGCCGAGACGTGTCGGCTGCTGCGCAACCTGATGGCGCTGGAGCAGCTCAACCCGGAGGAGGCGACGGGGGGCTGGCACGTGACCGCGTACTGCGTCTTCGTGTCGCAGCTCGCGTGCACTCCCGGCGACGTCGAGCTCCTGTCTCGGTCGGGCGTCCTCGCGCACGGCCTCGGCAACGACGCAGAGGTCGCCGGATGCTTCGCCGACCTCTGCAAGGGGATCGCGTTCTGCGTGGACGACGGCCGGCGTAACTACCTCAGGGCCACATGCCTCACGCTCGACAGGCGGTTCCGGAGCCGCCACGGGCGCTGGATGGCGTGGCTGCGCCAGAAGTACTTCAGGAACCCATGGCTCGCCGTCGGACTCGCCGCAGCAGTGGTCGGGCTCGTTTGTACCGTGGTGCAAGCGCTGTATTCTGTGCTGAGCTATAAAGCTGCACGGGCGGGATAACGACAGTATGTACAATAATGCGTGATAAATAATCGTCTATTGATAAGGACTCCCTTGGTCAAGAAGTAGTCAATACAACTGTATTTAAAACTTTTCATATGTATATTATATATATATATACAGAGCCCTCACGTTTGCACTAAAAGCCTAAAAATTTCCATATCGGTTAGCTGAAAATAGTCGTATACACATTTTTGTGAAGTGTAAAATACACTTGCCATAAAATCATCTGGTAGTATCATTTAGTATGTCTCTAAACTGATCAAAATGCATATTAGGAAGAATTTGCTCAGTCATGTCTTAATCCAAGCTGGGACAGATCTATGGGGCTATGCTCCGTATCCCACAAAATATTGGCACATATACCATAATTTTTTAGTATAAAAACATATTTTTTTCAGTGAAAGTATAATTAAACTTTATAGAGCAAATCGTCATCATTAGAAGGTGAAAGTGAATTGTCAGCCCGTAGGGTTTCATCTCATGGGCTATCGCCACCACAACTCTAAGCCAACTTTTAGCCCGTTAGTACATTTGCATGGCCCATATTCCGTTTTACAGGTCAAATGCGAAACTAAATACTAGCTAGGTCGGCGCAACAACCTGCTGTAACTGACGAATGAATGACAAAGTGACGAAAACAGTTAAAATAAAAAAGGAAATACTAGTAGTATCAAGTATTGAGCCAAAACATAAGTTAGCAGGCCGAGAACAATAATATATAAGAGCTGTTGGGCCCACGAAAAAGAGAAAAAAAAAAACTTGCGAAGTACTGGGGAGTTTCATATTGGGAAACATTTTATGGAAATGAATATTCAGTGAAATGGTGCAAACAACCAACATCATTAGTGGATTCAATGTCGTTTACAGTCAAATTCCGCTTTACTCCTCACAAAACCGCCTACAAGAGGTCCACCCAACATTTTCCCTCAAAAATGCCAAAAAGAAAAGGAAAAAATGCCTCCAACACTCATGGACGCCGAAGCCAACTCCGAAGTACGGCCGACTCGACTTTACCAATTCCAGCTCCGATGCTGACGGTGCGCCACCACCTAACATATATCCCAACATATATATTTGGCTAAAAAATGTCCGTGCATTGCTACGGATAATAAAAATTTAGAGACGAAAGACAACTACAAACTTCACTAATCGGATATGAGCACATCGAACCGTCCTTCTTCACATGCTTATCTGAAACCTGGTCATGTGCTCAATATATCACGATACTCAAATGTTAGTTGTTAGAGTATCTTGAGATTCTTTGCCTTGTCTTGCAGATGAACAAGTTATTTTAATCTAATCCCTTTCTCTAAGCACACGACTTCTTTTTTTTATTTGACATCTTATCCAGGATCCCTCTCTCTAGAAGACACGACTCATTTTCATTTTTCACTTTTCTTGACCTGGTACCCGGGCTGGATTGTACAAAATCATCTGTATGCGACTTTTTGTATTTAGTTTTATCGGACATACTTTACTAGACATGAAATCTCTCTCTTCAAACAAACAAATCTTTTTTATTCTATTAATACTTTCCTTCGAGCAAGATTTTGAATGTAGATGTTCCGTAATATGGTAGGTTTAGCTTAGACATGTGGGCCCATGGTAATTGGTAGGGTGAAAAAAAAGAGGGGACAGACCAAAGTTTGTTTAATATGTGGTCGAGAAAAATTTCAACAGGTTTGAAATTAGTGAAAAATAAAATTTTATCTAATTTGAATCTCAACTTTAGCTAGAAATAAAATTTATTGAAAATAATTTACATAGGCTACACAAAAGTTATTGAAAAATAACCGCATAGTCTTTTATATGCTAAAAATAGCAAGCAAATAGGTACATAAAATTGGCCCAAAATACTTATATATATTTTATTAATTTTATAGCATTTGAAAATAATATTTAACATAACAAAAACAAAAGTAATGTAGCTTAACCTCAATTGCTGAAAATGCTGAAAAAATAATGCATAGACTGGGCTTAGAAATGAAATAACTCATCCAATCGAAATCGACTATATTCGGCCTGGCCCGCTAACCGCCTTGTGCGTACCCGCACCATGCGGCTGGCTATCGAGCCAGCTCGGCTGCACGGGCTTAGATCCCAAACAATTGGGTCGGGCCATGAAAATCTCATGTGCGCACACGTCCCACGGGCCTATTAGGCTCTCTATGAATCTCATCTGTCGAATCTCGATTAACGTCTCAGAGCGATTTTCGGGCTGAACAAAACCCAGAGAACACCTTCCTCCGCCCTAACCCTAATCATTCATAGCTCTTTCGTCTCGAGTCTCAATGTAAGGGAGACGGCTCTAGGGTTAGGGCTTTTGCCCTAGGTGCCGCTTGGTGGCTAGACAGCGTCTTCACGCAAGTAGATCTCAGACGCGGCGGAGCTCGCTCACTGATGCTAGTGTTGGTAAGGCGGTAGCGTGATCTGGCGGCCGGCACGCTTGTGCACAAGCACTGAGGCGGCAGGCTCAACGACCCACGCGCCAGTCCTAAGCTGTGGCGGTGACTAACCCTTTTCTCGTGCGCGCCATTCGTCAGGCACAGTTCTAGCGTCTCATGAGCATCGAGGTGGAGGTTACGGATTCAAGAAGACGGGATGGGGCTGCCTATCCATATAGGGAAGATGGCGATCGATTCAACTCATAACAATATGGGGATCGGTTCCACCTCATCCCTTTGTTTCCTTGATTTCTCACGCGTCAAGTTCGTGTTTTTTTTTATTGGAGTTAACAATCCTTGTATCAAAAGAATTCTTTTTTGCATTATGTGGACTCTTTTTAACTATCCTTATACGAAAAGATTTTCTTTTTACATATAATTTGCACTCTTTCAATTTTTACATTTGATCTAAACTTGTTTTTTGTTAGAATTATTGGGCTACGCCCATTTGAAATTCAAAATAATTCCTAGAAAATCTCAAAGGCCCATTCATGCAAGTGGATGATGGGAGGAAGAAGGAAACGTGCGCGGCCTCGTTTTGCTGTTTTTCCTTTTTGCGGTTTCGTGTCCAACACGAATACGATCTGATATCATAACCGACCTGGACGAGAGATCGTGTCCACCACGGCCACGATCTGTAACCGACTCGGTACGATCTAATATCGTAACCGACCTGGACGAGAGATCGTGTCCACCACGGTCACGATCTGTAACCGACTCGGTTGAGGGACGCCTCAACCCTAGCGGTTTCCCCCCTATATAATCAGGCCGAAGCCGCAGCCAGAGTGGGCACCTCGAAATCACACGCATCCCAACGCATCTAAGTTTTCGCCTCTGCTATCGTTGCGCCGCCGCTGCTGCCTACTCCATCCCGATCGCCGGCGTGCACCGTCGACCGGGAGAGCAGGTCTCCGGAACCCTCGCCCTCTGAGCTCCTGCACCGGGAGAGGACGAATAAGGTTTTTGGGAAGCGCTCTGCGCGACTGCTCGATCGGTTCTTCTTCATCGCTCCGGCGCGTTCGTCTTCAACTTCGTCACCACGGCTCGACTTCCGCGCCGTCATCTGACGTGCACCGCTCGTGATCTTCTGCGCGCGGTTGCTGTTCGGCGCGGACATCTACGCTACCCTCCGATCGTCGTCGAAAAGGAAGCTTACGCTCTCGAATCTGTTATTATGTCTTCTATTCATGCTATGGTGATCTACTATATGTTCATATTATTTGAGTGTATGGTAGAATCTATGATTCTGTTTGACATGATAGACTTGTTTAGATCTAGCGTAGATCTATTTAATATTTACAATCTGCTATGTGTGATCATGATTTATTTATGGATTAAATTAAAAATAAAAGTACTGATTGATTCAACAATCCAAAAACCTTATTTTAGGCACTTTGGTATGGCTGGATTTAGCGAGGCGCTGAGGCCCGATAAGTTTACTGACATGCACTTCAAGAGATGGCAAGTCAAGGCCATTCTATGGCTTGAATCCATGGAAGTGTACTGGACTCATGCTGGTAACCAAAGGGTAATTTGTCCGATGTTGAACTGGCAAAGTACAACAAGGACAATACACTTTTCGTTGGCGCTGTGTTCAGTAATCTTGTGGATAATCTACAAGACGTGTACATGCATCACAAAGTCGCCAAGGAATTGTGGGACGCCCTGATTGCTGACTATGGTGTCAGCGATATCGGCACTGAGATGTATATCATGGAGCAATATCATGACTACAAGATGGTCGAAGGCCGTTCTGTAGTAGATCAGGCTCATGAAATACAGTGCATGATAAAGGAACTTGAGCTTCTCAAGGTCGTCGTGCCGGACAAGTTTGTGGCTGCGGGAATCCTATCCAAGTTACCCCCATCTTGGAGAGATTTCGCCACGGCTGTCAAGCACAAGAGGCAGGAGATATCCATTTCGGATCTGATCTCCTCACTTGACATTGAGAACAGAGCACGTGCTAAGGATGGTCGACTCAAAGCAGTCGAGGGCCAGACTAGCGCCAATATGGTGCAGCACCAGAGGTTCCATCAGGGTGGAAAGGGCAAGGGCTAGAACAACAAGCCTAAGCAAACCACTACCTTTAAGAAAAGGAAGAACAAGGAGAACAATGAGGCTGCTTTGTGTGTGGTGCCAATGACCATTGGGTCAAGAAGTGTCCACAACGCAAAAGCAAGAAGCCTTCACCAGGACAGAGGACGGTGAACATGGTGACCAGCGCTGGTGAGGAAAATAGTGGGTATGATTATTTCCCTTCTATTTTCTCAGTGTTTCAATCTACCAGTTGGTGGCTTGATACTGGTGCTAATGTTCATGTATGTTCTAATGCCTCTTTGTTCTCTTCTTACCAGGTCGCTCGGGATTCTTCCGTCTTGATGGGCGATGGGTCTCATGCTACTGTTCGTGGTGTTGGCTCGGTCGATCTGAAGTTCACTTCGGGAAAGATCGTGCAGCTGAAGAACGTGCAGCATGTCCCTTCTATCAGGAAGAATCTAGTTAGTGGCTCCTTATTATGTAGGGATGGTTTTAAGGTAGTGCTTGAGTCTAATAAAATTGTCGTGTCCAGGAGCGGACAATTTATTGGTAAAGGCTATGAGTGCGGAGGCTTGTTCCGCTTTTCCCTTTCGGATTTTTGTAATAAGTCTGTGAGCCTTATTTCTGATGGTATTAATGAGAGTGATGCTAGTGTTTGGCATTCACGTTTGTGTCATCTAAATTTTGGTTCTATGACTCGTCTATCCAGCTTGAATTTAATTCCAAAATTTTCCATTGTCAAAGGTTCTAAGTGTCATAGTTGTGTGCAATCAAAGCAACCTCGAAAACCTCACAAGGTGGCTGAGGAGAGACACTTGGCACCGTTAGACCTTATCCATTCAGATCTCTGTGAAATGAATGGTGTTTTGCCTGCGGGTGAAAAAAGATATTTCATGACTTTGATTGATGATGCAACTAGATTTTGTTATGTTTATTTGCTTAAAACAAAAGATGAGGCCCTAAACTACTTTAAAATTTATAAGGCTGAAGTTGAAACTCAACTAGAGAAAAAGATCAAACGACTTAGATCCGATCGTGGTGGTGAGTTTTTCTCAAATGAATTCGACTTATTCTGTGCGGAACATGGTATTATACATGAGAGGACGCCTCCCTATTCTCCCCAATCAAATGGGATTGCTGAGAGGAAGAATCGTACTTTGACTGACTTGGTTAACTCCATGTTAGACACTGCAGAATTACCTAAGGCATGGTGGGGGGGAGGCTTTATTGACTTCATGTCATGTCCTAAATAGAGTTCCGGTTAAGAATAAGGAGAAGACTCCATATGAGGAATGGATTGAGAGAAAACCATCGCTTTCTTACTTGCGCACATGGGGTTGTTTGGCAAAGGTAAATGTGCCAATAAACAAGAAGCGCAAGTTAGGACCTAAGACTGTGGATTGCGTCTTTTTGGGATATGCTCATAATAGCATTGCCTATAGATTTTTAGTAGTTAAATCAGAGGTGCCAGATATTCATGTTAATTCTTTAATGGAATCTCGTGATGTTACTTTCTTTGAGAGAATATTTCCCATGAAAAACCTTACATAATATCTCTAGTTCATCATGTAGTATGATTGCTGACATAACTCCTGCACCTATTACAATTTCTGATCATGCTGAACAAACACTTGTGCCGATCCATGAGGAGATTGACAGCGAAGCTCTCAGAAGGAGCAAGAGACAAAGGACTGCAAAGTCCTTTGGTGATGATTTTATTGTCTATCTCGTGGATGACACACCCAAAACCATATCTGAGGCATATGCATCTCCTGATGCAGATGATTGGAAAGAAGCTGTCCATAGTGAGATGGACTCTATTCTTTCTAATGGTACTTGGGAGGTTGTTGATCATCCCTACGGGTGCAAACCTGTAGGCTGCAAGTGGGTGTTCAAGAAAAAGCTTAGGCCTGATGGTACTATTGACAAGTACAAGGCTAGGCTTGTAGCTAAGGGCTATACTCAGAAAGAAGGCGAAGACTTCTTTGACACTTACTCACCTGTTGCAAGGTTGACCACCATTCGTGTACTACTCTCTTTGGCTGCCTCTCATGGTCTTCTCGTCCATCAGATGGATGTAAAGACAGCTTTCCTTAATGGAGAGTTGGAAGAGGAGATCTATATGGATCAGCCTGACGGGTTTGTAGTAAAAGGTCAAGAGGACAAGGTGTGTAAGTTATTGAAGTCTTTGTATGGTCTGAAACAAGCACCAAAGCAATGGCATGAGAAATTTGATTCTACACTTATATCAGCAGGCTTCTCAGTTAACGAGGCTGATAGATGTGTGTATTATCGCTATAGTAGGGGTGAAGGAGTTATCCTGTGCCTGTATGTTGATGACATACTGATCTTTGGGACAAGTCTTGACATGATTAACGAAGTGAAGTCGTTTCTATGTCAGAACTTTGATATGAAAGATCTGGGTGAAGCTGATGTTATTTTAAACATTAAGCTGATTAAAGGTGAGAATGGAATTACGTTAACGCAATCTCATTATGTGGAAAAGGTTTTGAGCCGTTTTGGCTACAAGGACAGCAAACCTTCTCCAACACCTTATGATCCTAGCTTGATTCTTCGAAAGAACAAGCGCATTGGTAGAGACCAATTGAGATACTCTCAAATTATCAGATCACTTATGTATTTAGCCAGTGCTACTAGGCGTGACATCTCATTTGCTGTAAGCAAATTGAGCCGGTTTGCTTCTAATCTGGGATGATCATTGGCGCGCGCTTGAGCGGGTAATGCACTACTTGGTCGGTACTAAGGACTATGGAATTCACTATTCCGGATTTCCTGCTGTACTTGAAGGCTATAGTGATTCTAATTGGATATCTGATGCTGATGAGTTGTATGCCACTAGTGGGTATGCTTTTACCCTTGGTGGAGCTGCTGTTTCATGGCGTTCGTGCAAACAAACGATCTTGACGAGGTCAACCATGGAAGCAGAGCTGACTGCATTAGATACAGCTATTGTTGAAGCTGATTGGCTACGTGAACTCTTGATGGACTTACCTATTGTCGAGAAACCAGTGCCGGCAATTCTGATGAACTGTGACAATCAAACTGTGATCGTTAAAGTGAACAGTTCTAAGGACAATATGAAGTCATCCAGACATATCAAGAGGCATTTGAAATCTGTCAGGAAAATAAGAAACTCCGGAGTAATATCAGTTGATTATATCAATACTGATAAAAATCTGGCAGATCAATTCACTAAGGGGCTGTCACGTAACGTGATAGACAATGCATCTAAGGAGATGGGTTTGAGACCCATATGAGCTATTCCACAGTGGTAACCCAACCTATGTGATCGGAGATCCCGTGAATTAGGACCTGGGAAGAACAAGCTGATGGCTAGCATGCGAGTACACTTCTGTCCCACTCGAGTAATGATGCAATACTCTCTATTACGGCATGGCAGGCTGGCAACTGTCTTAATGTATTCTGTTGGCTTTAGTTAGCAAAGATGCTATCCTGCAGAGCATCCTTGAAAGAATACACCTATATGAGTCCGACTGTTGGAAGGTCGCAGTCTATGAGATTTGGGTGATCTCTATCAAACTCATGAAGAGACCACGAAGTACGACCTATATGCTCCAAACCGCGGAGTAGTCTGCTGGCGGTCGAGTACCAGTTAAGGCTATAAGTGAAACTTATTTGCACAAAACTTGCAATTCAAGGCGTAGTCCATTGTTCAAGTTGTGAATGAGTGTAACTTACTGTCCTAGATGGAAGTTTAACTTAACAGTCTCTATCGAAACACTGGTATATCAAACAACAGTAGCATGAGGCAAAGTCTTGATGGGACTTTGAGATCTGGTGGGGGATTGTTAGATTTATTGGGCTACGCCCATTTGAAATTCAAAATAATTCCTAGAAAATCTCAAAGGCCCATTCATGCAAGTGGATGATGGGAGGAAGAAGGAAACGTGCGCGGTCTCGTTTTGCTGTTTTTCCTTTTTGCGGTTTCGTGTCCAACACGAATACGATCTGATATCGTAACCGACCTGGACGAGAGATCGTGTCCACCACAGCCACGATCTGTAACCGACTCGGTACGATCTAATATCGTAACCGACCTGGACGAGAGATCGTGTCCACCACGGTCACGATCTGTAACCGACTCGGTTGAGGGACGCCTCAACCCTAGCGGTTTCCCCCCTATATAATCAGGCCGAAGCCGCAGCCAGAGTGGGAACCTCGAAATCACACGCATCCCAACGCATCTAAGTTTTCGCCTCTGCTATCGTTGCTGCGCCGCTGCTGCCTACTCCATCCCGATCGCTGGCATGCACCGTCGACCGGGAGAGCAGGTCTCCGGAACCCTCGCCCTCTGAGCTCCTGCATCGGGAGAGGACGAATAAGGTTTTTGGGAAGCGCTCTGCGCGACTGCTCGATCGGTTCTTCTTCATCGCTCCGGCGCGTTCGTCTTCAACTTCGTCACCACGGCTCGACTTCCGCGCCATCATCTGACGCGCACCGCTCGTGATCTTCTGCGCGCGGTTGCTGTTCGGCGCGGACGTCTACGCTACCCTCCGATCGTCGTCGAAAAGGAAGCGTACGCTCTCGAATCTATTATTATGTCTTCTATTCATGCTATGGTGATCTACTATATGTTCATATTATTTGAGTGTATGGTAGAATCTATGATTCTGTTTGACATGATAGACTTGTTTAGATCTAGCGTAGATCTATTTAATATTTACAATCTGCTATGTGTGATCATGATTTATTTCTGGATTAAATTAAAACTAAAAGTGCTGATTGATTCAATATTTTTTACTTGGGCCCTTGTTGTTGACGGTGAACCCAAAATCTGGGGGGACGATCTTAGTACATTTAATTAGTAGTAGATATATAGTCTCAACAATTTCAATGAGGATCTATGCAGCTAGCTTGAGGAAAAATTAGTGGCTCTCTTTCAGGCATAAACAGTTAGTGTAACTACTACTTAATTAGCTAGTCGTAGAGCTGCCCCTGTACACACGTGTAGTGGCCACAGCCAACCCCTTACCAGAAAAAACGACACGGTTTATGCTGAGACCAAATTATTTTCGTGGTAATAACCGAATCCAGCCGCCGTATGCACATGTGTCTTCATAGATGTAATTTATGTTTTTATCTGCTGAATATTTCTCAGGATATGTATTGTTGAATCTGTGTAGATCCATTCATGTAACCGAGCGAGACTCTGTTGATCAAACAACACATATTGTCTTGGTTGCAGTTGCAAACATATTTAAGCTCTACTAGGTATACATATATCGAGACTTGACTCTGTTCAACCAGGTATTGATAATTAAATTTGATTGCAAATAAATGGGAAGCTGCAGGGAAAAGATTTGAACCTCTAGCCAGCTGTGTGCAACGTCATTTCCAGAAACAAGTAATACTTGGACTCAATTTGGGCAAATACTGTCAAACTTCGGTTAAATTGACACACACACAGCGCACCAATACGTTAAATATTTGGGTTCAGTTCTGTGGAAACACGGAAGAAAACTCTGAGGTTCGTCAGAATGGTTGAACATGCGCAATGCACGTACTTATCAGTACCATATAGTACGTCATGTGATATAATACTGACGACAGTGAAAAGTCACTGAAACTTACATCGTAATGACTAGAAGAAGCACGAATTATGCTGAGTTTATTAGCTTCCTCGACAAGCAAGAAGGCCGACGACACAGGTAGGCTTTGCTACACAGTTTTAAGGAATACAATCCGCTTATACATACCGTGGGTAGATACTCTTAGGTACCTCTCGTTTTCAATTAATCTCAACTGTTGATATCAAAATATTAGTACTGGACCCATTAATTTTGGTACCGATCCACAACTTAAAATACCTTTTAATAAGTAACTTCATATTTTTAACTATTAATATATATAGTAACTAGCAATATATATATATATATATATATATGAGAATGGATTTTATGCAAATAGAGGTAGATACCCACCCACTGACGTGGCCTATTATCAGCGCTCAGATCGTCACCAAATGGCTGAAATTTAGCAACGTCATCTCCTATCAAGCAATGACGTGGCTAAATCTCAGTCAGCAGATGATCATCCAAAGGCTGATAAATATGCCACGTCGGGGGTGGGTATCTACCCACAGTTGCACAAGATTATTTTCAATATACACACACACACACACACATATATATATATACACACACACACATATATATATAGAAGCTCTATATAACACCCTTGGTACTGAATAAGCTGTTCAGTACCCAGGTCCAAACTGTAAAATAATTAGTACGATCGTAAAATGTCAATATTTTCATCACGATATTGTCTCTCTCTTTTACCCTCCTTCAATTTAGTATTATATTCATTTGCTAGTTCACATATTTTATGAGTATGTAAAAAATATAGTTTCAAATTATAAAAAATATATTAAATTATTTAATTATCTTATAAAACTGTAAATATTATTTACAACGAATGTAAACTGTTTATATTTTTATTATGCTATGTTGTCTCTGTTTCTTTACCCTACTTATTCATTAAATATCTCAACTAGCAAATGTATATAATATCAAGCCGAAATAGGGTAAAGAACATGGAAAACATAGCATAATAAAAATGTAAACACTTTACGGTCGTAGTAAATAATATTTACAGTTTTATAAGACAATTAAATAATTTAATACAATTTTTATGATTTGAAACTATATTTTTTACATACTCATAAAATCTCTCAACTAGTAAATGAATATAATATTGAAGGAGGGTAAAAAATAGAGACATTATCGTGATGAAAATATTGATATTTTACGATCGTACTAATTATTTACGGTTTGAACCTGGATACTGAATAGCTTATTCAGTATCCAGGGTGTTATATAGAGCTTTTATATATATATATCTTTATATTTAATCTTTCATCTTATTAAAAAATATGGTAATTCATATGTCTATTATGATATATTTTATATCTAAAGTATTTAAAAATATAATTTATAATTTTATATGTTTGAACTATTTATTTAAATAAGACGAGTGATAAAAAAATAACCCTAAATACGTATCATATTTTATTCTCTCTGAACTAACATCTCTCCAATGAGACAGTCAGAACTATTTTTTTGCTTAACAAGTTTGTACGCACAAAATCCAGGTAAGGTATGTACACGCGTATGAGAAGAGCTCAGAGTCCTTTCAAAAACAAAGTCTCAGGCGTAATTTGTGCTGGAAGCAATGTTATCACGATGCTCGTTTCCTCTACAAAATGATACCAAGGGATAAATATATGTTGACGTCCGAAGTTATTAGTCAATATTGTCAAAGAAGTATTCTGATTTGTATGTGGAGACAGCTTCCCCGTAATTAGATCTAAAACTGCTTGGTCACCCTTCGCAAAGAAAAAAACACGCTTGGTCAAACATATATACCTATATGCTGAACATGGAAGGCAAAGGTCGGCCGTACTTGTCAGTTATTTTTTTTTTTTCACAATCAGGAGGCAGCTTTCCGTGCAATTTGCTCGTAGATACATATGCATAACGAATTGGCATGGAACTCTGCAAGGATACAACATACCAATAAAATTAAGGTCATTGACACCCTGTCATCAAAATTAAATCAATGTGGTTGACTCTCTGGTTGATCAGTCACATCATTGACTCTACAGTGTGTTGACAGGAGAAATGAATTATCGATGGTGTAAATCAAGCATTCGTATGATCGTATCCCCGCCATATAACACGCGCGAGCTCACAATTGGTTTTTGACAAATGGCAACAATCAACAGTGTCCGAATGTATATTCTCATACGGACTTGATTTTCGTCTATGTATATATATACAACAACAGAGAGACCCAAGCTGGGCTACACGTAGAAATATTCTGAAACAATTTTTTTAAATAATAATAAAAACTTTCTTCCCAAAAAAAACTAAACATATATAATAATTAATTTTTCACTTACCAACTGCAACATGAAACAATAATTCCTTAAACTACAACCTCATCCACGACTATTATACCCCTTTTTTTATCATTGAATTTTTTATATAAAATTTGTATTAGAAACATCAGCGCCAACAATAGATATTTCTAATACAAATTTTTATCGGATGTTTCTAATACAAATCTTTATCAAAAATGTTTCTAATACAAATATCAGCTGTTTTGAATTAACATCAGCCGTTGATATTAAAAATTAGTACCGGATCCATCATTTTTTTGTATCGGTACACAACTTAAAGTACCTTTTAATAGTTATCTTTCTATTTTTAACCATTAGATCTAATCAAATAAATGATTACTATTAATTTCAAGCACCATAACAAATCTCATGCTTCAAAAGTCCAAGGAGATGATATTATTCAAGTTTAGATACTCCATGCTTTACCATTAGTCGTTGAATACAAGTTTGGCAGTTTCTACACAGCAATCGACACCAAGTCAGATCAGTCAGTGTAGTTCCCATATATTTACCCGCTTATATCCTCTTCCACGTCAAATGTGATGTCAAGAACAGTTTAGCAAAGGAAAATATGCCGCTGGCATTGGTTAGGAGTCTATTGTTGAGCTATTTTTTAGGGTTTCTGCATTCTATCAATACCAGTTTTTCGAAATGAATTTAGATTAGAAAACAATATTAGATTTTTTCTAATATATATATCACGTGTAAGGTTAGTCTTGACATTAATTTTGAAGACACAAGTTTGAATTCACAAACCCTAAACAGGTCAAAGTCAAACGTAAAGTTTTTAGCTAGGTTTAAAACAGGGTCAAATTTCTAATCGTGCCATTTTGCAATGCATGTGAATCTTTAGCAGCATAGATTTTACATAGAATAATTAACTTCGACTTGAAATTTGAAGGTGCAAGGAAAATTTGTATGTTACGCAACTACTTCAAATGAAATGCTGTGTGGCATCCATGAGAAATGTACTCCAGCAGGTAGGAGTCATTATAAACTTCTAAGAAGCTTTCATGAATTTGACCAGATATCACATAAGAACCTTCAGTATCATTTCTAACTTAATCACTAGAAGGAATGAAGAAGATGCAGCTCCTCCTCAGTTATTTACATATCCATATGAGAGTTAGGCCCCCTTTGGCAAAGATTCTCGGGGAGTGATTCTCAGTGAGAAGTGATTCTCTGAGTCAGAAGTGATTCTGTGGCTGAAATTGATTCTCTTTGATTCTTTATGATATATTCTCACAATCAGGACAGGGAATTACTTCACAGAATCAGGAGAAGCTACTTTTTTCAGCTCCTAACCCCTTAGTTCATTTCAAAGAATCACTTCACAGAATCAACCAAGAATCACTTCTCCTGCAATATAGCGTTTGGTAGAGCTCCCCAGATTCTCTCTGAGAATCAGCTCCGTGGAGCTCTACCAAAGGGGGCCTTAATATCCACACACATTTAATTGAAGCTTGTTTAAGCTCAGGAATGGTAAAAAGTTTAGGTACATGATGCTGAGAGAAATGAAAGAAAAAGATCCCCTACATGCCATAAAAACTTAATGTTTCGATCGGATATGGATATAGCTAGTTATAGTTTGTGTACGTACCTTCCCTTTACTTACAATCAATGCACTAGCTAGAAGGTTTGTTCTTGGCTGAATGGTGAAGGCCGGATGAGAACCAAGTAGCCAATTAATCGAACGGTACATAGACTGTCGCAGGGACTTCCACATATATATAAATGTACCTAAATTTTAATTATATTAAATGGTTAATGAAAATCTTGATTCAACAGTTCGATGAAATTTCCATGATTCTACCCTCTGTAGCCGCTATAAATATACGGACCTCAGAAATCCAAAACAGCCACACAAATTAATAACCAGAGAGAAGAGCAAATTAACAATGTTCAAGAGCTCCAAGACAGGGAATGCCGCCGCGAAGGGTAATCCACGGCCTCGGTCGCATGCATATATGCAACTGATCATTCGTTATTTTCGTTATGGTCTGGGGCCCCGGCTGACGAACTGAAAATACAATGCAGGGATGCATTCTTCCGTGCCAGGCGCAGCAGGACCAGGATCATCTCAGGCTTATGATTACACAACTCGTCCCAAAAGCACTCCAGCAGGTTAGTATATACCTCTTCAGGCTTGAGCTCAATGGACAGCCTACGTTTACGTTTCCCATCTGATCCTTTCTTTTTAAAACTTTTCCTATTTATTTCCGGCATGTCGGGACTTTGGAGATTTAGTTGCGCCCTTTTTGTCCCGCCACCGTTTGTGGCGGTTTAGATGCTTTTTGGAAAGCACCTGGTTAAAAGGCTTCTTTTTGGCTTCCGATCATCCTCATTGACAAGGACATGAATCCTGAATCTCAGTTCTTTCGGCACTCCCATGAACTGGGAATATACTTTAGCTAACTAGCTTTACATTGAATTGCCCATTGATTTCCTGAGCGCCTACTTTATTTAGTTCGATATCTGGTCACAGCTGGAGATAGCAAACTTGGTGTAAACTGTAGCTCCTAGCTCTGGCAAGCGACACGACGTCCGGCAGCTGCGTTGAGCTCTTGCCCGATTTGTTCCCATCCTGATCCAGGCTTATTTCTCCAAGGGTCAAATTGAGACGTACCATCAGCTGTTTTGATACGATGAGCTCTATCATAACGAGCAGAGGACGTTGTTCTTGAGATTAGGCAGGGATGATAGAACTTATAAGGAAATAGATAAAACATTTTTCTATTGAAGATTATTATTTCCAGAAACCAATTTCTATTGTCCAGACGTTACGTGCCTCGGTTAATATGAATGACGAATGATATAAATGGCTCTGTGCCCATGCACGCAGATGCTAAAGCTAAAGGGGTGGTGAATCAAGTACCAGCCACAGGGCATGCAGCAGAGAACAACCACAAGCCGACGTACAAAGCACCTCCCAGAAAGGCGGACCAAAAGGCAGCTGCAAAAAGTACGTGCACTGGCTAAATCAGTTTAATTATGCTCTACTCAATTCTATCTATGTTGTTTATCTTCATGTGGATTTTTTTTCTTTAATCAGGTAAGGGTATAACTGCAGCTTATTGATGGATCCACAGCTACATGGAATCCATCTTATAGAAAGAATATTGTTACTACCAAATGTGTGGTTGTTCAAATCTGTAAATATATATTTATATATGCAGTATATAGTCATGTAGTAGGAAAATAAAGGTGCCTTCAATTATGTCAGTAAATTGGTGGATTGTACTTTTCGATTAGAGTGACTGTAAAGAAATTTGTATGTGTGTGTAAAGAAATTACCAGATAATACTATGTAAAGAGACCCATGTGAAAAAAAAATAGTGATCGAATCAGCTTCAAATTAAGTAGTAAAAAATTCTTATGTGTTTCTTGTTTGTCGAATACGAAATCCTGCAGGAAATTTATCGTACTATACAAGTGATCGCACATCTTTACAGGTAAACGTTGATGACGACTAGAGGGAGGATTTAATGCGCTGGTACTATCTTGCATTTGATGAAGCAAACCTTCAATATGGAAAGCATATTGCCCTCGCAACAAAAAAAAAAGATATTGAAAGCACATTTTGTAAAAATAATCCATCTGATAATTATGGATCGCAATTTCGACATGATCTGCCATAGTTCTTATATAACAAGACTGTAATTCAACCTGTTTTCCTCTTGATGGCCCAGCAAGACACAGAACGAGTCACCAACAGTTTGTAATCGTCTTTACTCGTTGGTTTTTTGTTGGGAGCGTGTGTACAACACCGAGTGTTTTAGACTTCTAACACTCGATTTGTTTTAACCATTAGATTTTAAGATCTATGCATGGTTAATTAGGGAGTAGATCAAACTTTTATAAACTAATAGGAAATTAAGTGTTTTCTTGTGTTGTCACACCTGAATTTTTAATTATACCATTTCACTCAAGAGTTATATCATCATCATTGTAACTCTTATATGCTAGCTTTAACTAGGACGTAGAGAAAATTTAGGTGTTGAAAGACCTTATAACACAAATTTTATTTTCCTTAGACCTTATAACACAAATTTTATTTTCCTTATATTCTCTTTTTTCTAAAACATAAATCTGACACATTAAAATGTAGGTGTTGGATTGCTCTAAAACACTTAGGTATTGTTCTGCAGACCCACAAACGCGTACGCGTTGTTCTGCTGTCAGGGTATTTTCCAGGGACGCTGCATTGCTTTTGTATCCGCATGTTTCAGTTGAGAATTCTTCATGGATCTATCTTCATCCTGGAAGCATCTATGCCATTGGCAGAAAAATTCACGTCAGCATGACCGACGCGAGAGAAGGGGGGGTTGCCTCACGTAAGGTTTCGAATGCGTGGATCAACTCAACACGGTTCATTTGTGATAAAGAAAATGTTTGAATTTCACAGTACGTTTTACCACTCTTATCGGTGAAAAACAAAACATTCTATATCGGGACAACCATAAGTTGCCAAAGTTATACATACGTTATCTAAGAAGTACACGCTATGTAGATAGGCCCTCTACCAATCGCGTCTTATTAAAAGTAAACTCTGATGAGACAACGGGTAGTAGGTAGTAAGTAAGCACATGCTCCCACCTTATCAACACCATGCATCATGCGACCACCGAAATCCGGGAAAGGTCAATGCACGAAAATTGCATGGTAATGCTAGGAAGGAAACTGAGTTATGCCAACTTAATTTAATTAGCTTCGTAGAAACATGAGGCTTGGCACAAACTACTAAAATTATTCAACACGTATACTCTCCTCCGTTCCTTTTTAATTGACCATAAGTGAAAAAGTTTTTTAATGTTTGGCAGATTTGAAGGTAGACTAAATTATTATGGACAGTCTATTTAAGTATGCCTTGATGAAGTCTTGCACACCCTATGGTGTAACAGATCATTACTTATATTTGGAGCACTTTTAAGGTCCAAAAATACTGGTTAGTACTTTCACCAAAATATTGTTCAGTATTTTAAGGATAGTTTAGTATTTTTATTTTTGTTTAATTAATTATTTTAACTAATTTTATTTTATTAATACATTTGTGGATCAAAAATATAAGTCCTAAATAAGAAAATTTTAATGATTAATTTAAAGACATAATTCATATTATTATTAAGTAATAGTAATAGTAATAATAATTAATTAATATTATATTTTTGTTTCAATATTATTCTTAATAAAACAAAATACTATACAATATCGTTACGTAGGACCAGACAAATCTTCATCATTAGCTCAACTGCTCTTTTGTTTCTTGTATTACCCCTCCTTCCTTCTTCCTGAGCTTGCAGCGTCCCCGATGACAAATCTTCCCCTCGGTTGGCAGCGCTCTCCCCTGACAAGGTTGCAGCCTCCCGGCGCTACTTCTCGAAAGCATCCATCTCCAACAGGATCTTGAGCAGCGCCCACATCTACTTGTCGTGGCCGTAGGCTTTTCTGGCAACTTGTCCTGGGTCGCCCTCGTCGCCGGCGAGTGGAACCGTCAACAGGCATGTGTCGAAAAGTGTGTTTAATTCGTTTGTTTTTGGTTTCTACAGTTCAGCTCGCCTCATTCTACCAATACTCTATTCTGTTTGTTTGAATTCTCAAATGGTGAAAACTGAGAAGCAGCAGCATGTCGCATGTTTACTCTGACTTGTTTCAGATTCACAAGGCAAGCACTGGTCCTCTCTACACAGAGCAGTTTCAGTTCCTGAAGATTCACAAGGCACGCACTGGTCCTCTCTAGACAGACCAGACTCAGTCATCATATCATGCTCCATTTTCTTTTTTTTTTTTTACGGAAACTACGGCAAATCTTGCAATTTGCCTGAATTTTATTAATCAAAAGAGCTGTACACTGATTACAGAGGCAGGCAGCGAGGCAGAGCAGAAGAGGAGTACAGAGGTTTAAGCTACACAGGCCACAGCATCGCAAAACTATAGGTACAAAAACAAAAATTACAAAAAGAAAAATGAATAAATGAATAAAAGAAAAACCCGAGAAGAGAGCACTGCAAATCTAAACATCAAGCAGAGACCGAAAGCGTGTTTCCCATTGGCGCAAAAGTCACTTGTAGTCTTGGTTGTTTGTTCGATATGACCGAAGAAACAGGTCTTCCGCACAACGGCGAAAAATCTATCGATTTGTTTCGTCTTCGCTACAAAAACATTTAGCATTGCGACACTTCCAGATGTTCCAAAGGCTTGTAGTAGGGATGGCTGAAGTAGCACGCCGGGGGCCTGGCGGGAGGGCATGAATCGGGGTGTGCCATAGTGATTCAACTGCATCAGGGCACTGGTGCAACTGAAGAGTATGCCACACAGAACGAACACGATGGCAATGGAGTAAGAGGTGAGGCACGGTCTCCAGGCAAGAGCCCTCATTGTTGGCAGCATGCCGAGAGTGGCAGTGTGGCGGTGCTAAGTTATCCCAGATACAGGGAGCGAAAGGGTCATCCGGCTGTCCTGAGAAGTGCCAAGCATATGCAGCAGCAGTAAGAGAAAGGCTTCGTGTTTGGTCTGCGCACAGAGCGAGAGTTAGGTTGACCAGGATTTTAGATGAACGTCCGACAGGGTATCGCGAAGGGTAGTGAGTTCGCTTTGAGCAGTGGCTGTGAGACGAGGTTGGAGGTCCAATTGCAGAGATGGTGAGAATAGGACTAGAGGAACGGATGCTTTGGGACGGGTAGACTGGGAGAGAAGAGCAAGGAAAGGTTCGGCAATTGTGACCTCCCCAAACCAAAGGTCGAGCCAAAAGGAGGTGGTAGCACCGTCGCCTATGATAACTGTTGTGAGAAGACGGAAGCAGGGCAAGGTGCTAAGGATACCCGACCAGATTACAGAGTCAAGCTGGTGCTCGTCGCCTAAATCCCGCGAGTCGCCCCAGCTGTAATGCGAACGGAACCAACATAGTCATGGGGCTTCTCCATTCTCATGCAGCTTGACAGGGAATTTCTGGAGTAAACAGGTGTTTCGAATTGCCAAATCTCGAACTGCGAGACCCCCTTTGTCTTTTGGCTGCAAAACAAGGTCCCATGGTGCTTTGCATTTGGCTCCCGTGCATTTCGATTCGTCCGCCCAGATGAAAACACGGCGATATTTGTTCATAACTTTAATAAAACCAGGAGGAATGAGAAGTGAGCACATGGCGTAGATCGGTAGGCTGGAGAGCACCGAGTTGGCTAACAAGCACGATGTAAGAAAAGGCTATTAAAGACTCTTCCCAAGACTAATTGAAGACACTAAAAGAAAGAGTCTAATTTGGAGTCTGTAATTCGATAAAATTAGAGACACTGAAATCCATGTCCCTAATTTCTTTGAATTGCAGATGCGGATTGTTGAGAAGAGTCTCCAATGCGTAATAATTACAGACACTAAATTGTTGGGAAGAGTCTCCAATTTAGGAAAATCGGAGACTGAGTTTTATCGATCAGTGTCTCCAATGACTAATACAAAAAATATATAAAAAAAATAGAGCCTCATTGATTAGAAATACAATCTTTGAACACTATATACATTTCAAATACAGCCTGGATCCAACGAAAAGACATGATAGGTTAGAGATGATCTCTAAAGCCACCACTAACTATGCTCAACTTCGCTGAACTCTAACATTGTCATGAGTGAACAAAGTTAACCTTAATAACTATTTTACTATCAGAAAAAAAACATACCACAAGTATCATAATTTAGAAACCAGAATTACAAAACTACATTTCATTATACAAAATCCATCATATTGAAATTTAGTTGGCACTTGTTAGATCTACAAAAAGTGGATGTTGCAAGAATAACTGCAAAGGCAGTAGTGCAGTGTACAATAGCTTTGTACTACCTCTATTTTTTAATTATTGATACTTTTTAGTATTTATATTAGAAAGTGTCAACAATTTAAAAACGAAGGTAGTATAATAATATGGCAACCTCTTAGGTCATTGAGACAAGAACAAGTATAGAAGTCTTCTATAATAAAACAGACATATACTGACAAGAAAAGAGCAAATGATAGGATCATCTTCTAATACAATAGAAGCCTTATCAAATGATATATGAAGACACAGCTATTGAGAAGATATAAACTTATTGCAGGAGATTAACGATTGATGGCCTGAAATCAGATAATGGATGTTTAATTAACATATAAATATTAGTCTATGAACACTAAGTAGCATCCATTATTTTCTTTAACAAAATTATGATAATAGACATCAAACCAATTCTTCTAAAGCCTCATTTCATTTTACCAAATGCTAATTACTTGAGAAGATTTAAAGCAAGACAAGCTATTATAAGATTGATCTAGTATCCCCAAGAAGCTTAGAACCTTTGCTTGCCCCATGGCCTAGAGAGACTTATATACAAATTATCAACACACACAAGAGGCCAAATCATGTATATTCTGTCCAAACCTACTCCAATAATGCGCTAGCAGAGACCTTGGCTTCAGCAAGATCAGTAAATAAGCCACAAAGTGAGCAGCCATCAATTACAAATAACTGAACACCTATTTCTTATTAAATTTCTAATTTCTAACAGAATTCATACATCAAGTAAACAGGTGGCAAATCAGAAAAGATGTACCTTAAAGGAGAGGCAGCTCCTGAACTCCAGCAATTTCGCCACTTCATATTGCACCTAAATTTCAGAAAACGAAGGAACATTACCAAACCAGTAACACGATAATGCCCAGCTACATCAAAACTCGTAATTGTCTAATCTACTAAAACTCATCAATGTCTTTAAAAACAAATAATACCACTTGCTATCATGCAGTAAAATGCGAACGCCGCTTTGGGTCTCATAACCTTTTCACTTACCTTGATCTCATTAATACTATTTGTCGAAGTGGTTTCTGCACAAAAGAGCACGTCAGTTTAGAATACCTATATACTTCCACATCACCAAATCATTCAGTAGACATACAGTTACAGATACCTTGTACTACTTTATATGTAACCAGCAAAAGGATATTAAAATGGTTACCAATATTTGAATCAATATGATGTTATCAACAAAGGGTTCTGAATGGCAAGCATGAACATGAAAAAGGGTTTATCAGCAAACTATCTGAAGTTCAGTGGTTATGGGACATTATCTGAGCACTTATGGAGGATTTTGCACTAGCTTGTGATGACCTGGGTATCACCAGGATTTTAGCTGCCGACTTCAGTAGCATTACTGTTGCACTAACAAGTGCCCTGTAAGTTAGGCAAGGTCTACACAACATCAATGCGAGCAAGTTAGAGGTTTTATTGGAAACAAATAAATTGCTAATCATGCGTATGAGAACGCATATGGTAAATCGAACTTAAAGGCATGATTAACCTTCATTAGTTGCCTGTAACAGAGATGGACCAACAGCGATAGGGGAGTTAGGGTTCCTAGGGCAGGTGCCCTACCTTAATGCTAGGGATGCAGAGGAAGGCAGGGGGTGGCGACATGCTGGATAGTGTGAGGGATGCAGCGGCTAGATCCGGACGGGAAGAAGCGGAAGACGGATAGGGTCTCAATCTTCCTACAGGTTCTGATAATCAACGATTTGGGCGGAGTCGCGGCACAAATAGATCCGGCTTCCGAACTACACGTTCTGAACCCCGCAATTGCAGCAGCATGTCTCCTCTAGTTATCACCCGCGTGAACACGGACGGCCTCGCCGAGAAGGCTAGTCTTTGCCTGCGAATCGAAGAACACAAGCAAGAACGGAGTAGAAAGCAACCAAATTACAGATGAAGATTAAACCCACAAAAGTTGGGGTCTCACAAACCGATGAAATGGCGACACTGTTTTTAACAGGAATAATCTAAGCAAAACCTAAACCCTAATGGTGGGGCGACGGCTGGATATAAAGGTATTGGGGACATGCAAGTCCCGTGGACACAACCCTAATGGACTCTAACTCGGTACAAGGCCAACCAGCCCAAAGTCGGTGTCGCAGCACCCTGACAGATTCTGGACTGTCCAATATTTTTATAATTCCTGTGGACTCTGGAGGAACTTGGAAGTTGGACCAGTCCCATTGGAAAGACAATCTCATTCTCTTTACATGAAGTGGTAGATCATCTAAAACGGAGTCTGTATGCGACCTAGGCGTCCATTTTAGTATAGTCTGCTCCTGGACTCCGAATTGGATTCGAAGTCGACGTGGGCTGGGACTCGGACATGGTTTGGGCATCCTTGGATGACTTCTATCTAGTCTTCCATCATTCCTCTCTCCTCTCCATGATTTCTAATCATAATAAAATAATTAGGTAATAATCTATCCTCGAGAATGAGTAATGGAGTGCTAAGGAACGAGTTCACCTCTAGATTAATTTGTCAGGCTCGAATTCTAGTAATTGGACCTTCATGTGTAAAAGCAGGAGAAGAATTTGTGTATCGATGGGTGTGATGTCCTCATCATCCTCCCTCTTGAAGAGCAATTGTCCTCAACTCAAGCTCATCCTCTTCTCTCAAGTATGACCACTAATGGAAAGCAACGCCCTTCTTTGTCAACTCAATCAGTGGCGTGGCGATAATGCTGAATTCCTTGATAAAATAGTGATAAAATCCTACTAGGCTAAGAAAACTCCTCACGTGCGAAACCGTTGTGGGCGTAGGCCAACTATCAATCACCTCCACCTTAGCCATATCAACCTCAATGCCCTGTGGAGTCACAATATAGCCAAGAAAAGAGACTCGATCGGTGCAAAAGGTGCACTTGTCGAGGTTACCAAACATGCATGCATCATGTAACGTAGAGAAAACAATTACATAGATGATACAAATGTTCAGCCATAGACTTGTTATAAATCAGGATATCATCAAAGTGAACCACCACAAATTTACCAATGAATGAACGTAAAACTTCATGCATTAATCTCATGAAAGTGCTAGGGATAGTTAAACCAAAAGACATGACTAACCATTCATACAACCCAAACTTAGTTTTAAAAGCAGTTTTTCATTCATCAACTAGTTTCATTCTAATCTGATGACAACCACTTCGTAAGTCAATTTTAGTGAAAACTATAGCACCACACAACTCATCAAGCATGTCGTCTAGCCTAGGAATAGGATGACGATGCCGTATAGTAATGTTATTTATGTCTCCACAATCTACACACATGCGCCACGAACCATCTTTCTTAGGAACTAAAAGAACAGGGACAGCGAAAGGACTAAGGCTCTCACGTACGTACCCGCGGTCCAAAAGATCTTGAATTTGACGCTGAATTTCCTTAGTCTCCTCAGCGTTGGTTTCGTACGCAGCATGGTTCGACAAACTCGCACCAGGAATCAAGTCAATCTGGTGCTCAACCCCACGAATGGGAGGCAGTCCTGGCGGTATCGCATCACGAAAAATATCTCAAAACTCCTGTAAAAGGTTAGTAACCACAAGTGGCAATGTGTAAGGCAAATTATCAAGATAAAATAAAGCATCCTTGCATACTAAAGCATAGCATACAGCAACACCATCATAAATTTTAGTACGGTCAGATTTTGTAGCAAGCATGACAGGAGCTTTTAAAGTTATATCTTGCTGAATTTTAGGTTTAGAATGAAATTGTTGTTTAGCACTAGGCAGCCCTCTCCCTATCAGATTCAATTATTACAGCAGGTGTCATAGGTAATAAAGTAATTTTTTTCCTGTTGTGCATAAAAGTGTATTTGTTACTACGACCATGGTGCAAAGCATCATTATCATGTTCCCAAGGCCGATCCAATAAAAGAGAGCATGATTGCAGAGGAACAATATCACAATCCACATAATCACTATAAACACCAAGAGAAAAAGAAACGCGACAAGATTGTGTTATCTTAGCTTTACTCGAGTCATTCAACAACTGAATACGGTATGGATGTGGATGTGGTCGTGTTGTCAAGCCAAGCTTCTTGACCAGATCTGAGCTCACCAAGTTGTTGCAGCTGCCCCCGTCAATAATCACCCATGTTCGCCTATTCTTGGTCACGTACTCAATGTAAAACAGGTTATGGCGTTGTAGCTGATCGGGTTGAGTTGCCTGAGTATCGAGGACCCGCTAGACAATGATGGCTCGATAGGACGTGTCAGCGCTGTCGAGGACTATGAAATCCGCAACACCGTCCACAGCATCAGCATCATCGTCACCATCTTCTTCTATGTCGGAGGTGCCCCTGTAACCTCCATCATCAGTGGCGATGTAGGCTCGTTTGCTTGGACAGTCACGCTGCACGTGGCCAAGTCCAAGGCAGCGATGACACTGAACGTTAGTTGTGCGTCCCGTGGATGTAGTAGAAGGAGAATTCTTCACTAGACCCTGCATAGAGGATTTAGAAAAATCTGCAAGGTGTGTCGTGGGAGGCAGTGCTGTAGTGGTAGGTCGCGTGCTTGGTGGTGCAGGAGGTGGACGAAAGCTTGACGAAGACTGCATTGCTCCCTAGATGTAGTCGTACGAGGTGGGAAGGAGCGGCTGGTTCTTGTCCTCGCTGCTTTCTGTCATCCCTATAATTCTTCCTCTGCAAGCATAGATAGGTGGAACAACTAGTTGACATTGTTAAAGGTTTTATAATCAATCATGTCCTGAATGTCATGCCTTAAACCCGCATAAAAATGACGTACTTTATCCTCATTATCCTCAACTACCCCACAACGCATCATGCCCTTTTGCAGCTCAGCATAATAATCTTGTACGAAATACTACCTTGCTCTAAGCGCTGCAGTTTAAAACGCATATCTCGCTGAAAAGAAGGTGGTATAAAACGATCACACATGGCTGTTTTTCAAGGCATCCCAAGTGGTGGCTAAACGTCCTACAGCAGCTAGACCAGTCCACCAAATTATAGCAAAGTCCTTAAACTCACTAGTAGCTTGTCGAACCCTATGTTGTTCAGGAACTGGGTGGGAACTAAATTTCTAGTCTACGGTCATCTCCCAATCAAGATATTTCTCAGCATCATACAAACCAGAAAATGACGGTATGAAAAATTTTACTTTAGCAAAAGGATCATCATGAGGGCCAAGATGGTGATTGTTGTTGTTGTTGTTGTTACCTCCCATACTGTGTCGGTTACGGCATAGTTGATGTCGAAGTCATACATCCTGAGTTGCACACACGTTTACGTTTCCGTCGACGTCATAGATAGAAGCGTTGTCGTCGTCGTCGTCATCTTTGTCGTCGCTGCTGCCCGCTGGTGGACGCCTCTCGAACGCATCAAGGCGCGACGAGATAGCGGCCAACTGAGTGGTGAAGCCCTCAAGAGCTGGGCCTATATTTAGGTCGACGAAGTTTTTGTCACAGCTGCAGAGATCTTCTCGTCTATGGCCTCTACCGCTTCGTCAATTGCTCCCTTCAACTGGCCCTGGCTGACACACTCGATGAAGTCCGCTGGAACTGTCGAATCGTCACCACCTGACATGATGAAAGAGAACAAAAACACAGAAAAAAGATAGTCAAAGATTATCCCTATCAACTACAGTGTTAGGATGGTGGCACTCTCAGACTGCAACAAGAAGTTTCAAAACAAGTTCTTGCAAAGATCTAGGTGAAGACAAAGCAAAGATACCTTGGAGAAGTGATTCGGCGATTACTGGATTAAAAGAAATCTGTGCCTGTTCAGAAGGTTTAACTGGAGCTTGAAAGGCCAATATATATGTAAGCGGAACACAAATCAAAAACAGATAGTAATATTGAATAAATATCCAAAGTATTGGTCCTAGTTGCTGACTTCAAGCGTCCTAAGACAGTTATGATACATGGTCAAAGAATATGTGTAGGGAAACAACAACAAAGATCAATAGCTAAAGAAAATTGAATTCAGCACAAACATAAAACAGCACCGACTGTTACAACAAAAGTTTATCAATTCGTTTCGTTTCTATACTTTTTCTTTTTTTTAAACACTAGAAGTAATCACAATACTTCTGTTCTTTTTTTGATTATTTCTTTTTCCCAACTCAAGGGATGTGAAAGCTAACCACACAAAGTTTTTGATCAAAACCATATAATGACTGAACTGAACTCTGTGCCAGGCGTTTTTATTTTCTAGAGTTGAAACAAACTAGGGTAGCGGGAAAAAGAAAGGTGGAATTTTGCGGCAGAAGCTCTAGATAAGGTGAAAATTAGTAGTGGATGATCAACCAGTGTGAATCTAGAGAATAACAGATCAGACACGACAATCGAAGGGGTGGGATCTGGGTGGAGAAAAAAAACTTGACGGCTAGGGTTTGACACAAGGCGGCGCAAGCAAAACAAACTGTGACGAGACGTGATCTAAACCAACAACAAGACTTAATGAAGGACATAAACTGAGCACTACGGACTCTGAAATTGAAATATGCAGATGCTAAACACGGTTTTGGACTGGATGTAACCTAAAACTACAGTTCTGTTTTTGACTTTTTAGACTATAGGACGAAACGAAAACAAGGAACTAGAATGGCGAACCTGAGGAACACTTGAAGCTCTAATTACCACTTGATGGGAATAGGGTCTCAATCTTCCTACAGGTTCTAATAATCAATGATTTGGGCGGAGTCGCGACCCAAACCGATCCGGCTTCCGAACGGCACGTTCCAAACCCCGCAATCGCAGCAGCACATCTCCTTTAGTTATCACCTACGTGAGCACGGATGACCTGGCCGAGAAGGCTAGTCTTTGCCTGCGAATCGAAGAACCCAAGCAAGAACAAAATAGAAAGCAACCAAATTGCAGATGAATATTAAACCCACAAAAGTTAGTCTCACAAACCGATGAAATGGCGACACTGTTTTTAACAGGAATAATCTAAGCAAAACCTAAACCCTAATGGTGGGAACAGGAATAATCTAAGCAAAACCTAAACCCTAATGGTGGGGTGACGGCTAGATATAAAGGTATTGGGGACATGCAACTCCCCTGGACACAACCCTAATGGACTCTAACTCGGTACAAGGCCAACCAGCCCAAAGTCGGTGTCGCGGCACCCTGACAGATTCTGGACTGTCCAATATTTTTATGATTCCTATGGATTCTAGACGAACTTGGACATTGGACCAGTCCCATTGGAAAGACAATCTCGTTCTCTTTTCATGAAGTGGTATGATGAGAACATGACACACATGCATACGACCATGATTTGGTCATGCATTAGTGAAAGAGGAGTCCAACAAGGTTGTCCAAGTCATGAAGGAGGCCCAAGGCTAATCCAATTCGAGTCACCAAGGTGGAGGCCCAAAACAACACAAGTTCGAGCCCATCTCGGAATTCAGGAGCAGCTTACGATGTTTTGGTCGCCCCGGCCACATACGGAGTCCGTTTTGGACATTCTACATATGGATGGAAAGCTAAGAAGACACACTTTCCAATGGCACCGGTTTCATGCCCAAATTCCATCTGAGTCAACGGGAATCTTTGAAACAAGTGGACGTACAGAATCTGCCAAGGCGCTGCGCCGCCGCCTTTTGGGCCGTTGGCCCATGTATCGTGTTGGAGCCCATAGGGGCGTGACCAGGGGGGTAGGCCACAACCTAAACCCTATATATTCAGTAGCCGCCGCCACATTAGGGTTGGGTTTTGTTTAATTGATAGCTTTAGCCACAGCCGTCATACGACGTGTATTCAGAACCCCACCTTCGAGTAATAGATTAGATTGCTCGCCTCTTATTCCTGCTCGTTCTTCGATTGCGTGCAGGGATTGATCTTCGTGATCAGGCTGATCTTGCAATCCAGCAAGGTTAGTAACCATCGGAAGTTGGTTCAGCGATTGCATTGGCGCCTCGGGCTTGCTCGTCGTAGTCGGATCGTGAGGGTTAGCTTCCACAGATCGAAATTATCTCCACTCACCGAAAGATCGGGCACTCCAGTTCTATCAAGTGGTATCAGATTCCAGTGTTTCTCCGTGAGTTTCTTTTCGTGTGTTCTTCGTTCATCCTAGTCCACATAAACCAAAAACAAACAAAATAAAAATTTCAGGTTAGATCTGTTATCCCAGCACCCTTTGTGCCTTGCACTTTCATTCAGTAATTTGCATTGTTGAATTTGTGTGCTTGTGCGTTCGTTGTTGCTGGTTACTTGTGTTTTAATTTTTTCCATCTGTTATAGCCGCCACAAACCCTAATACCCCCCTGCCGTGCGCATATCCTCCAGATCACGCCTGCGCCGAGTGACTCCAACTCGGTTACGATATCCCACCCGCCCGCCCACGTTTCCCCGCATACAGGCCCGTCCGTCCACGTTTTTCCCCCGCAAGTCCAACTCAGACACGGTGCCTTGCTTCGCTGTTTGTGTTGCAACCACCGTGCGAGTCCAAATCAGACACGGTGCTGCGCGCGCACAGCTAGCACGCCGCGCCCTGCCACGCGCGGTTCCGCCTGCCTTGTTGCGTTTTGCTTGAGTCCAGCGCCAAAACAACAAAAAAAAAAAAAGAACAAAGTGTTCTGTCAAAAAAAAAAAAACTCGCTTGCTCTCCCTGCCGATCACAAAAAAAAAAGAGAAACGAGCACGCAAGTGTGCCATTCAAAAAAGAAAAAAAAAAAGAACAGAACACCCCGAACAGCAGAGGTTTTTCTCGTGGTCGGTTTTGTTGGGAAAATTCCAACCAATCTGGTTCGCCTTGTGTCCTCGTTGGACTCGTGAGTCTGTCGTCAACTAGTTCATATTACCACATATACTCAGTTCTGCATCATCGGCTCATTGATAAATTCGACCTTACTCTAGAGAGAGAGAGAGAGAGTGCATGTCCAGAAAAAGTGCATGTGGTGACTTGTTCATTTGCTTTTCCTTGTTCATATAATCAGTTTTGGGCACTCAGCTGCGGGTTGTTTTCCGTCGTACCTTTCCCTACACCCAACCCTAGCTCGTTCTCGCACTTGTTTCCAGCAGCGTCCATACGTGTTTAGCACTATTATTCAACATTGCATTATTGTTTGATTGTGCTAACCCTTGAATTGAGTGCAGCCTACCCAGAACTCCATATAGTTCTACGACGAGCATACTTCGTTTCCCCAGGAAATCGCTCCTCCAATCTTTCGCCGGTACTACCTGTTGGTTGCAGCTCACCCCTGTGCGCTTGGTAAGAACGGATAAGAATTTGATAACAGCATGGTAGTGAGTGCCTTGTGAGCCGTTACACCCTTGTCACATTGTTGTCGTCGATTTTGTTTTGTGTTTGCGCTAACCATGGCAGGAGACGTCGACGGCACGATGGATAAGCTGCAGGACATGCGGACTCAAGTTGATGGACTTGCCGCGAACATGAAGACGATGCATGAACGGTTTGATTCTCTTGACACCATGAAGACCGTGCGGTTCGATCAGCTCGACCGCGCTCAGACGGCCGCTAAGACCACACTCGACACCATCGTGGCACGGCTTGATGCATTGACCACTACGATCACAGAGTTGCAGGAGGATGGAGATCGCCGCGGTCATGGCCCACGTGTGGTACGACACTCAGCTAATGATTCATTTGCTAAGATTAAATTTAAAATTCCATCTTTTAATGGCAAATATGATCCTGCTGCATATCTTGATTGGGAATTAGAGGTCGAACAGAATTTTTCATGCCATGATATTCCTACTAGTTCTCAAGTTAAAGCTGCTATTAGTGAATTTACTGATTTTGCTTTAACGTGGTGGCGTGATTATAATAAAAAACATCCCACTGCTATCCCCACCACCTGGACACAATTAAAAGCTGCCATGAGACATCGTTTTGTACCTTCATATTATGGCCGCGATTTGCTTAATCAAATGCAGCGTTTCCAGCAAGGGCAACAAACTGTTGAGGAATATTACCAGGCTCTACAAAAAGGTATGATTCGTTGTGGTTTGATTGAGACTGACGACGCTGCAATCGCACGATTTCGTGGTGGTTTGAACCGTGAAATTCAGGACATACTTGAATATAAAGATTATGCTGATATGACCATATTGTTTGAATATGCTTGCAAAGCTGAACGTGAAGTGCAGGGACGCTGCTCGAAAACATATACTAACTCTTTTGCAGGACGAAACCCGTCATCCAGCGCTGCTCCTACTCTCCCCGCGCCATCCACGACTAGCACTACACCGCGCGAGAGGACGACTAAACCTGCAGCACCCTCGACCACAGGTGGTGCTCCTTCCACAACTTCATGTGCAAATTCAGAACCATCACTTGACAATGCACCTACTCTTTGTGATATTGAGAGCAAAGGTACTGCTCAAGGTGCTCCACGCACGGCTGGTGAGCCTTCGTCTGATATGCTGAATTTTTCCACAACTCATGATATCATAGAGCAATTGTTAGTGGAACCTATTCTTGATTTATCTTTGTCACAAGTTGATTTGCTTGATGTTCCTTGTGATAAAAATGATTTGTGTGACAATGCTTCCGTTGTACATGCTTTAAAACCACACACGTGTGCTGACATTCGACGTGCCATTCATGTTTCGAACACGATCGATGAGCTTAAAATGTTGTCTTCTTTACATACTTTGGGTTACATTGAATTTGATGTTTTGTGTAATCTAGATTGTTTTGAAGAGAGAGTTTCTAAATATGCTGATTTGCCATGGTTTTCTAAACACACATATCATGCTATTGGCAAATATACCAACGAAGGAGAATATATGATACATAGAGTGTACATTTGTGAAAATCGGAATTATCCTTTGATTGTGCGCAATTTTGATCCACTAGAGGGCAGCCATACTACAAATATTAATTCACCTTCCTCTAGCTCTGTTTTGGTGAAACAAGTTTGCTCCCAAGAAGGGGAGCATTGCTGGTCGCTATCAATCCCTGCTTTGTCTTTTGTTACTACTAATCTTTTGCAGGATAGTGTTGCCACACATTGTGTGTCGTCCGATCAAGAAGCCTCCATACTTGCTAAATCTTCTACGCGAGATGACACATTCACCAATTGGAAACATGGTGACATCCCTCCTCACAATAATTTTGATTTCCTTTGCTTTCGAAACCCCGCTCTCCCTTGTGTTGTGCAGGATCGGTTTCAAGTACAATCGACGCCGAGGACGGCTTTTCATCAAGAAGGGGAGGATGATGAGAACATGACACACATGCATACGACCATGATTTGGTCATGCATTAGTGAAAGAGGAGTCCAACAAGGTTGTCCAAGTCATGAAGGAGGCCCAAGGCTAATCCAATTCGAGTCACCAAGGTGGAGGCCCAAAACAACACAAGTTCGAGCCCATCTCGGAATTCAGGAGCAGCTTACGATGTTTTGGTCGCCCCGGCCACATACGGAGTCCGTTTTGGACATTCTACATATGGATGGAAAGCTAAGAAGACACACTTTCCAATGGCACCGGTTTCATGCCCAAATTCCATCTGAGTCAACGGGAATCTTTGAAACAAGTGGACGTACAGAATCTGCCAGGGCGCTGCGCCGCCGCCTTTTGGGCCGTTGGCCCATGTATCGTGTTGGAGCCCATAGGGGCGTGACCAGGGGGGTAGGCCACAACCTAAACCCTATATATTCAGTAGCCGCCGCCACATTAGGGTTGGGTTTTGTTTAATTGATAGCTTTAGCCACAGCCGTCATACGACGTGTATTCAGAACCCCACCTTCGAGTAATAGATTAGATTGCTCGCCTCTTATTCCTGCTCGTTCTTCGATTGCGTGCAGGGATTGATCTTCGTGATCAGGCTGATCTTGCAATCCAGCAAGGTTAGTAACCATCGGAAGTTGGTTCAGCGATTGCATTGGCGCCTCGGGCTTGCTCGTCGTAGTCGGATCGTGAGGGTTAGCTTCCACAGATCGAAATTATCTCCACTCACCGAAAGATCGGGCACTCCAGTTCTATCATGGTAGATCATCTAAAACAGAGTCCGCATGCGATCTGGGCATCCATTTTGGAACAGCCTACTCCTGGACTCCGAATTGGATTCGAAGTCGTCGTGGGCTGGTACTCGGACTTGGTTTGGGCATCCTTGGACGACTTCTATCTGGTCTTCCATTGTTCCTCTGTCCTCTCCATGATTTCTAATTAAATTAAAATCATTAACTAATGATCTATCCTCGAGAATGCATAATGGAGTGCTAAGGAACGAGTTCACCTCTAGATTAAGTTGTCAGGCTCGAATTCTAATAATTGGACCTTCATGTGTAGCAGCAGGAGAAGGATTGTGTGTATCCATGGGTGTGATGTCCTCATCATCCTCCCCCTCTTGAAGAGCAGTTGTCCTCAACTCAAGCTCATCCTCTTCTCCCAAGTATGGCCACCAATGGAAAACGCCCTTCTTTGTCAACTCAATCACTGCGTGACGATGGTGCTAAATTACTTGACAAAACAACGATAAAATCCCGCTAGGCCAAGAAAACTCCTCACATGCGAAACCGTTGTGGGCGTAGGCCAACTATCAGTCTGACACGACCCGTCCAGAAACCTCGTCGCGGGACGAATCCGGTCAGTCGTTTAGCCAAGATCTTGTTGGGCAACGCTCGTCGAAGCGAGCGTACACACGATACAACACAGACAGGGATAAACAGCAATAATTTACAGAAGAGAGCACTTAATACATCATTGGTTCATAACTTAGAAGTTGAATATTACAGTGTTTTAGAGTACGCAACAATTTTGAAAAACGATAACAGCGGAAGACTAAAACTATTACAACTCCGACACTCGGACTTAAGCAAAAGCACGCGCCGTGCCCACGGGCGTCATGCTACTAGCCACTTCAACAGATCAATGCGGCGACTCGCACAACTCCCGCTGGAGGTTCCCAAACTCGAGGGGAGGCTCCTCCCAATGGGAGCTACCTGCTGCTTCCTGCATGACGGCGCCTGAAAACCACAAAACGCTAACGCGTGAGCTTCTAAGAAACTCAGCAAGACTTACCCGACAAAAGTGGCTGACTACAGCCGACTCCTAGACATGAGGGCTGACTCGGGAGGGTTTACTTGCAAAAGGACTCGCAAGCCTATACTACTCTTGTCAAGTTTTAGCATCAGATTAAGTGATTAGAAAATAAAATTTAGTTAGCACTGAGCTAAGCAAACATAACAGGATCAACAATAGCAATATTAATATTCATAATTCATTCTCAAGGTGTCTCAACCTATTTACTAAGATGTGACAGAGAGTTCAAGTAAGCTCATAGCTGAGAGCAACAGCGATTCGAACCGATTTTTATACCACTGCAGGGTTAACCTAATCGTACGACACGTGCGTGTCCCAGACTCGCACGTGGCAACCGTTCACACCAGCTCCTGCAACGTCAATTCCCTCCTACGCCTGCCTTAGCAGCACCGCGTCCCACCAGACAACGCGTCCCAGACGGTTTCTGTGGAGTTCCCACGCTGCCCACCCCAGATCTCCTCCTAGTCAGACACCGTAGGGCAGGTTCGACATTGCAATCACTAGGCTACGTAGGTTTACCGGGGCCCATAACACCCAGCATACGATTAGTACATTCAATACTTGCCTAGCTGTGCCACACGGATCAGACCAGACTACGGTCACCCTGGTCCCGGACCAGTCGCCGACCTACTTGTACCCAGTCTGACCCTCAATCTTTTATCTTTCTTACTCATTGATAATCGTGTGGCACATCTCATGAAATAGTTTCATTCAATATCCTACTACTCGCGAGCAGCGTCCACTATGCTCGACTTCTACCGACAACTATCTGCTAAGCATAGCATACTAAGGGGTATCTATACAAGCTACCGTCAGGGTTTCCTATGGGAAACAGATGCAACTATGGTTTCAATCAACTCCTAGCACTTAATGCACAAACAAGATACACTCAGTTATAAAAGTAAAACTTTAAAATTCGGTTGTGCACCGGGGCTTGCCTGGTTCCTCTGAGCTGATGTCGACTTCTTCGGCGGGGGTCGAGGAACTTGGATCCGCAGCTACTTCGTGAGCGTTAGAATCTACATGATGCAGTAGGATTATGATAAGTTTAATGAAAATAAAACTTATTGTTATTATCAATAACGACCTAGGGTTTAGATTGGCGACGCCCAGAATTAGGGTTAACCCTAATTACTCGACGTCGTCGATTAAATTCAATAATTAATCTATGAATGATGTTTAAAGAAGTCTATTAAACTCCCATGAGGTGACTTTTAGTTGGCATGTTCATCAACTTCAACTCTAGTTAAGTTAATGCGACACTTTTCATCGGTTAATATTATTTAATTACTTCGGCTATTAAACTAGGGTTAAAATGAAGATTTTAATTCTTCCTCAAGATTATTTGTAGTGGGTAGTACTCTCTGGAATAAGCATTTTGGTCTTTGGTTGGGGCCTAGATGAATTTTCTATATTTTATAAAAATTCATCAAAGTTCCTGTTTTTAATTCTTGAAAAATCAGAAAGCATTAGTAAACATTAGAATAAAATTATGAAATTTTATGTGGGCATCCCTGAGTACCAGATCTAAAAGTTTTATTTTAAGTCTATCCTTGTAAATGACTTTTACAATGTACTTTAGAAAATGGTATTTAAACTAGGCAGATTGAAGTTATTTAATAGGGTTAGATGTCATTTCGTGTTCCTAAAATCTTCATAAAATTTCAGAGGGTGTGTAGTACCATGGTGCATTTGTGGATCAAAGGTCAGCCCTAGCATTGTTCTATAATGCAACTTAAAATTTAAAAACATAAAGGAGTGTTTCTAATTAATTCTGCAAATTTTTGATCATTTGTTAAAAAGTGCTTTAAGAGAAAATTAGTACTTTTGACGAGGGTTCTAACAAATTTTGGTTTGGCATTTTTGGATCTTCCTGTGATTTTCTAGGGATTTTAGAAGGCAGAGCAATAATCTGAAAAATAATTAAGAAAAAGGAAAAACAGGGGAGGTTCTCCGGTGAGCTCCGGCGACCAATTCCCGACGATGGGGTGGTCGTCGGCCGTTGAACCTTGGCTTTCTACGATCCCCTCAACACGAGGAAGCTCGGCAACATGATATTCATCAAGGTTGGGCACGGCAGAGGGGGTCTCACCGTGGGGGGCGGCGGTGGCGGCGGCGAAGTCAAAATTCCGTCGAGGTGGCTCGCCTTCGGAGGATTGGAGGGTTCTGTGAGCTTCACGAGGTGGTGAAGAGTTGATTCGGTGAGGGAATTTGATTGAAATTGAGTCGGGGGCGGATTTCACCTCGGGGCGGCGGCAATGGTGTTGGTGGCGGTCGGCCGGGGCAGAGAGGTGAGATCGCGCGCGGGGGAGAAGAATTGGAGAGGGAGGGGAAGCTGGAGGCGCACTTATTTAAAGGAAAAATGGGGTAGGGAGAGTAGGGGAGTGGGGGAGCAGTGGGGGGCGTCATGGCGGCAGTGAGGCGGCGGGCATGGCGGTCGGGCGGCTCGGGCTCGGGCAGAGGGAAATGAGAGAGGGAGTGAGAGAGAGTGAAGTGAGGGAGGGAGGAGGGAGGCAAGGGAGTGAGGGTGCCACCGAGTCAAAGCGACGTGGGGGGGGTGCTGCTGGTCGCCGCTCCCTGTCGCGCCCTGTTGTCGGGCGGGCGGGTACTGTAGCCCACCCGGCAACAGTCTTATTATTTTTTTATTTTTTATTTATTTATTTATTTATTTCTTCATTAAGGCTGGAAGGAATTTAATGAATTGGTACTCTTCCCGAGCTCGAAAAATTTTGAAAATTTTTGTACAAGCTCAGGAATTTATTTGGAACACTTTTCATTTAGAGTTCAAGTCATGATTTGGCCTCTAAAAATTCTTGAATTTCTAGGTTGATTATAGCTTCTATGAATTTTTAAGAGGTCTAAATCTTTTCCAAAAATCTTGAATAATTTTCCCAAAATTCTATTTTGAAGTGTACTTAATTTTTATGTAAAAATATAGCTAGGGTTCTGTGGAAATTTGATGGTCAAGAGTTAGGGTTTGGGTTTCTTCCTGTTAACGAGATTTCGACACTGCTGAGTGAGATTTCTCCGGACTTTGCTAAAGTGCTCTGTTGTTTGTCAAACTTTTCATAGTGTTCCTTTAAAGCATTTTAAAAAATATTTCTTTTTATTTCCATGATTGAATCTGCTTTAAAGTGAGTGAAAATTATGGATTAGGGTTTCGAATTGGAGTGTGAATTCTTATCTGGTGGTAATGACTATGTACTGTGGAGCTGAGGGCCCCTGTTTGGTGAAAGTGTTCAAACTTAAATTATTGAAATTGTTGTCTAGGTTAATGGAAGTGTTTTAAGCAGCATTGCTCATTAGTTCACGTGTTAGTCTTGCTCAAAAAGCGCAAAAATTTCTTTTTAGGGTTTATGATTTGTCGGTGACTTTTTAAGTGACACCTGGGGTGTCACACAGTCACCTCCACCTTAGCCATATCAACCTCAATGCCCTGTGGAGTCACAACATAGCCAAGCAAAGAGACTCGATCGGTGCAAAAGGTGCACTTGTCGAGGTTACCAAACATGCATGCATCACGTAACACAGAGAAAACAACACATAGGTGATCCATATGTTCAGCCATAGACTTGTTATAAATTAAGATATTATTAAAGTAATCCACCACAAATTTACCAATGAATGAACGTAAAACTTCATGCATTAATCTCATGAAAGTGCTAGGTGTAGTTAAACCAAAAGACATGATTAACCATTCATACAACCCAAACTTAGTTTTAAATGCAATTTTCCATTCATCACCGGGTTTCGTTCTAATCTGGTGATAACCACTACGTAAGTCAATTTTAGTGAGAACTATAGCACCACACAACTCATCAAACGTGTCGTCTAGCCTAAAAATAGGATGACAATACCGTATAGTAATGTTATTTATGGCTCCACAATGTACACACATGCGCCACGAAGGTGTGGATGAGGTCGTGCGCGCGAGGTCATTGTCCCCATCGCCGTCATCATCGAGCTCGGTGACCTGTCGCCGCAGCCACCCAAGCTCAAGCCTCCACGTCGAGCTTGGACAAGGCACCCATCGTCAGCATGCCGAGCTCCGCCCTCCCGCTTCTCTATCCATGCAGATCTAACACACCAAGCTCGGCTCTCAACAGCTGCCACGCAGATCCGCCCTACCACCATCTCCACCTCCAGCCGCCGGGTGGCGAAGCTTAAAATCGGGCAAGAGAGAGGGAGGGAGGAGGCTCAGGGGTCAGGTGCTATGGACGAGGCCATGAGGGTGTGTGGAGAGAGCGAGACAAAAGGTGGAGAGAAGACAGGACGAGACGTGGTAGACTGAGACGGTTTGGAGTTCCGGACGCAACGAGTAGTAGACGGCTTTTGATAAATTTTTTGGGTCCAAGATTCTGATTGCAGACATGGGTTGAGTGTATACGTCTGCATCCAAGGAGTTGAAATTTGGAGACGTGTATCAGCTATTCATGTCTTCATTTTAAGAATCATTAGAGATGCATGACCATGGAGCCTTGTTTGCAATCTTGAGTTGCATAATTAAAGACTCGTCCTGTTGAGTCACGTCTTCAATTATAAAAAATTAGAGACGTGTTTTATTAGTCCAAATTAATTACAGACACATTTTAATTAAAAGAGTCTATAATAAAGACTTAGTGACGCGTTTCAAATCCGCGTCTCTAAGGTGAACTATCTTGTATTGTAGTTTTTTACATAGTGAAGCAGAGGCCCATGATGTTGAGGAGATGTCCCCACCATCGAGAGAGATGACGGTCGAACCGGTTTAGGATTGGCTGAAAGTCAGAGGTGCGAAGCTTTGAGACCGAGAGCGGTAATCCCAAGTATGGCTGTGGGAAGGAGGAGAATGGACAGCCTAAGGTAGCTGCCAGGCTGGCTACTAATTCTGCAGAAACCTGGATAGGCAGGAAAGTACTTTTATCAAAATTGATCTGAAGGCCGGTAGCTGCAAAGAAGTCTAGGAGAATTCATTTAAGACTCAATAATCATGGTGTCGTCTGCGTACTGGAGCACCAGGCACAAAAGACTAGCTAGTGGGTGCTTAAGGTCTCTATTGCGAGAGGTCCGAAGAATAAGCTGCAGGAGTGCATTAGCAACAATGATGAAGAGATAGGGAGATAAGGGGTCGCCTTGCCGGAGACCATTTGTGCATTGGATGCATCTCCCCGGCTGTCCATTAAGCAGCACCATTGTTTGACCGGTGCACAAAAGGTCCCTCATCCAAAGACGCCAGAGTTAGGGGAAGCCTTTCACTTGAAGGAAGGAATCATGTGCCAGCCAATTTACTGAATCAAAGGCCTTACGAAAATCCATTTTAAGGGCAACAACTGGTACCTTTCGCTTGGCAAGTTTGAATGATGTTGGCTCACATGCATCGTCGATAGTCATGGGGTCGTCAGCGGCCTCCACCCTCTATAATCTCATTAGGGATTGCACCCACGGGAGCTGCAGCAGCGGCAGCGGTCGGGGTGCCGGAGGAGGAGCCCTCTAGCTTGCTCTTCTTGAGGATGGACGCTTTGGCAATCATGGAGATGAAGGTCGGGTCCATAGTGGCTGCAATGCAGGGACTGCAGCGTAATCTGGAAGCCTCTGCCAGGGGAGGCAGAAAGGCCAACGCGGGGGGTAGGGCGGGCCGATCAAAACCCAGCCCAGTCGAGGAAGGAGGAGAAGCTGCTCGCGGCCCAGGTGCACTCCTGATGGACAACTACTGGAGCTGGTCCGACAGAGCAGCCAGGCCTTTTGCCAGCCCAAAGGTACAAGCGTGCTGCTGGTCAGGACGCCCAGTGGCCTGGTCAGGAGGAGCCGTATACCTAAGAGGCGTGGCCTGGTCCTCAGCTGCCTGGACCACAATGTCGTCGGCCGCAACATCGATCTTCTGTAGCTGCATGGAGGTGATCGGCACCGCGCCACGCTGGTGAGGAGAGCTTCTGCATCAGCGACGAAGAGAAGTGGTCCAACGGGCCCCTGCAGAGCACGAGCAAGAACCTGGACAGAGAGCATGGGAGCGCGCATTGGGCCCACCAGGGACACCTACTTGAGGATGCCGACGGAGGCGTTCGCCAAGTTGATGACCAACATGCCGCGACCAAATTGATCAGATGGCAGTGGCTGCATCGGGAGCCGGTAGATGCCCTTCTGAGCATCGGACCCAAAGACCTGAACCTCGAAGAAGCTGGGGTGGAGTTTGAACACTAAGCAAGCTGGATGGGAAAGGAGGGGCTGTGCGCGAACAGTAGGCGCTAGCAGCTGTCCAGCCAAGGGGCCAACTGGGACAGGGGTCCGAGGAAGCCCGGTGGCGGCTGCAGTGTGGGAATCTGGGGGGAGGGTGGAGAACGCTGGACACATCACTAGCACCTGAGCTGAGGGGAGCAGGGGGAGATGGAGGGGTTTCGGAGTCATCTGACACAACCGAACTGTCTGTGTCAAAACCACCATCAACATCCTCTGAATGGATGATGGACACTGAGCCAATCGTACCAACACCATCATGTTCTTGAAGTGGATGTCAAAAAGCTTTCCGCCTTGACCGTGAGGAGAACGGCAGAGTAGTCTATCCCAGTGAGACAGAATCTTTCCCTATTAAGCAAGAGGATAGCATCGGGTCAATGTTGTGGAGGTTTGCATAGGGAGAAGTGGAGTGATGGATATGGGCGCGACACCAGTGCTCTAGCGGGTAGTCCTCAATGGCGAGAGCAGTAAAGGACTCATGATGGAACAGTGAAATAATAAAAAAATGAGCCAAAATGAAGCAGGAACTAGGTTTGAGAATCAAGTTAATTTTCTTTAGAGCAGGATTAAAAATTTGAGAGCAGAATTAAAATTTGAGTAGCACTTTGCAATGTTTCAGTTTACAATGCAATTGGTGGTCAGTAAAGTACAATGATTCAGTTTGCAATACAATGCTTTTTCTCATAAATTTTTTGATCAGCTAATATCACTACCACAGAACCAAAAAATTTCTTGAGAGTCACGTTGAACCCTCACGATAAATATATTTTTTCGTGAGAGTTGTAGAAAACCGGCAATTAAATTTCGTGACAGGGACTTACGACCGTCACTAAAATTATATATATCGTGAGAGTACCACAAAACTGTCATGAAAAAATGTGTATATCGTGAGGGTCTCGGCCCCCACGAACTTTTTTTAGCCCGTACCCGTCCAGGTATCCAAATTAGACAATATGCGCGTCATATTTTGCATTCAGCTAGGTAACTCCGCGGCAAAAAGTGCGTGCAATTTTTTTTTCCCCCTTTTCCTTCTCTCACCCGCGCTACTACCTGTCGTGGCTCAAACAAAAGGAAAAAAAATAACACACCATAGACCATCTCTCTTTCTTCCCCAAAACTCCCACCCGTGAGTCTATCCACGCACACGCAGCACTCCAGCGCTCTCTCTCTCTCAGCTCTGAGCTCGCCCCCAAGCTGCAGTCTCGAATCCCCGGTGGCCTGCAATTAGGCTGGATATGGCTCTCTCTCCTTCACCCAATCCCACTTCTCCACCCCCAAATCCACCCTAGGTCTCACTGCCCGAAGAGCTGCTGCCTCCAATCTGCCGGCCCAAGCTTCTCACCCACAGATCTAGGTCTCTGTCGACGAGCACATTCCTTTATTGTTGGGTTTCCTTCAAACGAATCGGGCTTACTTCCTCCTTTCAGTGCAGGGACGTCGGACGTTGTTGTTGCCCCATGATTAAAACCGGCATTGATTTTGAAGGAGGCTGCATCATCGATCCATCCCGTCTGCGCTTCCTACCCCTAGGATTTAGGTAACGAATCTTTATTGGTAAAATATATTTAGTTAATTTGGTCAAAAAAATTATTTAGTTAATTATGTTGTGCATGTGATGATTACATTCAATGCGTTTTGATTTCTGATGTACTAGTAACAGTAGATCTCACAAATATTTGCCTTTTTTTAAAAAATAAAAACCTAAGAATAATGGCAGACCGGGATTGGATGTATCTGGTTGGTCACGTACAGAGGGTCCATCAAATGTTTGGATTGATAACACAAACACATGCTTAGATCGTGCACTCTCTATGCCTAATATTATTGACGGTGGCACCGTTAAGTGTCCTTGCTCTTATTGTCAAAATTGTGTTAGGCAGAAAAGATGCAATGTAGAAATGCACCTTTCTAAATTTGGTTTTAAAGATGACTACCAAACATGAACATCACTTGGTGAGGGAGCTGTAGATAGTCCACTTGAAGACAGAAATGATAAGGGTTTTGATGAGACTGATCGTATGGATTACATGCTGATTGAACTAGGAGGTGAATATCCACCACCTTTTAACGAGGAGCCAATTGCCTCTACGCAAGCTTTTTATAGGAGGGTTTCTAGTGTCCATAAACCTGTCCATGACAACACAACATACTCAACTCCTTCTGCTACGGCACGCTTGCTAGCATTGAAATCGCAATACAACATGTCAGTTGACACACTTTGAAGTAAAAACTTGTGAGTAATACATGAGCTTTTACCTCCTGAATCAAAACTGCCAAAAGACTTCTACCAATCAAAGAAACTATTTGAGGGCCTTGGTATGCCATATATCAATATTGATGCTCGTCTTCAAGGGTTGTTTTAGGTCAGAATTGTGAATACTGCTACCTTTGTTCTGTGACTGCACTACCCAAAATACATAGAAAACACATTCCAGAACCAAAAACATAGTAATTTTAGGGCAAGCATGGCAATTCATCACTCTATTGTTCACTCTCTTTTTACAAACATTGAACTGTGCAGGGGACTACTTCATCACACCAAGCTTCTCATCCACATGACATGCACAACACTAGTGGCCATGGTGGCAACAACGGTGACCACAATATTGATGATGATAGTGAAGACACGGATACTGATGATGATGGTTGCAATGAAGTGCGTGGTGGCAAGAGCTTCCACAATGTGGATGGTGAAGGGAGTGAAGATGATGGTGTCCATCAAGGTATGGAGTAACATGGAAATTGGCACAGGATCATTTTGGGCTCTTTTAATTCAAAGTAAAAAGAAATGCAAGAGCACTTTTGTAACTGGTGGTGGATGCTTTTGTTAGTGACTTAACTCTGTTTTAAGCCACATCGATCAAATAGGATGTTGGTAATGTTACCTTAATGTGCTACTTCTCAAGTGCGCAGTGTTATGATTGAGACTAATTAGTGGATAATGGATTCAATGATATGAATAATGGTTCTATATATTTGTGTGCATTACTAATTCGTATGAATTGTGAGCGAATTCGTTCGATTAATTGTGGGTGTGCTGCAATAAATATCTATGTAGATTTCTGTAGCTTTGGAAGACATTTTCACGCGGGCCAAGATAATTTTCGTAAGGGTGCCATTTGATCTATATGATAATTTTCCTGTGTTTTAAGATCATTTTCATGGCGGTATGAAGCTCTCATGGAAAACTATTTTTGTGTCCGTATGAAGCTCTCATGAAAACTAATTTTCGTGGCGGCATGAAACACTCATGAAAAATCACTGTTGTGCGGTATGAAGCTCTCATGAAAACTCATTTTCGTGGCGGTACGAAGCTCTTATGAAAACCCATTTTCCTGGCGGCGTGAAGCCATGTAAACGCATTTTTGTGAGGGTTTTACCTATTTTCTTGAGCGTTTAATAATCTAACGACGCTTAATTTTTCGTGGAAGTGGCCGCCACGGATTGCCCTTACTAAACGTTTTCTTGAGAGCCAACTCACATGAAAATTGAATTTGTGTGACGCTAATATCGCGCGTGCCTTTGCGTGACGGCCGGCTCTTACTAACTATTTTTGTGACGGTATTCGCTATTTTCATGTGGGTTTTAGGCACTCATGAAATTTTCATTCTGTGGTAGTGTATAAACATGATAGAATATTTGATTGAAGATTAACTTCAATATGGCGGCCGATCGATATGGCCTCTAACCCACCAGTTGTTTTATTTAGTTACCATATGATCATTAGTTCCACAAACAAATGTCAATAATTTTCATCCGGAGGTACTAGCTAGCCTCTATAAGCCAGTCTAGCTAGTCATGAGCGTCCAAATTAACAGCGACTGTTATTCTCCCAAACGCAGTAGTCTTTTCCACTGGTCGCGACGCGGAACCTCTTGGGGACGAGGTTGCCGAGATCCATCCTCGGCCCGAGCTTGACGATCACCGTGTCGTCGATCTTGGCGATGTAGACGTCGCTCTCCGCTTTCAGGATTTCCAGCTTGCTCTCCGGGTGGATCCCGTTTCTCCTCCGGGCTTGGAGCAGCAAAGTGATCTCACGTTTCAGGTTCCAGTCGAACACGTGGTCGTAGAACTGTGTGTGTGTGTGTGTGTGTGTGTTTTCCAATGAAGAAACGTAATGAGTAAATAGCAGTCGTCAAAAAAATAAAACAAGCAAACAAAATAGAGGACGCACGACTTACGATGCATGGGATTCCTGGATGCGTAAGGATGTACGCGTAGCCCTGCATGACCTTGTCGGACGGGAACGGCCACATCTTCTGCGTGGATCCGGTGTCGTGGTTGTCGACGAACGTGACGGCCTTCTCCGGCATCCACCCGACGAACCCCGGCGCCTTGCCGCTGGCGTCGCGCATCCTCCACAGCTCGCCCTGCACGGCGGCCTGGAGCACGCCCTTGGTGGTGAAGTCGAACGCCGTGGCGGGCCTGCCGACGCCGCGCACCCAGTCGGCCAGCTCGCGCCGGCCGGCGTCCTGGTTGTTGGACGGCTTGCCGTCGCCGCCGTAGGCTAGCGAGTTCCAGACCTCGCCCACCACGAAGTTGGGGCTCGTCCCGTTCCCGTCGTTCACGTACGACTTCGCCACGGCCGCCGAGTAACCCTTGGCGAAGTCGAGGCGCCAGCCGTCGAACCCGACCTCGCGCTTGAGCCAGCCGAGCCAGTCCGAGAGCTCCCTGCGCACGCGCGGGTTCAGGTGGTCGATGTCTGGCGCGGCGGCGAACCCCGCGCCCGTGTCCCGGTGCCCGCGTCCGTTGGAGTACTACGTATCGTCGCTGCAGATCATGACGGGCCCCCAGTCGAGGCGCGCGTCGGGCGTGCCGCCCTCGAAGACGCAGTAGATGCCGCGCGCGTCCTTCTTCTCTGCGCACCGGTGGTTGATCACGATGTCCGCGACGCATTGGATCTTCTTGCGGTGGAACGCCTGGATCAGCGCCTTGAGCTCCGCCTCGGAGCCGTACCTGGATGCTCCCAGGTCGTAGAGCCGCCCCGGCATGTAGCCCTGCTCCGACACGGAGTGCGACGGCGGCGGCAGCCAGACGTGAGTCGCGCCGGTGGTCGCGATGTCGTCCACCTTCGCCATCAAAGACTTGTACCACCCGCCTTGCTTCTTCCACGACTCCCAGTTGAAGCCCTGCGCTCAAATCAATCAAATGAAAACACGAACGAGAGCGAGGTGCTGGAAATGCAGGTCGATCGGTCGGCACTACAACACGGCCTACTTTCGATCACCTGGAAAAGAACTTGTGCTTGTGCCAAGCCGGTGGTGGCCAAGCACAGAGCAGCAACCAGGACGCAGCACAGAGTGGCAGAGTACTGCTTGCCCATGGTTAGAGATCTGTGTAGCTCCTCTCCTCGCCTCTTACCCTCTGTTTGTGTTTGCGATGGACATGTATTGATTTATACTAGCCACAAAGACAAACTGATGCGGAAACTAGGCCCCGCAATGCGGGCATGCCAAGTACTCTTGTTGCTATCATTATAGACTGCTGTACTAGTACTCTTATTACATCTTCAGTTTGTGTGCGTTAGCACGGAATAATAAATTCCTGCCTTGTAATAAGGTGTAGCGCATATCCAAACTTGAAAGTAACTTGCTAGTACATACTAAATAACTGTCTTTTACAGTTCTCTCATTACCCAAAAAAAAAACAAAATTCTAAATACATAATTCGGTCAAGTTTAATTAAATATTCTAGCTTTCAACATTTAAGTGAAAATTCGGTCAAAAGAAAATTTGAATGAAGAAATGGTTAAAACTGAAATTAAAATAAGCAAAAGTGAATATTTAAGAACGTAGGTGGTATATGTAGATTGCTCTCGTATATGACTATACATACTGAATGCGAATTTGCTACAGTAGTGTGGGTAGCTACCACAGTACTATAGATTTTTAATAAACCATTATCAAAGTTTTGAAATTTAGTGAAACTTTTAGCCACAAACCAAAATTTGAAATTTTTGAGGGGTGTGACACTAGGTGTCCGGACGTTCGGCCTTCAATCGTTGTCGGGTTATTGTGTTTTACTGTGGAGACAATTTGATTTCTTGGGCCAGGCAATAATATATAGTTTCACGTAGCAGTGCATAAGCAGAGTGGACGTTGCAAATGGAGTAGAGTCATATGCTTCAACAGCCACTGAGGGGACTCCATCGTTTCACCTCGCGTGCAACTGTGTTGTTCTGTCTGTGACAACATTAGTGCCATGTGGATGTTATCAATTCCTGTGCGACATCAACGAACGAAACAGATCAAAATAGACCTGCACTTTATCAGATATAATTAAAGTTTCACTCGGAGATTAAGGTTAAGATGCGTAGAAAAGAGAGAGGAGCGCATTGCACACGTTCAAACACAAGAGGGTTTGTTCAGTATAGATTGGTTATTTCAATAAGTTCCGACCGAGAACACGGAGAAGTAGAAAGACGATAGTAGAGCGAGCGGGTTGCGCAATGGGCGCGCGGAGGCATTCGTTACTGGATGCACACCCGCCGTATGACCGGGTCGATTTGACTAGCAAGGAGCAGATCGATCTCACAAGTCAAAACGAACCCCTCGAACTCGAAGGAGGGCTACCAGAGATTCTAGCCGTCAGATGGAGCGATAAGCCCGTGCGTATCCCGGCGTCCGTTGCTCGCCATTCCATTTGCATGCAACTCCTGGCTGCTGGCGCTACCTCGTTTCATTCCATCGTCTATATAAACGACTCTCTCTCTCTACCGCTTGATCAGACGGGCATCCCTCCATCCACACACCAACACTACACTACACGCTCCGCTCCCAATTAATCATGTCGACGGCGGCGGCCACTGATCTCTCCGTGTCCACCGCTGCCGCCACGGCGTCGCCGACCAAGTGCCACCTGTTCAAGATCGAAGGCTACAAGCGCGTCAAGATCCTGTACGGCAACGGCCGGTGCCTCGAGTCGTGCGGCTTCGAGGCGGGCGGCCGCACCTGGCGGATCCAGTTCTACCCCAACGGGAACAGAAAGGAGACGGCCGGCCACGTCTCCCTCTTCCTCAAGCTCGAGGACGGAAATCCCGCCGCTGCTGCTGACGACGACAAGGAGGAGGAGGAGGAGGCCCACCTGCTGGCCGAGGTGAGGCTCGCCCTGGTGCCCCACCGCCGCAGGCCGGCGGGCCCGCTGCGCGGCCTCAACTTCACGACCACGTTCAGGTTCGACAAGGAGAAGAAGGTGGTAGGGTACTCGCAGTTCGTCAGGCGCGACGACCTCGAGAAGTCCGAGTTCCTCCAGGACGACTGCCTCGCCGTCAGCTGCGACGTCGCCGTGCTCAAACAGCGCGTCGACGCCGAGGAGCGGGCCGCGCAGACCAGGGACATGGACAGGCTCCACATGGTCTGCGAATGCAGCGACGGCGCCTGCAAGGGCCGGCACCTCAGGGGCGGCGCGTGGCTCAGGGAGATGTTCGCAAACTTCTTCCTGGGCTGCTTCCAAGTTTGAATAATAATACTACTTATGATGGACCTCTGCTAGTAGCAAGTCGTTGCTTCATCACTGTTTTTCAAAGAACAGTGACGATTTTTGCAATTTTTATTCGGATGCATCTGCTTTAATTACCAAATCTTCAGGAGTTATCACCATGAATGAATAAATCTATGGCTGATAAGATTTTTCAACTGCGTTCTTGTTTGACATATTTGTGGTTTGGTTATCTCAACAAAAATTAAGACGTAACAGTCTTTTATGCATATTTTAGAGGTACGGAAGTAGGCTGGAACCATTTTTTTTCCTTTTCAATTATCTCGAGTACATGTTATGAGTTCAAATCCTGAAAACAGCATATTACAAAAATACAAAAAAAAAAGGCTGCATACAATAGACCCTTCCTCGGAACCTACACAAGTGGGAGCTACATGCATCAGACTGTCTTTTTTTTTTGCGGGAGCTACGTGGGCTGTCTTTTTTTTTTGCGGGAGCTACGTGGGCTGTCTTTTTTTCAATTATCTCGAGTACAGGTCAAGCGGCGCCTCTTCCTCAGATTGTTATTCCAGTGCCAACTTTGAACAGCAACAAGAATTTAGGAAAGCAGTCGGGCAAGACTGTGAAATGGAAAAATAGTTTAACACGTTGAACCGCTAAAAGCATAGTACAATTGAAGTATCGAAATATCAAGTATGTGATTTATCATTGCCTGGGACTCCAGGTAAAAGGATATATATGATGGCAAGCTGTAAATAGCTTTGAAACATTATAAAGCCCTATTTAGATAATTGAACTTAATACCAGTTACATTCAGGTAATTTGAATGTAACATCTAATAATGATACTAGGGAGTAACAGCTAGCACCCATGTCATGTGCAACCAATCTCCTCTGAATCCCTAACCTTCTAACAGTGGCATCTGTCAAGAAACAAAAAACTACCAGCTGCTACCGATGAAACCCATACCATAAACAGCAATACATAATTAGCTTGATTGGGCCATGATCATACCACCAGAGTTAATGGTCAGAGTAAGGCATCGAACATTGTTGGAACTCCGAGCCTGTGCTTGACTCAAAGATGTGGTGCGGAAGGGAAAAGTCATCATCGGCAAATGCGGTACAATCGTTGGTGCTGCAACCCTTCTGCCTCTTGACTGGCCGGTCATGCTTTGGACTGTTCACTGGAGAATGGGGCCGACAGCTTGAGTCTGGGGTTTGGGGCTCACTGTGAGGAAGAGGATCATCATGTGAAGCACTCTTTGTAGGCTCTTTGTCCTTGAATGGTACAGGTTGAAGTGGATATTCAGATGTTGGCACAGGGGTTGACGGATTGGCTCTGTCAGAGTCAGCAGGCACTTGTTCACTTGATGTGGCTCCGGAAGCTCCAGTGCCAGTATTGCGCCGCTGCTCTTCAATGATCTTCTGGAGGTACCTTCCCTGTGCCTCAATTCGCAGTTGCAGCTGTCTTTGTACCTGCAAAGGATATTTGTCAGATTACACATCATAAAGTTCCCGATAGAACACCAGCATTATTCTTGTGACAGTTAGAACATTGTGCAGAAATACTCACTACAAGTAATGTTCACACTTTTTCTAAAGAAGCACAGTTACAGAAACAAGCTACTTGTTTACATTAATTCTCAGATATTTGATGTAGATTTTCAAATGAGCACCAAAATAGTAAGTTGGTTTAACAATTAACAATTTTATATAAAGGCTACAGTTCTCTGTTGCAGCAGGATTGTATAACTGAAGTTCACAGGTTGTAGCAACTTTTCAGCATCCAAATAACAAGATATGAACACCACAAATTTCTTCTCGTCAGTTTCACACTGCAACAGTTAGCTTTCAAGGAATTGAGGCAATAACTGATCAACATGAAAACCTGAAATACACTAGTCCTGATTCCGTACTATAAATTCGCATATGTGGAACTAATTCTATTTTAAAAATTGTTATTATAAAATATAATTAGTAAAATTCATTTTGTCAGTTTCTCTGATAAACAAAATGTCGGAGCTCTTTATCAAAAGGAAACAGTCATTCAGCTGTTTGAGGGGGGGAAAACAACAACTCTCAAAGAGTATCTACTGATTAGACTACATCTGAGCTAAACAAAAAGTTCTCAGAAGAAGAAGAATCATTACAATATAACTAGGGTACCACTATCATGGAAATAAAAGAAACAGACCTGAACCCTAGTGGGACAACGGCGCTGACTAAGATATACCACAAATCTTGGCAAATCTTTATCAATGATGCCTACAATCAACTCCTTTACATAAGAGCTACCCCTAACCTTATTTCTAAAATATCTAACCTGTAGTTAGTCTTACTTGATATCCAAGACAGATGACACACATAAGACAGCCCAAACGATATATTGACCAGTTGATGTGTGCTACAACAACCTCGCTTAAAGGTAGTGTTCAATTATAAAATGATGCCAGGTTTTTGAAACAAGCTCATATTAGATGGAATGATGATAATCAGCCCATCATAAGACCGTCCGTTACCTTATTCCTTCCCTGACACCTTATAGGTTCTCTTCAAGGCTCAAGCAACTATGTATACTAAGACAATCAAATTGGGTCTTGTTTCGTCATTCCAGTTCAAACAAATATCTATCATGGATAGGTTTTCATAATTTAGTTGTAGCGAGTAGTACCAAACCAGCAATTAAGGTTTCATCGATCTCCGCACTTTTAAATGTTATGTTCCGAGCAATTATACCATCAACTACCAATGGATTGTTTAATTTTTGCTTACGGGACACCTTAAATCTTGGTCACCAATGAATTTCCTCGCAAACAAAAAACATGCATACCAGACAATTATAGCAGAAAGAACATGAAGCATCCATTGCTATGAGTGTCATATATCAATTTTTCCAAAGATACCTCTAACTGTTCATGCAACCGCTTCTGGACTTCCATCTGCAGCTTCAGGGCTTCAGATATCTGCATCCCGCTACAATACACAATAAAACATTATAAATACTCATCATGATAACGATAGCCCCTAAGATGAGTAAGCAAATAACTGAACTGGCATAGAACAGTGGAATAATATATATCAACTCCCTTATATATTCCTCTATGTTCAGAAATATTTTCGGTAGGGCTTCTGGACTGTAAAATAATTTGCACAAAAGTGGCGCCATACCGATCAGTTGTGAACAAGATATCTCAAGCTTGGTGGATAATTGTCTCTCATGCCCAATCAAGGAGCTTCCTTGTACGTATCTAAGCCTACCTCTACCTGTCAAGAAATTGACGGCTGCTGATCTTATAACAGAGTCATGGATTGAAAAGATTGTGGATAAATTACCATGATGGAAAGCTTCTGTAATGAACAATTGAATATGGCTGGTCAAGCTGTGATGGTGCGTTATGTACTCAAGTTATACCTCTCTATCTTCTTGTGACAATCAATGTGCCAAAATGGTTCAAAAGCATTGATAAAATTACAAGAAGTTTCTTATAGAAAGGAAGGAAACAAGCAAATGAGGGCTGCTGCTTGGTGGCCTGGGAAAAGGTCAAGTGACCTATTGAATATAGGGGCCTTGGTATCTTAAACTTGGAGGCCATGGGCTGGGCATTGCAAATAAGATGGGATGTGGTTTGAAAAAGTATGTAACAATCGACCTAGGGTGGGTCTTGATTTGCCATGCCACTCTAACAGCAAGGCTCTATTTTCAGTGGCCATCAAGACTCAAGTTGGAAATGGTGTTAATTCACTCTTCTGGACTGATTGTTGGTTGCATGGGAGCTGCATAGCCGATTTGGCCTGAATCTTCAGTCAAATTCCTAGGAGAGCCATTAATACAAGAACAGTGGCCCAAGCTATCCATAATAATTCTTGGACACAGGATGTTCCTAGGAGTTTATCACTAGTTGATCTTTGGGAATATCTGCAGCTGTGGGATCCGGATCTCCTTGAGGACTTTGTGCTTGATGAACAGAATACCAACACTCCTGGACTTTCTCGAGCTCAGGACAATTCTCAACAAAGTCAGCATACAGGGCCTTCTTTGAGGGATCCAATAATTTTTGAACCTTGGGAACGCTTGTGGAAGACTTGGGCTCCTGCCAAGTGTAAAGTTTTTATTTGGCTTGCAATTTGGAGTAAGTGTTGGACTGCAGACCAGCTTGCAAAAAGAGGTCTTCCTCATCCAGAGTATTGCCCATGTTGTGGCCTAGAAGAGGAAACCATTCAGCACAAACTTATAACTTTTGTGTTTGTGCAGCAGTTTTGGCATGGTTTATTTGCACCCCTTGAGCTGCAGAAGCAGAACCTCATCCAGAGTTTTCTTGAAGACTCTTTTACGGAATGGTGGGGATTGGCAATTCAGCAAATCCCTAAGGAACGATGGAAAGGCGTTAACTCCTTAGTAATCCGGGGCTTGGATCTTATGGAAGCACTGCAATTGTTGTGTTTTTAACGGTGCTGCCCCTAGCCTTACGGAGGTCATGAGATGTTTCAAAGAAGAGTACCATATCTGGTGCCTCGCTGGTGCAAAGAAGCTCCAGAGTCTGGCTTTGGTGCTGATCCATTTTTGGGTTAGAGGAGGCCGGGTCTGTTTTAGTCTTGGGTCCTGTTGTGTGTGTGTGTGTGTGTGTGTGTGTGTGTGTGTGTGTGTGTTTTACTTCCAGCGTTTTTGTTTCAGACATCCTCTCAACCCTGGTCCAAGTTGAGATGGTGGTGATATAAAGGCCATTTTTCCTCTCTTAATACAAAGATGTGCAGCTCTCCTGCATTTTTCTAAAAAAAAAAAACGGAAGCCTAGTACACGGAAACAAATGAAATGAAATACTACGGGTCAGTAGTTAGGAACCAATTAGCTACAAAAATCAGTAAAAAGTGATAGCCCTGTGTTAACTCATTAAACCAGCCTAGTATATGTCTATCACCAAGGTAATAGTGTGATAATTCTTCTTGGATAATGACACAACATCAACACAAAATCTGGTTCAAAGTTGAACTTGCATTTGTTTACTTAATAAATTCAGATGTATTATCATTTGGTATGTTTCACCCTTTGAAAGGTAGCATTTTGATAATGCTACAAAATAGCATTAGCTCACAACAAAAGGCTAGAACCGAGAAATTTTTCTAAAAATTTAAACTATGCAACACTCATATTAATGATAATAAATACAAAAAAGAGTCCAAGAGAAATCATTAATACTTACGAGGAACCTTCAAGTGTCGCCAGCAAATCCCCTGCATCTTTCTTTTCTTCTTTATTGTCTACATAGGTAGATGTGAGTTGAGTAAACCACAAGAAAGAATTACACTCTTTCCAAACATACAGATAATAAGATGACAAGGGTTACCTACCATCAGCTGAAGGATCTGGAATGTATTTTGCAAGACGATATTTCTACACAAAAAAGAAATTAACTAGGATGCAAAACGGTACACAAGAAATCTAAAACGTATAAGATGAAGAACTACCTGAAGGTGACTTTTCACATGGTATATTGTAAGTCCTGGCACGCTCATAATCCTAAGAACACCCTTTGGAGTGGCTCCTAAAATTATGAGTTAAAAAATAAGAAGAAGCTACTTAAGCAAACTGAGAGAAGAGATTTAACTACATCTCGAAATGATAAAATAACATGCACACACTTCATATACTTGGATTTCTTTAAGTCATAACAAATCTGAAACGGTGAAACTAGATGATTAATGTCCCAAACTCTACCAACTAATATGTTAATTTCAGAAATTTACAGATACTCATAACTTAAAGCACATCAGAACAATAGTGCGCAGAATGTTGGAAAGGCCTTCCTTAATGACTGTACAGAAGGTTCTAAGTGCTATAACCTACTATTTGTACCCCCACCAACTCATATCTCTTAAAATAGTGAAAAGTTAGGAATTGGGAATTTGATCAAGAACATGAATAGCAATTCCTTGCACCAAGATTTATACTGGTAAATGGACAAGCAAAGTGTATATTATTGAGTTTCATGCACCGACCAGTTGCACCCAAAAGCTTAACCTTATAGGGAAAGATAGGCAATCCACTTGTACTTCAACACTTCCCCTCACAACCTCCCGCAGGACGCAAAAATCTGTCAAAGGTGCCTGAACTGTGCTTTTTTTTTAATCTTGATTGATACTTAAACAAAAGAAATGCTGCCTTCGGCTTAAAAAATATGTTGGCTTTGCAGTACTCAAAAAAAATAGCACAGATTTCAGTTGAATAAACTTGTCTCGGTGCTTTCCAGCCTCACTGTATCTGATAGATTTTAATATGAACAGTGAACCATTGTAATTCATGGAGCATGTAGACTGTTGCTGTGTGCCTTGGAGTATTTATATGCTACATTGAAATTAGCTTGTAACCTAAAGCGCTGCTGTTCTATGACATATTTGGCTATGCGTGACCTGAAGGTTATAGTTTGTCACTTAGTTATCTCGGTTACTAAACTAATCCATGGATATGTACTTATGTAGAAAGAATTTGAGATAGACACCGATGGATCTTGGTCTCGTCTCTCGTTGATGTTTGCTCGTGATCCAAGTCTTAAGTCTGGACAAAATTATACATATGAATCTGTAACTTGTGGAAAATTCATTCCTAATACTTGTTCGAGATTATCAAAATACATGAGAAATTTGTCGTTTTCACATGTCATATACTCTTTTTACATGAAAACAACACAGAAATTGTTCAACCAGTAAGATGCCTGAGTAATGTTAAATCTTACGTCTTTTGTTTGAAATATATAAATGAGTAAAGTGCATTCTAGGTCCTTAAACTATTCGTGTTGTGTCACTTAGGTCCATAAACCCTTAAAGTGACCATCTAAGTCACTAAACTTTTTTCCTATGTCAAGCTAGGTCCAAATCCTCATCTGAAGGCAAAAGAATATAACATGAGCACTCCAATGTGGATGAGTACTCACGTATTTTGCGCGTGAAGCTAGGGTTCACTTTTTATTTTTATCGTAAAAAACCAAAATCAGGAATCAATCGACGGAAAACTATTTTTGTCATAATACATAAGTTTAGTATCTGAGCTGAACCTTTCGCTGAAGATTGTGAAAAAACAGATCGGTTTTAATTGGTTTTGAAAATTCCTGTTCAAACTCAAAGGTACATTGAGTCATTTAACTATCAATGTCCACTAAGCATCGCCCAAGTCCTGTCCGCTCCTTCCTTCCTCGGCTCCCACGATATATAGATGTATCATTCGAATAGAAAATCAATAGGAGTCTTTATGTCACTCGAAATAGCTACCACCCAAGTCATGTGCAACACACATGCGTGCTAATCCACACTAGAACACCTATCTTTGACACATAGAAATAGTTTAGGGACCAAGATGGTCACTTTAAGAGTTTATGGGCCTAAGTAACACAACACAAATAGTTTAGGGACTTCCAGTGCACTTTACGTCTTGTAATATAGAGGCAACGTATAACAACTAATAAGTTCAGCTTCTACTTTCCATTTCTTATCCTTGTTACAAGGAAACTCGACATCTTCGATATTATCATGCTAGGCTCAGTGTTCTCCTAAAATGTTTTAAACAGCCGTTCAAACGCGTGAAAGCACCCTCCCGCACAGTTTAGGGCATAGTCATTCTCCTAAATGGTTTATGTGACTAAACGCTCATATACGTTGAAACACGGTGGAGATAGCCGACACGACGCTTCCTGGGCTGTACTGCAAGGTGTTTGTATATTTAGAGAAGCATTTGCGACACCTAGCGAGAGGTGGCAACTTTGGGAGGGAGACCAAAAAAAAAAAAAAAAAAAACCTAGGTGAATTGGCACCAGTTTTTCATCCAATTAGGTGGCAGCTGGCTTCTTGCCATTCGTTTCGTCTCTGGTTGCCATTTCTTCCTCCTCTGCTTGCACCACTGCTAGGCTCGCCAGAAGCAGGCAACCGTGCACCTCGCAGCTCACATCTCCAGCTCCGATTGTGCTGCTCGGCTTGTGCTTTGACTTCTAAAAAATCAGTTATTTATACATGCACAGCTGCCTCCCAGGTTGGTACAGTGCTATACCGTTTAATCTGTTTGCCTGCAGTTAAACGCCGTATAAACAACCTAAACCCCAAACGGGAGCGGCGGTTGTCACATCCTGTGTAGTGTTTATGGTATAGGAAATACTGGTTCCTGTTAAGAACCCTTTGAGGACAATAATTAACAAATCCTACGTAGCGAAACATACAGCAAACATGAAAAAGAAAAGGAAATACAAAAGGTAAAGCAGCAAGGACATACTGTCAGGCCCACCAAGTTGAGTAACAGCCTCCACAAATCGCTCATGCAGTTCATTAGTCCAACGTAACCGTTGCCTTGCAGCCATATTAGTGTTATTGTTGCCCCCATTGTGAGGGGCCAAAGCGCTAGCCCCTATCTCCATTTGCTCGTGAGCGGAAGGATTGCTTTGAGATGTACCAATGTTAGAAATTGGATTTGGCTGGTACATCGTGCTTGGTCATCACCTGAAAATACAGGGCATGAATAGTTAAGGTATTACATTACTGGGCCAATTTATTGTTTAGCAGAAGTACATGGAACATAAACTGAGCATCAGTTCCTACTCCGTATCTGCAAGTATGGCCACACAAAGTCTAGTTCAAGGACTGAACAATTTTACAAAAACATTAACACCCAGGCGCCACAGATGGGAGAGGTCCTGCATGTCTTCTTTTTTTATGTACGTGAGACCAATAAGAAAAGGTAATTCTTAACCTATGCCTTTGTCCTTTGTGCCTACATTAAAAATCTACTAGTTGTTTATAATGATAAGAAGCAAAGCCTGCTTGAGCCACTAAAACAGTACCATCTGGCATCAAATGAGATATGGTGACCACACAAGGGCCAAATCTACATGTTAGTTGCTACAGCAGATTAGCCAGCCGTTGTATCGACTTTAGATAACGGATGCAAAGCAACAGGTTAAGCTCAACACCAGCTCAGAAGATAAATTAACTTCCACCTCTCGAATTTAGTTCACGGGTATACGGCGAGCAAGAACTAGGACGAAGATTCCCTCGAAGCAGACCATTTCTGGAAGCTCCGGATACGAGGTACGAGTACGACTAGATTGACTAGGCAACCGAACCCGCCCGTCGAACCCGACACCAATCTGCGAGCAGGAGCTGAGGCGGTAGGCTGGACGAGGGGGAAATTGAAGCCAGCCAGAGCCAATCGACCAGACCAGCCCGGCAAAGCAAAAGCTCCGGGCCACCCAAGAAAACCTCAATCCTGGGACGGGCTAGCACTTTGCGTGTACAGTGGGGGAGGGGGGAGGGGGGAGGGGACGAGACGGAAGTACTAACCAGGGCGGCGCGGGGTCCGAGGAGGAGCGCCGGGGAGGCGGAGGCTGCTCGCCGGTCGCCGCTGGGGCTGGGCCCGCTACCTCTTTCTCTCTCCTCTTTCTTCTCTCTGTAGGAGGCGGGGGATGACGAATCGGGAACTGAAGACGGGCCACGGAGAGGAGGCCTTTTCATCCTACACTCGATTGGTCCGGCCCGAACGGTCGAGGGGTGGCGCTAGCGTGGGCCCCACCAGGTGAATCGGCTTGATGAGAGAGAAACAGACAAGAGTTCTGGTGAAAGAAGGCAGCCGTGGAGCAAACAAATGCCGGTGCCGCAGTAGTACTGTATTGTGGGCCCTGCAAATAGGATCATGTTCTATGCATTTCAACAAGTAAACTAGCAGTAGACTAGTAGTACCTCCGTTTCAAAAAAGATATCATGGCGTTTTCGTCTTTTGCTAAAAGGGATGTCCTTTCCTTCTCTTCTCAGGTTCACAGGACATTAGAAATGGTGGAACACACGGTTCAGCGGAAAGAATAAGGCTGCGTTCGGTTTTCAATGAATTAGAGGGGAATGATGAGGATTAAAGGGTAATCAATTCACAACTGACATGTTAGAGAATCAATCTCCTTCCTTCCCCCTCTATCCACTTGAAAAAAAGAAACGAACGAGCCTTAAGATGGGGAAACAGGACCGGTGGCACCATGCATGCAAGTAGGGCCGGTTTTTTTCATAATCCGCAAGACGTAGAAACCTACAAAACCAGCTAAAATCAACATACTTTTAAGTTGGCGGACTAAGCGTACAAACCCGTCAAATCCCGCGGACTAAACGGACAACCCATATAAGACCGTACTAACCCACATATAGTAAAATATTATTTATTATGAATGAATTAATATATGTTAGATTGATATGTACTCTGTATGTTAAGTTAGTCATAATAATTATGAATACTTATTATTAACATGCTTGCATTTATATATTTAGTTATAATAATTTGTGTGTCAAAGCGTAATTTTATACAGGCCTAATAATTCCTGCGAGTTTATTTATAGACGCCCGCAAATCTATAATTTTTAAAATTTACGAGTCATGGACTTCCATAAAACCCGTCAAAATGTTTGGTGGTTAGCTTTGTGACCAGCGGGCCGTCCGCTACTCGTCCCGTTTGCATCTTGAGTTGGCACCATACAAAGCTAATAGTAATATTCTTTGGTGTTCAATTTAATACTCTTTTTTTTAATTATTGCGGCGTTAACTTTCTTGACTTCGTGTTTTTTCGATATAGGCGATCTCAATCCTGAATAGAAAAGGGGTGGTAATAGACTGGCTTGCTAGCAATTATTTTTAAATATTTCTATAGAGATAAAACCAACTGAAAATTTGTTCGAGCGTAACTTTCTTAGGGACATGTCATTGACTTGTTACATACCATTCATCTTATTCTAAAACTTTGCTCAAATATATATAACTATAAGTTATGATTCAAATATATTTAATAATAAATTAAATTATAACAAAATATATAGTATTTTTAAATAAGACGAATGATTAAAATTGACGTAAAAAGTCAAGGAACCAACGTAGCGAACCCTGTTGCTGGAGAACTTTGAGATTCAAAAGGTTTGAACTTTAAAAGTAGAGAGATTAGTGTACCACACAATTGAATTTTCATGTGTTTCTGAAAAAACTCATAAAAAATAACTCGAAGATTCCATAATCAGTAGCAAGGCTCTGTCTTTAGAGTCAGTACGTCTCACGTTCCAAAAAAGCAGTATGAACTTGTGGATTCATTGACCCAACGTAGTATAACGACCGTATAATGGATAACAACGTTAGCATGAGGCTCTGACGACAGGTTGTTCGCGCTTTCCTTGGTTGAAAAATGTGGAAAGAAAGTGGAAAAATGCGGCTCGTAGGAATGCGTGACCCGTGAGAAAAAAGGCATGATATTGGTATTAGTCATGCAAATGGAAACGGGTGCTTTGACTTTTACACAAACCCATTTGAAAGGTGAACACCTGTCGATCCGTTTGCCGCTGAGCTGAAGGCATGGCACGGTTCCGGCACCTGCACCGGGCGGAATGCATGGATCACCGCTGGAAGTGAGACCTTGAAGAAGCCACGGTGCCGCCTTCCGCGCGGCAGCAGCATCACGCGTCGTCTGCCCCAGCCGCACGTCGGCACGTGCCCCGTCCAGTTCGTTCCAGCGCCCCTCTAGACTTCATTTGGCTACACTTAATCCATATGAATTAAAAAGGACCGAAGTGAAATAAAAATAATTTTTTTATATCAAACTACCTTAATCGCCCCTCAATCCATATGAATTAGGATACCGTCGAACAAGACCTAGAACAACAACAATCACAAGGGAAGAATCATGCCATCAGCCATGTGTGAGCCGTTGGAGAGCTATGTGGGAGCATAAGTTTTGGTGTTTGCCTCTTTGGACATTAATTTATCTTATCACAAGATGTCAAAAACATAGCAGATGATTTTTTTAATTATTAAACTATACTCCTTTTGTTTGCGTTTAATTGATGTTGATTAGAACACATTAATTATAATTAATTAATGTCAATTACATGCAAACGGAGGGAGTATATCATTGATAATTTAACTACTCAACATACTCTTAGTACTATATTGCAAATGAGCTTCACTATAGGTTCAACTAACAGCACCGTCCTTTATCCAGACTTATTGACACAACTAGCCTAATTAGCACGCTCCGTTGTACTTACATATGGCAACGGGTAAAATGCCTGCGGATAGCAGCTCCAAATACCTAGACCCACGACCTGATTCTCATACCCATACCGATGCCCGTTACCCGTCGCGGCTAAGAAACAGTACCTGGATCCATTGCCCGCGGGTAAAACGTACCCGCGGGCATGCCCGTTTGCCTGCTAATGTTAACACAACCCTGAACGGAGTTACATTATGACAGTTCAACAGAATAGAGTTACAAAGATGACAAGTTCAACAGTAGACTAACAGGAGAAAAACCAAACTTCACGAATCCAAAGGAACATAACAACAGTACAAGAACAATCTGATTTAATCAAACTCAACAATCAACACCACACACATGATTCTTGGTGTCTTCTTCATTGCCCTCAAAGGAAGAGCAAACACACTAATTAAAGATCACAGAAATCAAAGTTCATGATCAGGAATACAAAGAAACATAACAACAGTACAACAACCAACAAGATTAATCACACTCAACACTAAGCACAATGATTCATAACAACAGTACAACAACCAACAAGTTTAATCAGACTCAACACTAAGCACAAATGATTCTTCCTTAATATCTTCTTCATTATCCTCAAGGCAAGACCAAAAATTGTTGAATCTTCCATCATCGTCACCTATGATCAAGTCATATACACATTAATATACACATCTTACAAACTATATAAAATAGATCGATAATGCAAATTTGTTTACCTTGAAGAGTGTGACGAAGCCAACTTTGGCTGCACATCAAAGCCTCTAATATTCTTGGAGTAAGACGACTACGATGCTCACTTAAAACCCTCCCACTAGTGCTAAACGCTTATTCAGAAGCAACTGTAGTTATTGGAATAGCCAAAATATCTCAAGCAATTAGCCTCAAAGTGGGATAACGAGTTCCTTCCAGTTTCCACCATCCCAAGATGTCAAAGTAGTCATTCCTATCCTAGCGCTCATTCTTACTTCTAACAAAGGTGGTAGTCTTCTTATTTGCAGCATGAGTTTTGCGTGCAGTATTCCTATCTGGTCCGTGTGACACAGTTGGTCAAGTATTGAATGTACTGTTCACATGCTGGAGTATGGGACCCAGTAAACTTAGGTAGCAGGTGATTGCAAAGCGGAACCTATCCTACGCTCTCTGAAGGGAGGCGGTCTGGGGAGGGCAGTGCGAGAACTCCATAGATACTGTCTGGGACGGACGATCTGGTGGGACGTGATACTGCTAAGGTAGCGTAGGAGGAATTAGCTTTGCAAGAGCTGGTATGAACGGTTGCCGCGTACGGTCCGGGACACGCATGTGTCATGTGATCAGGTTGACTCTGCAGGTGTAAATCGGTTCGAGCCGCTGTCGCTCTCAGTCTACGAGTTTGCTTGTCTCCTGTGTCACATATGTTTGAGAACTAAACTAAGAGAATGAATTGGATCGCAAAGATGACCATTATAACACTTGGTTGATTACCCTGCTTGTATAGATTAGCGCAAACTAAAGTTATGTTTCTAATAATGTAATCTGAGCTAAAATCTTGAAATAGAGAAACCCTAGCGCGACCCCGTCCTGAGTCAGACTTGCATGTCTAGTGTCGCCTGTAGTTAGCTATGTTGACGGGTCAGTCTTGCTGAGCTTCTTAGAAGCTCACGCCTTACGACTTGTGATTTTTTAGGTGGTGCAGGTTCATTCGACAGTAGCGATAACTACCACTGGGAGGGGCCAGTCCCAGGATGGGGAAGCGTCCAGTGGGAGCAGATAGATTAGTCGCAGCTTGTGTGTGGCTAGTAGCAATGTGCTGTTGGGCACGACACTTGCTTTTTATTAGACAATAGAGTCGGAGTCTGTAATCTTAACTTCAGCTTCCGCAAGAAAACAATGTTTTTCTCTTGTTATTGTATCCGCTACTCGGTAGCATGTAAACTCAGTCTGTATAATTAACCATTCATGTAATACTTTCTTCTGTCTGTAAATCGTTCTATTTATCTGCTTGTGTTGTACCTTGTTAGTAGTCGCTGTCGTCGAGTATCCCCATAATGGATCCTGGGGAGAGGACCGTCCCTGTTTTCGGGGTGGTTTGTCACAGAGTAATTGTAAAGAACATGGTGATTCAAACGGATTAGACAGTCACATAGGAATTGAGGATATTTGGTGTGAGCAGGCGCCAGGAGCCACAGAGGACCAGAACACGTGGCGGGACGAAATAATATCCACGACAGCAAAAACAACTTAAGACTGAATTCTCCATGCAGTTCAGCTCTTTACTATTTCGAAAAGAAAGCATACTTTTGGGATCTCTTTTTGTTAGATTAATTATAAGGAATACGATGGTTCAAATGAATTTGAAAATAGATCGAATAAAAATTATTTTAAAAACCAGATACCAAAAGAAATTTGACTCGACGAATACAGGAGCTGACATATGCAATGAGTGTCTATTGAGTGGAGAGGACATGTGTTGATGGGTGGGGGCAGCCAGGGCCGCGGATCGTCTGACGTCAACTGGACGCGTGCAGTAAGCGCTGACACATAGGCATGCACAAACATGGCCCTATGCGTATGCGTTAAATGTCAATCGATACGGTCTAGCAGCTGTAAGGCCCTGGATAACGTGATGCTCTTATTTTTCTTTACCCTTATATATATATATTGGCAGGGCTATTTGATACCATCTATTTTTACTATGAAAATATAAACATTTTACGATTCTGGTAATTATTTACAATTTGGACCTGAATACTGAATAGAGCTTATATATATACTCAGGGCAGTTCACAAGAATACATCAATCGGATGCTGGTCAGGCAAATCAGTCGAACCTAGAGCATTATCCATTGCAAATTTACAAAAAATACTCAACACTTTGATGGGAGTACTCATTGTAGCAAACACAAGAGTGTGGCTGTCTCTCTTACCATGTGTACCTTTCCTTCTGTAGAACTGTACCTTTTTTATGCTGCTTGAATTTGCTGTAGTAATATTAACCGGACTCTTGTTCCTAAAAATTTCATTTTTACTCAACATAGCACCTTCATTTTAGCATCTTTATATGGCTCGAAAATCTATATGTACAGGAAAGGATGACATGGAACTTCAGTATTTCAGTGTCACCCTATCCAGTTGAATAAGAACTAGCCTAAGTACTGCACTGGAACCATGCCACTAAAACTATAAATAAATTTAGAATGAAAAGTTATATGTGTGTTTAAAAAGAAAAAAAGAAAAATAAATATTTAAAAATAGAGGGACTTCAGTATGAACTATGTCTAATTTTTAAAAAATACTATTATTTAATAAGGGCTAAGCGAAAGAGGTGGTAAGAATTGAAACATATTAAAAAAATCAGAGGCATTAACTTTTTTATAAAAAAATGAATCAGATCAGAATAAATTGATAGTCCAAATTTTTAGAAAGGACGATTTGAACAAATTTGACTAAAATATATAGTCTAAATAGAACTTAGGACAATTTTGGGAAAAAAAAGTTCAAAACTATAGAATTTATTGGAACTATTGATGTTCATGGTTTGATTTGAAAAAACATTCATAAATTTAAAAGTTCAAATTTGAAAAATTAATTTTAAAATTTTGAAAAAGTATGTCTCGTGGGATCTTAATTTATTGTATTAATTGTAAGGAACATGATGATTTAAACATATTTGAAAATATAGTTACGGTTTAGTAGAAAATTCAATTTAAAAATTGAATATGAAAATAAATTCGTGCAGCAACACATGGTGATACCAGGACAGAGGGCTCTAGGTTCCTTCCCCATCTAACTCTAGGGCGCATTTGACACAGCTCTATAGAGGTGATTTTTAGTGAGAATCAAAAAAGTTGTGGCAAACTTTATATTTTAGAAGAAGTGATTCTTAGTTAATTGAGTGATACTCTAAAATAAATTAAAGGACTGGGAGTTGAAAAAAAATAATTTTTTTTATTCTATGAAGTGATCCTCTATCCTGATCATAGAGAATCAGATACAAAATCATTTTTCACTGAGAATCATTTTAGAGAAACTCTACCAAACAAACCGTATTCTGATGGCTATGGATGTACAATGCACGGTAGGAGCTCGTAGGATTGTTCGCATGAATAGAAGCAAAATCTTTGCTACCATAAGTATAAAGCTATTTTCAATGCATCTGAAGTTGTTCTCATACATTGTTGTAAAATTTAAATCAAAGCGTCATTCCCAAACTCATGAGTTATGTTTTTATGCTCTAAAAAAAATTAAGATAGATTGAAAACGTAAAGATTAATTTACGTGATGCAAATAATAACTCACATATTAGAAAAACAGTTTCTATTATGGATGAGGAATGAGTGTCGGAAATAGTGCACGTGTTGTGATGGTATGAGACCAACATTTTGCGATTGGAATGGTTTCATTCCACTTATTACTAGCAAGGTCATCGAAAGAGAAAAGGGAGGGGCGGATATGGGGAGCGGCTATGCAGGTTAGAGATAGGCTATGAGAACCATACGAGCTCAAGGTTTAAAAAATCATTTCAAACTGAATTATTCTTCTTATTTTCCGATAAATTCGATCTGGTCAATGTACTATTAAATTAAATTTGACAAATTTAATAGGGATAAAACTGTCGGTAAACCGGAAGACATGGTGGATAAGCCAAACGATTTTCTTTCGGTTGATTGCATCGCATCCGTCGATAAATCAGTTGATAAACCGTTAAGATTTCATTCGATTTCATCCAATTTCACCCGATTCGGAAATTGAAATTCAACCCTGATCAGCCGGTTTCCGCGCCTCGGTGAATCTTGGGCAGGAGCAGGTTTGGTTCGTCCGTCGATATTTGTACAGAGTAATGACTTGCCTTGTTGCCTTGTTCTTCTCGCAAGGAAACAGAATAGAGTGTGCCTCTGCGCCGATCAGATGTGAACCGTTGGATGCCTCAACCCCACCGATATCCTTTCGGGTGCCACCCGCCGGTCGCTCACCTTGTCACTGACTACAGTGCGTCCACGCCATGGGCGCCGCCGTCTTGTTGCTCGCCTGCGCCCAAGCTCGCTTTCCACGCCCTCTCTTAAGACCGCCGCCAGGTCCGCTCCTCGCGAGGGCCGCTCCAGCCGCCGTCACCACGGCCAGAGGCCCTGCCCCTCTGCTGATGCGCCGGCCGGGAGGAACCAGTGGCCGCGTCCGCGGCAGCTCCCAAATCTGCCGTGACTCGTCGCTCGAGAACCCTCCTCCCGGCACCGACTCTTCAGCACGGGATGAGCAAGAGGAGGGCAAGAAGAAGAGCGAAACAGTAGCACGCATTGCTGCTGGTAGCGGCGGCAGCGGGAGCCTGAGCGACTGGACGACGTCCGTGCTGCTCTTCGGGGTCTGGGCGGGGATCTTGTACTACCTCTTCCAGCTCTCGCCGAACCAGACGCCGGTAAGGGATTATTGACTGATTGAGCAAATTTTTTTCTCCCGTCTTTTGCTTTTGCCGTAATAATCCATATGAAGTTTCGTGAATATGTTTGCAGTATAGAGACACGTACTTCGTGCAAAAACTTCTAAATCTTAAAGGCGATGATGGCTTTCGAATGAACGACGTCCTTGTTTCCCTATGGTACATTATGGGTATCTGGCCACTGGTGTACAGTATGTTGCTTCTTCCCACCGGTAGAAGGTAAATGAATATACACATTACTACTCAATGCAATATCTCATCATTATCTGCTACCATACAAACAACATTGTGTTCCCTCTAACTTTTAATTGTGTTATCGGTTTGTGTCTCATGTATTCAGCTCAGCACTTAAATGGTGTCATTCCTTCGATAAGAGTTGTTCCGCAATTTCCTTTGATTCTAAAGATAGAACCCAAAACAATTTTGTAATTATATTCATGCTTCTCACATGGCACACTTGTTTCCTTGAAAGTTAGCATGCGGGTTCTGGCATTTGAGGCCATGGGTTCAAGTTTCTTACTTCTATGATTCACATGTTATTATGGTGTATTCAAAGACACAACACCCTTGAATCCTATTAGTCTAAATTAATGTCAACAATCACAATAGGACATCTATGGGTTCATCACCACCCAAATTTCATCCAGGAAAGTAAAGTTGTGCCTACTTGATAATAGAGGCATTTGCATTATATTCATGGTTCTTTCTACCTTTTTTATAGGACACTAGAAAAATCACGCTTGGTCTGTAGGACACTAGATAAAAAATCTTTGTTTGTAGGACACTGAAGTTGAAGTAGCACAAGCGGTACCATAAAAAAAACTAGTACAAGCGGTGTCCTACAGACAAAAGTTTTTTGTTTAGTGTCCTACAAACAAATTTGCATTATCATCATATCTACTAGATAAAAATCCGGATCCAGTAGTATTCTCACAAGCATAAGGGTAATAAATATATATAATATATCTTTGCCTTAGAGAAGTTAGAAATTATCATGACTGTTGAATTGGTTACTAAAGTAATGGTTATCTAAAACTTCAAAAATGGACAGACCTATGTCCATAATTCGGAGAAACTAGCATTATTTTGTATGTGCTTGTCTTTTTTTGGCTCTGCACTTCTAATGACAAACTGAGTACGACATGAGCTGCAATTTTTCCGTGGTACTGCTTCTCGATTATTGATATACCTGTGACATTGCATCGCAGTTCAAAGAGCAAGGTTCCTGTCTGGCCATTCCTGGTTCTTTCTTTCATTGGGGGAGCTTATGCTTTAATTCCTTACTTTGTTCTGTGGAAGCCACCTCCACCCCCCATTGATGAAGATGAAGTTGGACAATGGCCACTAAAATTTCTTGAGTCGAAGATAACAGCAGGAGTATGTTCATTTTCGTATGACTTACAGTCTGCAGCTTTATTTCTTAATTATTGACCATATTTGTCCCAACTATGTTGTAGGTAATGCTTGTCCTGGGCCTTGGGCTGATTATATATGCAGGCAAAGCTAGTGGTGAAGATTGGATAGAATTTATTCGATACTTTAGGGAGAGCAGATTTGTAAGTTTTAGCATGATTGAGGCTTCAATACAAGTGAAAATTAATGTGATGTTATACTTCCAAGTGAATTGTTGAATATAGAATTTCTTGGTCTCACACATCTGACCCTTCTTTCACTTTCAGTACAAAGCCTTTTTACGGTCTTTGTAGTAGTACCAGCTACCAGGTGGTACCACTGGTTGTAACTCCAGTGGTACCAAACAATGTCACCATCTTACCATAATTACCAAATTTGGTTTCACGTGTATCAATCTCATGCTATAGTTTGGTATAACTCCAAAGTTGATAAAATATCTCTTGAGCTCTAGTTGTCTTATTGCATTTATATTCCTTATGATATGTTTGGTAAAACTAGAACTTAATGGGATCTACAGAAGTCAGATTGAAGTAAGTGAAAACAAAGACACATCCGTAAATTTTAAAAGTTCAAATAGGCATCGATCCAGTTATCTCATATCTTCTGAGATTCCTAAAGATTTTTCTCTTGTTCATGTCATAATTGGGCTCTGCCTTGTTGCCATGTTCATCAAAATCAGCTGAATTTTAACTGCATTTTTTTAGATAGAAGCACAAAAACATTAGCATCAAACTAACAAACTTCTTTCACATCATGTATCAGATCCATGCCACCTGCCTTGATTTCATTTTGCTCTCGGCCTTCTCACCGTTCTGGGTCTACAACGACATGACAGCAAGAAGGTACTAAGGAAACAATAAGTAATGCTTTACATTGCAGGAAAACCACAAGAAAATTTCTGATATCAAACTATCTACAAGAAAAGATGCTCATATGAGACTAAATTTTTTTTCCTTGACAGGATAAAGGGCTCCTGGCTTCTTCCATTTTCACTTATCCCTTTTGTGGGGCCTTCACTATATCTGCTACTGCGTCCAACGCTTTCCTCTCTGCTGGAAGCATCCTCTTCATCGGCTAATGAAATTGAGAAATAATGATATCTATCTTAGAACTGACAAAGAGTTTGGCTGTGCGCAATGACCTCGGTAAAATGGTGGAATGGTTGATTTGACAATTGGAAATGTTGGCGAAAACATCATATCAGTTGCTGATACTGAAGCAATTCCAGATTTTGCATGTCTCACTATTGAACTTCAAATTACAAACGTTACCAGTCATACTCTTCACCAAGTAAGCATCAGTGGTTCAATCTCTGACAAAAACCATATATGTACTGGTATCGAGGATATGATAGAAGCAATGTCATTCATGTATAGAAAATTTTGCTCAGATATGTAAGAGTAATGATACATCTCACTGATCACTGTTCAACGAATTCAGTGTAGCATATATACATATACGTCCAGACTACAACCGTGCAAGTGCAACTGTGTTTTCATTGGATCGCTGTTTTAAATTCTTCACGCTAGGCCACAGTGCAGCAGAATCCTATCACCAGTTAAAGTACAACGACGTACTCCCTCCAGATTTTTTTTGTTGTTAATGTTAGGACATAATCATTATTCATTAGTTCAAATTTGAACTAACAACCATGTCCTAAAGCCAACATTTACAATCTGGAGGTAGTATCTATTAATCTCATTCTTTTATCACAGAAATTGCATAATCACAACTAGGAACGTACGAAAATTAACAATTAAAACCTCTGATCAATGAAAAAAATAATAACAATTTGGAAGTTCATATAATGAATACATTTAGTTAACTTTGAGCTGTTGTCTGTAGAAATTGAAATAATCCTGGTTAAAGCATGGAATGTCTTCATAGATCTTAATCCTATTGTAGAAGTAAATTGGAAACTCTGGCTTTCCACATCTACTGGTTACTTCACTCACCTATTGCACAGCACCATTCCCGTGCTTCACATGAGAGCGTGCAAGCATGCGGCACCTAGCGACGTCGTACACATGGATCGGCCAAATCAAGGGAACTGGAAGCCACTGCCACGGTCGCCGCCGGAACTTGCTTCTGGCGGGCTGATGGCGACCCAGAGCAGGGAGATGGTGATGGAGATGAGTCCCGACCAGACGAAGACGATGGTGGGCGTCTTGCCGCGGCGGCCCATGAGCCCCTTGGCGAAGGGGTAGAGGTGCGCCAGCACCCAGAAGCTGAAGAAGCCGCCGCCGATGAACTTTCCCCAGCGCGGGTTCTCGCTGTACACGGTGCGCGCGAAGGCGAAGGCGATGGCGATGATGTTGATCATGCCGATGGTGATGGGCGGGATGAGCAGCGACGACCACTTGACGACATAGAGGTCGGCGTAGATGTCCTCGTTCTCGTCCACCGCTGCCTTGGCCGTTAGCGTGAAGGAGATCTCGATCCCGGCCATTACCTTGAGCAGCCCCTGCACCACCGCGTACAGGTGCGCGCTTGTCCCTGCGTTCGTGCCGATCCAGATTATTATTCATTAATCCTTGTCTGAAACACTGTTTAATTCATTAGCCAGCATGTGTGCAGTAGTGAAGCAAGAAATAATGATGGGGGGACCTGAGATGAGCCAGAACTGCTCGTTGCGCCACCAGTCCTCGAGCGCGATGCCTGACCACTTGACCTCGAGGACTCCGAGCGCGATGAGCGTGATGGTGATGGTGAGCAGGTAACAGAGGAAGGCGACGCTGAGCGTCTGCACGATGAAGAAGCCGGAGAAGAGGGAGAGCGCCGGGATGAAGCAGTAGACGAGCAGGAAGATGGAGGTGAAGGGGTAGATGCCGACGTTGAGGTAGGCCACCCGCTGCAGGAACATGAGCTTCCGCGACGCCAGGAACGCGTTGTTGCGCGAGAAGAAGATTTCCACCGACCCCGTCGCCCAACGCAGCACCTGGATCATCGATGTTAATTTGGTTCATTCGTTAGCCGACCAAGGAGAAGAACTTCATCAGAGCAATGCATATTGCAAACAGAGTAACCTGGTGCAGGCGGTCGGTGAGGTTGATGGGCGCGGTGCCGAGGAAGGCGTCGCGCTTGGGGATGCAGTAGACGGATCGCCACCCGCGGTTGTGCATGCGGTACCCGCTGACGACGTCCTCCGTGACAGAGCCGTAGATCCACCCGACGCGGTCGCCCCACTCCGTCTTGTCCTCGTACCAGCAGGAGATGACGGAGACAGCCTCGGCGACGGTGGGCGGGTCGAGCGGCGGGCGCGGCACGGTGAGCGCGCCCGGCGGGCGGCCGTGCAGCACGGCGGGGTGGTCGGCGAGCGGGCGCGCCTGAAACTCGGCGACCGGGATGGACGCCATGAGCGGCGCCGAGTTGCCGAACCGCCTGGGCACGAGCTGCGCCGTGAGCTCGGCGTCGAAGTCCTCCGCCTTGAGCGACTGCCTGTCCGTCTCCGGGTCCGCCTTGAACGTGGTCACCTTCTTCTTCCTGAACAGCCAGCCGGTGTACTCGGTGGTGCGCGGCGGGTCGAAGCCGTAGAGCGCGAAGCGGCGGAACATGCAGCCGGTGCCGACGTACATGGGGCCCTGCAGCCCGTCGAGCGCGCGCATGTTGCCGTCGAAGAAGACGGTGTTGTTGTTGGCGTAGCGGTCCGACGGGTCGATGCCCTCGAACCGCTGCGGGAACTGCACGTACGCTATTCGTTCGCCGCCGCGGTCCATCATGAAGCAGATCCCTTCCCGGATCGCTTGCGCGTTGTTGACGTAGTGGTCGCAGTCGAAGTTGAGGATGAAGGGCCCGTTCGACATCACCGCCGAGCACCGCACCAGCGCGTTCATGGCCCCGGCCTTCTTGTTGTGGTCGTACCCGGGCCGCTTCTCGCGCGACATGTACACCAGCATCGGGAGACGGATGTCCACGTCGCTGAAGTCGATCAGCTGGTCCTCGTCGTGCATTCCGTACAGAGGGTCCGGAGACGGAGGCTTAAGCATCACCTGCAGGATCCCGGCGTGGTTGCCCTTGGCGTGGTCGGGCGCCGGCACGGCCCACGTGCCCGGCCAGTGCGTGCCGTCGGCCATCCACGTCGCCTTCTTCACCTTGGGCTGCTCGGCCGGGTCAGCGCCGGTCTCGCGGAGGTGCTTGAGCATCTTCATGTCCTCGCGGGCGTTGAACGCGTCTGACCGGCGTCGGATGGAGTCGGGCAGGCCGTTGATGCGCACCTTGAACTCGTCGAACTCGCGCTTAACCTTTCGCCGGTCCTTGACGAAGTCCGACCGCCTCTTTCCCTTGGTCGGGTCCCCTTTGAGGCTGAAGTAGCTGTCGGGCTGCCGCGGCTCGATGTCGTGCTTCTTGCAGAAGGGGACCCAGACGTTCGCGAAGCTGGCGGCCTCCGCCATGGCCTCGAAGGTGAGCAGCGCGCCGCCGTCGTCGGAGACGTAGCAGGCCAGCTTCTCGACAGGGTAGTCGGCGGCGAGGATGGAGAGGATGGTGGTGGCTGTGGTGAGCACGGGCTCCTTCTCCGGGTCGGCCGTGGACACGAATACGTCGAGCCCGGGCAGGTCGGAGCGGCCGTGCGGGTTGGACGGCGACGGCGTCTCGAACTTCTCCTTGAGCACGGCGAGGTCCGTGGTCCGGTTGACCGGGTTCACCTTGGGCAGCATGTCGAGCAGCCAGGAGAAGGCGAACCAGAGCTCGCACACCACAGACATGCCCCACAGCCACAGCGCCTCCATGTTGGGGTTGCGGATGCGCCACGTCAGGTAGAAGATGAGCACGAAGAGCCGCACCACGATGAAGATGCGGTACGGGCTGATGATGGACGTCGGCATCGGCATCTTGCGCGTCAGTGGCTTGAACGGCTTCTGCTCGGGGAGGAGGCCGTCTCTTCCGCCGGCACCGCCGCCGCCATGATCGTCCAGGTCGTCGTCGTCGTACATGCCGCCCTGGGGCATGTACGCGTTGCCGTACCCGTAGGTGCCGGAGCTCTCGAACAGCCACCGGTTATGGTCGAACTCGCCGTTCTGGTTCCGCGCGAGCAGGGACTTGTTATTGCTGTTCATGCCGCCGCCGGGGCCCGGCAGGTAGGGATTGCGACCCGCGTCGCTGGGGTCGTCGTCGGCGTACTCGCCGATCTTGTAGTGCTCCTTGCACCCGGGGCAGAAGCACCCGTCCTTCTGCGCGTCGACGTAGCACTCGCGGCAGATCTTGAACCGGCACTCGCACGGGTCCACGTCCATGGCCTTGCCGTCGCACGCGGGCATGCCGCACCGGGAGGAGGAGCCCGGCTTGTGCTTGGACCCGGCCATCTGCGGGTGGTGCGACGACACCCCCGACTCGGTCACCTTGTCCATCAGGTGGGCGCGCGTCACGCTGTTGAACCCGCCGGTGAAGAGCGAGTTGGACACGTACTGCTCCTCGGCCTTCATCGCCACGGTGTCCGGCTCCGCGCCGTCCGCCATAGGCTGGTTGTCCGGCGTCGGAGGGATCTGGACCGTGTAGTTGGCGTAGTCCGCGCCAGACGCCTCGCCCTCCATGTCGATGTCGTCGCGGGACAGGCTCACGTACCGCCCGCTCGACGTCCGCCGAGCGAACTTCACCGACGAACCGCCGCGTGAGCCGCCGCCGCCGCTGCTCGTCGACCCGCCGGCGGCGCCAGGGTTCCGGATCGCCTTCTTACCTGGCGCGTTTGACATCTCTCTCGTTCAGGCTTCCTTTCTGGAACTTATTACATCATTTGGCGGACGGCGTGGTAGTCGCTCCTGTGTGCCCGTCCATGGCGAGGAATGGTTTGCAAACCAAGGATGCAGGGGAGAGAGGAAGCGATATGAGGAGATGGTGGTCGGAGACCCGATCTCTGTGCATGTACCAGAGACGTCTATATTAAGAAAGTAAATCGAGCCACCACTCAGCTTCCCGGGTTTACCGCACGCACACGGGGAGAGCTTGCGGTCACAAAAGGAAACATGGTTGTCGGCCCCCGACTTTCCGAAAACCAAAAATGGTCAAGCACCTATTGTCTCGGAAGATATGGAAAATCGAGGACCCTGGTTAGACCTAGTTGTAGGTGGTAAAAGGATTTTTAACCAGTGATGAAATTGGTGTATTTGAAATTCCTACGGAAAAAGAAAAGAGAAGATGAGTAGATACTTTAAATTGAAGTCATGAGTGAGACACTACCATTTCTAGGACTTTCTGGAAACGGAAATATTTTTGTCTGTCGATTGAAATCGTCTCGATATCAGACGACGATGGTTCTTTATAGTGCGTCGGACGATATGGAGCGTGACATCGAGACGGGCCGCGGCGGTGGGGGATTCGTATCCTTTGCCGTTCTCCATCTATGACAAACTTTGCCTTAATCAATCCTTATCACTCATCAAGGAACCAATGCACCTCCTCTATTCCTTGTTTATCTTATATATGTACTTTTGCCCCAGCCCAAATTGCTGCTTTAAATTGACGAACATGGCAGAATCATCATTTGGAGAAGACATATATGAACGTATGGATGGTCGAACTATTTTTTTATGCGATAACACGGTACAGATGTAGACACTCACATAGACGTACTCATTCTTATGAACACACACGCACGTCCTACCCTTATGAGCGCCAATGACTGAGCTGGCTGTTCTTAAAATTTCTAAAGTCGCAACATGCACGTCATTGTTGATGGGGCATCGTCTACCACTAAAAGAATAATTAATCATAAATGCAATATCTGTGTCAAATCTAGGATTTCGACACGGGTGTGTTGGCTCCACTGCAAGGAACCTAACCATCTGAACTAAGCTAGATGAGTACATTTTAATTCTTATAGATGAGCACATTTTAATACATTTTTTTTGCAATTTTTTTTAATTTCATAATATTAAATTTTATCAGAATGGCCTCCTTAACCCAGTCTCATGGACACCATTGATTTCCGTATGAGTGATGTGGATTGAGTATGACAAAATTTGCTATAGATGGAGAAAGGCAGAGGATACATCAGATCCGATGGTAGGGGTGTCACCGTGACGCGGGAGGCGGTTATCTCCAATGGTAGCGGCGGTGTCCATTGTGGTGGTAGAGCCAAGGTGGGTGGGCGGTGCCCGGTGTGGTGGTGGAGCCAAGGTGGGTGCAGGCGGGGCGGCGACGCCGCCGCCACGTAGTGAGAGGCGGTTATCGCCAACGGCTGTTGTGATCGCCAGATTTGAGTTGGGGTTTGTTCAAATTCTATTGTCGACGAACGTAGAGGAGTTTCGAGGCGTTGCAGCAGGGACAGCAGCGAGGCGGGATGTTAAAGACGACGGGGTGCCGTCCGATGGCGATCCAACCGTCGCTATAAATCCGGCCTGCGGGATTTTAGCGACTAAAAATTAAAGAGACCCTTTTAAAAAAATTAGAATACAGTTAAATATACAAAAAAACTCAAGGAAAAACAAATGATAGCTAGTGTACGAGAACTGCCGACCACTAGAAATGAGCAAATTGCCTCGATACCTTTGAATAATGAGTTGATGTCTTATTTACCATCTAATAGTTTGAAGTTCCCTACATGCCATCTGTTTCATTTGTTTCTTCCTATGATGCCATCGCCGTCCATCTGGTGACTACGTCATCCAAGACTCCAAGTCCGTTAATACACTGTAAGTTCTCTCTCCAAAAAACCCAGCAGCACGGCCTAGCAAAAAGGGCTTGCACTGTCTGGGCGTGGGCGGCCCATCCTGTATAGGAGTGGTGTGTGGTCTCGGCTCAGCCTAGGAGCGAGCGACACGACAGGAGCGAGGGTGGCCTGGCCTCGGCTCGGCGTAGGCACTGGCAACAAGCTACTCGTATATATACCTGGCCAACGGGCCGGGCCGGCACAGTTTTAAATCGAGCTGTGCTTTTTCACAATCGGGCCAGCAAGGTCCTTTTCTTAAACGGGCCATGACGTACCGGCCCGGTTGTGAAATATATAGACCCGAAGCACGGCACGGCCCGGCTTTAATGGGCTAGGCCAGCCCAGTTTATAAAGGGCCGTGCCGTGTTGGGCTGGCTCGGAGCCCGTATAAATATATGTACTTATTTTGCTACTTAAATTGGTAATTTCAATACAAAAATATACTAAAATAAATAAAATAAAAACGAGCCGTGCCGGGCCGGGACTGCCCTCATGGGTTACGCAGGCCGCCAGCCGGGCTGACGCTTATACGGGCCGTGCCATGTCGGCCCACGGACTTGACGTCGAGGCTCGAGCACGGCCTTTAATGTTTCACGGGCCGGCACTGCTCGGTTCAAAGCGTGCCATGCCGTGCTTGAGTCAGAAAAAAAAACCGTGCTCCGTGCCGGTCCTTTTGGCCAGCTATAGTTTGTATAGTAGAGTTTTATATGTATCACACTGCCTCTCTATGTCATGATTGACCCCTCTTAGATCTTTGCCATATGAATTAATTAGTCTTGAACATTCTCAGCTGTCACCTTTCCTGATAAATATGATATCTATGGTTTATTGCCCGTTACTAAAGACCTCTATTATAGTTGTGACGTTAGCGTGATTAGGTCCATCATGAATCATGTTTTAAAAGCATAGTCTTTTTACTATGATAGTGCAACCAGCGGATGAAATAGGTTAGCACCCTCTTTAAAATTGGTCGAACAAAACTAATTTAACTTTGACCAACCCTACAAATAAACATATGATTTTTGGATGGCGGTAGTTATTTGTTCTGATGCATACATATTGCTGATATAAAATATAGAATCAAGTCTAGAAATATCATGCCTTTTGTGGACAAGTTGATAAGACTCCAATTTGTGAATGATGAAGTGCACGGCTCATCTAGAGGCCAAGCAAATTTCGAAAAGCCTTAAAAAATTGTTGTATGATTATTCAATTATATCAGTTACTTTGTAGGGTACAAACGAAACTAGTCATTTGTGAAAGTGTTATCTATACAAAATCACCAAGGCACGATCGTTGACGACAAAATTTCTCTTTCCGTACTAAATCATCTACTATTGTTGTTGTCATGCTGACTAGTGTTTCCTTAAAATGTTGGGTTGTGAAAGTTGTTTTATGGAAATTGAATCTCTTGAAGTCTCATTGCCACTTGGCGCATTGTTGGCCTATTGGTGCCCTTCCTTTGTAGGCACAAGGATGCTATTGCTTCCATATATTTGGCCTCCTGTTCCCTTCTTCAATAACTTACAGGTCTAGTGTCTCACTTAATCTATCATCAGACAAGAGTTGGATGAAGTGTTCCTCAAGACTAGGACCATCAAGTGAGATGTCAATACTTGGTTTCTTTCGAGTCATTAGCTCAACAAGCATATCACCAAAGCCATACACATCACTTTTCTCAATTAATCATCTTGTATTGCTATCCTCTGGATCTAGATAAATATCCATATGTTCCTTGTATGCTTGTTGTGACTCTAGATTCGTCAATTGCAGTGCCTCTAGATGCACCAAAGTGCAAAGTCTAACACTTTTGCGGTTAAACAGTCATTAAGCAATATATTGCTAGTCTTGATGTCCCTGTGAACTATTGATATTGAAGCCTCTGAGTGAAGATAAGCCAAAGAACAAGCAACTTCAAATGAACGGTCTTTCCATGGAAGAGATTGAGGGCTACCAACATGAAGATGAGCATAAAGTGTCCCATTTGTGATAAATTCATAAATTAGCAGTGGAACTTCTATCTCAAGACAACATCCAAAAAGCTTCACCACATTCCGATGATTAACTTGAGAAAGGATAGCAACCTCGTTTATGAAGGCATCAATTTCCCTTTGAACAACAAGTTTGGATATTTTAATTGTGCAACAACATATTGATTTGATTAGTATACCTTTATGTACGGTGGCATGGTATACTAATCTCTCTGTGGCTTTCTCAAGCTCTTCCAAACTGAATATCATTCGTTCGGTAATGTCTTTAATTTATCCACTAACAGTTGGAGCAATAATTTTTTTTGGCTTTTCTATTCTTGAGGCTTTTTGTGGAAAATATGGTCAAAAGAGCCAAGAGCAAAATACATATGCCAATGCCAACCCCCATATAAAATATTAGCCGGAAGAGATGGAAGCAAGAGTGAATAACAGAAAAGGTCAAACTACTCCCCTCTAGTGCAACCAAAGTCCAAGTAACCCCTCTAAACTACTAATTAGTTCACCTTACCTCCAAAATTGTTGCATTTATTCAGTTTACTCCCTAATATAATTTATCATTTTTTTCCTCAATACACAACTTGAATTTTTGTAAGAATCGGGCGCCCGAGAAGGGGGGGGGGTTGTCAATCGGGCACGCACTAATTCTAACTGTTCTAATTTTCTACCACATAGTGCAAGCAAACAACTCCTAGCATGCTAGTAGATAAGACAAACAAAGTAACAAGCTAGAAGGGCTAACACAACTACTAAGGAGAGAGGGAGCTAGAAGCGATGAAAGAGCAATTAAAACAACTAGCTTCAAGCCAAGCAACACACGGCAGCCCTATGCAATTCTAGTGATAGAAAAACCTACACTAGTGGCCACAGAGCATGAGAGCTATCAAGAAGAGCAACGAAAACAAACAAGGCAAATCCTGTGCAATTCTACTAAGATCAAGCGAGACAAGAATAATGCTCAAGTAGAGGAGATAGGGATATAAATATGTATTGATTTTTTGCCGAGGTATCGAAGGATGGTGCCTCCCCTAGTCCTCGTTGGACCACTCCCATCGGAGTCCCGGTCCCTCCCGTCATTCCCGGAACGGTATCTCCCAAGATGCGTTCCACTCCTCGAGTGAAAACACGAACGTCCTTTACCGCCCCAGGCAGCACCTTTGGTCTCGGAGATAAGCCTTCTATCTCGGACACTCTCTCTTGATGCCCCTTTGAACGGAGGGCTCCAAACTGTGCACAAACTTATGAAGACTTCCAGAATCTCCACCGGAAGCTCAATCACCAACTCCTAACTGGTCTAGGCCCTGCCATAAGACCAAGAGTAACAGCTCGGATGCCCCTCTACGGCCCACTAGCCTAGAGGTGGATGAACACTCCTTGTTAATCTCCCACAAGCACTCAAAGATACTTCTCTTCTTTGTCCTAGTGCTTCTCTCCTTGACTCTTGGCCCTCTTAGGGTTCCTCTTCTATTTCACTGGCCAAAAGTCCCTCAAACAACAGATGGGGACAATTATTTATAGGGCCAACCATACTCACTAGCCAGTACATTCAAATTCCTCTGTGCAGTCAATCGTCCTATGGTGCGATGACTAAATCCCTGCTGTAATCTCCAGCTTAGCTCCAATTGCTCTAATGGTACGACGATCCCGTTGTATGGTACGACGACCCTTTTCCTCCTGGCTTGGCCCAACTTCTAACTCTTCTGCAAAATGGTATGACGACCCCGTCGTATGGTACGATGACTTTTTTTCTCCTGGCTTGACCCAACTTCCAGCTCTTCTGGAAAATGGTAGTACGACTCTCCTGAAGCTGAAACTTGATGGCTTTGCTGTATCCTTGCTTCCAAGCTTCACAAATAGTCTTCCTCGGCTTCTTAGCTGTTCTCCAAGTGTTGTGGGACCTTCACACACGTTGTCCACCACCTCTACACTAGTGAGACATAGCTAGACATCCCAACCCCACTTAATAGTACCGGTTTTTCCTATGGACTCAAAACCTAGCTACACAAGCTCTCCTAGCTTGATCTTCATGCTCTGAGGTCTTGATCCATCCTTCAACCATGTACTCATCATGGGCTCATCAATGGGTTGTCATCAACAATTGCCGAGGCACTTCGCTCTTCAGGTATTAGTAGTAGAAGCTGTACTCAACAAGTGAGATCATATTCACTCAATCACCAAAACATTCATACCATTAGGGCACAATGGTCATGAAGCTTATAATCTCCCCCTTTTTGGTGATTGATGACAATACATGATCGAAACAATCGAAGAAAAAGCACAAAGGTACTTGACAAAGAGATGATTAGGAAGGCAAACCAATGTCAAGAACCCTTCATCTCATGTCATCATGTTGTAGGATTTGTTGATGAAGCACAGGATGTTAGGAGCATTGCATGTCATGTCAAAGCGTATATCTATGAAATCTCCATGACCTACAATGTTAGTTTTCCTATGATATGTGATATATGATAAAAGAAAGAAAGAGAGCACACTATAATTGAGCATCAAGGATATGGAATGAGACGGGATGATATTGTATCTTGTCTTCCCCTTGACGGCACAATCATCAAATAATCTTGATTCATTTCTTTGCGCCATGGTTTTCTTGTGCAGCAACCTTCTTCAAGATGTTGGAGACATGCTTAGGTCTCTATGTCATCTATCACAACAAAAAGACCAACACAAAAGGGTGACGGCAAGGAGAGGAGCCAAAGGAAAAACACAAAATCGGGAAGACCAAATGAGTTCGAAAGGTAGTACCGAATTGTTCTTCGTGCCATGATCTTGATCATTTTCTTAGACCTCTTGGAAGAATTGTCATTGAAATCACCATTAACGGAGTTTTGTTCATTTGCTCAAGCTTCCTCGTCCCGGATGTGTTCTTCTTGTGTCCTTCTTCTCCAACTTTCATCACCCAAGCTTGGCTTGGATCTCCCCCTACATACATGCCAATTTCCAAGAAACTTTCACATAGGGGTTTAGTTATGATGTTGGGAATGTAAGAAGCACTTGTCTACGAACCGCATAAGTAGCTTTAACCTTAGAGCTTGAGTGAACATGGTTCAATGGGCATGAAGCTCACAATGCATTTCTTTCACTTGTCCTAGGGAGTCATGTACTTACATTGTAAATAAGCAACTCTCCCTAGGCATGTGCTTTGCACTAAGTGTTATGCAAGATATCATGCAAGAAAAGAAAAACATGCATATGATGAAAAAAAAACTAAGAACCAAATACCAATGTCATATTTGAATCCCTCGTCAAGTTTATTCACAAATGACCTTCCCTCTAGCTTTGGGTTCCCATGAGTCTAGTAGTCGGTCCTACAAAAGAAGAGAAACACACAAAGCAACAAAGCAATGAAAGCAAACAAGATATATTGCATATGTACAAGGAAATAGCTCATGTGTTACTCAAGTGAAGTCCGATAGGTCGAGGATGTTGAGCTCTCCCTGAAGTCGGCTAAAGTTCTCATCGAGAGGCTTGATGAAGATATCCACAAGTTGATCATGTGACCTTACTACAATAAGCTCAATGTTCTTCTTTGCCACATTATCATGGATGAACTGATATTTAACCTCAATACGCTTGGCAAGACTATGCTCCCGTTGATGTAGTTGCAAGTTGATTGCACTTTCACTATCACAATACAAGGGCACTTATCTAAACTTTGACCCAAAGTCTTGGAGCGTTTGCTTCATGTAGAAAATTTGTGCATAACAAGCTCCCGCCGCCATGTATTTTGCCTCGCGATTGAGATTGCTACGACATTTTGCTTCTTTGAGCTCCAAGAGACCAAAGGTCTTCCAAGAAATTGACAACTCCCGAATTTGCTCTTCCTACTTGCTTTGCATCCCACACATGCCGAGTCTGAATAGCCAACAAGCTCAAAGTCACCACCCCTTGTATACCACAACCCCATTGTAGGTGTATCCTTCACATATCTCATGATCCTCTTCACGAAACTTAGATGAGAATCCTTTGGCTTAGCTTGATATCTAGCGCGTAGGCATACACTAAACATTATGTCCGGCCAGGAGGCAGTGAGGTATAAGAGAGAGCCAATCATAGATCGATAGAGCTTTTGATCAGTATCTTTTCCTTGCTCATCAAGTCCTATGAGTTCATTTGTCACCATTGGTGTCTTGATTGACTTAGCATCTTCCATACCAAATCTCTTGAGTAGGTCTCTTGTGTACTTCACTTGGTAAATGAAAGTGCCTTCTTTCATTTGCTTCACTTGGAAGCCAAGGAATAGATTCAATTCACCAATCATGGACATCTCAAATTCCTTTCCAATAAGCTCCTTGAACTCTTCATTGTATGCCTCACTAGTTGATACGAAGATGATATCATACACAGATTTTGCATGTGAAGAGATTACCATCAACATTTCTAGTGAACAAGGTGTTGTCAATACATCCAATCTTGAAGCCCTTGTCCACCAATGAAATCTCTTAGCCTTTCATACCAAACTCTAGGCGCTTGCTTGAGTCCATACAATGTCTTCTTCAACTTGTAGACATGTGTGGGATTTTTTGGATCCTCAAAACTAGGGGGCTACTCTACATACACTTCCTCATTGATGTATCCATTGAGAAATGCAATGTGGTATTTCTTACGATCACAGATAAATCCGCAAGCGCACGGAGTACCACTGTATCACTTCACCCTAGAGTATTCCAAGGAATCGTAATTTCCACAGGGAACGTATGTGGGCTAACTACTAGTCAAGTCCAGGGAACAACCTCACTAAAAAGTGGGTCAAGGTTAGAGAGGCAACTTAAGAGATAAATCCTAATCTAAGCAAGATTCTATCCTCGCCTACTTCGGCCTCCAGTTTACTCCCAATCCAGGGAAAAGATTCTGGTAACTATAAAGGCTACTTATGTATCCGGACGTGGAGGATTACAAAGGACGGACAAGGCTGTCACTTCAAGCCGCCTACCTCTAGCTCCGTGGAATACACACCACTCACAGGTAATATTCTATCTAGACACCATGTCTATATAGACTATTACTACTTTAACTTTGTGCAGGGATCTAGCCCTTAATTAAGTTAAAGTATGTACCAAGCAGTATACGGTGAACTAGCAAGCGAAGAATAAACACTAATTAACAGACTAAGACAATATACTCATTAAGTGTGCACGAATACTTACTTGATTAAATAAAGCACCCGTGGAGGTACAAGTGCAAAGCAGAGTGATGACAGACCATCACTCCGACTCGACTTAGTGGAGGATCCTATGCCAAGAGAGCACAGACAAGCGGCGCTTCCCTTGGAGAACCTCCACCTCGCTCTCTTCCTCTCTAGAACTCTAAGGACTAGAGCCTAACGCTCTAATGCAACAACACATGTGTAATAGTGGAGTGAAGAGTTGATGCCTAGAGAGTGAGGAGAGGGGTCCTATTTATAGGTGGAGAAGACTGAGCAAGTGAGCTTCCTCCCCCCCCTTCTGAACCGCTTCCCGCATGAAATACCCGTCATTGCCTTCAGAACCGAACTTGGAGAGGCGATAACTACTACCTGGCCGAAGCGGGGGCCAAGTGGGCTCACCCACTCGGGTCCCACTTTGGTAAAGTGACTGCCTGGTGGGCCTTGAGCGTGGGTATGCTACTGGCGTCGGTTTTCTTGTACTTTTGCGCATCTGGTGGGTTCACGAATCCGTGTGCTACCCCTATGGCGCCCTGTGGTTGGTCGGAGTGGTGTTTTCTCCACCTTAGCGATCCGTGGGGTGCCTCCGTGGCAGGCTATGATTGACCTAAAGTGTGTTTTCTTGCCACAGAGCGGATTATGACTCAATGGATAATACTTTTCTTATCTTATCTCTCAATAATTCTAGATAAATCACCTGCATACAAATATTCACCAAAACTTGTGGAACTTGGTTATTATAAACCTATTCCTAATTTTAGTGTATTCTTTTTGGTTATTTATGCAGAGATTTGACGGTCAAATATGATACTTAAGGACCGTCAACATGCACTCTTCATAACCATTTGATATAGCTTGAACTTGTGATGTGAAGCATAGGCAAGAAGTGTCCTAATATCCTCAAGTCTTGCCACCGGTGCAAAGGTCTTATCAAAGTTAATTCCTTGCACTTGAGAATACCCCTTAGCAACTTGCCTTGCGTTGTTTCTTACCACAGCACCTTTTTCATCTCTCTTGTTCTTAAACACCCATTTCGCGCCAATCACATTCACATCTTTAGGCTGCTTAACCAATTCCCACACTTGCTTCCTTTCAAAGTTATTGAGCTCTTCTTGCATAGCTAGTACCCATTTGTGACCCTCGAGAGCTTCATCAATGATGGTAGGCTCAAAAAAAGACATGAAAGAGAAATTCTCATGAGCCACATGTGCACTTGGCTCCAAAGATGTCTTGGCTAGGTATCTTCTTGTCCACACACACCCTGAGATGGATCTCCAATCATCAATTCCGAAGGATGACCTCTAATGAGCGTGCTAGACTTCCTTGACGGAGCTTTGGGTGGTGGCGCATGAGGAGAAGAAGTGTTTTGAGTATCATGTTGTGCTTGCTCTATGGTGATAATAGTATCTTGGTTGCGCAGAGGAGAGCTTGGCTCAACTTCTTGTGTGTGTGGAATGGATGTCATTGGGATTGGTGCACTTGGTATGGGTGAGCTTTGTTGTGGTATGGATGATGTAGGTGAGGCTCGGCTTTGAGGTGTGCTTGGCATTGGTGAGGCTTGAGTTTGAGGTGTACTTGGTGAAGCTTGCTTGGAGGGACTTGGAGTAAGTGTAGGTTGCCTTGTTGGACTTGTTAGAGGAGTGGATTGGTTTGTGGGACTTGAGGGAGTTGTGTTTCCTTATCACTAGTGGAGGGATGGACTTCTTGTGAGGCACTAGAGGAGGGTGACTATTCTTGTTGTATGGAAGTGTTAGGAGGTGGTGTTTGAGGAAGCATAAGAGGATCAATGCTTTCTTGAGGCATCACATCTCCAATCGGCATTTTCCTCATCACTTCCATAATGGGCACTTCATTTTGATAGTTGTTGAAATCTTGACCTTCTTGAGATCCAATTTATTCATCAAATTACACATCACAACTTTCTTGCACAAGGCCGGTTACAGTGTTGAAGACTCGATATGCTTTAGAATTCCAAGCATACCAACAAGAAACCCAATATCAGTCCGCTTCTAAAACTTCCCAAGCTTCTTCCTCTTCTTGAGGATATGCACTTGCAGCCGTAGATTTGGAAGTAGAAAAGATTTGGCTTCCTTCCAACAAGCAACTCATAGGGAGTTTTCTTCAATAGGCAGTGGATACCCTATTTGATGTGTAGCATGTGGTGTTAATTGCCTCAGCCCAAAACTGCTCTGGAGTACCATATTCATCAAGCATGGATCTTCCCAAGGTGATGAGAGCCCGATTCTTCCTTTCTGCAATGCCATTTTGCTGCGGTGTGTAGGTGGATGAAAATTCATGTTTGATTCCAATCTCATCACAATATGCCTCAATGATAGAGTTCTTGAACTCCGTCCCATTGTCACTTTGGATGTTCTTGATTTTGGCATCAAACTCATTTTGAGCTCTCTTGGCAAACTTCCAGAAGGTATCCATAGTTTGTGACTTGCTCTCCAAAAAGAAGGTACACGGCACGCCCCCGAACCCAGGGACGGTTCGTCTGATTCGGGATCCTTTCTGGGCGATAGTCGGCGAAGCGAGTATTCACGTGGTACAACATAGACCGAGAAAATAACATGACTTACAAGATAAGATAAAATGATTACAATCTTGGTTCATTACAGAAATCTTAAAAACAGAGTACGACATACAACTTTTAAATGAGTTTAGCGGAAACATAAGACACGATACTAACTCCGACTCTCGTAGACTAAGCAAAAGCATGTGCCTTGCCTACCGGCACTATGCTACTAGTCACCCAAAGTTCACTGCAGCGAGCCACAGTGCTCCCACTGAATGTTCCCAAGGTCTGGGCGCTGCTCTTTCGACCGGTAGTGACCATCGCTAGTACTAGCGTCGACGCGTGAAAACCACGTATCGCAAAGCGTGAGCTTCTAAAAAGCTCAGCAAGACTGACCCGTCAACATGGCTGTCTACAACCGACACCTAGACATGTAGTCTGACTCAGGGTAGGGTATCTTGCATAAAGGACTCGCACTACTTGAAGCTACTTTGGTCAAGTTTTAGCTCAAGTTAAGTGATTAGAAAAACATAACTTTAGTTTGCACTAGTCTGATCAATCCTATAGAGAAAGCAATAGATACAATAATCATCATCATGATCCAGTCATCATCATAGCTCAGCATCTTAAATTAAATATGGTGCGTTTCACAAACAAACTCATAAACTGAGAGCGACAGCGATTCGAATCGATTTACACTTGTAGTAACCTAATCATACGACATGTGCGCGTCCCAGACCGCACGTGACAACCATTCACACCAGATCCTGCAAAGTCAATCCCCTCCTACGCCACCTTAGTAGTGCGGCATCCCACCAGAACACACATCCTAGACGATTTCTGTGGAGTTCTCACACCTGCCCACCCCAGATCGCCTCCGATCAGACACCGTAGGGTAGGTTCGACTTTGCAATCTCTAGGTTACGAAGGTTTATTGGGCCCCATCATTACCCAGCATATGATCAGTATATTCAATGCTCGATCAGGCTTGGACCACACGGGCCAGACAGGACTACGGTCACCCTGGACCTGGTCCAGTTGCTGTGACACCCCGATTCAGGGTTTAATAGGATTAATAGGATACTCATATCAACAAGTTGCAACTTCTTTTCCGGTAGCCTAGTTCCAAAAAACTCCGAGGTTAAGTGTGCTTGACCTGGAGCAATTTTAGGATGGGTAACCGACCGGGAAGTTATTCCCGGGTGCGCATGGGTGAGGATAAATGTGTGCAGAAAAGACTTGTGTTGGTCTGTGAGGCCAGCCTACGTCCTATAAAAAGCTACCTGATGTAAACGGGCCTGGCCTCGAGAAGGCGGGACGTTACATAATGGTATCAGAGCCGACTCTCGCGGTTTCACGGACGCGTGTGTCGCAGTTGCGCAGGCATGGTGTGCATGACTGGTGTGGATCCAGAGTGGTCACACAGCATGACACATGCACTGGCACTGGACACATGGACGTGGCCAAGAGAGAACGTTCCTGGCTTGGGATTGACTGACGAGGACGTCGGTCTCTTAAGGGGGTGAGTATGTGACACCCCGATTTAGGGTTTAATAGGATTAATAGAATACTCATATCAACAAGTTGCAACTTCTTTTCCGGTAGCCTAGTTCCAAAAAACTCTGAGGTTAAGCGTGCTTGGCCCGGAGCAATTTTAGGATGGGTGACCGACCGGGAAGTTATTCCCAGGTGCGTACGAGTGAGGATAAATGTGCGCAGAAAAGACTTGTGTTGGTCTGTGAGGCCAGCCTACGTCCTATAAAAAGCTACCTGATGTAAGCGGGCCTGGCCTCGAGGAGGCGGGACGTTACAGTTGCTGACCTACCTTTTCCCTGTCTGACCCTCTAGTTTTATCTTCTATTAATCATACATAACCATATTCTGCATGTTTCAGGAGGTCGTTTCATTCAACTCCTAGCAGTCGCGAGCAACGTCCACTCTGTTCGACTTCTACCGGCAAGTATAGCTAAGCATAGCAAACTATCACGGGTTACCTATACCAATATACCGAAGGATTTTCTAAGGAAACATATGCAGCTAGGGTTTCAATCAACTCTAGAAACCTAATGCACATACACGACACATAGTTGTAAAAGAAAAAACTTCATAAAAAGGTTATGCACCGGGGCTTGCCTTGATCTCCTGCTTCGGTGGCCAGAGCTTCTTCGGTGAACGCGGGCTCTGGGTCCGCAACTATCTCGTTCGCTTCAACATCTACATAATGCAAACAGTATGATGCTGCCATTAGTGATACGATAATATGGTGTTTTCATCATTAATAATATGGTGTTTTCATCACTAATAATATGGTGTTTTCATCATTAATAATATGAAGTATACTCATGTCAAGGTGAGTTCAACTTAACACTTAACGCTTTTCGACTATGGCAGTTAATAAAGTAAATTGTTTACCTAACGACTATGGACTAAAACGAAGTTTCAAATCCTACCAGGAGATTATTTTTAGTTGATAATACTCTCTGAAATATGATTTGGAGTTGAGTCGAGGTTGAACTGATGTCTCTGGATTTTATAAAAATTCATACAAGTTTCTGTTAATTAAACATAGAAATTCAAGAAAAGACACTAAACTGCATGACAAAATCATGAAACTGAATAGATGCACTTGCTAGTATCTATACTGAAGTTTTGAACAGGTGTTATAATTTTTGGCTGACATGCATAATGTAATTCAGAAATATTGAATTAAAATGACAGTTTTGAGAAAAATCACATGCATGCATAGAACTTTGTTAAGATTAAATCATGGGAAAATTTCAGAAGCTCATGCACGCAATGACACACCACTGGCACAAGTCTCAGCTCCAGAAAAGCTCTGGAACTCCAGCAACAAATCAAAAACAGCAAACATTAAACTATTTAGTTAGGAAGTTCCATGGACTTTTCATGACAAAGCTTTTCAGCAAAAGGTTAAAGCCTTTTAAGAGGGTTCCAGGAAAATTTAGTGTGCATTTTTAGGAGATGACTGTGGTTTACTATGCATTTTACAAACTAGACTAGAAATAACAAAATTGACTTAAAAATTTGAAAAGGAAGAGAACAGGGAGGGACGGGAGGAGCTCCGGCGAGCTCAACGCCGGTGAGGTTCCGCCAGAGCTGGCCAGGTTAGTGCTCAGTCGGTCAAGGTGCACGCGTTGGCGGCGGAGTTGGTCGCCGGCGACGGCCGGAAGGCGGTCGGTGTCGAGAGGCGGCAAAGGAGCGCCACTCCGGCAAGGTGCGCGGCGAAAGAGTGCGGTAGAGAACTAAAGAAGATGTCCAAGAGCTTCACCGTGCCGTGAGAAAGCGAGCTAAGTCGGCTAGGACGTCGCCAGACGGCCGGGAGTAATGTGTCAACGTGAAGGTCGCGGCGGCGGCGATGACGGACCAACGGCGGCGGGTGGGTTCCGGCAACTTCGGTGAGTCTCTGTGAACAACAACGTGTCACAGAGAAGCGCAAGGAGTAGAGTAGCTAGACGGAGGAAGGAATTGAACCACCTTCGAGCGGTGAGGAAGAAATCGAAGAATCCGTGGCAGCGGGGGCGCTCCGGACCAAGGTAGACGACGACGCGTTCCCGGCGACTCAGGGCGGCGCAGAGCGACAGGTTTGGCAGCGAGTTGGATAGAGTGGAGTGGGAGGTAAATGGCACGGTGGTGGAGCGTGGGGAGCACTGAGCGGAGCTGTCCACGCGAAGGGGGTAGCGACGGCAATAGCGGCCGGGCGGTACTCGCGCGCGGAGGAGGAAGGGAAGTGGGGAGTGGCATTGGTGCGCCTTCTCCCGCTCGGCGTCTGCTTAAGCACACGCGCGCGTAGAGATTTGATGGCTCACGTGGCGTGAGAGGCGGGCGGGCGCAGGTGACCGTCGGCGGCGATTGGGCGCGTGCGGCGGTGTCGGCATACGGAGAGAGAAGGAGTGAGAGTGAGAGAGGGAAAAGAAGGAGGTCGGAGCGGGATTCCCGCTCCGACGATGGGATGGGACCGCCAGGCCGGCGTAGGCACTGCGGCGGCCGCGGCGGGTGGCGCTACAGCGTCGCAGTTGGCCGGCAGCGCGGCGCGCTAGACTTTTTCTTCTTTTTTTTTAATTTTTAATAATTCAAATCTCCCCTCTGAATTCAAACAAAATTCGCACTTCCTGGGTTCGCAAAAATGTGAAAAGTTTTGTAGGCACTCAAGACATTATTTGGAAGAAATCCTGATTCAGCCTCTAAAATTTTATAGATTTTCAACTCAGATTAAATTTTTTTGAATTTTTAAGGAGGTTAAACCTTTTCGAAAAATTCTGGTAAAATCTCATAAAATTTTTTTGAAGTGAACTTAATTTTCATGCAAAAACATCAATATGGTTATATTGAGAATTTGATGGTTTTGCATGAGTTAGATGGAATTTGTATCTGCATGCCAAATATTTTGGTACCGGGAACCAAAACTCCTGATTTTTTAAAAATGCTCAAAAATTCACCAAAATTTTTATGGAGGTTAAGTGTAATTTTTAAAACAATAGTGCCAATGGTTTATGCAAAGATTTGTTTTCTGAGTGTAAAATTCACTCGATGAATGTTTAAGTGACACCTGGGGTGTCACAGGAGGTCCATGTACACTGAGAGAAGTCCTCAACTATTACAAGACAATAGAGATTTTCACCTAAACTCTTGTATGATGTTGGACCAAACAAGTCCATGTGAAGAAGCTTAAGTGGTCTAGTGGTAGACATGAAGGTCTTGCATGGATGAAGAGTAGCAATTTGTTTCTCGGCTTGGCAAGCACTATAAAGCTTTCTCAAGTGATTCTATCAAATATGTGCAACCCTTTTATGCCACAACCATCCTTGTGACGCCTTAATGAAAAGACAAGTCCTTGGTTCAACCTCATTTGATGAGAAATCCACAATATAGAGGTTGCCATGCCGAACCCTTGAAGGTGAGATTGAGTGACTTGTTGATCAAATCGGCATCCTTGTCATCAAAGAAGCAAGTGAATCCCAAGTCACATAGTTGTACCACCGAAAGCAAGTTGAAGCTCAAAGATTCCACCAACAACACATTTGAGATTAATAGATCATTGGTGATAGCGATTTTGTCAAGACCTCGAATCTTCCCTTTGAGTTGTCACCAAATGTGACCTTGTTCTTCTCATGATCTTCATTGATGTTCATGAACATAGAACCATTTCCAATCATGTGTTGGGAGTAGCCACTATCAAAAACCCAAATGATTTCCTCCATTCTTGTAGTTCACCTCATGAGTAGCCATGAGACAAGAGGGGTCAATTTCCATAGGTGAGCAAGATTGTGCATCCTTCAACTTCTCAGTGTCACTAGGGAAGAGATAGCACCCATCGTTGAGGTGATGGTATTTGGACAGCTCATTGTGCAACTTCCATGTTGTGATTTCTTGATGCTCAAAGAATCTCTGTAGGGCCTTGGTCCTGAAGTGTGAGGTGTCATCATCAATGTCTCCATCCCGCACTTCCGCATCAAGAGCAGACATGTAGAGAATACCATTATCCATGGAGATTGTTCGAGCTCTATACACCACCTCAAATCTGATGTAGCATTTTAGGTAATAGGGCACAAGGAACATCAACTTCTCAACCATTTATTGATGTGAGATCTTCACTTCATCTTCAAAGGAGTTGATCTTGAGCACAAGTAATCACAACCATAGACAAGCATCCATCAGGCTCTGATTGTGTGTCTTGTGGAAGTGGTCAAACTCATTGAGGAAGACATGGAAGACATCATTGACTTGTGAGAGATACACGATGGTGCTTGATTCACTTGGATCATCATCTTCATCATTACTAGAAGGGGTTGGAGGAGAGCAATCTTGAGGCTCAATCTTAAGATGAGCAAAGTCTTCTCCGAGCAAGGATATGGCTTGTATCATCTCCTTATATTCTTCCTTGATGTCCAAGCCCTCTGTGATATTTCCTTTGTGAAGTAACACCATTGCAATTCCATAATTTAGGCATATGGAATTGAGCTCATCATCATTGACATTGGTGGAGAGTAGTTTTGAGATGGACTCTTGTTCGGCCTTGATGGAGAGCATTTTCTTGATAATCTACGCATTGGTCAACTTGAGTGTGCCTTCACAAGAATTGATTTTCTCTGCAAGAGCATAGAGGCGTATCAATGCATCACTAAGTTTCTCATCATTTTTCTTGCCAAAGGAGATATATTTGTCAAGCAAGCCAAGACAGTACTCATCTGTGACATCCCGGCCCAAAAGAATCGGTCCGTGGGTTGGCTAGTGTAGCGTGGCTACTAGCAGCATGGGAATAGTCCCAAATTATGAGTTTAGGTGGAGGATGACCAACTTAAATACCCAAGTATGGAAAGCAGTAATAACCGTGTTAACCCTTTTACGCGAAGCAACGACGAAAGTGTAAGAGTTATTGCTGTGAGGTGGAACCCATACTAAATGCGAGCGGCAGCGAGTTTGGATCCGTATTTTCGGGCTACGGCGTGACATCATCCATCAAAGAAAGAGCATTTTCATTCTCATCAACAACATGGGGTAGTGTGTTATCAAAAGGAACACTATGTGGTGTCAATATCGAAGGGCTAACACTACTACTAAGAAGAGAGGGAGCTAGGAGCAATTAAAAGAGCAACCAAGATAACAAGGTACTTTCCAAGTAAAACAGGGCAGCCCTATGCAATTCTAGTGATAGATAAACTTACACTAGTGGCAACACATAACACGAGAGCTATCATGTATAGCAACACAAACAACCAAGGCAAAACCTATGCAATTCTACTCAACATCAAGCAAGACAAGAATAATGCTCAAGTAGACGAGATAGGGATAGAAAGACTCATTGATTTTTGGCGTCTCCCCAAGTCCTTGTTGGACCACTGCCATCAGAGTCCTGGTCCCTCCCAGCCATTCCTGAAACGGTATCTCCCAAGGTGCGCTCCACTCCTCGAGTGAAGACATGGACGTCCTCTGTCGCCCTAAGCAGCACCTTGTTTCCTAGAGATGAGCCTTCTAGCTCGGTCGCTCTCTCTTAATGCCCCTTTGAACGGAGGGCTCCAAACTGTGTACAAATTTATGAACTTCCACAATCTCTACCAAAAGCTCAGTCACCAACTCCTAACCGGTCTAGGCCCTACCATAAGACCAAGAGTAACAAGCTCAGATGCCCCTCTACAGCCCACTAGCCTAGAGGAGGATGAATGCTCCTTGTTACTCTCCCACAAGCATTTAAAGATCTTCTCTTCTTTGCCCAAGTGCTTCTCTCCTTGAATCTTGGCCCTCCTAGGGTTCCTCTACTATTCCATTTGCCAAAAGTCCCACAAACAACCGAGGGGATGACTATTTATAGGACCAACCACGCCTACTAGCCATTACATTCAAATTCCTCTGCGCAGTCAATTGTCATACCATCTGTTGTACCGTACGACGACCCAAATCCCCTGAATTCAACGCTTAAACAGGTCTTCTGGAAAATGGTATGATGATACCGTCGATGGCCCCGTCGTAGCGTACGATGACTCTTTCTCATGATCTGGCCCAACTTCTAGCTCTTCTACAAAATGGTACGACGACCCCATTGTATTGTACTATGATTCTGCCGAGCCAACGGTACGTCCATACCGTCGTACCGTACGACGACTCTACCAAAGTTGAAACTTGATGTCTTTGCTGCATCCTTGCTTCCAAGCTTCACAAGTCGTCTTCCTCGACCTCATAGCTGTTCTTCAAGTGCTGTGGGACGCTCACACATGTTGTCCACCACCTCTACACTACTAAAACATAGCTAGACATCTCAACCATCCTTAATAGTACCAGTTTTTCCTATGGACTCAAAACCTAGCTACACAAGCTTTCCTAGCTTGATCTTCATGCTTCAAGGTCTTGATCCATCCTTCAACCACAGTTATCATCATGGGCTCATCAATTGGTTGTCATCAACAACTGTCTTGAGGTTGTAGATTGTAATAGGAGCTGCACTCAACAAGTGAGATCATGTTCACTCAATCACCAAAACATTCATACCTTTTGGGCACAATGGTCATAAAGCTTACAGGCAGAAACGAGGTATCATGTGGATGATATTACTTAGAGTACGCCTTGAGAACTGCATGAGGTTGTGGGTCGAACGGTGAAGAAAACAAGGAAGGTTACAAGCGGTCATGTGATAAACCAAAAACCCATTCCCCCTCAATTCGCAAAGGTGTCGGTACATATCGTAGAGGACGAATTGGAAGTGCCATTGCCAGATGAAGGGATCTTTACTCTAGGAGATGCCTTCGACAATTTCATCATTTGGCCTCGACGGGATATCATCTTGAACACCCTTCCCAGTCATACCACTACCGTCGCTTCACTAATCGATGTAGTGAACGAAGAATCCCAAGGGTTAACTCATAGAACCTTAGCTCAGCCTCAACTGTGTCAATATCTCATTCACCTTTAACCCCTTCAACATCTAAGCCAAGGGAGTCAGAGCCAAAGGCGGCTTTGCTAGAGCCAGATCGAAAGCCCGAGCCAGCGCATGCAACGCCAAGGTCAACTGGTCAAGAGGTTGTGAAAGAGGTTGTACCTCATCCTCAACCAAGGGTTAAAGAGATTGTAGCTCATCCTTCATCCTCCTCGTCCTTGGCACTCATTCAAAAACTATGACCACATATGACAAGGGTTCCAACGAGGAAGTCACAAAATACCTTGATAAAATGAAACTCACTTGGGCTGCCCAAAGGAAAAAGCCTGTAGAGAAGACTGTCGTTGAGGAGCCCCGTCAGCTCATGCAGTACAGGAATATCTGGAAAGGTGATTCAGTTGGGAAAGCCATTAATTCCATGTGCCAAACTCACGATGCTGCCATTGGAAATGCAAAAGCTTCATGAATGGTACTTGCTCGCATCTCGAAAAGGAATCGAGTATGTGACCGCTACAGTTTGTGAAGAAGATTTCAACTGCCTGCCGTTTGGACTAATGCTTTTGTTTGAGTATTTCCATGCTGCATTCCGCCTCGAGAGGCTCAACTTCACTTTCCTTGAACTATGGGCCTCGTAAGCTGCTAATCTTTTGTTCATGTTCTTTAACATATTATGCAAATGAGACAAAGTGAATGTGGCTCTTCATGTGTAGGTTGAATGAGTTTGGTAGCAAAAAACGCACCGTCAGGTTTCTAAACCCAGCTATGATTTCTCAAAATGCATTGAACCCGACATTAAGTGAGAAAAGTGATAAGTGCAAACATATGAGCTCTGACAGATAAAAGAACTAAAGATGCACATTACAGTTGAGAAAACAACAAAAATTGCAACTTATATAGATGATTGTATGTTGAAGTGGCAAGACAAACTTTGCATAAATGATCTTTATTGCTTCGAGTAAGTTTGTCTAATCTATTATTGTTTGCTCCAATTTTTATTAAACCAATGACATTAATTTTACATTGCTATATCATTTTGTTGGCTAATACAGCTATTTGATGCTTCGTTAGTGTTTTCAAATATTATGTAAAGAAAAATAGGAAACACAATGATGAAATAAAAAAGAAAATGTACTTATGTTACAGTTCATCTTATTTCGTATGTAATGCAGCACCATTTTCTTATTTCTTCAAAAGCCAGGTTCTGTCCATTGTGGCTACTATGCATGCCGGTTCGTGGCTATTAGCGGGCCTTTCATGAGGAGCGTTCTTGACGATGATTGGAAGAATTCTCGGACTAAAGATGGCACGCATTGGAGTGAAGTGAACTATAACAAGTATGTCGGGTATGTGTCGATTCACTATGCGTGAGATCATTTGGCCGGAGGGTCAATTTTTTTATCCAAACGGTCCATCGACCAAGTATGAAGATCTTGCTAGATGGCAGGTATTCGTAAATCCGTTGAGTTGTAGGGCTTTAGAAGTTCTTATTGCACACTATTACATGGTGTGTTGAATAATTGGTGGTGTTTCTAATGTGGCCCGTATTATATTTTGAACGTGAATGCTATTATTTTGTTGATTCTAGTATATGTGTTGCTTCAACCGTTTTGAATGATAAAAATTGTTATTTTTTTGTTGCTTGAATGACTGGATGGGATATACAGGGTCATCTTAATTTGGTAGCTAGAATAGGACAAAAGTAGCGGGTCACTTAATTGGCTCGCCACATCTTTGAAAGATATGTGGCCGGCGATAAGAGGCCCGTCACACATGATGCACACCATGTGTGACGGGCCTCTTAACGCACCCGCCACACTTTGTGCCCCATACGTGGCAGGCAGTTTAAGTCGCCCGCTATATTTGGTGCGTCATGTGTGACGGGCCTCTTAACACTCCGCTACACTTTGTGTCCCATATGTGACAAGCGACTTGTTCAGAATATGTGATGGATAGAAAGTTCGTCCCATTCTGTCACTGAACTTTAGTAATACGTTATTATTTATGGACGGCTTATCCGTCGCTACAAATTCGTTTGGCTCGTCACTGCAAATCGATTGCATGGTAGTGACCACCACCACGGCCGCGTCCGTCGTGTACCATGGCGGGCCTGTCGGGGGACACCCTCTTTCCTCTGCCTGTGTCGACTGGAACTTGGTATGAAAAGACGTGAGGCTATGCTGGATGGGAGCCTCACAGCAACCTGTGGCCGTGCAGCGTGCACCGGCCCGAGTGGATGCTCTTCTTGTCGTCTCGAGAGCAGGAGGTACTGCAGAAGTTGAACGGGGCCTGTCGTCCTGCTTGTTGCGAGGTGAAGAAGGAAGAGGCGTTGAATCCGCAGCCGATGTGGGCGATGAGGTTCCGCCGCGGGCGCAGCACGAACGGTCCGCCGCCACTGTGGGGGACGACGTCGAGCCATGTCGTGCTGTTGTTGCCGACGCCGAAAAACCACATGGGGCTGCGGATGCACACCGTGCTGTTCACCACGGATATCTCCAGCACCGCCGGACCGTCTATCCCCAGCTTTTAGCAGCTGTACGCCGGCTCTGCTCTTGAGGGAGATGCAGGTCACCTTGAAGCCTGGCCGGAACCAGGCGTCGGTGGTTCCGAAGGGGTAAGGAATGTCCACTTCGCCGAATTTTCTCTTGCAACCAGGCCGCGACGCAATGTTCGCGGCTGATGCAACTGCAGCTGCTAACACGCTGGTTATCGCCGCCGGGATCTGTAGCAGCGCGACCATATGGATGTAGCAAAAGAACGCATCGCTCTAGTCTTTGTAATAGGCAGTTAGCGGGGGTTAGGATTTAGGAAACGTCTGATCAGTGTTCTGCTCCTCGAATGCATGCCGCGCCGATGCAATGCGTGCAATAATGTGTGTTACAAATATATATATATATATATATATATATATATATATATATATATATATATATGGTAATTCTGTGTGGCCTGCGCAGTCAGCGGTTAATTGGAAGATTGCTTAGGAGTCCGCAAATGGAGATTTTCTGATGCTTCTTGTGTCCGTAAATTAACCGCTAGGCTAGGTTCATATACACAACATGTTATGAACCTGGACCAACGTCGTCTAAGATAAGGTCCAAAATATTAGCCAGTACACCCATCAAAATACTAGTCAGTATTATAAGAATAATTTAGTATTTTTTATTTTTGTTTAATTAATCATTTTAATTATTTTTATTTATTAATAATTTTATGGACCAAAAATATGAGTCCTAAATGGAAAAATTGTTGAAAATAAGGATCAATAAAAAATATATTTTTATTATTAAGTAATAGTAATAGTATAATTAATTAATATTATTTTTTTATTTTTAATAACCCTTAATGAAATAAAATACTACCTATTACTGCTATATGGAACTAGATAAATCACCACCGTTAGATCTTCACTATCTATAGATATTTTTAAAAAATACCTAGATATATTTTTGACCTTAAAACTAACTACACACTTCAAAAGGTGGTATCAAATACTTACTTACATTTATGAACACAGTTAGTGTCGTGTGGCCGGCAGGCAGCCAGCTAATGCCCTTTGAGGGCTTCTTTAGATTATAGGAATGTTAAAGAAATATTATAGGAATTTTACAAGAATCAGTTTAATTTCATAGGAAAAACACAGAAAACAGGAAATTTTCCTTCAACCCAAATATGGCATGATTGGGCGATCCATTCCAACGACAAAGCACAACCGGCCCACTTGTGTCACATTATTGACAATACCTCTACAATAATAATAAGAGGAAGTTAGACCCACCATAAAATGGACACATGTCCAGTGAAAATAGTCTGTAAGTTACACAAATGTGAAAGTTTCATTTAAAACCATCTTTAAAGGTGTCCCATAATTTATGAAAAACTACTCATCATTCAAAGATGCACTAATACCATTTATTACGAAGATAAAAAAGTTTGGATGTTGCATAAAGATGGATGCACTACAGGATACAAAGGTTTCTATTTTGTCCCATCATACATATCTAATTAAAACCCAATTTTGTGTGCCTCCAAAAATTTATTAGGTCATTTTCAACTTATATGCGCCCCACAACTATCCCTCCATTCATATTTGTTTGTTCGTGATCGTCAATACAAAAGTCTCCAAATTTATTATTTATGTTTTGATATGTGTTTAACTTCTGCAAGACCCTGTTCTAAATTGCTCCGCCATATCTAATAATTGAAGCCATTTTTAGGTGGATTGCTAGAAACTTATTGCTTTTCGCACTTTCAACATTCCGGTTACTGAAGAAGAATACAAAAGTAGCATGAAGAGGAAGAAGAGGCCTCATCGACACCAAGCCTCATACTTCTGGGGTAACCCATATCAGGCATATATCAGGTGAAAATGGGTACAAAAGTTGAGAATGTGAAAATTTCATCCAAAACTATTTTTAATGATCTTTGAAATTATGAAACACACATCATCTAAAGGTGCACTCATATTATGGAGGCACACTAAAAAAATACGATTGGGTGATACAATTCTGTATATCATCTTAGTGTCTAATAGTGAATCAGCACGGTTTACCCGTGTCCTTTAGCATTAAATCCGGAATTAAGCGTTGTCCTACGGTAAATTATGTGAACAAAGAAGTATCAATCATTGCCTTCATCTAAAACCCAAAATTTCTCACAAATGAGTTTTGTTACGGTGCTTCGAAGGTACTCTGATACCTTCCCTTCTGAATTAATCCCAACTATTGGTATTTAAATATGAATTATGAGCTTTATAAAAAATATATAAAGTACATAATTAGCATCGGGTCCATTAGCTTTTTTTTGTACTAGTGCAGAATTTAAAAATCTTTTATCTCTATATTTTAACCTATTAGATCTAATAAAACGAACAGTTGTTGTTAACCCAAGCACCATAACAAATCTTTTCATATAATAAATATTTTATTTATATCTATTAAATGTACATCAGAGTTAAATTGCCGTTTGTAAGAGGAATCTACACCAGATTTTTTATAGTTCAAAACAATTTTTTTTTCTAAAACCTATTGGCAGTCAAAGTTTCTAAAAAGTTTAATCGGATCTTGGTTGAAACGTCGTATTTTTCGAAAATGATGGAGTATAACTCAGTCACTTTATTACTGACACAAGAAAGCTCCTTCCTGCTATGATCATTACATGGCCATGAGTTGAGTGGCTCTGTGCCTTTTTCTTCTTTTCTTTTCTGTTTGAAATGTGACGCCACCAGAATTGAGAAGCTCATGACCATGAGTCGTGATTCAGGCCCTCAAACATTAAACAAACCGAAAGAGGAATACGATAGCATTGACGCTTACCGGTGTGCGCTGTGCTGTACGTGGTCTGTGCCTCTGCTCAGCCCGACTCACTGCCCGCCCCTTCCGTTCACAACGAGGCGGGGGGGCCACCAACGAGGCAACAACCACAAATCCAAGGGGGAAAAAGTGGTATGGCCAAAACAAGCAGCAAACGCCGCCGCGCGGCGCGAGACGGGGGGGGTGGCGGGCACAGCACAGCACAGCACAGCACAGCGCAGTCGAGGGTGTAGTGGACTGCGCGGGTTACTCCCCACGTCGACTCGGGACTCTTGCCCACTGCAGCACCTGACAGCGAAACCAGCCGCGAGAGCCAGCCACCAAACCGCCGGCGCCGCGGCCTGCTGCTGCTGCCGCCCATGTCCACCTTGCAGCAGCCCCTGGATCTCCCGCCCCCTCTCGCTCGCTCGCTCGCTCGCCCTTATCCCCACCCACCTACGCGCTCCCTTCTCTTCTTACAAGACACAAGACAGCGACCTCCACTGCTGCGCCTGCACCAGAGAGCTTCACCACCAACAGGCAACAAGACTGAGCTGGTTGTTGACTCTTGAGCATCCGTGACCAAAGATCAGGAAGAGCAGAGGAAGAGGGACGAGGAGATGAACGCGGACTTCGGCGCTCCCAAGGAGCTCGCGGGGGGCCTGCAGCAGCGGAGGGCCCTCTACCAGCCCCGCCTGCCGCCGTGCCTCCAGGTGATAATATTCGATCTCATCTGTCACCAATCCATCTCTCTCCCCCTCCACAAGCCTCCCTCCCTGATCATGCGCCTCTGCTTCCGCCACCCCTGTTCTGGGATTAGCGCGTAGCTAATCCGCCTGTAACAATTTATTTCGAGGCTTCGAGCCGAGTGCAATCAGTAGTCGCTGTGCCTGGCAAGGTCATTCTGAATTTCCAGGGTTTAACGGGGTTTATCGATTGATCTCTCTCTATCCAAGGCTAAAGAAGAATCGATTTTGACCGGATTCCTTGTCCAACCAGGGAGCGACGGTGAAGGCGATGTACGGCGACGCCACCACCACCATTGACCCCACCTGCCCCAGCGTCGTCGCGCAGGCCTTCCCGCGCACCTTCGGCCAGCCGCTCGTCAGCTTCGTCGCCGACGCGGAGAAGGCCGTGGAGGAGCGCCCACCGATCAGGTCAAGCTACACCAGTCTGATTTTTTATGTGCGCACCCCCGCCGTCCCAAAAAAAAAAAAAAGATCGTGTGAGGCTTAATTTGATTGATTGCTCGCTGCAGGGTGGGCGTGGTGTTCTCGGGGAGGCAGTCGCCCGGCGGACACAACGTTGTCTGGGGCCTCCATGACGCTGTCAAAGCGTACAGTCCTCAGAGTGTACTGTACGGATTTATCGGTAATTCTCAAACCTGAAAGAGCTTCTTGATATGATCATTTTTGTTTTGTTGCCAAGCCGTTAATATCCTCTTATTTTCAAATGGGAATTTAATAGGCCTTTTCTCTCATCCATAGCTACAACCCTTTAGCTGCAATAATTATTTCGTCATGATTTGTGCTCTGAAGATATTTACTTGTACTACTCTGTGCTTTGTATAGGTGGCACCCAGGGGCTGTTTGCAAACAAGACGATAGAGATCACAGATGACGTTCTTGCTTCGTACAAGAACCAGGGTTGGTACATTTTGGTGTCCCTGCCTTTCTGTAGTGTTTCTGTCATTCTCTCAAAACAACACATGATGTGCTTCTATGAATGAAGGTGGTTTTGATCTGCTCGGTAGGAGTATCGATCAGATACGCTCGACTAAACAATTGAATGCTGCGATGACAACATGCCACAGTCTGAACTTGGATGGGCTGGTCATCATTGGAGGTACCAATTGATATGGGCTACTTAAATTGCTCACCAAAGACCCGAAGATATAGTTTTTCTTTTGTTCCTTAACAGCATATACAAGTGGCGACATTGTTCGTTACCAACTGCCATGTGTAACAAATTTTAATAAATTAGTACTTATTTACTTGTAACAGTTGCGACAATATTTTATTCGTTGAGAAAACAGTTAATTTATTTTAATATTACTCTTACTCTTTCTCCAGGAGTGACATCCAATTCAGATGCTGCACAGCTTGCAGAGACCCTTGTCCAAAATAACTGCAAGACCAAGGTATGACAGTGTTTTAGTCGAAATTATACATTTAAACTCTCTTATTGCTTCAGTTCTCAAGAGATCCTTAAGAAACCATAGCTTTTATTAACAGGTCGTTGGTGTTCCTGTTTCATTAAATGGTGACCTCAAGAATCAGTTTGTTGAAACAACAGTAGGATTTGATACAGTATGCAAGGTAAAAAAATGCTACCAACTTTTCAACGATCGACCCCAAGAACGTGTTGTGAAATAAGATGTTGCACTGTCAATGTGTCACTCATGTCATTTTGTATCGAAACTACTTTTCAGGTAAATTCCCAGCTTGTAAGCAATGTTTGCCTTGATGCAATATCAGCTGGAAAGGTAAAATTGTCCTGTCACCCGTTTTGATTATTTAGTGAGAAATGTTAACCTCTAATTAACACTGGAACCATTTCCTGAAACTTTTTACTCTCCCAGTATTATTATTTTGTTCGGCTGATGGGTCGAAAAGCATCTCATGTCGCCTTCGAATGTGCGCTTCAATCGCACCCAAATATGGTATGATCTGATCAAACACAGCAATATATAACTGTACTATATGCAGAATGAAAGAAAAACATGATTTTCCTTATGTTCAACTTCTCTGTACAGATTATCTTAGGAGAGGAGGTAGCACTGTCAAAACTCACACTGATGGAAATCATAAATAAAATATGTGATGGAGTACAGGCAAGGGCAGAATTAGGTACGTACAGTTGTTTGTGTTTTGCAGCAATTAGTAAAAAATGGACTGTAGCTTTTGACGAGATTAAATGCTTTACATATTTTGAATAAAGAATATATTTATGGTATGTGGTAAGTCATAAAGTAATACCAGGTATACATCTTCAGGGAAATACCATGGGGTTCTCGTTATTCCAGAAGGCCTAATAGAAAGTATTCCAGAAATGTATGCTCTTATTCAGGTATGTTTTTCTCTTTTCACTTCCTAAGATGAATTATGTTCTTCCCTTCCATCTTATTGGTGTATCTTCAAATATTACAGGAAATCAATATCCTGCACAACAACAATGTTCCTGTGGCAGAGATGCCATCGCAACTGTCCCCCTGGGCAGCTGCACTGTTTCAATTCTTGCCACCCTTCATCAGAAGAGAGGTATTGTGTTGCTAAGGAAGTTGTGTTTTCCTAATATTCATTGGCAATAATATAACATAAGGTCTAAAGATTTGTGTTGTTTTTCCCCAGCTGCTCCTCCACCAAGAATCAGATAACTCTGCGCAGTTGTCCCAGGTTTGTTTTAATATTTTATTAACTGATCATTTTGAAACTGATTTACTACAAGTATAGGTGTTAATGTTATATCGGTTCTGTTTCCAGATTGATACGGAACAGTTGTTAGCGCACTTAGTGGAGGCAGAAATGATTAAGAGAACAGTAAGCTTCATTACTGTAATCTCTGTTGCTTTTTCATCCCAGGATCTGTCCATGCTCATTATGTATTTTTTTTTTTTGAGGGAATCCATGCTCATTATGTTGCTTTGCTTTTAGAAAGAAGGAAGATACAAGGGAAGGAAATTCAGTTCTGTCTGTCATTTCTTTGGATATCAAGCTCGGGGATCTCTACCATCAAATTTTGACTGCGACTATGCTTATGTAAGGACTCTGCAACTGTAATTTTGAAAGAACTGAATGTATGCTTACTAAAGTCCTTTTGTTGAGCATCTAGACTCTTGGACGTATCTCCCTGCATATCATAGCAGCAGGATTGACTGGGTACATGGCGACTGTTGCAAATCTGAAGGACTCTGTAGACCAATGGCGATGTGCTGCTGCTCCACTAACTGTAAGATCGTTATTCATGACGTTTTTTCACTTAATTTTCCTGTTAGACCTATTATAGATAGAAGTTCTCTTTCTTTCAAATTCTTAAATGTATTTTCTTGGTTCCCTGCGAATAACATATCTGGCCATGATAATCGTTTATTTGGGAGATGATTTTTGAACTATATTGACTTTTGCCGCAAAAAGGGTACGATCTGTTTGTCTTCATTTCTGATTCAGTAGTACTATTTCTTGTATCTATTAGGCGATGATGAGTGTGAAGAGGCATTTACGTGGCCCTGGAGCTATCCCTATAGGAAAACCTGCTATTCATCCTTCTCCAATTGACCTGAAAGGGAAGGCTTATGAGTAAGTCCAATTGATCTGAAAAGGGAAGTCGCAAGTTAGCATCTTTACTGCTGCACCAGGGCTCCCCTTCAGTATTAACATTTGCTTACTTTTTAATAATGTGACGCCAGAATAGAACTTCCAGAGTATATCAATGATATCTGACATTACAAATATTGGTAACTTGAAAATAAATCAAGAAAACATATCACTTGGCAAGGTATCATGATTATTATCAAAGCAGTGTGTAGTAACAAGTGTATTCATAGCTCAATTTTTGTTTCATATCCAATAGAATTAACTTATAAATACAAGGTGCCAACATTGTAATATGTGATTTCAATGCGTTAACCACCTGAATGTTTGTGTTTGCTTGGATGAGCTGAAGTATCGAGCTGTTTATGTATGATGCAGATTGCTACGTGAAAAAGCTTCAAGCTTTCTTCTTGATGACTTCTACCGGACGCCAGGAGGAATTCAATATGAAGGCCCGGGTTCAGATGCAAAGCCGATCACACTGACCATTGAAAACCAAGACTACATGGGTGACATCGAGATACTGAAAGACTACCTCAGCAAGGTCCACACTTTAAATACAGTGCACTCCTGCCTCTTGTTAATTTCAGATAACATGACTCATCAAAGAAATAGTTCTAACAAGTACATGCCTTTATGTAATCAGGTGAGAACCATACTGAAGCCCGGTTGCTCGAGGGAGATCCTCAAGGCAGCGATCAGCTCCATGGCCTCAGTAACAGATGTGCTGACAGTGATGTCCCACCCCCTCAACGCTGAGCTGCCTCTCTACCATTTCAACTGAGTGTGGCGAGTCTGCTTGCTTCCAAGACTTGTTGTAGAATGAGTACAGTTTAGTAAATACAGCATATTCTGGTTCTTGAGCTACCAGTATTTGGTAGCTTCTTTTTGTCATTCGTTTCTGTGAGCAACAGTTTCAGTTCTTCATGCTAATAAATATTGAAACAGTGGTTCGTAAGAAACTGGGTTTACAATCATTATCTGACTATAAAGGTATTGCAGGAGTGAAAGATACAACTAATTTTCACGGTTGCCTTGCCTGCAGTTTGAAGAGTGAAAACAAATCTGCAGTTTTTGGAATTGAAGAGGTGCCTGCACTGTTTTCATTTCTATTTTCTTTCGGATGCATGGAAACGAATATGAAGGTTTTTTTCGTCAAAATTAAGTGCAAAATCTGCACAACAGGTAATGGACCGATTGATTCTAGATTTTTTGGGGTACCAGGTTTATTGAGCTGAGCTTTGAAAAGGTATCTACTGAGGTAATAATATGTCATAATCCTGTGAACCTAACCTGTGTCGGAACTGAGAGGAGATGATTTTGATGTAAGAGCATGCTGGCAGTCTCAGTTTAGGTAACATGTCATCTACTGGATTAGGTTACCACACTGCCACCTACTGGGCTGTGGTATCTCTGTTAACATGTTACCTACTGGATTAGGTTACCACGCTGCCACCTACTGGGCTGTGGTATCGATGCGCTAACCTACCAATTTGTGCTTTGATGTGTACTGACGAACTCCAGTAGCACGGAATGTTACGGCTCCTATCAGTAGCAGCACAGCATGACAGTGACAATAATTACACAACATTAATGAGGTAACCAAAATCCATGCAGCTACACTTTGATTCCCCGAACATCTAAAGAACAGTTGTCACTACAAGAGAGAAAGAACTGAAGAAAAGGGTGCCTTGAGTGGCACTTTTATTGCTTTCACTATCTTCCGACATGACGATCAGCTTATGAAACATGCAACCAGGTGCCGACACTCAGCTTTGACATCCTACCCCATACCACCACTGTACCTGCATCACAATGCAAACATGATCAGTTAGTGTTGATATGCCAACTCCAGAAATAATTACTACTACACTGAATGAATTCCGTACAACCAATCTTCCAAGTTACAGCAAGAGTGTTGCATCTGCAATCAGTTTACAGTAATTTACAAGTTTAAAATTGTTTCTCCTTTGCAGGTTATTCACTCAACTATCCACTACCTACGTACTTGGGCTGTACTACAGAAGTCAGCTTCCTAGGATTTGTTGTCAGTGGCTTGTCAACAATTGGCGCAGGCGGCGAAGGAGCGTTTTTCCCGGGCATATGGGTGGCGATCTAGTCTTCGGATTGATTTCTATTAATATGTCTGTTTTATCCCTTAATCTAGGCTGTGTGCATCGCGTAAAGAAGAGGCCGGGAGTGTGTTTCAAGATGGTTGTATTAACTCGATATAATTATCTTGAAAGCAATAAAATTTCCCTTATCGAAAAAAAAAGTTCAAAATTGTTTCACTGTTCGAAGTGAAGCTTTCACTGACAACACTGGAGTTGTGCATATGATCAGGTGAGTAACACTTACTTCATATAACTGTTCCGCTAGGGAGTAAAGCATCCTTAATCACGGTGACAATTCCACTTTTGATGAAGTATCCATCTGTCTCCCTTGCAGCTTCTTGAACATTGTCGACGTTGATTATCTACAAAATTAACAAGTCACATCAGGAAGATTTCAACAAAGGCAATGCCTGTCACAGAAGCTGATGTAATCCAACGTTCATGTTTGATTCACATGTTGATCTTTCGTTTAACGATTCGATCATTCTGATCATAATGAGCTAACTGTATGCAAAACCAAGTGTAACCTATTTTCAATAATTTCAGCTGTCAAATAACTGGATCTGGAAAAGATAAAGGAAAAACTGAAGATTCATATGGTTATGGAGGTGCATATCAGCCAAACAAAAAGGTGAACAGTCATGCAAGTCTATTTGTATTTCTAATCAATGTTAGAACAAATGCAAAACACCACAGGGCAAAAATGATACACTAAGTAATATACAATTTCAAGGCAATACCTTCACATTGTCTCCAATTCTAGCGTTCTTGTCAATGATTGCTCTTCTGATGTGAGAATTCTTCCCAATACCAATGGGAATGCCACCTTTTTCAGCAAGGAGTTTCTTGTCAGCTTCAGTCTGGCAACAAAGAACAAAGAGGAAAAGGTGAGCTCTCTTTTTGCTCAGATAGTAGGATATTACACACACTTGTATATATTTATTTTTACCTCATAGTAGTCAGCACCCATTAGTAAAGTGTCCTCTATGATAGCGCCTTCTGATATGCATGATCGAAGTCCAACTACAGAATGATGTATCTTGCAGTTCTACATGACAAAGCATGAGAAATTACTTAGGAGGAAAACACTAGCATAACTCATGAAGGACTGACAAAGTTTTGTACATCAAGGAAGAATAAACATTATAATAAATAATAATTAAATGCATCAAACCAAGAACTGGATAATAGCATGCTTACTTTAATAACACACCCTTCACCAATAACACTATCTGTCACATCAGCATCAAGAACCTTTGAAGGTGGCAGGTGTCTAGGTTGGGTGTATATTGGAGCCGAGCGGTCATAGAAGCTGCAATCAGGTGGAAGCCATAAATTAAATCAAAAGGGAGTAACTGACATTTAAAGCCTTCAGATGCCCAGCATCATGAAATGTGAAAGCATACCTGAAATCTGGTACTGGCTTTTTGGTTATTCCCAAATTTGCATTATAGAATGCCTCAATGGTTCCAATATCTTCCCAGTAACCATCATATAAGTAAGCTTGCACCTGCAGGTAACAACAAGATGCCCTTAAGTTCTGTCTTAAGGAAGCTGTCGAACCCACCTAGGCACTAGGTAGCACCCTCTAGGCTTGCACTAACTGATCCCAGCTTGCCTAATTTGATCATTATGGGTCACATACCATCCCTAGCCTGCCCAAACCCGATTGTTTTTAGGACACTGCTCTTAAGAAGCACTCAATACACATGAACCAAATATGCACGCTAGTAAAAGTGTGTACATAACAAATTAATACTATATTATATACGAAATTAATAATGAAGTATCAACTCATGGCATGATGGCATCACCACTAAAGAAGGTCAAGTGCAACTAGTAGTAACAATAACAACAACAACAATAATAGCAAAGAAAACAAACAGCTAAAGATTTCTGTGAACTTTGCGTACCCTCATTCCAATGCTTGTTGCCCCTGGAATGACCTCACTTCCAAAGTCGTTGGATCCAGGAAATTGGTCTCGGAGAAGCTTAAGCATTACATCTTTGCTAAAGACATAGATACCCATGCTAGCAATGTAAGGCATTTCCTTTGCCCTCACATCATCAAGGCCAAGTATGGTGGTGTCAACCTACATCAATCAGGCAACAACATAATGCAATGGTACTTTAAATAAATGGTGAGTTAAATAATATATTTCAAATGAGCTAGGAAGGCAAGGCAGCATACACTCATTGCTTTCAATTGCTCCCCTTTAGGTTTCTCTGCAAACTCAGTTATCCTCCCTTCTTCATCGATTTTCATCAGGCCAAATGCAGTTGCACGTTTCTCATCCATTGGTAGGGCAGCAACGGTAATGTCAGCATCTGTTTCTCTGTGGGTCTGGATAAACTTTTCATAGTCCATCCGGTACAGGTGATCCCCAGCAAGAATTAGAAACTCCATCACATTGTGCTCTTCAAATAACCACAAGTACTGCCTTACAGCGTCGGCTGTACCCTGATATAAGAATATGAAAAATATAGGAAGATCATTTGCAAAAGTTCCCTAAGACAAAAATGCATTCAATAACCCCCATCCATTAGCTGACTGGAATGGCATGTTCTGTCTGCAGCTAACCACAGGTATGTAATGCAGAAACAAAGATGCTTAGCACTGCTCATATCAACCATGTCCCTTTATTTTAATATGCTATGAAATTCACTGTTGAATAAATGAAGGTGCATTTGTTACTTCTGTCCCAAATTTAAGTAGCAATACAGAACAAAAAGCAAGGAAATCGCTGATGCACGTGAACTAGAAATGGCACATTTGACATTAGAGAAAATCCGAAAACACGCAGCAATGAGTGGGATACCTGAAACCAGTTAGGATTATCTGGGCTCTGCTGCGCAGCAAGAACTTCAACAAATCCCTCATTCTTATACCCGCCAATGTTGTTTCCGTAGGCTCTTGATAGGTGACGGTTGAGAGAAGCAGAGTTGAACTGTGTCAGCACATAAATCTTCGATATGTTGCTGTTTAGACAGTTGCTAACAGGTATATCGATAAGCCTGTAGTTGGCACCCAATGGCACTGCAGGCTTGGCACGCTTCTTTGTCAGAGGATACAGTCTGGTTCCGGCGCCACCTCCAAGAATAATTCCAAGAACACTCTGAACCAAAGAACGAAAAGCATCAGTTGCATACTGCCAATTTAATTTAGTATAAATTGAATAAGCATCGACAGATTCACAATTCCAGCATCCCAGTTCTTTGCCGCTAGCAAGAAACCAACAGCACGTGAGAGCAATATTGATTAAACAAACACAGAACATCCAAGCATCATGATAATTACTACAAGACCGTTTCGTGACCGCACAACAAACATGCTGTCATAATTTCTTGAATCCTGATTAGTTATATATTTGACTCGAAATTAAATGAAGTACTGAACCAATCACATAAGCGTCACAACAACCAACAATCTAAAAATTGAGTTCGAACCGAGAAACAAGCATCCTACAATTTCAAACTTTTATTAAATCTTGGTACGAATAAATGATCAGCAACCGTGAAAACGTGACACGATGATTTGTCGCATCTAGTAGATCAACCACGTGGCGTTCCAAGGAGAACAAAAGAAAAAAAAAAAAGAAATCTTTTGCGCGCACGTCCCAATTCCCCATCACGGAAGACGAACACGGCACCCAAGGCACGATACACGGATCGGAGCAGGTGTAACAGCTAGGACGAGCCAAGAAGACGCCGCATTTCCCGCGCCGGTGGCGCCGGCGGCGGCGGCGCGCTAGCGTACCGTGCTGGCGTCGGGGTCGAGGCAGGTCTGGGAGCTCTTGGAGTCCGACACCGCACGCGGAGAGAAGACGAACGGCCGCCGCCGGGCCGCCGTCGCCGTCGAGACGGACACCCCGCGGGCGCGCCGGCCGTGTTGGAGCTGCGGCGGCGCGCGGAGGAGGCCGAGGGAGTCGCCGGAGGTAGACGGGGAGGCCGGGGCGTGGTGGCGCCCGGGTATCAGGGCCTTGGACGACGGGGAGGCCATGGCAGCCATCGCCATTGCGCGCAGTGGCGAGGAGGCGGCGAGCGGCGGACTCGGCTTGGCTCACGGGCTCCCTGTGGCGAGTGGCGACGAGAGCGTGGGAGGTGGATCGGGACTTAGGAGTGAGGCCTCCACTCACTGACAGATGGTCTGCGGACTCGTGTGGCTGTGCGATTTTAACTGATCTTTTAGTAGAAAAAGTCTTTTTTATTTTTCCCCTGTACTATTAGTGAGAGAGACTGCAACGGACGTATGGTGTCCTCCTAGAGGGACCCTGTGGCCGCGATGCCTTGGGTACCCAGACTCCGGTAAATGGAATGCTACAGCTAAACATGTTTGGCTGTTTGAGAAAAGAAAAATCGGTATATACGAGGCTAAATTTACTCCAAATGTACACTTGTCGCTTTCGCACTTCTTCCATGAATACGACGCCATATGGTTTAATCACTAGTATAATAATACTAGGTTACAGAATTTTATAGTAGCATCAAAAGAGATGAAAAAAAGTTTGTATCTAGGAAGATCATTACAGTAAAACAACTTACATCGTTAACACCAGGATTGACGTTTGTATTCTTAGCTGACGTTTTAGGATCATCAACGACACCGTTATCGTGTTTCGAAACTCGTTGATTTGAAGTGACATTGGAGGGTGAAGGAAAAGCTTTAGATGCCAAAAGCACATCCATGGCTGCAAACTCAATAAGACTAGGGATAATATGAATGGAAACTCTTAGGTATGTTCTTTACGGTTGTTGGAGTGTTCAATTTAGTGTGTGTTGTTCTTCTATTTATAAGTGGTAGCGCTTGTACGTGTGTGTACATAAAAGTTGTCGTTTCATTGCTTGACGAAATAAAGTTTGTTAGTGAATCATCACCAAGCTGTAAAATTTGTTCTCATATGCAACAACTGTACACCATGGTTTCCTAGCGTGCAGTTCTAGCTGTGCCCTTTTCTTCATTCAAAGAGGAACAAATTAGTTTGTTCGAAAAGTACTGCTTGTCACATGGATTACACACCATCAAAGTTTGATGCAAGATACGTCACTCAAGAAAAGTTCAACTGTAGCTCTCAAATCGTGAGGTTGTTAAGCTATGTTCCAAACAAAAAAAAAACATTCAAATGTGCATACAGAGCATAATGAGTTGTACAATATTGTAAAGTGTTCAAACACGAGAAATCAAGCTATGTTCCAAAGAAAAGGAAGTGAAGCTAGACATTTCCACATATGTTCAAAAGGAGTGTGTACTTTCGACACATACGATAGAAAGTTGTAGCAAATGGTTAGTTGTCATATATAGAGTTTGTATGAAAGAAATTAAGTGCGTAAAGTATGATAAATTGTGTGGGTCTTGTATGATTCGTAAAAAGTGTACAATAATAATTAATATTATTTAAGCCTAGTTGTGTTTTGAACTATCAACATGCAGGAACTAAGATCGATGAAACAAATCATGGAAAAATTGTGCACTCGAAATATGATTATCGAATTTGTACCTAGAACATATTGAGTCGTGCACGCTCTATAATGATGTTTGCAGTCAAGAACCTTACACCACCTGTTTAAGTAAAATAAAAACTGTGTGCAAAACTGTGGGGCTCCATGCCATTTTGCGCTTTGGTGGATCCGATGGGAGCTAACGGACACGTCGGCTGGACCATCCAGGACTAGGCACATGTGGCCTTCGGTACTCACACTGCTCACGTGTACAAAGGACTGCACGCGTGGCACGCCACCACTCGCCGAGCCGCCGATTTGCACGCGGGAGCGCTGCAGCGGTGGTTCCCACCGCTATATCAACGGCGGAGAGCTGCCGAGAATTCTCTCGCGCTGGCAGTGGCCGCATTTTTTTTATTTTCCTCATTTAGGAAGTATACAGTACTTGTTCTACGATGGAATATGCTTGTGCCATGCTAAAACCAAAGCTCACTGATGGATCGATGCTGTGTTCACAATCACAATGCACATGCCGGTGTTTCTCGATTTCTGCAGATTGCACTGCAATATTTATGTGGGCTCCATGCTCCACAGCTACAATAAAAAATCATGAAACAAATTGTTGCTTTCTTCTAACTATAGCAAAAAGTAAGACGGACGAATATCCACGTTAATAAGATCACATTAAACTAAAGTTGACATCGCATTTTTGACTAGGCCCATGAACTAGTTGAAGCCTGACCCACGGATCTACCGCGTCGGCTTGGAAGCGATTGGACTCAGGAAAGTGAAGATGAATCGGTTGCACGGTAGGTTGATGGAAGCGTGGAGCAAAAAATCGGGCTGACACGAAGGAAGATGGACCGCGAGAGCCTGGTCCGCTAATTTATCTTTTCTCTTTTTTCTAATTTACTTTCATCAAGTATCTTTTAGGGTTTCTATTTATTTACATGTAGGAAAAAAACAATCCCACAAGAAAAACAACTACTCTTTTTTCACGCATCGCCAGTCCTCTTGACGGGGATCTCGTCTTCGTGTGGTCTGAATCAGCATTTCGACCCTCACGAGCAATCTGAAGCGTGTTTACGATCGGTACTTTCTCAATTAGGTTCGATATTCCAGTTGTTTTGCGTTGTTGCTAGTTATCCGGTGTTGTGGATCTTGGTTACCCGAACTATCATTATAATTGTAGGAAGCGAACTGTCTCGTCCTGGTGTGTTTCCGCTTTTCTGCGTTTGATACTTTGTTCTGGTGCCTGGATCCTGGTACCCGAGTCATCTCAAAAACCTTCATTTCGTCGGTGGCGCGGGATGCATATGGGATCCGTCGATTGTGCATGGGGCTACAACGGTTCAGTTCGATCTCCTGCGTGCGTGCTGGATGGCTTCCGATCCGTCTCTTGTTCTTGCCGATATCATTTCGTTCGTTCTTGCATTTTTTTACCAGCTATTTAACCGGTAGACTTCTCCCACGTGCATGCATAACATGAAGCAGGACCTGGGACCCAATCGGTCGAAAAGTCACCTCACCATACTTTCCCTCGGCCGATCGGGGTGATTGTCGGTTTGATCCATGATGGACTCAACATGTGGTGTTGGGTATCCTTGCAACTCTTCCCGAGGACTTTTTCGTTCTTCTTTCGATCTTTTTGTTTTGATGACGTGAGTGAGATTTGGGTCCTGCTCAACCAAAAGGTCATACATCATATCTTTTCTTTGGACGATCTGTAAGTTTCTCACTCAGTCAGCTCCAGATCAGATGGAATCAAAGTTCTTTTTTTTCTTCTCTCTCGGGCGTCGCCGGTCGAGGGTGAGATCAGGGTTCCGAACGGCCAGAGAGGTCATAAAGCTATACCTTTCCTCTGGTTGGTATGGGTGTTTCTCATCCGTCAACGTGTACAGCTCTTTCGGCATGCGTAATCCCTTTCTGTCTCGTTTATGTAGAGTCACCTATCAGAAATGTATCCTGCTGTTTACCTTTTGGATCGACTCACAAGCAGGATCTGAGTTCTGATCTGGCGAGAGAGGTCATATGCACTACCTTCCTCTGGCCGATCCAGACATTTTCTTCTCGAAAGGGGTCGTCTAATCAAATGGAGCCGAGGTTTGCTTTTCTCTCAGTTTATCGCTCTTCACCCGCCGGTGTAACGGCAAAGTCAGTGACATCCATAGAGACCTTCCTGTTTAGTTTGTGTGTATCGGCCGCAAAACGTTAATATCCTGAAGGCTGATATGGTAGAGGCAAATGTTTACTGCGCGCATCCACCACGGGTCTCCGTGCTGCTGAGGCCGATGTGCCTACTATATTGTACCCTTCATTTCAATTTATTGTTTTCTCTAGCCATAGTCCCTCGTCCCTCTTGTGGTCTTATCCTCCGGATAAGGTTGGAGGGCAGGTGTCGGTCGGGTATCAGTCCACGGTGGCCGATGTCCCCTGTAATTTAACGTTTTTCTCCTTTCTCTTTGTCAGTTTGTAGGAAAAACTGATTGGCGCGTCCTCTTCCTGAAGCAAGGAAGTCCTGAAGCGTAAGAATTTGGTCCTGCACTAGAGGTAAGCAGATCTTCCAGTCCATGCGTGCGGGTTTCCGGACGAACAACCACATATATAAGAGTTAGGTTGCATATGTTGTTCTATTCTTCCCATAGGTTAAAAAACAAAAACTAATTGAACTTTATAAGTCTATCAAAATCGCATAGCACCTTCTTCAACCTAGCTTAGAAAGCTAGCATATAGATACACAGTAGCACACTACACAACCACAACCATATTACATAACATGGTTTATCTCACCACCAACTACAGCTATTTACTTCCGGGCAACAAAGCAAACCCCATACAACAGGATGCCTTCTCTTCAGTCTAAGTGTTCATATCCTGGTTTTTCCCTCATCAGTTCTTCCTGTACAGTTTAAAAGCAAATACTTGGAGGCAGGGGCGGATCTAACGGGCCAGCAGGGGGGGTCGAGCCACCCCTACTGCCCGCCAAACCATGCATGGAGCCCCTCCTACGTTACTGCCATGGAAGAGGCCTTGGAGGTGCTCGAGGTTGAAGAAGCTAAAAGAACTGATGGGAAGGCTGTCCGGGAGTGGTGCCACCGCACTAGTCTCCAGCTACTACGCCTTCTCCTTCTCCCTGTAGTCTCCAGATGGACTTCACGGCATGGATTTTGAGCTGTGCTGCTCGTTAGCTCCAAGAAAGAAAAGTAGACAAAGGAAGAAGAAGGGCATCTGAAGGGACGCGGCTCGGCTGACTTACCGACCTTTACTGCACGCGGATGCAATACACCGCATCCACCGTTCAAAAGCATCCATGCTACTCATGCTCTCCATCGGAAGGTTTACGGACCCAAGTCAAGGAAAATAAAACAATGCATCGGCTAATAAGAAGATCTAACTAAACAGAGTAAACTAAGAAAACTAAATGGTCACAACATATTCCGCAAAAAAAAAATCCTTACAACATAAGGCTCAAAAATAACATGCAGCACACAAAACAATTAAGTGAGTTTTTTCATAGGTACAAAATAAATATAAACATACGGTTAACATAATATAAAATACGTAAATTGAGCTTAATTTAGACGGTTAGGTTCCTAGTGACGGAGTCAATTCATACGGATTTAAATCTTAGATTTGACACAAATGCTGTATTTACAGCTAATTATTCTTTCAGTGGTAGACGATGTCCTCGTCAACAGTGAAGTGCCCGTTGCGACTTCGTGAATGTAAAAAACAATCGGCTCAGTTATTCCTTGACCCCTCACAGGGACAGGATGTGCCTATATGTGTTCATACGGATGTGTACTCGTATTAAAAAAAATTGTGTAGTACTTCTTCAATACTTGCACTCTAAAAACATTACATTGTCTCACACATTCATTACAACAACACTTGTTTAGTATTTGCACTCTAAAAAAAGAACCGGCTGATATTCACATCAAACAATACTGAAAAGAAGAGGTTTATAAAAAACTAGCAACATGCCCGTGCATTGCTACGAATTACATATCATGAATCTCCGTTGCGTACGATGCTTAATTTGAAGTCTCCTATAATCCTTAATTTGATTCGAAGTGACACATTCTTAAAGTGGACTCACTTTTTACGTAAAACTGGACTCATTTTTTACGTATGATCTATTCCCTCTCCTACAATCCTATTCGATTCAAAGTGGACTCTTCTTTTCACGATCCATAATTTGATTCAAAGTGATACGTTTCTGAAGTGGACTCTCCTTTGCACGTATGATCCGTAATTCGATTCAATGATCCTTCCCATATATAAATTCAGGTTGTTCGGTCCGGTGACTTCATGGGATAGATTAATGTCTCGGTGAACATCACGTCCTCAGAAAATTATTAAGTAGTAGAGATATAAAAATGTTGAGATGGTAGATTTTATAGAGTCCAATCTGGTGACTCCACGGGTGAATTCACGTCTTGGTAAACATCACGGGCTCAACAAAATTAAAGTAGTAGAGAATTGTATCGACTTATTTTTCTTTCCAATTTGTATCACCCGACTTATTTAGATTTTTTTTCCTTGGTGACATCACGAGATGTATTTGTATATTTATATAGGATCTGGACTTTATTTTTTTAGATTAGAATTAATTTTTTTCTCAATTTATATTTTTGAACTTTTTATTACATTATTTATGACATTATAGGGTGAACTCACGGGATGAATATCATGGTTGCAACAAAATTATTAAGTAGTAGAGATAAATTCAATGGATTCCTTTGATCTGACGTACGGTTTGTAGTTGAAGCGGACTTGTCATTTTCAATATGGACTCCTCAGGCATATTATGACGTTGAGTCCGGTTCGGTGACTTCAGAGGTGAATTCACCGACAGTCCTATGAGCAGGTTTAGTAAATTTTACAAGTAATAGAGTTATATATGTTGCAACTTTGAAAATATAAATTTTAAAAGTTAGGAAAAAAAATATTCAGGTGAGATCTTATTTTATTATATTGCTCTCTCTTTTGACGTTTGGGAGGTGGGCACGAGAATTTTAAAAAAATTGTCGATGTGGGTGAAAAAAAGAAAAATGAGAGAGATAGAGATAAAGACATATTGGGAATGAGAAAAGGGACATTAAGAAACAAGAGTATTAAGTATTTTGGAGAAACTTGAGATAGTGAAAGTGTCTAAGTATTTTGAGACAGAGGGAGCAGTAATTTTAAAGAGTATAATAGTACAAACAGAAGCTTTAATTTTATAAGAAAATTGATTTAAAGTTTTAATTTAAATAGAATTTTGTCTGTACGGACACATACAACAGCACGCCCAGCACATGCACCAGGCCGCTGGCTCCCTAACGGATGCTGTACGTGGCCCACATGCGGCACGCATCACGCGGCATGGGGAAACAAATCGGATAGGTCATACTGACAGGTGGGGGCAACAACATGGGGCTGATTAACTCATGCACGGACGATCATCTCAGAATTAATAGTAGCAGAGAAAAGACGTTTTTAGAAAAAACCTTATAGTGAGATAACACAATGAGCAGTGTCTTATTTTACTTGACTTGGGCGGCCTGTAGATCGATGGAGAGCAGGAACAACGTCATACGCGTATGACAGTGGATACGGCTTACAGGGAGCAAGCCTGACTCCCGGGAAATGAGAATGAGTTTCTTTTCTCCGGAGCCAGGCTCTGGGAGCCAAAGGTTACTTCTATTTAACTGCTTTAATGTAGATTTTACTAGGTTTTTTTTTACAATTTCTAGGCTACTAAAATTCATGTTGATTTTTGTGGTGAGAGTCCAAACCTAGAGATAACCTTTTAAGCTTAAACAATTTCAAAATGTTTCATAGAAATTTATATTTATATTAGATTACTAATCTAAAGCTTATTTTGCATTTTTAAGTCACCAAAACCTTTTGATTTTATTTAAAAAAATATCCTAAATTCATTTCTTCAATCCTAGTATAGGATGAATTTTTGTTTGTGACTAAGTTGTATTCAAATATTTTTAGTTGCATCACAAGGCATAAGATTAAGTCAAAAAATTCCCGTTCGTGCAGTCAACCAATCAAAAATCTCTGTTTATCTTGAATGCACTGGTACAATCAACCAAACGTGACTGTGTTGCATGTCATTAGCCTGACTCCCATATGCGAGCCAGCCTCCCCTGCGAAGAAAACCAAACGCACCTTTAGTGTATGCGTGTGCAATAAAAGGATGGTAAGTCAGCCAATCCGCGTCGCATCTGAAGGGGTATGAGCTTCATTTGGACTTTTAATGTTGACAGCCCATTAAACGTGAAAGACACCCCACGCATAACTCTATTTTGATTTTTTTAGGCCAAAAATCCGTGGCTCTGCTCCATCATAAAGCAGCTCTGCTCTAAAATTCTAAGCAGAGCCACTCTGTGGTGGAGTTAGAGCTGTTTTTCAAAATGTTTGGCTAGACCAAGGTGTTCAGCTCCGAAAAGGTTGACTTTGAGGGTTAAAAGACTTGGCTGCCCTTTATTAGTATGAGATGATGATAATTTAATCTTTTTCTCGTTTGATAATAAAAAAAAGTTCCTCGCAATCAAAAGAAATTGAATTATTTTTTTCACACATGCGCCGCCTGGATCATACCACAACAAAGCTTGAGTAAAATCGTAAGCGACAAGATAAAGCTAACAATTAGCTCATTTAAAAAATTTGGCAAGTTCGATTTGATTTTATTCCAACACATAAATATTACTCGAACTTCAAAACAAATTAACCGGACTTGCCCAAACCTCTTTTTTCTACTATATAGCAAGATACTCTGATAGATCTTATCTCTTTGTAACTGGGTGCTTTTGAAACTTGATGCCGATGGTGTACTCCTGGTCGCACATGTCTGGTGCGCACGGGTCGAGCGAGCACCTGGATCCGCCCGCCTGGTTCCACGTGAAGCCCCCTCTCTTCTCTTTCTCTGTGAACGTGCGACGGCGCGTGAAGTCAAGCTGCCCCAAGGTTACCACGGCACGGTTCATGCTCGAGTGCGGTGAGTCCACAGTGGCTTCGCCCTTCACGGCATAGGGTGGAGTGGGCCGCAGCGAAGTTGTCAACGCCGACGCCGGTGAAGGCATGGCCGTCGAGAGGGTCCTGTGCGCTGCCATCGGGAGGGCTGAGGCACGGCCCGAAGCATGGCCGAACTCCGGGTGGACTCCGCCATTACTATCGTCCAGGTTTGGGGGGGGGGGGGGGGGGGCAAGAGGAGCACTCCCACCAGCTGCAGCGTCGCCGGCGGATCAGTGCCGGCATGTCGGTAGACTCATCCAAGGATGGCAGCAGGGATGGAAAAAAATAGAAAACGAACCTTTGTTATGACCAATAGCAATGGTGGGTAATTACCTCTCAACTCCACGAGAAGATATAACTCCACCACCTTTGGAGCTGAAAAAAAGGTACTCCAATAAAATGAACTACAGCTCCACTAGCTCTAGGTGGAGTTGCCGCTCCATGAAGTTTCAGAGTTGGGGTGTTTGGCTAGTTGGAGCCAGCTCTTCCCTGGAGTTTTAGAGTGGAGCTGTGCCAAATAGGCCCTAAGTTCTACTCCACTGGTAATGTCTATTCCCCTAAAAAAAAACCTTCTATTAATGTGTATTCCCGTAATAAAAACCTCTATAATGTGTAAATAGATATTTCTTCCACTTTCTAAAGAGAGGTACGATGGATTTCAAAAAAAAATTAAAGATTATTGTAGACAAGTGTTCAGCCCCCCTATAATTTTCGTCTAGATCCACCACTGCTTGGAGGGTAATAAGTATAAGCCTATCATATTTCATTTCTCATATTTTTGTTTGGTTGTGTTGGGATCATGACAACGAGAGAAAAAGAATATGGGTGGGTGTGGCAGCTCCATGTTAGGCAATCTAATGATGTAGGAATGATTTTTGTTTCAACAAAATATACAGTAAATATTAATTTTGCAGGCTATTTTTAAGGGTCCGGCATATTAACTATGGTATTGGGCAGCATGCGATGACTCAAGGATGAATTATAGAACTATGAGTTCGGCCTTAGAAGTTGCTGTAATGGAACTTCTTACGAGTCATGGATGGAAATTAAATAATAAACTTGGTCTACCATAGCTTATTTGTTTTTTATACCACCTATGTTGTCACATCAGTCAACACTAAAAAAAATCATGAGATACATGACAGACCATAATCGTCATGAAAAGCATAAAATCTATCACAAACGTCCATCTAGGACGAAAAAAACAAAAAAAATCATGTATGTCGCGTCATAGATTGAAGCAAGTGACGGTTTGTAATTTTCGTCACGGATTGCATACATCTATGACGTTCCCAAGTCGTCACGAATGAACCAAAGCCCAGCGGGGCCCAAACATTAGTGATAATCTGAATCCATCATAATCTGAATTGGATGCCACGTCAGTATGTGACATGGATGCCACATCAATATGTGACATGGATGTCACGTGGACGACAGATCAACAAATGACGATGATGCTAGTTGAGTATGAACGTGGATGCCAGATCAGCATTGTCGGTCCCTAGTGACGTGACATGGCTGCCAGCATGGAAAAATGCTCCAGGCAATATTTTGGATCTGACCTGGTAGATGAGTTTCTAGTCTAATTAATTCTATGAAGAAATGAATCAAAGTAAAATAAGAAAAGGGATAATAAAAAGGGATTTTTGCAAAAAAAAAAATCATCCACCTGGCCGGTGATATGGATGTCATATCATTCTCTGTGACTCTAAAGTTCAATTTCAAACTCATCATTTTGACGAAATATGTGATTTGTACGAGTAATTTACATAAAGTATGACCCATTGATACCTATGCAAGTTGTTGTATCTGTCATATTATTTTTACTATTTCATTTCCATTAATGGAATGTCATTTTCATCTGGAGCACTTTGTTTATATTAGAAGTAAAACTCTCATGGAAATAGGGGCATCATTGACATTTTTACTTTATCACGGGTAATTAAAAAGGCACTAAAACCCATTATATCAAACATGAGCTGTTGTCTTTGAGAAGCGAAAGCTAGAGCCAGTTTTAAAGAGCAGGAGCTCCAAACAGGCTCTTATAGTTTTTGTTGCGTTGAAATAGATCTAGAACTTCTACTTTGGACAAAAAACAATGACTTTTTTAAATAAATGATTTCGAAAACACAGAAATAGTAAAAATATAAAATTAAAATTGTATGTCATATCAATTTTTTGTGATTTTAAAATACAAAAACATTCTCCATGAGTGTTTGAAATTTCATTTTTGTAAGCCAAAGAGGTCTAAGAGTTCTGCCATATGCACTGTGCTGCATGCCCGCAACCCATATGACCGGCATCTCTAACGTGCGTCAGGAGAACTGACGTGTGGACCCAATGATTCTGCTAGTACTGTAGCTGACCCGACACGGTTTTGAACCGAGCTGTACTTTTTGAACCGGGCCAGTACGACACTTTTCATAAATGGATAACTGTGCTGTGATGGTCTGGTTGCGAAATATCTACGCCCAAGCACGGCACGACCCGATTTTGGCGGGACGGCCTATAGCCTAATTACTTTATATATTTATTTTTCTATTAAATTAATATTAATCAATACAAAAATATATTAAAATAAAAAATAAAAATTGGTCATGCTGGGCCCTCACGGGCTAAAGAACCACCAAACAAGCCAAACGGGCCAACACTTATACGAGTCGTGCCGTGCCAACATAGGCTTGACGCCAAGGCACGAGCATGGCCCTTGACGGGCTGTGGGCTGGCTCGGCCTAATTCAGTCCATCCTGGGCTGTGCTTAAGGTGTGCCAAAAGATGGCGTGGCCCATTTGGCCAGCTATAGCTAGCACGCAGTAGTGACTGTACTTCCCCCAACCTCACAGGAACCGGTTCCATCTGCCCAAGAGTCTAGGGCTCCAGCCTCCAGCCAAATTGGCTGATTCGCTGATTACTCATAACCGAGCTGCTTCGCCAAGGTGATATTTCCTTTCCGACTCTATCATCTGCTGACGCGTGAGTTCTGACCTGGATTGTTTTCGATTGGCCTAGGTTTGGACTCGCCCTCTGTTCCGTGTGTTGCTGGCTTAAGAAATAACTATGATTATCATTGCTAGTCTCTTGTTCTCGCCGAACAACTACCAGCGCACCTTTATGTTGCCGCCGAATAGGTTGCTTGGTGTGCCTCGCACACATGGTCTATCAGATGTTCCTGTGTAGCATAATATGCAGTTTGCGGGACCCTATGACCACCTATGTGCCTTCAGTGGTCAATTAATACTGAACCTTCTCGAGGAAGGAATGGACTCGACATCAATCTTACCTTGCCCTTTTCCTCTGCCATCTCGCTGCGCCGCCAAAGTTCCCCGTCTCTGCCATTCTCAAATTTGCTTTTTGCGCTTCCAGCTTTAGGCGAAATGGCGGATCGGGGGCTTGAAGTAATGTATGAGGTACACGGCGCTCTAGTTTGGAGAGCACCAAACCATTTTGTTCCTTTCTTACAATTTATAGTCGATGTAGCTCTCACTTGCCTTCTCCTCTTGCAGTGGCCAGGAGGTGCCAGCCCTTGTACCGCAGATCCGGCTTATGACGCCGTATCTCCAGATGGTTCTCCAAAAGGTCTCAGCGGACAACCTGTTGACGTGAAAACGTGCCATTAAACACGAGCACGCCCCTATGCAGAATCCACGGAACGAAACTGTGAAAACCGGAACCTCCGTTTTCCTTGAGAAAACCAAGGATCACCGCTCCTGAAGGGACCCCATCGGGAGCGGCTCGCCGTGGGTTGCCCTAGGTCGGCAGGCCACCTAGGACGCCTTCTAGCGCCACCGAGAAGCGAGAAGGAAAGAATTAGGGTTTGCAAAAAAGATTAGGGCAAAAGGACTAAAGGAAAACTAACACTTGATAAAAAATGTATTCCAATTTCAGTTGGAGTTGATTTCCTCACTTGGCCTTTATACTTATGGGGGCCGGGGGGGGGGGGGTTGGTGGTGGTGGTTTTATCCCTTTCCAAGTCGAGATCTGAACTGAATCGCGCGAGATTTCAGTTTTCGAGTCAGTTATGACCAAACCAAAACCTCCTATTTCTAAAACCGGAACCGCCGATTTCGAGCTACTGCAAATCAGGAAAAACGAAAGTTCCTGTTTCCAAACCGGAATGCCTGATTTTGCAGACTGAACCATCTGATCGCCCCTATTCATTCTTAGGGCGATATTTCTTCATATGAGCCGTATATGACCTAAGTATTCTTCCGAACACTAGGATGATATTTTTTCAAGTATCTACCATTCAAGTCTAGGTAAACGTTCACCTTGCAATGTCTCCACCATGTATGAATTGCCAAAAATGACTTTGACAACTTTGTATGGACCCTCCCAACTTGGAGACACTTGCCAAACTTACTACTTTTTGACCCAAGAGGTAAAATCATTTCCATACGAGATCCCCTACTTAAAACGATTTTACCTTGACTCTCTTGTTATAAGCTCTGGCAACTCTAGCTTTGTCTTGCTCAATCTCCTTTAGAGCTTTTAATCGCTTATCAGTTAATTCATCTCTATTGTCCATCATCAAGTGATGATAATCAACAACCGATAGCTCATTTTGATTGGCCAACCTATAAGCATTCAAATTGACCTCCACAGGTACATAGCCTCCTGCCCATATACTAGCTCAAAACGAGTAACTTTAGTAGCACCATGCCTAGAAATTCTATGAGCCCACAAAGCTTCCAACAAGACCTCATGCCATTTTCTAGGATTATCTTCTATCTTCTTCTTTATTAATAATCAAGGTCTTATTACTAGATTCTGCCTGACCGTTTGCTTGAGCATAACAAGGCGACGAATTAAGCAACTTAATACCATAGGATTCAGTAAATTCTCTAACATGACTAGAAACAAAAGAAGTACCCTGATCCGTAGTTAAAGTTTGAGGAATACCGAATCTATGAATAATATGCTTAGTATGAAACTTATTACCTCATCATGTGTCATATTTTTGAGAGGCACCTCTTCGGCTCACTTGGTGAAGTAATCTTTAGCAACAACACGAAACAGTGTCCTTTTAAAGAAGGAGGATATATCTACCCAATGAAATCCAACATCATAGCAGCAGGCACCAGCTGAATATCACCAAATATTTGACATTGTTCACAATCTTTGTAGTAACGAAAACAATCGGCTATCATGGTTGGCCAATAAAAACCAGCCCTCCTCAAAAGCCACTTCACCTTAGGAGCCGATTGGTGTATACCACAAATACCTTCATGAACTTCTCCCATAGGTACTTTGGCCCGATCTGCATTCAAACATTTAAGGAGCAAATCCTCGCCGATTCGGCGATATAAATCATCATTAACCAAATGAACTTAAACGCCCAATGCCGAACCTGCCTATCAACCTTCTGACTTGGATCACGTAAATAAGCTATAATAGGAGCTCTCCAATCATCTGGTTTGTTTGTATTTTGAACATAATCAGAAATAACTAGAATCTCAATTTTACTAGAAAAACGGAACCTCCGATTTCTCTATTTTTTCAGAAAGTGCAGTCAAAACCAGTACTTCCCGTTTCATAAACCAGAACATCCGGTTTAACATAGTTTTGCCTAGGAACATGATATATAGAAAATTCATCAAAATAAGATATCACATCTAGGCATCTATCCAGATAAGTATTTACTGACCCATCTAAACATTGAAAAGGTGCGGTGACTTGCTGCACAACCAATAATGAGTCACCAAAAACCTGAACATGTTTCACACCTATGGATTGTAAAATTTCTAAACCGAAAAGAAGAGCCTAATTTCAATTTGATTATTAGTGCAAGGATATTCCAATCAGCTAGAAATCTCAAACAAAGCACCACTAGGTGAAATAAAAACAATGCCTATGCCATGACCTTCCCTACAAGCCGATCTATCAAAATATAAATTCCATGGCATAATAGCAATATAATTGGCCTGTACACCATCATCTATATCTATCCGATGCTCAACAATAAAATCTGCTACAACTTAGCTTTTCATTGACTTCAAGGGTTCGTATAATAAATCATATTCAATTAAAGCATATGCCCATTTACAGATCCTTCCTCTCAAATTCAGTCTGTGCAACATATATTTAATGACATTGGTTTGACAAGCTACCATACAAGTACTAGATAATAGATAATGCCTCAAACTTGGTAAAAGCATAATATAATGAAAAGCACAATTTTTCAATGAACGAGTACCTTGTTTCCGCATCAATCAATCGTCGGCTCACATATGTGATGATACACTCCTTGCCGTCGGCTTTGTGAGTCAAAACAGCCCCAATTACTCTATCTTCCGATGCAACATAAAGCCTAAAAGACACTCCACTCCTAGGCGCCCTCATGAATAGCGGCGTAGATAAGTATTTCTTGATTTTCTCAAAGGCTTCTTGCTGTTTTACCCCCCAAGTAAATTCAGTTTCATCTTTTAACTGAAGAATAGGAGTAAAAGCATTGTTTTTCCCGACAAGTTAGAAATAAATCTCCTCAAGTAATTCACCTTGCCTAGAACTTTCTGGAAATCCTTCTTACATATAGGCGCTTGAACCTTGCTAATGGACTCGATACTTTTAGGATCTATCTCTATGCCTTTTTCGCAAATAATAAAACCTAGGAAATTACTAGTCAATACACCAAAAGCACATTTGAGTGGACTCATCTTTAAACCAAAACAACGCATCCTTTCAAAGGCTAAGCGCAAATCGGCCAAATGAGGATCACCAGCCGATTTAACCACTATGTCATCAATATAAACCTCTATGATTATGTCAAGCAAGTCATGAAAAATTAAATTCATAGCCCTTTGATAAGTAGCATCGGCATTCTTCAATCCGAAAGTCGTGACAACCCATTCAAAGGGACCAACAAAACTTGGACACCTAAAGGCCGTTTTAGCTATATCCTCTTCGACCATAAAAATTTGGTTGTAACCTGCATTACCATCAACAAAACTAATGACTCTATGACCCGAAGCAACATTAATCAACATATCGGCTATAGGCATAAGATATTCATCTTTAGGAGTAGCTTTATTTAAATTTCTAAATTCGATACATACCCTTATTTTGCTAGTTCCTTCTCCACTGTTACGATGTTGGAAATCCACTCTGCATACCTCCATGGTCTATAAATTTGGCCTCAAGTAATTGATTAATTTTTTCTTTAACACGACCATTAATATTAGAATTAAATCGTCTAATTGGTTGTTTATAAGGCCTAATCCAAACCGATGCACTTCAAGTTCACGGCTCAAACCAGGCATCTCAGGATAAGACCATGAAAAGCAATCTAGATACTCCTTCAATAGCTCAATTATCTTAGCTCTATAATTGACTGTCAAATTTCTATTTACATATGTCGGTCTTGGAATTGTGCAATCTCCAACATCAACTTCTTCTAAAGGATCAACCAACGTAAAACCTTGACCCAACTTGTCTAAACTCTATCTTCTTCTATCATCTCGCATGTATCGCTCATATTGGAACGATATTGCTCAACTCTATCCTGCAACCATTTTATTGGAATCCATCTAAATTACAATGTGATTGAACCGATTTTCAATCGGTTTTGCTAAGATGGGTACAAAGCCATCTTTAGACACACTAAGGAAGTCATGATCAGTAAGATCTAATCTTGTCAAGCATCTAACTCCCTCATGTGGTGAAGTAAAAGGATCCGCTAGTGCTACACAAGCCGGTGTTTCTCCATAAATGACCCACTAAATCAAAAACTGATGCAAGGAAGCAAGAACACATCCATTTGCATGGATCCAATCATGTTCCAAAATAACATTATAGTTACCTTGCACATCGGCAACGAAGAAGGCCGTGGCAAGTGTCTTGCTCCCAATGGTGAGCTCCATGGAAGCGACTCCCTTGGCACTGATGGGTTCACCTCCTCCCACACCAATGACTGTCATTTTGGTCTTAATTAGCTCATCATCACTTTTTCCAAGCTTCTTGTACATCGAGTAGGGCATCAAGTTGACTGCAGCACCATTATCAACAAGCATACGGGAAACCGGTGAACCATTAAGGTGGGCCTCATATACAACGGCTTGATGTGGTTCTCCGACTCCTTTGGCTTCTTAAATGTAGCCTTCTTTGCTCCGAAGTCAATTTGAGCTACTTCTTCCTCATCTTCACCAATAAGAGAATAGTTGTTAGTAGATAAATACACCACATTAATATCCATACTCTCTCGTATTGACGAGTCATCATAATCCACTAATTCTTCTTCCATATCCTCTGTTGTGTCCTCTGCAATTGTCGTGGAAGGTATGGAAGAAACATCATTAGGAGCGGAAAAATCAGCAGAAACCGGAACTTTCGATTTTTGGGTCATCGGGGCTTCTGTTGCAGAACTCTTGGAAACTGGAACTTTCGGTTCTGAATCCAGAGCATCCGATTTTGGTTGGCAACCAGATCCTTCCTTCTCTCTCCATTGTTGTTTCTAAGCAGGTCTTGGCTTGATTTTCTCAAACATTATATATATCCCTCTCTCTCAATTTCCTTAGCCTTGATCTCTCACTGTCGGAGACGCCGCAAATTCCTCTTTTTTGTGTGAGTTAACCCAAAAGGACGCCACCTTGGCTTGTAAGTTGGAGAACCGGCTAGATGATCATTAGCTCTAGGAGGTGGCTGAATGGTGGTATTAGAGATCGTGGACTTTGATCGAATCATCAACAACAATTGGCCCTTCAAACCTCTCCTTGGTGGTGACATTTGCAGAACCAATCCGAACATCATCGGCTGTTGTTCTTTGTGACTAACACTTGCTACAAACCCCCTATAAATTTCACTGCACCTTCGATGGCCATCGCATTCGCGCGTCCCGTCGGCCCTTGCAGCCTTGCTGAACCCGTTTCCTCTCCTGCTCCATGGCTGGGAGGAGCGTGTGAGCAGGCGCGTGAGTGGATAAGAATGGGAGATTACTCTGCACATCACTGGATCATGGAACATGAAAGATTTACCATGTTCCCTAGGACTCGCCGGAATCTGGGCTGTCCTTTCGGTTTCCTCCGCCCACTTTCCTCTCCTCATTAAGTACGGTGTATTTATCTAACCATCTAACTTAACCATTACCACCTAACTTAACCATTCAATCGGACGGCCCGAAGTCCAGCGTCCGCGGACGACGACGTCAGATCGTCCGCAAGCCCGACCGTCCGAGCCGAGGAAACCACCTTTCCCCGCGAAAGGTTTTCAGCTGCCGCACCCGAACGGAGTCGAAGCGTGCCGAACTGGCCATGATTATGGCAGCTGAGCTGGTTCTTGCTTCCGGCGCCGCTCCCGCGACAGTGACAACGTCGGCGTCGCGACGCGCCCGTCGGCAAGCGCGGCCGACGGAATCTCGCCTCGAGAAAAGGAGGAGAATACCATCACGCACGGCGTAATCATCATTCTCACTTCCTTTGAGTTCCGGACGCGGCAAAAGGGCGAGAAGAATCCCGAACAGAAAGTAAAGCGCGCGGGAGGGAAGAACAAGAGCCGGCAGCCATTAAAAAAAGCGAGCGAAGGAAAAGGCCGAAGCATTTCTAGAAGGGCTACCGCCCAACGGCGCAGCCGGCGAGGAGATGTTTCCCGGTCGCGGCCTCCTCCCCCTTCCAGACGCCGTGGAGCCGCGCGGAAGAGGCCTGGGCTTGCACGGGCGCGGCGGCGAGCCGAGCGTGCTGCTGACGGCAGACCCCAAGCCCCGGCTGCGGTGGACGGCGGACCTCCACGACCGGTTCGTTGACGCCGTCGCCCAGCTCGGTGGGCCCGACAGTGAGCGCCACACATCTTTGCCCCGCGCTTTCCTCCTCTTCCGTGCCCATCCCCGTCCGCGTCGTTGATGCGCCGTGATGGCTCCTCTGGCCAGCCAGCCGCTGTGGTTCGGTGAATTTCGCATCCGTCCAGAGTTGGCTGCGCCGCTTGATTTGCCCATTGCGGGTACTTCATTAGTGCAATACTGTCAGCGCGGGTAGGATGTGCGTTTAGATTGGGGAAATTTGAAGGGTTGATGCTCATTTTCGTATGCTTGTGGTTACTGATTAATTACTGATTGTTCATCTCGTTGTAGAACCTGTGATTGACTCACGCTTCACTCTTTTTATCAAATGGAACTTGGCTGATCTCAACAATCAGAATCTCGTGTTTTCATTCTTGAGTTAAGAATAAGCATTTTTCTTACATTTAGTTACCACGAACCTGTAATCCAGTCCAAACCAGTTTTATTTTTCTTGAATATACATATACATATATATATTTATATATATATATATGTATATTCTATCAGAAACATGCCATTTTTTCTGTTCACTGATCACCTGTAATATTAGTTCAATGCAGTAACCCTTTGCTTTCATCTATGTGCTTATGCTTACTTTGTATTTAAATACTGTCTGAATCAACTTGTAGCAGTTTATTTGGTTTGTTTTGCTCTGGCATCATTTTGTACTCTTTTCCTTCAGTTAGGTGCTAGATTGTTGAATTTGACACCCGAGTGCAACACATACTCATTTCTAATATGCATTTTTAGGATGCTAATTACTATTATATCTGACAAATTATGATCCTTCGACATGGTTGAATGTATTAGTAATCTTAATTACTTGTACATTTTGGTGACACATTTCATCGTTTGAATTAATGTCACATATATCGCACAGAAGCAACACCAAAGGCTATCATGAGGACAATGGGCGTGAAGGGCCTCACACTTTTTCACTTGAAAAGTCATCTTCAGGCATGTGCAGTTGTTCGTCCATTTTTATCGTACATTTTAAGAATGCAACTACATTCTTAAGTTGATCTTTTATTCCTACTTATCAGAAATACAGATTGGGAAGGCAGTCTGGCAAAGAGTTGACAGAACAGTCAAATGATGGTAAGTTACATAAAACTATTGATGATGTATTAGAATTCTTTGTGCAATGAAGGTAAGGACTATGCGGTATCCACTTTCTTATTCTTGAACAAGCCTTTATTTAGCATGTTATTTCATCTGTTTGGACTTCACACTAAAATTACAAAAGGAAACTAGTTATTCTCTCTTTTTTTTGTGAAGGATTTTTTTTTTTTTTGCGAAGGAAGGAAACTAGTTATTCTCAACATCTGTCTTTAAGAAAATAGTCTGTGATCTGAAGACCATTGAGCTTTGAGTGGATTATTCGATTTGTGTCTCGTATCAATTATAGGATTTGAATTTTTCAATCTGCATTTAAGACAATATGTGATTCATGTATGGCTTTTTTAATAAAAAAAATTACAAAACATTTCTTGCGTGTCAAAATTTACAAAATATCCTGGAGCTTTCATGCACATGTTTTTGTCACATATGTTACATAGTACCATAGTACTCATCCATTTTTATATTCCTGTCGTTTAGTACAGGCTAAATGAACTACCAATGAACTAAAAAGAAGTGTCTGAACGACAGGAAATAAAAAATGAAGGAGTAGAATTTAGTGGATGGTGTCTCCAGAATTTGATACTTCAATCTGTGCTATGTGCTGCTGTGCATGTCGCCATATATATTTGTACTTAGTCTCTGTCATGAGTTCATTCGCATGTTATTACAACTGGGGTCCTAAAGATGAGCAAATAGAGTTCGTGCTATTCAACCTTGTTCTGATACTATCGTTGATGAAATTGGTTGACCATTCTCTGTGTATGTCTTTTGTGTTATTATTTGTTTGTTTCAGCATATAATACTATCAAGTTTTGTTGCACATTCATGCTGACATATGTTGCCTTCTCTTACAATTGCAGCTTCTTACCTTATGGAGGCTCAAAGTGTAACAAACTTGTCTTCTAAAGTTCCTGATCAAGATGTGAAAGAGTAAGATTCATCAGTTACATATCTAGCACACTATTTTGCACTTATTGTCCCACTATTTGAGCTCTTTCATCATACGGTTACTTTTATGCAGTTGTCAAGAAGTCAAAGAAGCATTAAGAAAACAGATGGAAGTTCAACGAAGATTGCATGAACAAGTTGAGGTACTATGACTGCGTACCTGGTCTTGTCCTTTGGTGAGGTGGTCATTTAATTCCACTATTGAATAAAAGGAACTTATAATTCATTTGTTGCTATTTTTGCCTCTTAAGTTTTTTGAGGGATATGCAGTAGGGGAAACCCCTAATGTGTTAAATATATTAAAAGCAAAGAAAAACTGTACAAGGCTAAAAAAGAAACAAGAAAAGAAGGAGAAATATACATCAGGAAAGAGAATTTAACCAAAACTGAACTGAAAATCACTTTGCTCTCATAAGTTGACATATGTTGGTCATTCCAAGTTCCAAAGCATATGAAACAGGCGCTAATACTTGGGTGCTTCTTAGTTAAGATGAAAATCATGATGTCTATCCCCTGATGTTATGAGAGAAAACTTTTTGTTGGTCAATTGACTGAAAAGAGTAGATTGTATGCTTGACTCAGCTTCCCCGGAATAAAATAGTAACAAACTAATAAGTCCTAGGATGCCATCTTGAATTTCTTTATGAACCTGGTCTTCTTCTTAGATTTTCTTAGTGATGTAACAGGACGGGTGCCTCTGGTTATAAATTGAAATTAAAACTAAAGAAACCAAAAGTTTGTACAAGAAAAAAGCAACAAAAGCAGCTACAACTAAGAAAGTTGATCTACCATTCTTCTGATTCAATTTTGAAACTGGGTGATACAGTTTCCTTATATTTCTGACGTTATTGTTGTCCACTTATCAGGTCCAGAAGCATATCCAGATCCGAATGGAGGCAAATCAGAAGTACATGGACACAATACTGAACCAGGCATACAAAATAGTATATGAGCAACTTAGTGGCTTCAGTATATCCGACCATGAGCTGCGAAATATCCTCTGCAGCTGGGATCATGTGATGTGAACCCCTCAAGTTTTGTACGCACTCTCTGTCAGCTCAATTGGCCTGCAGAACCCTGAGCTGTGCAAGTCACGTTGAAATGCTTCATCTGCTCTGTTTTTTCAGCTGTACGATCTACATTCCCCAAAAGTCTGCAGAATTTCGTCTGGTATCTGCGGCAGCAGTCGTTGCCATCCTCACACAGATGTGGCACTTTATTATGGAAAACAAGATTATTTTGGTTGATTCCGGCCACTCTAGACTGATCCTTTGTTAGTATCTAACGCATTGTAGACTAGACTACTTTCAAAGATGTTTAATCTGTTGTAAAATTCAGAGTTGTGGTATCATGATCGATGCTATTCGATTATTTGTGGGAACTCTGCTACTGCAGAAAAATGAACTTATTTCAATCTGCTGCGTGGATTTATTGGAATGTTGCAACTTGCTTTATTTTGGATGAAACTGTGGACCAATGAGATTATGTTGCAAATGTATATCGATGGTGTTGTAAGATTAGTTTGTCAATGTTACAACAACTGCTAATTTTCTGGTTTTTTTTCCAAACATGCTGGCATGTTGCAACAGTTCAGCTGTTGAGATGTCGCAATGGGCTTATGAGAATGTTTCAATGGATTTTATTGGAATGTTGCAGGATGAAATTTGGACCTAATAATGCAATGAGATTATGTTGGGATGGGATTTAGTTTTCTTCTCCGTGACAACACGTAAAACGTGGTTTATATTTCTGATGTTGCAAACAGCCATTTTAGATTTTGTACATATTGCTAATTTTGAATGTTGCAAATGTTATTTTGTATTGTTGCCCAAAAGGAAGTGTTCCTGAATAAACGACCGACAAAACACCAAATATCTAGTGAGATTCCATTCCAAAAAGGAATGTAAAAACATTGAACGCATCCCTATTTTGCATTAGTGCATCAGCAGTTTGCTAGTTTGAGGTAATAAGTAGAGCATAACTAAGGGATTTCTGCACAATGAAATTGACCTGTCAAGAATTGTTATTCCTTATAATGATTTTGAGCACATATTATGATAAATTTGTAAAAATAACGCAAGAAGAATTTCAGTTTGAATAATGTAGTACTATTACGTAGCGTATACTGTACAAGAGCAGCGGGTGCCTTACGACTTGCTCCTGCTACAAAATTCTGGCTCTGGTGTAACGTGACAAACGCAGGGTGCTGGAGTTGGAGCAGCCACACGACGAGACGACGCGAGCCATCACGGCCAGGCGCAAGGTGATCGATCGATCCACGCGCGGCAGTTTGGTCACAGGTGGCATGCACAGCACAGGCAACAGCCAAAGGGTAGAAGAGTCATTCCAACCTCTTGTACCTGCACAACAGCCGTCTGATCTGATCCTCATCGCCTCGGGTTCCTCCCATGCCGTTCCATAAAGCATCACCCCTCATTCCATTCCAGTTTCCACCGACCAGCAGAGCAACAGCGCACCAGCCATGGCAGCAACCGCCGTGCGCCCTTCCCCTCTCGGCGTCGTCAGCATCAGCCTCGCCTTCCTCTACCTCCTCGCCAGCCCCGCCGCCGCCGCCAAGGACAACGTCGCCCTCGCCGTCCACAGCCACACCAACGCTTCCACCAGCGAGCTGCACGCCTCCGTCCTGCCCGATGGCACGCTGACGGGCGTGGCACGCCCTACCCGTGCCTCCTCGCACCGTGACCGTCCGGCGACCTCCGCGTCCGCCACCCCGCCGAACGACAACGCACTCGACGTCGTCCCAGCCGTCGCGCGCGAGGAGACCACCACCACCGCACCAGCGACCACGTGCGCTTCTTCCTGCCCCTGTGTCTGCGTGGTCGTGCAGACGCGTGACGTCGCCGTCGAGGACATCGTCCCGGCACCGGGCGGCATCACCGAGGCCGCGGCCACGAGGAAGGCGGCGCTGCTCCGCGGGCTGCCTCTGCTCGCCGTCCGCTTGCTCCCGAAGCCGCTCGCCGCGCTGGTGGTGCTCTCCGCCCTGGCGCCCTCCGCGCGTGCCGGCGGCCCACCCTCCGACGATGACAGCTTCCGCCAGGTCGCGCAGGGCACGTGCACCGTCTACCGCTACCTCCCCGCCGACGGCACCGGCGTCGACCGCTCGCGGCCGCTCGCCGGCGTGCGCCCCGTGGCCTGCGGTGCGTGCCAAGGGGAGCAGATCGCTGGCCCGTTCCGCAGGTACTGCCACGTGCGCACGCTGGAAATCTACAACGGGCCGGGGGGAGTGAAGTTGCGCGTGCTCAACGACCACCCGCCCCTCGCCGACCCGGACGCCGTCGTGGCCGCCAGCGGCGACGTCTGCTACGTGGAGATGGAGCACCTCAACTACAGGGAGGGCTACTACATCCTCTGCCCGGTCCGCCAGTGCCCCCGCCTCCCGTTCCTGTGCTGCTCGGGTTCCCCGCACGACGCCGTCGTCTGGGAGCGCCGGAACAAGCTGACGAACCGTGGCGTCATCGACTGGGGCGAGTACAGCAACCGCACTGCCATGCCGAGCTTCAATGAAGCCTAGGAGTACAAGTGCAGCTACGACGGGACGATCCTCCATCGTCGTCGCTTCGATCGGCCATTTATCAGTTTCAACTGTTTTGGTTATTTTCATATCATCTGTCCTCTGTTGAGAGTTTCATGTGCTCTGCCTACTGGATTTAAAATCTGCAAATCCTTAGGATGTTGGTTGAGTTGCGGTCATTATTGTCTGGAATGCTTAACAGTCCAACTTGTCGGTTTAATGCATGTCTAAGCAGTGGCGGAGGACGGAAAAAATTTAAGGTTTGGTGAAATTAGGATATCATAGTAACTTTTAATAATCAAAATATGAAGCAGTAATTTTTAAGTATATCCATTCAACAGTGTAAATTTGTCACTTTTGGTCCACTAGTATTTTGTTAGACCGAGCGTCTATTAGAAAAAATTAAAATATAAACATGTCTAGCATTTCTAGGTTTACATAAAGGCTACATCTAGATATGCTATTGATATGGTTTAACTTTTTTTTAGTATTAGACTATATTGATTTAATACTAACAGATTAATGAATCTACCCCTAAAATGTAAATAATACTTCAATTGTGAAACTATCTCTAAAATATTGGCTAACAGTTATGAAAAACTATTGACTAATATTATGGACATTAGAAGCCTCATGGACAGTAACTCAACAATTATATAAGAAATCTAGAAAAAATTAACAGTTTGAGTAACGAAGCAGATAAATCTTCCTTTTGATGTCCACAATGCTATATTGGAAGGTTTTTCAGTTTTCATGACCAAAACTATCAAAATGAAAAAAGTGAAAGTAAATAATTTTTGCATCTAGATCAAGGTATGGCCATTGCCACACCTTGCCATAAAGGTCCTCCGCCACTGTGTCTAAGGCAAGACTAGTGGGTTTTGAATGAAGTTTTTCGGGTGTCCTTTAGTTTTATGCGAATTTATGTTATGTGTGATGGTTGTTTAATGCGTTTCGCCTGGTCTTTCTGTTGTTCCTTCTTGGAACAGACGGTCTAAAGGGAGAATTTGCTGTATGTGTGTTCCGTAGGGAAGGCGCATCATATGTGCAGGAGCATTATTCGTTTTGGGAACGAAGTTTGGATCAGAATTCTTTCTTGTTGCTCCATAGTGCAGCTCAGATTTCCACTACTGTTTTGTGCTCTATGCTTTGTGCTTGGTGTTTTTATCATAATTCATCTTCCGTGAAATGAAAACTCTACTGTTTTATGTTTTTCTTGGCAGATTTAACCTTTGCTGATATTCCACAATTATATAGTGTCCTATTTCATTTGGACGTATTTCAGCTCCATTTCTTCCTGACTTGGCTCCATTAGGCATGGTCTGCACCTTGTGATTAGTATGCAGATAGATTTTTGTCTCGACAGCTGAGCATGCTCTTATTAATATGCCATCGAGGAAACAACGATGAACGTTAAGCACTGATACGAGTTCAGAAGTTTATTTCCTTTCTTCCTTTTTATCTCTGCTAATCGGTTAGCTAAACTTTGTTTTCATGTCATTTCTTTGGGTTTGAAAGTTTGAGGAATCCTTCTTACAGAAAAAAATGATACAGATGTCACCATATATATAGATCATTCGTCGTACCAGGAACATCAAATTTGTAAGCAACTTGACCTTCAGAGTTGAACATTCAGATACAGGAGATTTTTTTTAGCTGTATTTGAAAATTTTCCTGCTTACCGATGAATTTTGTGGACGTATAACGGGCTTGTAACTCAATATGCAACAGTTTCAAATGCAATTTGATGTAAAAACAAACAGCCAAGCCTAATTCTCTGACAACCCAAATTTCTTGTGGATTAAAACAAAAGTTGCAGCAGAGATATTTTAACATGGAAATTCACATAAGCAAGAATAGCAGCAAGAAATGTCTCATCAGGGTTCAGAAAAAAAACTGCAAGCGCCATGAACAAAGGGTGCTTCATGAGAACCAAAATCCACAAGAGTTAACGCATTTGAAACCACTTCTACACAGACACAACTCATAATCCGTAGAACTAATCCCCTCAAGCACTCATGGTCACTGGTCAAGCAAAACGACAGAGCAACTAATTTGATCAAAGATGCTTGGTGCGATCAGAGGTCGGCGTGGTTATCGTCGTGCCCCTGAACCAGCGGCCTGGCGGCGCCACGCATGTACCTCTCGCAATTGCGGCCGACGGTGTAAAGGTAAGTGCGGCTGCGGTGCTCCCAGACGGCCGACGCCACCTGATCCTCGGGGAAGTCTGTGCAGGACGAGCGGGCGTGGCCGTCTCTGCTGGGGCAATGAATGTAGTAGCCCTCCCTGTAGTCCACGTGTGCGAGCTCAACGTAGCAGACGTCGTCCTCGGAGGCCGCGGCCGCAGCAGGATCGGCGACGGGGAGGTCGATGCGCCAGGTGTTTCGCCAGGGGAAGATGGACGGCGAGGAAGCGCCCACGAGGGAGTGCACGGCGCAGTAGACGCGCAGCGGGTCGTCTAAGCGGCCGTGGCGTTCCGCGTGAACCACAGAGAGCGTGCGCTTCTCGGCATCGGCGGCGTCGAAGCAGAGCGGGCGCAGGCATATCGCGCGCAGGTCGGGAATTGGGCGCACGCGGTCCACGGCGCCGGTGTTGCTGTTGTACGGGTAGATGGCGCAGGTGGCGTGGTTGAGCTTCAGGACCTCCTCCTCCTCCTAGGAGATGTCGGCGCGGCAGGTAGGATAAAACCACGGCGGCGGCCAGGGGACGCGGGAGGAAGAAGATGGCGAGCAGCGGCAGCGCGGCGTTGAGCGGTGACGGGGCGGCGCTGCTGCTGGCGACCGGTCTTCTTCCTGTAACGGTGATGCCACCGCAGGGCGTGGAGACGGCGTCGACGACCAGCGCGAGCGCCTCGTTGGGAGAAGTCGTGCACTGCCGGCTGCAGGTCCAGGCCGGGCAGTCGATGCGGAAGCTGTCGCGGTCCATGCGCCCGACCTCGACGTAGCACACGTCGCCACCAGAGGCCACGAAGGCGCACCAGCTGCGCGGCAGGATCGGGCGCGACCCCTCGATCGTACGCACGACGCAGAGAACGTCGTTGTAGTCGTCCCGGCTTCCGCGGACATGCGGGCCGTAGAGCATCCTGGCCAGGCGGTGGAAGGAGTCGGCGACGCAGTCCTGGCGCACGCACGCGTCGTGCAGCTCGGCGAAGGTGAAGCCGAAGTAGGGGTAGCCGGTGCGCATGGCACTGTGGGTGCGGTGGGAAGGATGCGTCGGCTACGGAGCGGCTTGCGGCGACGGCGGGTGGCAGCGGTAGTGGCCTGGTGGTGGTCCTCCTGTCGCCACGGCGCGTGGAAGTCCGAGGAGAGGAGGAGGAGGCGCCGCGCGACGTTCGTAGCGTCGGAGAGGGTTGACGGGGAAGACGGAGCGCGTCGAAGCTGGTCGGGGGAGACGGGAACGTGGCGGAGGCCGGCGGACGACGAGGCGTCCGTGGCACCCTTGTGAAGCGCAGAGGAGTGCACGGGGCTCAGGTGGTGTTCGTGTGCGCGGCATCGTGGCTGAGATGGAGGTCGAGCGCGACGGCCTTGACGTTGGAGAGGAGGACGAGTGGTATGATGGCTACAGCGAGGTGGAGGCGCGGGCGGCCCTTGGCCATCACCATGGATGGCAGGATTGGGATGGAAGCGAGCTCTCTGCCTTGTGATTTGTGAATGGGGGATGCAGCAGGAGGTGTGTTTGTTGTGCCTAAGGAGGAGGAAATGACGCTCCTGACCCTGCCCGATGGTGGATTGGACTGGACTGGACTGGACTGGACTATATCCGACCATCTGGGCCGGGCTAAATGGGCCAGCACGAAGCCCAATCATTTTGGCCCGGTACGGATTCGGCACGGCCCAATCATTAATGGGCCCGTGTCGGCACGGCCCGGTGATCATGCCGTGCTTGGGCCAACACTGTAGCCCGTTGGGCTGGCACGGCACGGCCCGTTTTAGACAGGCCTGATGTGTCCGGTGGGCCTAAATTTGGCCCGACACGATTTAGGCACGGCCCGATGGCCTGCTTTGCCCCTCCCAAAAGGCAGCCCGCAGCCGCCAGTCCCGAGTCGGCCACACCCGACTTCCCGACCCGCCCACCCCAGACGCCAGTCGAGTACTCGAGTCCCCACTCCCGGTTCGGCTCCTCCGGACTCCGGTCCTCCCTAACCCTAACCCTAGCCGCCCGTCGCCGGCCGACTCGCCTCCTCGGACCTCGGCTGAGTCGGCTACTCGGCTCCTCCTCCTCCGCTCCCGTCCACGCCGTCGCTGTGTCGCTTGCTCGCCTGCCGCGTGCGCGTGCTCGCCGGCTCCGCGGCTCACCGGTCGCCCTCCCAGAAGCCAGTCGGCCACAGGCCACCGGCCACCGCCCACCCCACTCCCCAGCAGTCCAGCTCGGCAGCACCCCTTCGGCGTTTCGGCGGTTCGGCACTCCTCCGGTCCTCCCTAATCCTAACGGCCTAACCCTAGCCGACCGCCACGGCGCCGCCCACCGACCCGCCGAGCATCTCCAATCCACGATCGCCTCCTCGGGCTCACCTCCTCTGCTCCCGACGCGGCGTCGCGTGCTCACCTCCTCTGCTCCCATCCAGAACCTGGTCTCGCCTCTCGCCTCTCGGTCTTGGGCCTCGGCCTCTCCTGAGCTTTTGAAAATGATGTTTTTTTGTGTTTTTAGTGAATTTTTGACGGGCTAAAACCATGCTTTCGGGCCTAGTACGGCACGGGCCCGGTTTGAAATTCGGGCCGGCCCGGCACGCTTAATACATTGCCGTGCCGTGCCGTGGGCCGGAGAAGCGGCCCGTGGTACAGCACGGCACGACCCGACATGAAATATGGGCCCGTGCCGTGCCGGACCGGCCTGGCCCGAATTACAGATATAGACTGGACACGACTCTCGTTGGACTTGGATCCCGGTCATTTGCTTGCACAAGGAGCTATTTTATTTACATCTTGCGGATCAACACTAATATTTAAATATAATAATGCAAGTGAAACACATTCATATGGTTAAAATCAGATTTACTAGTTTTCAGTCCAGTGAAAACCTAAGAAGTTTCAGTCGATTGGTTAGCAATGCGGGATTTAGAACCTGGGGCTTGGGGAAGAGGATTCATAAATGGTAGACTTAGAAAATGGTTTTCGGGGAAGGCAGGTAAGCCAGGCAGAGGCAGCGGGTGGCGGGTGGAGCAGCAAGGCGGTGACGCGCCGCCGACCATAGGCTATGGAGGACCAATGGGCCAGATTGGGGTGGGGGCGTTGTAGTCGTCGGTGGGGAGGTGTAGACAACTACAACACCGGTGGATGGTGGTAGGCGGGGGTGAGAGCGGGAGTGATGATTGGGGTTGCGCTGGGAGTTGAAGAAAGTCTCTAGGTAGTGGAACTGAGAGATCGTTGTTGTCAACCGATAGATATCCTCATTTTCAGACAACTCCCTTTAGAATAACATATTCAGTATTTATGTGCACCACCAACTCTATTACTATCTCCGTATTAAAATTCTCTGATGTTGCTGATTTTAAACAACAACTTTAACCATTTATCTCCCTATTTTGGGGGGCAATTATGTACATTCTATTGCCAAAATGTTTAATCGACATATGTCATCGGTGTTTCAGTGATAGATGACACCCACCTGTGTCACTGACAGTGACATATACCATATTTCTACAATTTTACAATGTCATATGATAATTTTTTGCTATTTTAAAACTATATTATATATTAGTATATCTTTTTCTTTGAGTATTTTATATTTTAGTGATTTGCTTTATTTTTAGAAGAAGCGTTGAAGAACTAATAATAATATATATTTAAAATAATTATTTAAATAAAGTTGTGCTAAAGCTGATGTTAGAAGGTATTCGTGTCATCAACAATTTAAAAACGAATGGTGTATTAGTAAAAGGAATGTAAAATATGTAAATTTATAAAAAGATGTCATTCAATTGTAGTGTAAGAATAATTTAAACCGAATACCCAATTAGAACCAAATAAGGAATCAAACAAAGTTTTCAAACTATGGTTTGATCCATACGAAAGATAGGTCGCTATAGAATTTTATAACATGTAGAAATGTACATCCTCGGTCTCACGATATGTTGAATGCACAAGAATTAGAAGAAGAGAAAAATGTGTGGTGCATATTACACAAAAAGAACAGATAGAAAAATGAGAGTGGCACATATCGTCGCCTCCAACATCCCTCCTTTGTCTAGAAATAAATCCTGTGGATCATCATCTCTGACAGATCTCGTGGCTGCGGTTAGGGTTAAGGTTCCTCCAGTGATCTAGTCAAAGAGGGCGGCGGCAGAGGCTTTACGGTGCCATCAAGATCGACGATATGAAGCACTAGAGGATGATGTGTCTTGCCATTAGTGACGACGCGAAGGCGTTATCATCGATGAAGAATAAGGTACATCTTGCCTTCCTTGTTTTACTATGGTTCTTTGTAACTATGATGATGATGAGCGAATGTTCGTCTCTACTCCGGTAGAGGAAATACATCTTTTTAAAAAGTTTGGGCTGCAAAAATCCAATATACTACCTATATACGGAAACATAAGCAACAAGCGCTTGGATTATTTTGAAACCAATGAAAAATATTGTAAATGTACATGATATATATTGTTACGCAAAGTGCTTCTAAAAAATTATAAACAAAATCTGAAAAAAATTGGAGCATCTGTATACACAAAAAGATCATCCATAAAATCATTCAGAGATTTTTCGCAAAAAAGTAAAAAATCATTCAGAGATTTTGAAGTCTCACAATCTTCATCTTTATCATTAATTAAAACCTCCTCCTCATCAATGCCCGACAGACCCTATTTTCCTTTAGCTGGAAAGAACAGGGAAACGCCCCAGGGAGTATAATACCATCTACTTATTATGTTAATTAGATATAGACCATTATGATTTATTCGGTTTTAAAATATACACTATAATCCATGAAAAATCGGTGAATGAAATTGCAATATGCTTTTTATTTGACGTTAACGTATTTTACGGGTATAGAGTAAAAATGCAGAAATCCTATTTGTGAGTTGCTTCAAATTGCTCTTGATTTTAGGCGATGACGGTCCTATAAATAGCAGCATGCGCGACGGATGCGGTGGAGTGTGGCGGTGGGATCGGCTGTGGCAGTGGAGCGTGGGGGCGAGTGCGGACTGTGCGCCGCCGTGACATAGGAGGCGGATTCGAGTCGGCAGTGGCGGAGCGTAGGACAGGTGCGGTCGGTAGGTGTCACGAAGCCGCCGCGATGCGGGAGGTAGTTATCACCGGTGACTTAGGACTTGGGCATTGTCGGTACGGCGGTGGTTCCGTCTTTCCCATCTCCGACGACCATAGAGAGGTTTCGGGGACGGCAGTTGTACCGGCGGTGGGAGGCGGTGCGGCGCAGCGTCAGTGGCGCTGTTGGAGCCGTGCCATGTGGAGGAATGGAGGAGAAGTGGGAGGAAGAAGACGACAGCTCCAGCGTCCATCCCCATACAGCCGTCGCCTGAAATCCGACTGAATTTTTTACGATGGAAATTTAGACAACCCCTAAAAAATGTCAATCTTAGACTCTAGTTGATAGAGATTATGAAACTAATTATGCAAACGAATTGTAGTTCATAAGTGATCTTGTGTTTCGAAACATCTAATTTACATGAATATGATCACGTTCATTCATATTATTTTTTAGACATATAATTTTTACTTATTCGACAATTATAATAATTTATATACTATAATTTATTTGTATAATCAGATTATAATCCCTGTCAAGCATATCTTTAATTTTTTACCTACATATGACCTCCATCCGAATCAAAATCGCGCGGCGCCGAGGGCGCTGCCGAGGAGCTGCAGCTGGGCAGGCAGAGGCCTATAACCCCCTTTGTTTACTGTGAAATTTGGATTGTGATTGTAGATTATGAAATCTGAGATTATAAAATTTAAAAAATAAAATTTAAGGGGTGTTTGTTTGTCCAGATTTCACAATCCAGCTATAGTGCTGTCAAATGGGACTTAGTGACAAATGCGGGAATATTTATCCTATAATATGGTAAAAGTTATTCCCTCCATTCTTTTTGGTGTGTCACCGTTGACTTTGAACAAAAACTTTGACCACTCGTCTTATTTAAAAAATTAATTTAAATATATAAAATTTAAAATTAGAATTAAAATATCTTTAGTAATAAATTAAATCTAATAAAATATTTGATATTTCTTATATTTTTATAAATAAGACGAATGGTCAAAATTATTGATCAAAGTCAACGGCGACGAAAAAAAATGGAGGAGTATCTTATTCTAAATTATGTAATTGTGGAATTCTAGACTTCAAATTATGTAATATGATTTTAAATCTGGGCCCTTAAAATGGGGCCTATTTCTTCCTCTCCGCGCCAGTTCCCCTCGGCGCTCTCCTTAGTCTCGCTCGCCTCCTTGCTGCTCCTGCTCCGCTCCATTAAGAAGAAGGAGCTCGGCGGCGGCGGCGGCGGCGCCCAGGAATGGAAGGTGATGCTGCCCAGGGCGAAATGGTCCTCCTCCATGCTTCTCAGTCCGCTCACCAATTCACCTGGCCACGCCACTGCCAACACAACCACAGCTTTCGACATCCTCCTGTCTTCTACGGTTGGGGGCCGAGCACAAAGGTGGACGGGGAGAAAGAGAATGTCGGGCCGTGCCGCCGGAATACCGCTCGCACGCGCCGAATGGCAACGTGCATGGCGTCCGCCCTTGCCTGCTCCGACAAGCGCGCCAAGGTTAGACCTGCTCTTGCCTCTTGCCTCCGGCGCCCCTTTGTTCGAGTTTCGATTCCAAAAAAAGTTGTTTCATTCTTATTCTGACCTTCACTGAAATTACTCTTCTGTTCTGTCTAACGCGTCGCGAAAAGGGTGTCCACCTTCTCCACGCTCACCGATTGCTGCTCCGTCGCTCCAACCAGGGACCCCTTCGCCATTGCCCATGCTCTCGCCGCTGCCTCTTCCCCGGCCTCCAGCTCGCCACCATACATTGGCACCAAGCTCCACGCAATCTCCGTGAAGCTCGGCATGGCCGCTGATACCTTCACCATGAACCACCTCCTCATTTTCTACTCCAGGCGCGGCCTTCTTACCTGCGCCCTTGAGCTGTTCGATGAAATGCCGCAGCGGAACCTCATTTCTTGGACGGCCATGGTGTCTGGCTCAATGCGTAATGGCGTGCCTGAGCTCGGCCTGGGGCTGTTCGTTTCCATGTTACGAAGCGGCTTCTTCCCCAACGAGTTCTCTCTAGCCAGGACCTTGGGTGCTTGTCGGTCCATGGCACATGCAAAGCTTGGCCTTTGTTTACATGGCGTCGCAGTGAAACTTGCCCTCGATGTCAATCCTTATGTGGGGAGCTCGCTGCTGCTCATGTATGCCAAACGTGAATGCATTTTTGCTGCAGAGCAAGTGTTTGCAAACATAGGGTGCAAAGACTTGGCATGCTGGAACGCGCTGCTGGAGGCCTATGTCTCGAATGGTTGTGGATATGATGCAATGGGGACAGTGGTTCAGATGCATCGGTTTGGAATACCGTCGGACATGTTCACATATATTTCCGTTCTGAAGGCTTGTTCAATCGATGGTAGGTTGAATTTTGGACAGCAGCTTCATGGTCGTGTCATCCAGAACATGTTGGAGTCTGATACCTCAGTGATGAACGTGCTTCTCGAGATGTATTTTAAAGCAGGACTGAAGGAAACTGCCATGGATATCTTTGGTAAGATTAGGTGGAAGGATACCGTTTCTTGGAACACAGTAATATCCTGTCTATCACATGATGATGATGATGAGAAGGCAGCTGCAGGATACTTTGTCGACATGTCCAGAAATGGTTGTAAGCCTAATCAAGTTACGTTCTCGGTCATGTTGAGGCTGAGTGGTGCTAAAGAGAACACGTCCCTTGGTCTTCAGATCTTTGGCCTTGCCTATTGTCATGGCTACTCTGAAGATGTTCTTGTAGTAAATGCCATCATCAACATGTTGTCTCGATGTGGATTGCTCAACAGTGCATATGGCTTCTTCTCTAATCTTATTGTGAGAAATGTTGTGACATGGAATGAGATGATTGCAGGTTATGGTCTGCACAATTGTTCTGAGGATGTGATGAGGCTCTTCCGCAGCTTGCTTTGCTTTGGAGCAAGACCAGATGAGTTCACATATCCAGCTGTTTTGTCTGCCTTCCAACAAGTTGATGACACAAGGAACCATGAGCAAATCCATGCAAATATTCTAAAACATGGATTTGCATCATACCAGTTTGTCTCAACTTCGCTAATCAAAGCAATGGTAGCCTCTGGTTTAGTTCAGAGTGCACTGAAACTCATCCAGGACGGTGGCAAGTTGGATTTGGTGTCATGGGGAGTCATCGTCTCTACATTCTTGAAGCATGGCCTGAACATTGAGGTCCTTAACCTTTTCAACTTGTTCAGAGGTTACAACTCAGAAAATCCTGATGAATTCATGCTATCTAGCATCCTGAATGCCTGTGCAAATGCTGCACTGATCAGACAGTGCATGTGCATCCATTCGCTTGTCTTTAGGACAGGGCACTTCAGGCACTTCTGTGTGACAAGTGCTTTGGTTGACGCCTATGCAAAGTCTGGTGATATTACTGCTGCAGAAAGCGCTTTCACTGCTGTTTCATCATTAATTGATGATACCATATTATACAACACCATGCTGATAGCCTATGCCAACCATGGCCTGATCAAAGAAGCCCTCTGCCTCTACCAGGAGATGACAAAACTTCAGCTGGCTCCAACACCAGCGACGTTTGTTGCAGTCATCTCAGCATGTAACCATCTTGGGCTAGTGGAGCAGGGGAAGCTTCTATTCACTTCCATGTTGTCTGCGCAAGGAATGAATCCAACAAGGGCCAACTATGCTTGCCTGATCGATCTTCTGGCGCGGAAAGGTCTCCTTGACGAGGCGAAAGTCGTCATTGAGTCCATGTCTTTTCAGCCATGGCCTGCAGTTTGGAGGTCGCTTATGAATGGTTGCCGGATCCATGGGAGGAAAGACCTCAGTATGCTTGCAGCAGAGCACATCCTGAGAATGGTGCCAAGCAGCGATGGTGCATATGTATCACTCTCCAATGTGTACGCAGAAGATGGAGAATGGGAGTCTGCAGATGAGACCAGGAGGAGGATGGCTGAGCATCAAGTGCAGAAGGTGCAAGGTTACAGCAGCATTGAGCTTTAGCAATTCAGTGGTGTTGCTCAGTGCTAACAGAATAGCCACTTTGATGGAAGGAACAATATTAGACATAGCTAGGAACGTCAATTGTGAATACAGTTTTGCACAACATGTTTTTAACAGATAGCTACACACAATACTGATATGGATATTGTTGGTTTTGGCAATTATTATCGAGGTAAGAGAACTTCCAGCAAAAAAGAATATCAACTTTCACCCAATTACCAGCTCAGAAAATTAAAAAATTAACATGGACAGAATTATTTAATTCGTTCCGCTTCACCCGCTCCCACTGCAGTGGATCTGGCATGGATGAGGGGGACCTTTGCTCGATGTGGTGTAAGGATCCCGACTGTGACCTCGAAGGGATGTTTCATGCAGCATGCAGGGGACTTGGCGTAAAAATGTAGCTTTTGTCATTCTTTAATCCTACCAAGTGTCTTGCTGTGTCACTATTTCTCTGAACAACCGTACACATTTTTTTGTTTGGAAAGAGAACTGCCCACAGAATTCATCCTGCCAATGTAGGAGCAGACAGCTTGATACAGGGGCTGCATTAATACTCTTTATTGATGCTCATAGAATGTGCCTCATGGGTGTCCTAGTCCTATATTGCATATAGTTTGGCGCATCGAAATATGTTCATGTTTGAGTCTTTTAATCTGAACCGCATCCATGAGAAACAATGTATATTTTTGCACTCATGCCTTAGCAAACCATTTTACATGCCAATTAGCTGCTTCTTTAATTCATAAGATTGTTATCAGGGGCACTACTTTCAGGCCTATGTATACATTGCAAATCTAGCATCTTGATAACAAGCATGCCAACTCATGTTTGCCCGATCTACTTGTGTGCTGTTAGAGTACGGCAAATAAAAACAGAGTATGCTTACTAGGTCGTAACAATTTAAAAATATGTTTATGTAGCTATTTAAATGGTCTGATCATGTTCCATGATCTATTATTATTTTACTGTTTACGATTTTGGTGCTCAGCTACCCTACTGTCTTCATCTTACCGTTAACTAGCATCTGCTACAAACTCAAAATGCAAGTTCACCTTTGTTGCGTGCAGTTATCGACAATTTGTTACAGTGCTAACTGCTAACAAAATTATCATTGCAGGTGCATGTCAAGCGAATGGCAGACGTTTCACGTTTGAGTAAAAATCTGCAGAGCAGTTCAACATCTCCCTGTAGCTTAATCAACATGGTGATTATCTGCAGCACTTTCCTATCTACTTTCCTTCGCTAGATCAAAACAGAGTGGCTCCTTGAGGTGATATATTAAGGCATCAACTGAGCCAAACTGTCAAATCATGGAATTAGAACATAAAGCCGCACCATCTAAGCGGCCTTCACGACAACCTTATTTTTCTGTCCATACGATGTTATGCATAGTTCAGATACGAGGCTTACTAGAACAAGAACAAACGTCCATCTTATTCTCTCTGCAACAATTTCCTTTCTTAGATACCAGTATCACCATGACAACAAGCGTCCATCTCCTCCTATCCTTTCTCTCTTTCCACGTTGATGGTGACACTTCATGGCAGATAGCATGTGTTTTCTTCACAGCATCAGGACAACTATAAGTGTCCGTCTTATCATCTCTTCTTTCTTCATAGTAATTATTTGTTCTATTACTTTTTTTTATCAAAGTATTTTTTTCTACTAAAGGCTTGTTTGGAAGACCAGTTTTGAGTCCAAAACCAGAATAAAATACAACCCCACAAAATTTACTGGGCTGGTGAAAAAAATTTGTTTGGAAGACCGATTAGCCCATTTCTTTGACACCTGTTTCGCAATGAATCCGACAAAAAAAAAATAAACACCTCTCGAGGTTCGAAAACGAATACAACGCTTATCTGGGGGTCTCGCTACCGTGCCCGTCCTGCTCTTTGCCTCCTCGGTGGATGGCGGCGGCGTCAAGATCCTATACTCCAAAGGAGGTGGCGGCGCAAGGTGGTGACGTGGCAGCACCGGGATCCCATACGTTGGTGCTGCTCGCTCCTCTTTCCTCCAAATCTCCTCCCCTAAGGACATGGTCGCCGTGGATCGGACTGCAGCTCTGCCAGGTCGCCTCTACTCCATCCCCATGGTCGTTGCTACTCGGGCGCCACCTGCCGATTGATAACGTGATCTCCAGATATACCCATCTCGGTGGCTCACCAGGGCTTCCCGTGGTGGCACCTGTACTGGCTGTCCCGTGGCGATTTGATCTCCTACTGCTCCTCTCTGACGCCTACACGAACTCCTGCCTCAGCCTCTCTGCAGGTCTGTCCCCTCTGCTTCAGTGCAATCTGCTCCTCTCTAGCACTATGAATACTTATATTTTTGTTTGCTTCGTGTATGGATGACGCATGACACCTTGTGTCTGTTCTGTTCATAGGATTAAGAAACAAAATCTCAATTTTGCCCCGCTGCAGTGTTTATTGTTGATTGTGCCATGCGTGATGAACTTGATCTGCTGCTTGTTGGCTCTTAGTTTATGAAAAAAATTTATAATTAATACGATGGCAAAGATTTGTTTGCTCTTAGTTGCAAAGCATTTTTGGGTGCTAGCTAGCTGCTACGACTGCACAAAGGAAAGCCTTGTTTTCACTAATATAATTTAGTTATGAAGTTTCAAAGTTAATTTCACCGTTTCTGTATTTGTGGTAACTGATGATTTATAAACTACATATAAATTCAGAAAATGAATGATAAAGACCTCACGATGTCTGGAACCGATTTCGAGGAGGAAGACGAGGAATTCATGATGTTGGTAGCATTGTATGCAGCTTCTACTAGTAGAAAGAAAATCCTTTGCCATACATCGAAGCTTTCTGAAGCAGAATACACATCTGAACTATTTGAGGGTCACCCACATAGATCCTATAGCAATCTTCGAATGGAGCCTTGCATATTTCAGATCCTCTCAAATTACCTTGCTTCAAAAAATCTTCCATACAATAAAGAGGTGTTACAGTAGAGGAATAAGTGGCCATTTTCATGTACATGCTAGCAAGAAATACTAGCTTTACATCATTATGTGATAGGTTTCAGCATAGTGGAGAGACCGTACATATACTGGAGCTTCTTTTGATGCAATCATCTCATTAACACCTGATTTCGTGAAGCCTCCATCAATTGAGACACATTGAAAAATATCATCTGATTCACTATGCTGAAAATTATGGCATTGTCTATTCTATATAAATCAATAATAGTCTTTTCCTTCCCATTGCAGAATTGTTTAGGCGCCATAGATGAAACTCATGTTCCGATCATGATAAGTGAGAGCAAGGCAGCACCATATCGTAATAGAAAAGTGTGATAGACCACCCCAAAACTAGGGATGGTCCGTCTTACCGAGATCACTCTAGGTGATGCACAACGAAGCGAACATACACATGGTACAACACAGATACAAAAACACAGAACAATTTTACATAGATGAGAAATTATTACGTTTGTTGTTATTATAGACCGATTTTAAGAACACAAGTAATAAATAGTTTAAACCTCGTACACAGTGGAAGATAAGATAATTATACAGACTCCGACACTCAACACTAAGCAAAAGCACATATCTTACCCAAAGACACGGTCCCACTAGCCAACCACACAAATAGCGGCTAATCTAACTGTTCCCACTAGATGCATCCCTAGCCTAGGATCTGCTCATCCTGATGGTAACTACCCCTAAATCCATGGGTGCCTGCATCACTTGAAAAATCACAAGCTGCAAAGCATGAGCTTCTTTTAAGCTCAACAAGACTGACCCGTCAACATGGTTGTCTACAGCCGACTCCTAGACATGCGAGGCTGACTCAGGGAAGGTTGAGTGCAAAAAAGACTCGCTCTACTTAGGGTTTATCTATCTTAATATTTAGCTCTAGTTAAGTTTCATAAATCAAACTTTAGTCTGCTCTAAAACTAAACAATCATGTTTGTCAAACAAAACTAATACAATCAATACAAAGTACATCATATTATGCTTATCATTCTCTTCTTAAACTATGCGACAGAGAGGACAAGTAAACTCATAGATTGAGAGAGACAACGATTCGGATCGATTTACACCTGCGGGGTTAACCTGATCACATGACATGTGTGCGACCCGAACCACACATGGTAATCGTTCATACCGGATCCTACACAGTTAATTTTCTCCTACGCTATCTTAGCAGAAGAGCCTACTCCAGCAGATCACACGTCCCAGACGATATTGATGAGAGGTTACCTCACTGTCCACCCCAGACCGCCTCCAATCAAACACCGTAGGGTAACTTTGCAATCTCCAGATTATGTAGGTTTACTAGATCCCATATATTTCAGCATGTGACCAGTACATTCAATACTTGACCAACTATGCCACATGGACTTGAAGGACTACTGCACACAGGACCCATGTCTTGTTTCTAACCTACATTCCTTGTTTGATTCTAGTTTCTATCATCATGTAATATGAACTTGCCTTATGGCTCACAAAAGAAAGAAGGGAGTTTCAAGTAACTCCTATCATGTCGCGAGCAGCGTCCACTCTGCTCAACTACTACCGTAAAATATGGCTAAGCATAGCAGTCTACATCAAACTACCTATACCAATATATCAAGTAGGTCGCTATGAAAACATATGCAACTAGGGTTTCAATTAACTCCTATAATACCTAATGCATAGACATGACTCTCATATACTGTGATAAAGGAAAAACTTTGAAAACGGTAGTGCAGCGAGGCTTGCCTTGCGGCTGGTCTGCCTGATCTGCTGCGGCGTCCTCCTCGTGTATGTCTGCTCGGGTTCGGCCACTACCTCGTTTTCACCTCCGGGTCTACATGATGCAAGATATAGCATGATTATGGAAGAAATTAACAATTGAACTTATTTCAACAAAGAATGATCTAAATATGGAATTAATCATGTTTTAGTTTTCTTAATCAATTTTAACCCCTAAATACTTTCTACTAATCACACTTCACATTACAGAGGCATTTTCTGAATTTTTCATCGACTTTTCCAGATATTAAACCATTTTATGGAATTTATCCCATTTAATTAGTAATTAAATAAAGTTCAAAAATAATATTATTCAAACATGTAAGTTTATAATTTTTCTTGTGAACTACATTTTTCTCTGAGTTTAGACATTTGGAATTGAGGTTTGTTATGGTGCTTGGAATTAACCGCAACCGTTCATTTGATCAGATCTACCGGTTAAGAATATGTAGATACCTACCAAAAGGTACTTAAAGTTGTGGACCGGTACCAAAATGGATGGACCCGGTACCAATTTTTCAATATCAACGGTTATGATTAATTCAAAAGGAGAGGTATCGAGAGGTACCTTACAAGCACCATAATAAAACTCTTTGAAATTATATTTTCTAAGCCATATTTGATTTTATATGAATTATTGAAGTTTCTACAAATTTTAAAACAAAAGAAAAATAAAATAGGGATGAAGCCTAGTAGCTAGGGCAAATGCCCTAGCTACGGCGAGTGACGGCCACGACCTTGCCGGCAACGAGAGGGCACGGTGAGGATACCAACAGCTCGAGCTCGACACGGGGAACCTGTGGAACTGCTTCTTGGCCGCCAGCGAGCACCAGAACGACGGTGTTGAGCGGTGGCGGCCATGGTGCAGCGGCTCTCTAATGGACGTTAGCTTCCGCGACTGTGCCCTATATGACCTACGTGGTCTTGGAAATCTAGGAGTCGAGGAACAAGGCCATGGTGTAGTCTGCAGTGTGCTCGGCGAAGGCGGCTGGAACAGGGGACAAGGCCATGCTTGTATACATGCTTTCGAGTAAACATGTTATTGGTCAATAATGTTTCCATATAGGTATAGATAAAGGATGGCAATAGTGCATCTACAGGCTATCTACCTATAAAATATAAGTAATCTCTTGCATCTTAGATGATCCGTACTGCATGTGTGCACTGGTCCTTCCTCCCTACACTTTTTGTCTAGGTCCTATCAATGTGAATGTAACACGTCATGCTCCCTCTATTTCACAATTGTCCCTCTACTTGTTTGTTCCGATTCACAATAATAGACTTCATTTTTTTTAATATGGTTTTTCTCAAACATAAAATGAAGGAAACAAGAACACGTAGGAAAGGAAGACTACATTATTGCACTGGAAACTCCTTTCCTCTGAAATGCGTGCTATGCTCTACCCGTATCGTTGGTCAACAATGTTTCTATATAGATATAGACAAAAGATGACAATAGTTTGTTGTGGTGATAGATTGTACCATTCGTGCATCTACATGCTATCTATCCTATAAAATATAAGTAACGTCTCCCATCTCAGATGATCCATACTGTATGTGCATTGGTTCTTCCTCCACACTTATTTGCTTAATTAGGTCCAATCGGTGTGAATGTAACAAGCCATGCTCTTCTATTTCAAAATTGTCCGTTCGCTTGTTTGGCTAGGTTCTATCAATGTGAATGACAAGTTTCATTTTCCTTTCGATTCACAGCTGTGACACCTCAGGTGTCTCCTAACACTAAACCTGTGAGCTAAGTAAAATGAAATATCAACTAAATCAATAAGACAAAGACTCAACTCAAAATGATAATGATTCTTACAAAGATGAAAATATGAATCTGACCGTAATTCCAACATAATGTGTGTCAAAAACCTCATAGGTTCAAAGAGCATTTATGAATATAATTTATGGGAATTTACCAGAATTTTTCCACTTTTGGAAATCAGTTAACCTAATGGGTTAATGTTCTAAAACAATTACAGTAATTGTTAGATGCTGTACCAGAACCCGACCCAATAACAAATATTGTTACTCTTTGATCCCTGAGTGCCACCAAAAACTTTCCAAATTTTTGGAGCATGGGAAATACCTCAAATCAGTTTGGAATCAGAGCAGCTTTCAAGCCATTCTAGACTTGTGTCTCGTTTAACGAGTACCCATCTTCGAATTTGTGTATCTTCTACGCTCCTTGGGATACCCTTGTGCATGTTGGAAGAGAGCTAGTACACATGCTGAAGAACCTCTCTGCAAAGTTTGGTGCAGTTCTGAGCTAAATAGAATTTGTTTTAGTGTTCACAAAATGCCTAACCGTTAAGCAATTCTGGGACAAGGGGGAAGGGTGGGGCCCATCTGTCAGCCTCTATCTCATTGCTTTATCTTTTCCATGGACATAGCTTCTTATTCTCAGCAGCAATATATTTTTCAAGATCCAAACCCACAGCCATATCCTCCTGTGGGCATGGCTTCTTCCTCGTAGCTGTATGAGTTTGGCAATGAGTATCATGCCTATTATGTCTTTTAACGACGTCCCTATTTCATCAACTAGCAGAACTGCTAATGAGTTTGAATATAGATGATTTATTCGCTAAGTACGATGAAATCCATGGGGTTGGTGACTCCCAAAATTTCCCCAATAACCAAAATTTTGGTTGATTATCGTATCAAGAGCATATATGTTCTGAGTAATATGGTCCGTCACTTGTGTTAATGTATAGATCAATAATAATAATAATAATAATAATAATAATAATAATAATAATAATAATAATAATAATAATAATAATAAAAGGTCTAGTCAATTCATTTCATGAGCTTGATATCACTCTGTATGTATGAAGGAGTTGCATTATGTAATTGTTGGAATATCTATAAAACTTCATTTATCTATATATACACACGTACTCTGTGGGAAAATGAATAGTGATAATATTGCATCTTCATTTTCTCTGAGATGACATATGCCCTGACATGTTGCAATGCTATGATATTGTATATGTATCCATATTTTCTATATGCCACGGTTCATTATTTGATTACATATAATAATATTATGTAAAAACTTGGATGACCTCTGTTCTAAGGCATAGAATTAATGTGCGTGTTTTGAAGGAATCATCCAAACTTGTCGGTACCTAGGTCCCTCAACTTCTAAAACGCGGATCTGACACCCTAAACTTATCAAGGTGTATTATCTAGATCCTCAAACTTGCTATACGGTTTATCACAATCTGTATAGGCTCCAAACTTGTCTAAGGATGTCATCTAGGTCCTCTAACTTGCTAAGTAGTTTACTCACGATATAAATAACTTTAATTAGTATTAATATACCTACTTAATATCTCTAATATAGCCATGTGTCACTTTTAAGTGTATGAATAACATTTGCAGTATTACCATGGTGATATCAAAGTTAACACCATCTCAAATAGTAAAATTTAGGTCGTCAAAGTTAAGCATCAAATTAAAATAGAAAACAAATTGAGATTGATAATGTTAAACACTAGGTCGAAATAGTAAAAAACTGAGATCATCAAAGTTAAACAGTAGGTCAAAAATAATCTTTTTAAGATTATTGGTATTTTTATTTTTATCTTGTGTTTAATTTTGACAATCTCAATTTTGCTATTTTAGATGATATTAATTTCGATAGCATCGTAATAATGCAAAGGCGAATCCTCTTTCTCAGTTGAGACGACGACGGAGCGTAGAGGACAACAGCAGAGCACTAGCGGCATGGGGTAGACGATAGCGGAGGTAGCCGTCCATTGAAGCTTTAAAGAGTCCCTAATGCAAATGATAATTTCATACAATTAAGAGAGATAGCATTGATAGAGACATCAAATAGGCATATTTATACTAATTAAAATTATTTGAATCATGAGTAAACTACTTAGCAAGCTAGAGGATCTAAATAACACTTTCAGATAAGTTTGAAGAATTAAATAGACTGTGATAAACCGTATATAAATTTTAAGACCTATATGATACACCTTAACAAGTTTAGAGTGTCAGATCCGCGTTTTGGAAGTTGAGGGGCGAGGTGATACATTCGACATGTTTAGATATCGATTGAGCACTCTACTCATAAATTTAAAACATAGAAATAGATAAAAAGAACGTAGGTACGCGCTGTAGGAATAAAAAGCTTTTGGTGTTTGGGCTAAGTATTTATATCAAATGAATCATAACGATGATAATTAAACAGAAGTATACGGATACACTATTATAAAATTGAATAATTAATTAATAGTAATTATGAATCATTGTTTTTGAAGGGTCTAGGGAGCACGATATCCTCACGTTACATATCATTAAAATCGGCCGTCAAGAGGTCACAGTACTTTGTTACATAAGCAGCAGGGAAACACACAGTTTACAGAGGGGAATATAATTATTAAAACACTAAGCGTCGACTACTGGCACGTCGCAAGTCGGCACTGCCATAACGTGGCGTCCTCCTTGCGGAGTAGAAGGGCCCGATGGGCGATGGAGCTAGTGCTGCAAGGGCGGAAGATGACTCATTGCTGTGTTTCCAGAGTTGCCAGAATCAATTTATATAATGCAAATCATCCTAATAACTATGAATCATTTTATAGTTCTAAGTTAACATTCATTTTTTAGTTTTTTACTTTCACACCATATCTACTAGAAGTTCTCCGTCATGCTGCACCTAATTAATGCCTATGTGAAGCAAATTTGCACGTGGATTAGAGTGTTGCCAAACAAGACCTAAAGCAGTAGCACCAACGAAACCTGACTTCAGGAATTCCTTTGAAATTTCATTTTGAAAGGGATTGAAGTAGTTTGTGATGTTATATATTAGAATATTATATATATAAGCAAGCGATAGCTGTAATTGTTCTCTAATTGAGGATCTTGTAAACCTTCCTAACAGGCTGGAGTCCAGCTATATAGAGGCAGTCACCCTAGGCCATTGGCCGTGTGTGGTGTTCGCCTATCTCTCTCTCTACATGGTATCAAAGGTTCCTTCCTGCTAAACCCACCTGCTTCCGCTAATCCTGTCCTGCGTGCGTCCCTCCACATCAACACCCCAGCCGCGTGCACTCTCTGCCGCCGCCTCTCCGGACGCCATGTCGTCGTCCCCCTCTGACACAAGCTCCTCCTCGGCTTCCCACACCACCGGGTCCATTGGATCCACAGCTGTACCCCTTCTCAACACATACTGCACCGTGAACGTGAAGATCCACATCCCCATTACCCTGGAAATGGCGCTCCCCAACTTCTCTCGCTGGAAATCCTTCTTCCTCAACCTCTGCGGCAAGTTTGGTCTGATGGAGCACGTCGATGGGTCTCCTGCTCGCCCCGAGGACCCATCCTGGGCCATGGCAGACTGCTCTATCCGCAGCTGGATCCTCGTGTCCGTGGCTGAAGACGTCCTCAGCCTTGCTTCCGATGATGGCAAGACGGCTCATAGCCTCTACGTTGCCATCCAGGATCTCTTCACCAGCAATAAAGAATCTCGTGCTATATTCTTGAGCCATCAGTTTCACTCAATGGTGTAGGGCGACCTTTCGATCAACGACTACTGCAAGAAAATGAAGGAGCTCGCCTCTGCCCTGTCAGACGTCGGGCATGGCGTGTCTGGGCCGCAGTTGGTTCTCAACCTTGTGCGCGGCCTAAACTCGCAGTTCTCCAACACTGCCGATCACATCGCGGAGATGTCGCCGTTCCCCAACTTCCCCAAGGTGCATTGCATGCTTGGCCTGAAGGAGATTCGCCTTGCCAACGAACGCCGAGGTTGCTGTCGACACCGCGCTGGTCGCCTCCTGCGGCCCGGACGGGTGTCGTGGTGCTTCCTCCTCACAGGCGCCGCATGTGTCGTGGTCAGGCGCCCCCTCCGGCCAGGCTGGGTTCCCGGCACGTCCACCCCTCGGCCAGCTCAATCCCGGTGCTCGCCCGCCAGGCAACGGCAATCAGCGGCGCAACAACAACCGCCATCGCGGCGGCGGCGACGGTGGCGGCCCTCGCCCTCCGTTCCCTTCGGCTGGTCCATGGGTTTGTATCAACCCATGGGCCTATCAAGGCCAGTTCCAGCAGAATGCCTCGCCGCGCTCGTTCGGCCCAGGCATCCTCGGGCCCTACCCTCAAGCCAACACGGCGTTTGTGCCGGTCCACTCCTCCAACCTCAGTGCGCCCCAGTGGAACTCGGCCGATTTCGTTGCCGCTATGAACCAGCTTGCAGTCCAGCCCAACGACGCGTGGGTTGTTGACTCCGGCGCATCTTCTCGTATGGCTTCGAATATCTAAAAGGGCTTATCGAGCCTAGCTTTGGGCTCACCAGGGCAATTCGGCCCTCGTGGATGCGGTGCCGCGCTGACACGGCGACGCTTCCGTCGTGGATGCGGTGCTGTGCGGACAGGTCGTCCCGTCCCTGCCCCTCCAGTTGCCGCGCTTTGCTTGGTGGGACCTGCCTCTCAGTTGTGGTGCGGTCTGTCTCTCACCTCCTTCTTCCTTCTGCCCGACGTCTCGCAGCAGAGTGCCGGCTGGGTCGCCTTGGATACCCAACGGCGCCGGCACGTGTCCCTTCGCCTCACGCGTGGCCGCCATTTCCTGCCTTCGGCCCTCTTTCCCCATCCGAGGGGCTCTGCTCAGCTCCACTTCTTGCCTCAGCGACCTCTCGCCCTGGCCGGAGGTCTCCCTGCCGATTCGTCTCGCCGTCGCAGGATTGCTGCGGCCCCTTGCCTTCTGCGGTGCGCCGGCGGTGTGGCAGGTGATTCGAGTTCTGTCTCAGTTCATTTCCACCGTTATTTAGCTGCATTTTCGTTCTTCCCTCTTTTCTCCAATTTTTTTAGCTACATTTGGCTTTCCTGTCCGTGTTTTGGTTCTCTTCGGATTCTCAGTGTGCAGGTTGTTCCTTCTTGACTATGCGGTTTGGTTGCAGCTCTCCAATGCAGCGAACTGTGGATTCCCATGCTTTGATTGCCACCTCTGTTCGCATAGCCTCCGTAGATTAGTTTTGGCTCAACGTTTCTACCTCCATTTCCCTGTTTACTTGCTGTCTGTTGTGCTTTTTTGAGATGACATTCTTTTTTTTTTTCAGGTACTCTTCAGGGACGAGTTCTCATATATCTGCAGACACGGTTTGTGTTCCGCTTTCTGTTCTGCATGTCTGTTACCTGACCAGCCAGTGTTGCTTCTTTGTTGAAGGACGTCCGATTGTTGTGATGTAGGTCCCCTCTGTGCTTCATTGGTTCCTTCTCTGCATTGCGGCTTTGTTTGCTGTGAAGACCAGGTTCTTTTGAGGTTCCTGCATGGGAGGCTACTGTGTAAGTGACATGTCTTCCCTTCCTTTTTGGTTCACGCTGTTATGCATATTAGGTGTTTTATAAACGGTGATTTTTTTAGGGATGGTTTTGGTTTCCTGGTCTTTGGGCACCGGTATCTTCATTTCATTTTTTTTTCTTAGAGGTTCTTTGATGGCGGTTACTGAATTACCTCAGGCCATATGGATGAGCGTCGTCGCACTAGGCGACGAGCGGTGAGAGATCATGCGAGGAATGTGCGACAACGACGTTCTGAGTTGGGTTCATCTGGGGAAGATGTGCCTTTGCCGTTGTCTGCTCCTCCCATTTCAAATATACTTCTGCCGTTGTTTGGTGCAACTGTATGTTCGATTCATGCTCCCGCTCCTTCAAATGACGAATCCTTTGTAGTGGCATCATCTGACCATCGTCGGGTAAGAACTCGACAGCGAGCAAGGGAAAATGAAAGGAATGTTCGCCGGCGGACTTCATCATCTGCCCTTTCTTCGGAGTCTTTTAATGGCTCATCGGTAGGGGAAGCAGAATTCCCAGTTGGGATTAGCGGTGATGTGCCTCCTGCGGCCTATATTCGCCCGTTTGCTTTGGTGCCTGCCTTCTCACCTCAGACTCTTGCGCGCTACCCTGTGATCAGTTAGTGTTCTTTGTTATCTCCATGTTATTTTCTTCTGTGCCTTCCTTATACTGCTCCGTCTCTATCCATTGCATTTTTCTCTTTTTTAGGACCGCGATGTTTTGTAGGAGGTGATTTCTGCGCTATTGTTCCTCGCAGCGTTTCAGCGCATAATAGGCTGAAGAGGCGACGCCTCAATAGAGAAGCAACTCTTATACGTGTAGGTGTTACCCATTCTTGCATATCGTTATGTTGGATACGTTTTCAATTTAGGTAGATATACGCCACCGCATCCTTGGCTTTTTCTGATGTACAGGGCCGGTACCTCTCACTATAGAGATGTTTGGTTCACGGGCAAAAACGGCAAATGGGCAAAAGTTTAACCGATGTAGGGCAAGGTTCCCCAAACGGAGAGCGCAAACGGCCTAAAACTCTAGCCCGTCGCGAAGTGAGGCACATGGCTGGCGGACAAGCATACCCTCCGCGCCGGATGACGGCCAGAGCGCCCCACCGCCCACCGGCCCCGACGACGGCCAGAGCGCCGAGCGCCCGCCCTCGGCCCGCGGCGCGAGCGAGGTAAAGAGGCGACCCTGAATTTGGAACATTGCACCGTAGGTTACAGAATCGTAGGTTCTTTCCATACTTGAACAATTATATAGGAGCATTAGACGGCACTCACGTACAAGTTATGGTGCCAAAGCAAGGTGGTTCAACATATGTGTCGGAAGGGTTTTACTACGCAAAATGTACTGGTGTTTGTGACTTCGACATGAGGTTCACATTTGTTCTTGCCGGCTGGCCGGGTTCAGTACATGATATGAGAGTGTTCAATGATGCTATCCACAAATACAAAGACAAATTTTCCCATCGTCCATCAGGTATCATGCTATCTATATTCTCTTACTTTAATGTTCTACATGCACTAATGGCATACGTATTGACTATAACAAAACATTTGACTCGTACAGAAAAGTTTTACCTAGTGGACTCTGAATATCCGAATCGGTGGGGTTATCTTGCACCATACAAGGGAACGAAGTACCATGTACCAGAGTTTCAGCGCGGGTCAATGCCTAAAGGTATAAAAGAGACCTTCAATTTTGTTCATTCGTCACTAAAAAATGTTGTGGAGAGGGTGTTTGGAGTTTTAAAGATGAAATGGAGGATTTTATTGAAAGTGCCAAGTTATCCAATGAGAAAACAAAGTGAAATAATAGTAGCATGCGTGGCATTACATAATTTTATTCGAGACAGTAAAATTGAGAACATGGACTTCGAGATATTTGAGCATGATGAGACTTATGTTCCTCCAGAGGCTTCAACATTTGAACCTCCTGCAACGATAACTGATGGAAGGAAGGAAGATCAAAGCATGAATAGATTCCGTGATGAATTAGCGCACGCTTTGTTTCGAAGATTGTGTGAGAGACCCGACCAATTTATATTCAAGTTTACCAAGTTGACTCGCGGCCCACGCATGGTATGCGAGAACTCAACCCGATAAAAGAGAATATAAACCCGGCAGTCCCCCGACATGCTTCTCAAGCAATGCTCAAGATCCAAGCACGTCGGCGACGTCACAGGTGATACATCACATAGGTCACATTAATTAATAACATTAATTTAAAATATTCTTACATACCAAGGTTCATCATAAGTCTTGAAACTAATAAATCAAAGAGCGGAAGCGATTCTAAGGAAGACGATAGTCGCAGCAGTTGCAATGAGAAAACAGCAAAGGATTGCGATGCCCAGCCCACGAACATCGCAAATCACGGTCACTCGAACGTCTTGACTACGCCTCGCCCTCGCCGGCATCGGCGGAGACAAAGTAGCCGAAGACCAACTCATCCTCACCTGCAAAAACTTAAACAACAAACGTTGAGTACGAAGGTACTCGCAAGTCTTACCCTGTTGTGGGAATTAGTTCCCGACTCCAAGGATAATGCAATGAGGCTGTAGCAAGGTAAATAAGGTATAGGAATGGACTCGATTGCTTAAAGCAGAAACTAAGCATATATGAATAAGCATAAAGTAAAAGACTCTGCGGGCATGAACTTTTAATAAACCCAATCCCCAAGTACCATGTAACCATTAACCATGTACATACCATCATCCATGTTCCATCCGAACCATGGATACCAACGACCATATTCCAATTCCATCAACAATATCCCAATTTCCATCATGATATGTGACAACTCTACGATATTATCCAAAGGACACTGAGCTTGATCATAACCGAGACCGCGGCGGATTCGAACCGATTTTACACCCTGCAGGGGAGTCCAACTGTACCCACACGACTGAGGACCATACGGCTCATGCAACCCGCTAAAGTTACACAAGGGGGTACTCATGTCAACCTTTTTCACACTCGTGCCCACACGGTTGGAAAATCCACACGGTGCCGAGTACCACGGCCTCGCAGGCACACGTGAGTCCCTCGTCGAGTGTCACGGCCTCGCAGGCACCCATGACTCCCTCGTTCCACACACCGTGCAGTCATCGGCCAAACGTTGGTACGCAGTGAGATACTCAGCTTGTCTTACCATTATATCGGACATGTGGTATGAACGGAAAGTGCTCAGGCCAAGAATAACACGGCCGGTTCCTAGGTCAACCCAGACGGGGCCTACGGCACACAAGACCTCCATGTCTTGCTGCACTCCTATCCCACCGTCCAGATTTCAGCTTTTAACACTTTTCAACTTTTACCAACATATGAACTCGCCACAAGTCCATAAGTAATCAAGGTGGTTCCTATACGTGCGAGTGGGACTTACCACTCGACTTCTACCGTGTTATCTAAGCATGGCTAAGCATTTCGCGACTCAAACAAAGACACTCTACCCAGGTTGACAAGGTGACGTATTCAATACCAAGGAGGGGTACATGCAACAATAACAGGTTTTCCCAATGTTACTACTAAGCCCGACTTTATGCATTCCTATACGTAAGCATTCATATTAATCATTAAGTAAATTACTTAGGGTAGCAATATGAGGTGCTTGCCTTCAACAGAAGCGGTGTTGACTTCCTCAGCAGCTGGATCAACCTCTGGTGCTTCTCCCGTAGCAGCACCCGCGTCACTCTCTGTCGGTTCGTAAGCTATAAAGTAAAAACGCGACGGTATGAGATGCATGCCATGATGCCATGATGCCCAAATGATGCGATATGATGCAGAGAGGTAGCTACTGAGTCTACGAACACAATGCAAAAAGAACGAAGGCATTCGGGGTTCTACAGCTCAAGTTATGACCTAAACAGTTTTACCGATTCCGGTTACGGGTTTCCCGGTTCCCGGGTTCTCCGATTCCGATATCGGGTGGCACACGGATGTCATTTTCGGGAAAAATTCCCAAAACACATCGCATGTACTGGCTTTACTAAGTGGCTTGGGTTACTATGAGACTAGGTTTGAGTGGTTTTGACTCGCGTTAACAGGAACACGAGCCCTCCGACTGTCGTGGCCTGTTTACGACATCGGGAATACCGTAACGGTGCCGTAAATGTCGTAACGACTTTTCCGGTGAAATTCAAAGTTAAGTTACAGGCATGGGACCATTTTTAGTTTAAATTAGGCTCTAAACTAAGACTTTTGGCTCTGGTTTGGGGTCAATTTGAGCTTCTATGAATTTACTAAAAATCTAACAAGGCTCTGTTTTTCAAACTTATAAAATCAGAAACATGTATTAAAACCTATGCAAAAATCATGAAACTTTATGTATCTACTACTGAGCATCTAAACTAAAGTTTTTGTTAAAGGTCTTGGGCTTTTGGGGGACTTGCCTAATGTACTTTAGACAAAGGTAATTAATCTAGGGTTTGGGGATATTATCAATGACATGCATACACAAATGCTCATGAAAATTTCTGGTAAAAATGCAGGAGACGCATCATGCCAAGATAAAATTATGGTACAAAAATCAAACCTAGAAACCTTCTGGAACTTCAAATAAAAATCAATAACAGAAATAATACAATGAATTATTAAGGAAATTCCAGGGCCATTTTTGAAAAAGTGCTTTAACAGAAAATTAATTCATTATTCAAGGATTCAAGTAAAATTAGGTTTGGCATTTTTAGACTTTTCCATGATTTTCTACACACTATGCAACTTCTGGCTAAATAAAAGAAAATAGGAAATTGAATGGAACAGTAACCAGAAACAGGGGAATGGAGCACGGCGGTTGCTCCGGTTGGGATCTCGCCGGAGAAGAAGGTTGGGGCAGGAATTAGATGGTCGTGGAGCATCACCTTGATTCAAGGAACTCATTTGGAAAGGATTTGGGCCACGGGGAAAGGTGCAAGGTGGTGGTCGACGTGAGCCCAGAAGCTCTGCTAATGGCGGCCGACGGGTGGCGCGCGACGTTCCTTCCTCACTGGTGATGAGCTGCGATCAATAGCTTATAAAACTGGTGTACCATGGTGAGAGGAACAAGCTGGTTGAAGGAATCGAAGAGTTGAGCTACCGTGGTGACGAATTTTGGACGGAGGTGGCCGCCGGCGTGTTGTCGGCCGAGGAACAGGGCGGCGGCGTTCCGGGCGACAGGGGGCACGGCTGGTGCTCTTGGTGTTCAGAGAGTTTCAGTGGGTCGAGGGGAGCTTGCTTGGCACGGTGGCAAGGCTTGGGAGTGGCCGGAGCGAGCTGGCGTCGATGGGGGTGGCTCGGGCGGCAACGGCGGTGGCGGCGCACTGACAGGGACAGAGGAGGAAGAAGGGCAGGAAGGGAGCGAGTGCTTGGGGCTTTGTACTCGAGGGGAAGCTGAGCCAAGGGAGGGAGAAAGCAGGGTGCACGCGGATTGGAGAAGAGGTGCGGCGGCCGGCAATTGGGCGCGGGAGGCGGTGGCGCTCGGCAGTGGCGATGTCCTGCCGTGTGGAGAAAACTGGCGCCAGAGGAGAGAAAGGGAGAGAGGAAGTGAGATGGGAGAGTAGTGGAGAAGATCTTTGGGCAAGATTCGGTCCTGGGCGAGTAAAGGAGGCGCGGGAAAACGGCCGGCGCTGGCCGGGCTGCAGCGACGGCAATGGCGGCTGTGGGCGGCGGTACTGTTCACGGTCAGACTGTTTTCAAATTCAATTAATTCAATTCCTCCTTCAAGATTCAATTGAAATACCTAGCTCCCGAGCTCAAGAATTTTTGAAACTTTTTGTGTGTACTAAAGGAATTATTTGGAACAACTTTTATTAAAGGAAGATTCACTGAATCAGCTTCTAAAGATCTGTGAAATTTCAATTAGGTTCAAACTTGTTGGAATTTTAAAGGGGCTTAAACCTTTACCAAAAATTTTCATAAAATCTCCAAAATTCTATTTTAATGTATAGTTAAATGCTATGCAAAAACATTGGGATAGTTTTATTAAAAAAAACAAAAGGCTTCTTGAAAGTCGATTTGGGTTATGCGAAAACGACGAATTTCAAAAACCCTGACCCAAATTCAAAACAGGAAAAGGTTGAAATCAAAAGATTGAGTCAGTGAGCTCATTATCAAAAAGGATAAAAGATTGCAACTTTTGGGATGTGACAGACCACCCCCCTTAAAAGAATCTCGTCCCGAGATTAAAGGTTAAGTAGGGTGGCGAAAGGAATATCAATGATAAGGAATGCTAAGAAGCGAATGTGAAGAGAACAACGAGGGGACTTACGGCTCTGTGAAAAGCTCCGGGTAGTCCTCCCGCATTTTATCCTCACGTTCCCATGTTGCTTCTTCTTCAGTGTGTCTGCTCCAATGCACTTTCACCATCGGAATTGCACGATTGCGCAATTTGCGTTCCGAACGCGCAAGGATGCGTAGAGGATACTCCGCATAAGAGAGGTCGGGTCGGACTTCGACATGCTCCATGGGAATAGTCTCGGTCGGAACCCGGAGACACTTCTTCGATTGCGAGATGTGGAATACATTGTGGACGTCAGCAAGAGAGGATGGCAACTCTAGCTCATATGCCACGTTACCACGTCTTGCAAGAATTTTGAAGGGACCAATGTAGCGTGGTGCTAACTTCCCTTTCACTTGGAATCTTTTTGTGCCTCGAAGTGGTGAAACTTTGAGGTAAACATAATCCCCAACTTTGAAGAAAAGTTCTACCCGACGACGATCGGCGTAGCTCTTCTGACGAGATTGAGCAACTCGGAGGTGTTCCTGAATTTGGCGCACTTGAGCTTCAGCATCGCGAACCAAATCAGGACCGAAGAAAGATCGTTCCCCGGATTCAGACCAATTCGACGGGGTTCTACAACTTCTTCCATAGAGTGCTTCAAAGGGGGACATTTGGAGGCTAGCTTGGTAGCTATTGTTGTAAGAGAACTCCGCGAAAGGTAAGCAAAGTTTCCATCTCTTGCCATAGGTTAGCACACAAGCTCTCAACATGTCCTCAAGGATTTGATTGACCCGTTCGGTTTGTCCTCCCGTTTGCGGGTGGTAAGCCGAACTATGAATTAGTTTGGTGTCCAATGCTTGATGAAGGCTTTTCCAAAACCGAGAGACAAACTGGGTGCCTCGGTCCGAAACTATTGTCTTTGGAACACCATGAAGGCACACAATGCGAGTGAGGTACAACTCTGCATACTCCTTGAAAGAATAGGTGGTCTTGACCGGAAGGAAATGTGCAGATTTTGTTAACCGGTCAACGATTACCCAGATGGAATCGTAACCACCCGAAGTCCTGGGCAGACCAACAATGAAATCCATGCCAATATCCTCCCATTTCCATGATGGAATAGGCAATGGTTGCAGCGTGCCTGCGGGTCTTAAGTGGATAGCTTTCACCCGCTGACATACGTCTCATTTGGAGACGTATTGAGCAATTTCCCGCTTCATGCGAGTCCACCAGAATTTGGTCTTTAAGTCTTGGTACATCTTTGTGCTTCCCGGGTGTATGGATAGCAAGGAGTCATGAGCTTCATTGAGAACTTTCATCTTCAGCTCATCGACTTTTGGCACCACAAGGCGTTTTCCAAACCATAACACGCCTTGCTCATCGAGGGAAAAACATCTGGCTTTACCCGATTTTATTTTCTCCCGGATACGAGCCATTCCTTTGTCATTTTTCTGGGCTTCCTTGATCTGATCCAAAAGTGTGGATTTTATTTCAAGGTTGGCAAGAAAACCTTCTTCCACCATTTGTAGACCAAGCTTCCGAAAATCCTCACATAGGGAGCGATTTCGGGTCTTCCCGATTAGGCAATTGCAACGGCTTTTGCGACTCAACGCGTCAGCCACAACATTAGCCTTGCCTGGGTGATAATGCACCTCTAGCTTGTAGTCCTTGATCAACTCAAGCCATCTTCTTTGCCTCATATTCAAATCAGCTTGGGTGAATATGTACTTGAGGCTCTTGTGATCGGTATAGATATTGCAAGTCTTGCCAAGGAGATAGTGTCGCCAGATTTTCAAAGCATGAACAACGGCGGCAAGCTCAAGATCATGAGTAGGATAATTCTCCTCATGCGACCTCAATTGGCGAGAAGCATAAGCAATGACTCTCCCGTCTTGCATAAGCACACATCCGAGTCCAACACGAGAAGCGTCGCAAAAGACGTCAAAGCTCTTGTGGATGTCGGGTTGCGCAAGAACGGGCGCTGTGGTAAGCAATGTCTTCAATGTCTGGAAAGCTTGCTCGCAATGGGCGGACCAAAGGAATTTCTCTCCTTTGCACAGCAACCTAGTCATTGGCTTGGCAATCTTGGAGAAATCCTTGATAAACCGACGGTAGTAACCCGCAAGTCCAAGGAAACTGCGGATTTCCTTCACATTGGTTGGTGGAGACCAATCAAGCACTTCTTGCACCTTGGTGGGATCCACGGCAACACCATTTTCGGAAATGACGTGCCCAAGAAAAGCCACTTCGTGCAGCCAAAATTCGCACTTGCTGAATTTGGCATAAAGACGGTGTTCACGAAGCTTCCCGAGTACAATTCGGAGGTGAACAGCATGATCTGCTTCCGTCTTGGAGAACACAAGGATGTCATCAATGAAGATCACTACACATACATCGAGTTCCTCCATGAAAATAGAGTTCATCAAGTACATGAAGTAGGCAGGGGCATTTGTGAGACCAAAGGACATGACAAGGTACTCGTACAAACCGTAACGAGTAGAAAAGGCAGTTTTTGGAATGTCCTGTTCTCTGATCTTTATTTGATGATAGCCCAGCCTTAAATCAATTTTGGAGAAACAACAAGCGCCAGAAAGCTGATCGAAAAGGATATCGATCCGCGGAAGTGGATATTTGTTTTTGATGGTAACAGCGTTCAAAGGACGATAATCGACACACATGCGCAATGTGCCGTCTTTTTTCTTCACAAAGATAGCGGGACAACCCCAAGGAGAAGAACTTGGACGAATAAAGCCCTTGTCGAGGAGATCTTTCAACTGTTTCTTCATTTCAGCCAACTCCTCAGAAGACATTGGATACGGCCGTTTCGAAATTGGAGCTGTTCCTGGTTCGAGTTCGATGGCAAACTCAACAGCCCGGTCGGGCGGCATACCCGCAAATCATCAGGGAAAACATCCGAATATTCGCACACAACAGGGATAGAGGAAAGCTCAGAACTAGTCGCACCTTTCAAAAGGTACAACCCGGAATTATCACCTTCGAGGTGTAGCGAAAAACGATCGCCGGTTGGGCCTTTCAGAGAAACAACTCTAGAAGCCACGTGGATGACGGCATCGTGGGAAATCATCCAATTCATCCCAAAAATAATATCTAACCCCTGAAGATCTAGGAGTAAGAGATTGGCTTGCAAAGTAACACCGCTGACTGGGGTCAACGATGTCGGAACCATGGAGTCTACGTGGATTTTGGCTCCGGGGGATTCTATGAGATAAGGTGTACGGGTAGGGAATATCTTTAAGTTATATTGCGTGGCATACTCTCGCCTAATAAAGGAATGTGATACACCAGAATCAAAAAGAACTTTGGTAGGACGAGAGTCAACGGATAACGTACCAAAGAGCACGTCAGCACCTTCAGGCACATCAGCGGCGGTCGTGTAGTTGACACGGCCACGCTTGGGAACTTGGGGCTTGTTGCCTTGCTGTGGTGGAGCAGCGACAGGTGGGCGCGGTGGCTGGTTTGGAGCAGCAGCCCCCGCTCCACGCCTTGGATACGGACAGCCACGGGAAAGGTGACCGCGCTGGCCGCAGTTGAAGCACGGACCAACAGCTTGATTTCCAGCTTGTCCCGTAGGCGGCCTGGGAGCTTGTCCAGCAGCAGGAGGAGCACGACGGACCATCCACATGGGCTGCGGTGGAGCTGAGCCCGTGCGAGGACGCTGTGGGTTCCCATTCTGTGGCGGTGGGGCAGCACGCTTGCGGTTCTTGGCTGCAAGCTTGTTCATCTTGTCCTCGGCAACTATGGCACGATCCACGAGCTGGTTAAAGCTGCCGACCTCTGAAATGATGACAGACAGCTTGTCCTGCATCTCCTCAGAAAGGCCATTGTAGAAATAGCCCCTCTTGCTCGCGTCGGTTGCCACTTCTGTGCGAGCGTACTGTGCAAGGTAGTTGAATTGGTGCACATACTCCATCACCGATCGGTTGCCTTGCCGGAGAGCGAGGAACTCCAACCTCTTGATTTCCATCACACCATCCGGGATGTGAAAAGCACGGAAGGCAGTACGGAACTCTTGCCACGTGTAACGGTGGTTGTCGGGCTGGGTGGCACGGTAGGTATCCCACCATGCACCGGCTTCATTCTGAAGCTGATGGGCAGCAAAAAGAACCTTCTGATGCTCTCCGCACCGGAGTAGATCGAGCTTCTGCTCAATGGTGCGAAGCCAATGGTCAGCGTCAAGGGGGTCCTTGGCCCGAGTGAAGATAGGCGGCTCTGTGCGGCGAAAGTCGGAGAAGTCATCCTCACGAGCAGCGTTACGCTCTGCGCCACGCTGAGTGATGCCCTCAGCGATGATACGGAGATACTCGGAGTGCTCCCGCCGATTGTGCTCGATCTGCATGAGCACTTCAGCCATGGTAGGGGCTGGTGGTGGCGGTGGTGGTGTGGTCTGGCGTCCTTGGCCTTCAGCAGCTCCGGAGGTTTCACCGGCCTCACGAGTACGGCTTCGGGTATTCATCCTGTCGCCAAAACCACGGTTAGCGACCGGAAGAATAGACAACCAGACGATGCATTGCTATGACAACAAGGACGTTTCATAGACAGGGAAAAATACGGTTGCCGGGAATGCTATCGATGATATGAAGGCAGCAAAGGATGCTACGAGATGACAGACCTGGTGTATTGACCAACATACACCGATGTTCAGATTGGACGAGCTCACTAAACTCGAACACGAAACTCGAAACAACGACGAAAGTTTTGAAAGTTGAACAAGTCTTTTCAAAGGTGAAACAAACTTGTTCCTTTTGCTGTTAAAAACCAGTCAACAAAATATGATCAAAACCCAACTAGCAATTTGCAACTCAAAACCAAACAAAGGGACGATCGATGCATGCAATGATATGCAAATATGCCTCGTACTAACGATCCTCACACGAATGCATAAAACACTCTCCCCAAGCACAGCAACACTACTGAAAATAAACACACAATGTCAACATGGGCAATTTTGAATAGAAGGAGGGGTTTAGATAAAACACGCGCCCTAACATAATTGGGTGGCTGCCAAGACCCGCTAAACTATTCTAACGACCCATCTATCAAGGAGGGCAGCAATGCAGGGTGCATTCCTAGTTCTCAAAACCAAAACAAGTTAAGAAAGGTGAGGGCCTAAAAACAGCAACTGCTAATACAACTTTTAGTTGAATTTAGTGATTTTAAGACACAACTACCCATCCCGTGTTGCTAAGCAAAATTTTAGGGTGTATTTTGTGAACCTTAGCTCTGATACCAGCGCTTGTGAGAGACCCGACCAATTTATATTCAAGTTTACCAAGTTGACTCGCGGCCCACGCATGGTATGCGAGAACTCAACCCGATAAAAGAGAATATAAACCCGACAGTCCCCCGACATGCTTCTCAAGCAATGCCCAAGATCCAAGCACGTCGGCGACGTCACAGGTGATACATCACATAGGTCACATTAATTAATAACATTAATTTAAAATATTCTTACATACCAAGGTTCATCATAAGTCTTGAAACTAATAAATCAAAGAGCGGAAGCGATTCTAAGGAAGACGATAGTCGCAGCGGTTGCAATGAGAAAACAGCAAAGGATTGCGATGCCCAGCCCACGAACATCGCAAATCACGGTTACTCGAACGTCTTGACTACGCCTCGCCCTCGCCGGCATCGGCGGGGACAAAGTAGCCGAAGACCAACTCATCCTCACCTGCAAAAACTTAAACAACAAACGTTGAGTACGAAGGTACTCGCAAGTCTTACCCTGTTGTGGGAATTAGTTCCCGACTCCAAGGATAATGCAATGAGGCTGTAGCAAGGTAAATATGGTATAGCAATGGACTCGATTGCTTAAAGCAGAAACTAAGCATATATGAATAAGCATAAAGTAAAAGACTCTGCGGGCATGAACTTCTAATAAACCCAATCCCCAAGTACCATGTAACCATTAACCATGTACATACCATCATCCATGTTCCATCCGAACCATGGATACCAACGACCATATTCCAATTCCATCAACAATATCCCAATTTCCATCATGTTATGTGACAACTCTACGATATTATCCAAAGGACACTGAGCTTGATCATAACCGAGACCGCGGCGGATTCGAACCGATTTTACACCCTGCAGGGGAGTCCAACTGTACCCACACGACTGAGGACCATACGGCTCATGCAACCCGCTAAAGTTACACAAGGGGGTACTCATGTCAACCTTTTTCACACTCGTGCCCACACGGTTGGAAAATCCACACGGTGCCGAGTACCACGGCCTCGCAGGCACACGTGAGTCCCTCGTCGAGTGTCACGGCCTCGCAGGCACCCATGACTCCCTCGTTCCACACACCGTGCAGTCATCGGCCGAACGTTGGTACGCAGTGAGATACTCAGCTTGTCTTACCATTATATCGGACATGTGGTATGAACGGAAAGTGCTCAGGCCAAGAATAACACGGCCGGTTCCTAGGTCAACCCAGACGGGGCCTACGGCACACAAGACCTCCATGTCTTGCTGCACTCCTATCCCCGTCCAGATTTCAGCTTTTAACACTTTTCAACTTTTACCATCATATGAACTCGCCACAAGTCCATAAGTAATCAAGGTGGTTCCTATACGTGCGAGTGGGACTTACCACTTGACTTCTACCGTGTTATCTAAGCATGGCTAAGCATTTCGTGACTCAAACAAAGACACTCTACCCAGGTTGACAAGGTGACGTATTCAATACCAAGGAGGGGTACATGCAACAATAATAGGTTTTCCCAATGTTACTACTAAGCCCGACTTTATGCATTCCTATACGTAAGCATTCATATTAATCATTAAGTAAATTACTTAGGGTAGCAATATGAGGTGCTTGCCTTCAACAGCAGCGATGTTGACTTCCTCAGCAGCTGGATCAACCTCTGGTGCTTCTCCCGTAGCAGCACCCGCGTCACTCTCTGTCGGTTCGTAAGCTATAAAGTAAAAACGCGACGGTATGAGATGCATGCCATGATGCCATGATGCCCAAATGATGCGATATGATGCAGAGAGGTAGCTACTAAGTCTACGAACACAATGCAAAAAGAACGAAGGCATTCGGGGTTCTACAGCTCAAGTTATGACCTAAACAGTTTTACCGATTCCGGTTACGGGTTTCCCGGTTCCCGGGTTCTCCGATTTCGATATCGGGTGGCACACGGATGTCATTTCCGGGAAAAATTCCCAAAACATATCGCATGTACTGGCTTTACTAAGTGGCTGGGTTACTATGAGACTAGGTTTGAGTGGTTTTGACTCGCGTTAACAGGAACACGAGCCCTCCGACTGTCGTGGCCTGTTTACGACATCGGGAATACCGTAACGGTGCCGTAAATATCGTAACGACTTTTCCGGTGAAATTCAAAGTTAAGTTACAGGCATGGGACCATTTTTAGTTTAAATTAGGCTCTAAACTAAGACTTTTGGCTCTGTTTTGGGGTCAATTTGAGCTTCTATGAATTTACTAAAAATCTAACAAGGCTCTGTTTTCCAAACTTATAAAATCAGAAACATGTATTAAAACCTATGCAAAAATCATGAAACTTTATGTATCTACTACTGAGCATCTAAACTAAAGTTTTTGTTAAAGGTCTTGGGCTTTTGGGCGACTGGCCTAATGTACTTTAGACAAAGGTAATTAATCTAGGGTTTGGGGATATTATCAATGACATGCATGCACAAATGCTCATGAAAAATTCTGGTAAAAATGCAGGAGACGCATCATGCCAAGAAAAATTATGGTACAAAAATCAAACCTAGAAACCTTCTGGAACTTCAAATAAAAATCAACAACAGAAATAATACAATGAATTATTAAGGAAATTCTAGGGACATTTTTGAAAAAGTGCTTTAACAGAAAATTAATTCATTATTCAAGGATTCAAATAAAATTAGGTTTGGCATTTTTAGACTTTTCCATGATTTTCTACACACTATGCAACTTCTGGCTAAATAAAAGAAAATAGGAAATTGAATGGAACAGTAACCAGAAACAGGGGAATGGAGCACGGCGGTTGCTCCGGTTGGGATCTCGCCGGAGAAGAAGGTTGGGGCAGGAATTAGATGGTCGTGGAGCATCACCTTGATTCAAGGAACTGATTTGGAAAGGATTTGGGCCACGGGGAAAGGTGCAAGGTGGTGGTCGACGTGAGCCCAGAAGCTCTGCTAATGGCGGCCGACGGGTGGCGCGCGACGTTCCTTCCTCACTGGTGATGAGCTGCGATCAATAGCTTATAAAACTGGTGTACCATGGTGAGAGGAACAAGCTGGTTGAAGGAATCGAAGAGTTGAGCTACCGTGGTGACGAATTTTGGAGGGAGGTGGCCGCCGGCGTGTTGTCGGCCGAGGAACAGGGCGGCGGCGTTCCGGGCGACAGGGGGCACGGCTGGTGCTCTTGGTGTTCGGAGAGTTTCAGTGGGTCGAGGGGAGCTTGCTTGGCACGGTGGCAAGGCTTGGGAGTGGCCGGAGCGAGCTGGCGTCGGTGGGGGTGGCTCGGGCGGCAACGGCGGTGGCGGCGCACTGACAGGGACAGAGGAGGAAGAAGGGCAGGAAGGGAGCGAGTGCTTGGGGCTTTGTACTCGAGGGGAAGCTGAGCCAAGGGAGGGAGAAAGCAGGGTGCATGCGGATTGGAGAAGAGGTGCGGCGGCCGGCAATTGGGCGCGGGAGGCGGTGGCGCTCGGCAGTGGCGATGTCCTGCCGTTAGGAGAAAACTGGTGCCAGCGGAGAGAGAGAAAGGGAGAGAGGAAGTGAGATGGGAGAGTAGTGGAGAAGATCTTTGGGCAAGATTCGGTCCTGGGCGAGTAAAGGAGGCGCGGGAAAACGGCCGGCGCTGGCCGGGCTGCAGCGACGGCAATGGCGGCTGTGGGCGGCGGTACTGTTCACGGTCAGACTGTTTTCAAATTCAATTAATTCAATTCCTCCTTCAAGATTCAATTGAAATACCTAGCTCCCGAGCTCAAGAATTTTTGAAACTTTTTGTGTGTACTAAAGGAATTATTTGGAACAACTTTTATTAAAGGAAGGTTCACTGAATCAGCTTCTAAAGATCTGTGAAATTTCAATTAGGTTCAAACTTGTTGGAATTTTAAAGGGGCTTAAACCTTTTACCAAAAATTTTCATAAAATCTCCAAAATTCTATTTTAATATATAGTTAAATGCTATGCAAAAACATTGGGATAGTTTTATTAAAAAAACAAAAGGTTTCTTGAAAGTCGATTAGGGTTATGCGAAAACGACGAATTTCAAAAACCCTGACCCAAATTCAAAACAGGAAAAGGTTGAAATCAAAAGATTGAGTCAGTGAGCTCATTATCAAAAAGGATAAAAGATTGCAACTTTTGGGATGTGACAGACTGTAAGACGGATTTGTTCTTTGCTATGCACGCACAGTATTTTGTTGTGTAATTGACCTATTATTAAAACTGAAATATTTTGTTGTTGCATGTTGATCATATGTGTTGTATCTAAACAAGGGTAATTTGATCTTTTCACGTTACAGAACTAAACTTTAGCCCTCCATCCAAACACCCCAAGGCTAAAGTTTTAGGGGCTAAAAGCCTAGGGGCTAAAGTTCCGAACACCACCTATATCAACGGACAAATAGTCACCTTTCAAGCAGTATACGGACACGTTGAAAGGTAGGCCTCCTGTACTACAGTCTGTCTCCCTGTGCACTGCATGCGCTTTATCTTTGATCTCCAATTTTGGTTCACCGGTTCTGAGGATCTGATTCTAATGCTGTGTTGTACAGCTACCTATAAGGATCGATCCTACTATGGTGGCCCAGATTATACGTGTCCCCATTGCTCTGCTGTTTTTTGGTACCATGAGAGAGTGCTGGGTCTTAGTTCTGTTGCCCAACATCGGATGCTCTATCATCTTTGCTGCCGTGCCGGAAAAATATCATTGCCGAAGCCGAAGCCTGCCCCTCCATTGTTGCAGGAACTTATTCGATTCGATGGTGGGCCTCGCAGCGCTAGATTTATGAAGTTGATAAGGCAATATAACTCTGTTTGCTTTCACATTCGATGGGTGTCAATGTAGACAGATCTGTCAATACAGGAAATGGGGCCATATGTTTTTAAAATTAATGGTGTTGTCCACCACCGTATTGGGTCCTTGCTGCCTTCTGATGGCCGGCGACCTGAATATGCTCAACTTTATGTTTATGACACAGCCAATGAGGTCCAGAATAGGCTCAATGTTCTATGGAATGAAAATGATTCAACCGATGGCCCTGACCCAGAGATTGTGGCTGCCCTCATAGATATGCTAAATGAGGTTAATCCTTTGGTGAAACAGTTCAGGATGGCTGGCGATAGGTTGCTCTCACCCGATGCTCCGGAGGTGTCAATTAGGCTTATAGGGCCCCAGTTGAAGGGCGGAAAACAGTACATCTTTCCTACTTCAGATGAAGTTGCTGCTCTATTTGTAGGGGGCACCTCTACTTCAGAGTCTCATAGCTCTCGCTTCAAACAAATTTCTCCCCTGCATCCCTTGCTCATGGCTCTTCAACACCCGCTTCTGTTTCCTTATGGTGATAAGGGTTATCAACCTGGAATTAAATTTAAACGGGTTGGGGATGCACCTAATCTAGGTCGGGATGAGGTCAGCATGATGGAGTTCCATAGATTTTATTTGCATTATCGTAAAAATGAGCCAAATCCTATGATCTGTTCAGGATGACTCACACAGCAGTTTGGTGTGAATGCATATTCATGTGTTGAGGTTAACCGCTTGGCGTTCCACTTCTTTAACCAAAATCTTCTTCGTTCAACGACGTATCAAGGGATTTCTGATGCTGTTACTAAAGGATGCTCTTCTGGAAAAGATGTTGGTGTCAAGACATTACTCCCTTCGTCATTCCCCGGCAGTAGAAGATACATGAATCAGAACTACTATGATTTCATGGTGATCTGCCAGGTCTATGGACCACCAGATTTCCTTGATACTTTCACGTGTAATTCTAGCTGGCCTGAAATTGTAGATGCGATACGTTATGAACCAGGGCAAAAACCATCTGATCGTTCTGAAATGATAGTGAGAATGTTCCATATGAAGGTTGATGAGTACCTATCAGAATTCAAAGAGGGTCGTACATGTGGTCCGATTAATGCAGGTATGTAATAGTTGTGTTTCCTTAGTGTGAGTATTGCTTTATCTGTATTCCCTTCTTCTTGGTGAGGGGTGTCGGATTTTTAGTTCACCTCACCTGTTGTTAAAAAGCCCCCCTCCCCCACCCCTTTGTGCCTTAGCAGTTGCTTAATTATGTGTTCCAGTTAGTTTGCAATAGTACTCTAATATTTCTGTTCTGTTCTGGTCATTAATTACAGTTGCGGATACAATCAAGTTCCAGAAACGAGGTCTTCCTCATGCACATATCCTTACCTGGGTCAAACATGACGGAGAAGAACTGACTCCTTCTCTCATCGATAGGTTTATATCCGCTAAGGTGCCAGACCCAAGAAGAGACCCTCTTGGTTTCTAGCTTGTGCAGGACCACATGATGCACGGTCCATGTGGTCATCACAATCCAAACTCTCCTTGCATGGTTGATGGCCGTTGCTCGAAAGGGTATCCAAAGCCATATCAGCCAGAAACATTGTTAGATAATGATGGTTTCCCTATTTATCGTACGCGTGACAGTGGGATACGCATGCGAAAAAACGGTGTTGTGCTTGACAACCGTTGGGTGGTGCCTCATAATCTTGCCACCCTAAAAAAATATCGAGCCCACATCAATGTAGAAGCCTGTAATAAAACGTACTTGTTGAAGTATCTGTTCAAGTACGTTAACAAGGGCTTTGATTGTGCTAAAGTTAGGTTCACTGTCCCTGCCCCTCCTACCGGTACCTCTGAGTCAACCTCACAGTCTGCCGATAGATGCACATCGGAGGGGATAGATGAGATTGTAGAGTATATTAAATCAAGGTTTCTTTCATACTGTGAATCTGCATGGCGCTTATTTGGTTTCGAAATTCACTATAAGTTTCCTTCTGTTGAGCGATTGCCTGTACATATGCCTGGGATGAATTTCGTGACTGTTCATGAAGAAGATGATCTTGAAGATGTTACCCGTGACCCTAACTCTCAGAAAAGTATGTTGACTGAATGGTTTGTTGAAAATCAGGCCTCTACTAAATGTCATCACCTCACATACGTTGCATTCCCTTCTTCATATACCTGGTATCCTGATGATAACCAGTGGAGGCGGAGGAGGTCAAACTAAAATTGGTAGGCTCAGGTATGTCCATCCCGGAACCGGGGAGGCTTTTTATCTTAGGATGTTGTTGATGGTGGTGAAAGGTGCTAAGAGTTATAGGGATGTTAGAACATATCAGGGCACAACATATAACAGCTTCCGAGAGGCATGCCAAGCCTATGGTCTTATAGGAGATGATAATGAGTGGGCGTCCCTGTTTGAAGAGGCTGTTGTCTGGGCGACTCCATATCAGCTATGCAACCTCTTCATGTCTGTTCTGGTGTACTGTGATGTTGGCAATGTCCGTGGTCTCTTTGATTCATTCTGGAAATACATGGCAGATGACCTATCATACAGACTGCGTCCTTGGCAACCCAAAGTATGTTGTGCCAGAAAGTGTCCTGTTGTCGTCACTTCTCAGAGAACTTGCTACTTTGCTCGCCAATAATGGCCTTTCTATCACATCATATGACCTGCCTACCTCTCCTCATGGGAACATTGGCGGTGAAGGGAACCGCCTTATCCTGGAGGAACTATCCTATGACAAGATCAAACTCGCTTCTGACTGTTTGTCTATGTATGCCATGCTTAATCCTGACCAAAAGACTATCCATGACCGTGTTGTTCATTCTGTAGAGCAAAAGATCCCGTTCCTCTCCTTTGTGTCTGGCCATGGTGGCACTGGTAAAACATATTTGTGGAACGCCGTCTTAGCCAAACTAAGATCGGAGGATCATATTGTCTTGGCTGTTGCCTCATCCGGTGTTGCTGCCCTTCTGCTTCCTGGAGGCCGTACAGCACACTCCCATTTTTAGATCCCTTTGCAGATTGATGAAAACAGCTGTTGTAACATTGGGAGAGGTACTGACCTTGCAGAGCTCCTTCAAAGAACCTCTCTCATCATATGGGACGAGGCACCCATGATCCATAGATTCTGTTTTGAAGCCTTAGATCGTACCATGAAAGACGTCCTTTTAGCGAAAACACAACCAATGCTTCCAAACCATTTGGAGAGATCCCTGCGCTACTTGGCGGTGACTTCAGACAGGTCCTTCCAGTTGTGCCATCGGCCGATTCACATGACACCATAAAGGCCTCCCTCCTTAGATCTTACCTATGGAAACATGTTACTGTGCATCGACTGACGATAAATATGAGGTTATCGAATCCATTCTTGACTCAAGAAGAAGCGTCATGATTATCAGACTTTTCTAGGTGGGTTCTTGCTGTAGGAGAAGGCCGTGTTGAGGCATACGCTAGAGGAGATGAGGTGAAAAAACTTGGATTACCATACCACATGACATGTTAGTCGCACCTCAGGGACACAGCATAGCTGCAATACTACTGCTGTTTACAATAATTTTACCACTCAATACAAATCTGTCCCCTACCTTGCACAGCGTTGTGTTGTATGCCCAGTGAATACTCTGGCTGATGATGTCAATGATTATATGCTCAAAAAAGTGCCAGAGTTAACCGGGGATTACCATAGTTTTGATTCTATAGCAAATGCTGCAGAGCAGCCTTCTGACTATGATTTGCTCTATCCCCCTGAGTTTTTGAATTCCATCGTGCTTAATAATTTTCCACCGCATTGCTTTCGTGTAAAGGTCGGCACATCTGTTGTCCTCCTCAGAAATATCAACCAATTCATGGGTTTATGTAATGGAACACGACTTCTGATCAAAAGGGTCGGAGAGCGTGTTCTTGAAGCTGCTATTATGACTGGGTCACGTATTGGAACAGTTGTTGCTATACCGCGCATTGTTCTTCATGGAACCAGTAGGAAATGGCCTTTCACCTTACAGAGACGACAATTCCCGGTTAAAGTGTGCTATGCAATGACTATAAATAAATGTCAAGGTCAAACATTACACAGAGTTGGCGATACCTGCGCACCCCTGTTTTCACTCACGGTCCTGCGATACACTAGGAAATTTTATAGTTTCGTGTGCTTACACTCATGGCAATAATAAATAGAATTTTTTTAAAAAATTGCTACTGTTTATGCATACCTTCCTAACTCAGCATATACCAGGAGGCACCAGGCCTACGACAAACTCATTTGCGCACTTGCAGTTCATAGTACTATACAGGAAAAATCGATCGATTTATTTACATACACTCCGCCATACATTGTGATTCCTTTATCAGCATCATTTACAGATAAGCTGACGCTTTTCAATTTATACACATGTTAAATTATTTTTTTACCTCTGATACATGAACAGACTTGCGTAGCAAAATTACCACGTTCAGCATTGCTGCCGCATATCATGTCCGCTCTCAACACTAAGGTCCTCGCGTCTGGTGTCCTAGATGATGGACTTGGCCTATTCACTGCTTGGAATGACATTGAGCTACCATCCAAAGTGAAGTCTGCCAATGCAACAAAACCACATGTCACGCTGTATGGACTCATGGAAAATTCCACAGAAAAAGCCAAAGAAAGCGCAGCTGAGTCTGCCATAGATTACCTGTGTGATACAAGGAACGTTGAAGTGGCTGACATCAACTACGAGGCTTGCAGTAGTTCCATACACGACCCCGCGCCACCATGTGATGGTGGTTTTCACGGTGATTAAGGAGGCGATTCTTAGGCGATCTTTGTTCTTGATCCCGATCTAGACCCACCTCACCGGCGATCTGGACTGCTCGGCCGTTGACCACTCCGGTCCGTTCTCCACGCACACATCGGCACGTAGCCAATCCGGCGACGTCGCCAGCACAGTTTTTCTCGAATTCCCCGCTGTTTCTAGCGCTGCTTATTAGGACTAGTGATTGGGATTAGTTTGTGTACGTCTACTGAGGACGGTGACACCTTGTTTCCTCTCCGAATTCCTGCCAATGGCGTCAAACGGAGGAGGATCGTCAAGCAGTCGGGAACATGTCCCGAATGTTTCTGATTTGTTCCGGAAGCTGCAACTGACAGCGGAGGAGACCGCTATGGCGGATTTTACAGATGATGAAGATCTGGGAGAAGAAGTGGAACCAGAATGGGCACTCGTGGGGAAAGTTCTGTCTCCAACCGTGATTCACGTCAATGTCATTAGATCAGCCATGAAACTGGCATGGGGCAACCCGTACGGTTTGAAAATCAGGCCGATTGGGGAGACGAATGAGAACACGTTCGTGGCTGAGTTTGGAGGTAAAGTTGATAGGGATCGTGTCCTACGTGAATCCCCTTGGATGGTTGGGAGGCACGCCGTCATGTTGCAACTCTATAATGGACGGCTTAGTGCTGCAGAAATCAAGTTTGAACGTATGGAATTATGGGCGCACATTCTCAATCTGCCTCTAGGATGCATGAACGCACAAAGGGGCGCCCGAGCTATGGCACTGTTGGGAGAGGTGATCAAGATGGATGTGGATGTTGATGGTAAGGCTAGTGGTGCGTACCTCCGAGCACGTGTGGCGATCGAGGTGCACAAGCCAATCCGACGAGGGTTTTTGCTGAGAATGAGCAAAACTGAGGAGCCAAAGTGGTTCGATGCACAGTATGAGAAATTGCCTTTCTTCTGTCGATCATGTGGAGTGATGGTACACTCAGAATTGGATTGTGAATCTCCAGCATTGAGGAATGAGGAAGGAAAATTGCCGTATGATCTGCAGCTACGAGCTCCCGATGATAGAAGGAGGGGAATACAATCCTTTGCTGATGCCGCTGCTGAATCTTTTGGTAATGGGTCTTCTAACACTCGTTCTGAAGGTAGCAAGGGAGGTGGCTCTGAAGACACCAGATCATCTGATAGGAGATCGGATGGCAGACAATTTGCTGCAAGGACTGATAGCGCAGTTAGAGATGCTGATACAACCTTGCAAAAACAACAATTAAGAGATGATAAGGGCAAAGGGGAAACTGGTGTTAACACTAATACTCGACAGACTTTTTCAGAGAAGGATAATGAAACGAGGAGTCCTCTACGAAAGAGGAAGTCTAAGAGTCAGAAAATCGAGTTTCAGGATGCGCTGATCGTATCCTTGCCACACAACGACACATCTGCCATGGTGCCGGCAGGTGGGGTGAGTGATATGGTTCAGCAGATCGATGGAGGTGGGAGCCAGGAGGAGACTCTAGCTGAGTTTATCAAGAAACAGAAGAGAGGAGAGAAACACCAATCTGCACGATCGGCGGCGGCTGCAAGCGGCAGGCCCCGCCGGGCACAATGAAAATCCTGTGTTTGAACTGTCGAGGCTTGGGGCAGCCCAAGGCAGTTCAAGAAGTACGTAGCTTGTGTCAGCCACATCGTCCATGGTTGGTGTTTTTGTCAGAAACAAGGTTATTTGATGATCGAGTGGATGGCTTGGTGAAGTCATTCAATATGGCGAGTGGTTACGGTGTGGGAAGTTGTGAAAGAGGTGGCGGCCTGGCACTACTCTGGAGTCGGGATGTGGTAGTGAAGCTGGAGAGTTTCGATAATCTCCACATTGATGTTACTGTCCGGGTAGTAGACTCACAAATGGGGGAATGGTGGTTCACAGGTTTCTATGGAGAATCAAGAAGAGAACTTCGATATAGAAGTTGGGACTTACTAAAATTGCTTAGCATTCGGAGCTCCCTGCCGTGGCTATGTGTGGGAGATTTTGATGAGATCTTACATGCCGGCGAACAGTTTGGTGGCCAAATCCGCTCGGAAAGGCAAATGGATGGTTTTCGGGAGGCGGTTGAATTATGTGGTCTCTCTGATTTGGGTTTGTTTGGACTGCCTTATACATGGGACAATAGACAGCAGAACAGTGCCAACATTAAAGTCAGGTTGGATAGGGGACTGGCGACTGCATTGTTTCTTGATTTATTCAGTTCCGTCAAAGTCTGGCATGTGCAGACAACCGAATCGGATCATTGCTGTCTAGTACTTGAGTGTCATAGAGATGTTGGGTGTCAAGGTAGGAGAAGAAGACGTCCTTTTCATTATGAAAATATGTGGAGATGAGACTCATCATATACTCATATGGTGAAGTTGGCTTGGTGTAGCATGCCTGATACGACATCTCTGGGTGATATAGGGGAACAGCTCGGTTTATGGCACGTTCACTGAAAACGTGGGAGAAATGCAACTTCGGATCAGTACGGTAGGGCTTGTTGAAACTTTGTGCTGAGTTGGAGAAAGAGCAAGGACATTCTGTAGGTACTGGTCCGACGAGAAGAGAAAGATAAATTATGGCCAAGATGTCAGAGATGTTGTCCAGGGAAGAAGCTATGGAAAAACAACGGTCTAGGATAGACTGGCTGAAGGACGGTGATCGTAATACGGCCTTCTATCAAGCAAAATGTCGGGAACGAGCTAAAAAAAATCGTATCTCGGCACGTGCAAGGGAGGACGGATCCATAGTTACTTCACAGGAGGAACTAGAAACTACAACTATGGAGTTTTATTCTCAGCTCTTCACTAGGCAGGAGGTGCTTGACCCGGGTCCGATTCTTAATTACGTGCCGCAGAAGGTAACGCAGCAAATGAATGATGATTTGACCAGACCTTTCACTGAAGAGGAGGTGAAGGCTGCCTTATTCATGATGGGAGCAAACAAGGAGCCGGGTCCTAATGTATTCACAGCGGGATTCTTTCAGTTTCATTGAAACCATGGGTGCACGTATCACAAATTCAGTGTTGAATTTTCTGAATGGAGGTATCATGCCGGAGTCAACCAATAACACAACAATTGTGCTGATTCCAAAGATAAATAATCCGCAGGAGATGAAGCAGTTTAGACCTATTTCATTATGCAATGTGCTGTATAAGATTTGTTCCAAAGTAATTGCTAATCGACTGCGAAACTGTCTGGATGACATTGTATCAGAGGAGCAAAGCGCTTTGGTCCTGGCAGATTGATCACAGACAACGTCCTAATTGCTTATGAGTGTACACATTATTTACAGAAGAGGAAAGGAAAGTCCGGGGCCTGTGCAGTGAAGCTCGATATGGCTAAAGCGTATGATCACGTAGAATGGGAATACCTGCAGAAAATTATGTTAAAATTGGGCTTCCAAGAAACCTTTGTCAGACTAATTAGAAGTGTGTTATGTCAGTTTCCTTCTCAGTTAAAGTGAATGGTATTTTGTCACAGAGTTTCAGACCATCTAGAGGGATACGGCAGGGAGACCCAATTTCGCCGTACTTGTTTTTGCTATGTGCAGAAGGATTATCATGCATGCTAAAATCGGTCGGCCCGGTGCATTTATCCAGAGGTGTTCGCGTGGGAATACATAATCCATGAGTATCGCATCTTCTCTTTGCGGATGATTGTATTGTGTTTTTAGAAGCATCGTAGAGAGGGGCCGAAAGATTACAGAGCATTCTGGATACTTACAATCGTGGTTCAGGACAGCTGGTGAATAGAGATAAATCGGTAGTATTTTTCAGTAAAAATTGTACTGATGTAATGAAGCTAGAAGTCAGACAATAGTTGAATATTGATACTGAAGCTCTATCTGATAAGTATCTCGGGTTACCTACACCAATTGGTCGATCTACTACTCAGGCTTTTGGGTTCATGCCTACTAGAATAAAAGGTCTGATTGGTACATGGAGTGGAAGGGAAGCAAGCAGCGCAGGCAGAGAAGTCCTTCTGAAATCTGTAGCCCAATCGGTGCCGACATACTCTATGAGCTGCTTTCTCTTGTCAAAAAAGACTTGCAAGAAAATGAGGTCAGCTATTGCAAACTACTGGTGGGGTGGGTCTGCAAATAATCGTAACATTCACTGGATGCGATGGGACGTTTTCACTCAACATAAATCAAAGGGCGGTATGGGGTTCCGAGAGCTGCATGATTTTAACAAAGCCATGATAGGGAAGCAAGGGTGGAGACTGATCACCCGACCAGATAGCTTATGTGCGCGGGTTTTGAAAGGAAGATATTATTATGACACTGACTTCATGTCTAGCACAAGGAAAAAGCATGCGAGTCAAACATGGAGAGCAATTGTGCGGGCAAGGAAGTATTGTCTAAAGGATTGATCAGACGGATTGGGAATGGTTTGTCCACAAACATTTGGCAGCACAGGTGGATTCCAATGCATTTCAATGCCAAACCCATCACACCAGGGGAGGAGCAAGATGTTTCGTTTGTATCAGAACTGATGATAGAAGTGGTCAATGGAAGGAGGAGTTTATCCGGAACAAATTCCTACCGATTGATGCGGATGCCATTTTACGGATCCCAACGAGACAACAGGATGATGACTGGTGGGCTTGGGAACCAGAAAAACACAGGTTTTACTTAGTGAAATCTGCCTACAGAATTTTGAATGAAGTGAATGATGGAGGTAATGCATCGGATGCTAGTACATCCCAAGATGAAACTTGGACGAAAATATGGAAGCTAGAGGTTCCTCCAAAAGTTCGTGTCTTCTAGTGGAAAGTGATCCATGGGTTCTTATAAGTACGAGAAATTCTACATAAGTGACACCTGGAGCCAATTGCAAACTGTGAAGTCTGTGGTGCTGAAAATGAATCCATCAAGCATGTCTTTACAGAATGCACGATTGCTAAAACCTTTTGGAGATATGTGAAGGAGCTGTGTGGAGTAAAGTTGCCGGAGCTTAATCCTCAGGCCTGGGCGAGTGATTTGCTTCTTGCTGGTCTATGTTCCGTGAAAGACACCGGCATTATTATAACTGGCATGTATTCTGTGGCTACAACGAAACAGACGACGTCATGGAGAAAACCAAATACCGATCAAGGTGGCTGTACAATGGGTGATTGATATTGCACATGATTTATGGCAGCTGCAACATCCCCAGCAAGTACAAACTAGGAAGCAAGTGGTGAGGAAATGGCAGCCACCAGAAGTAGGTTGGGTCAAATGCAATACAGATGGAGCTTTCTATACAGATTTATGCCAGGCTGCTACTGGTGCTGTTCTTCGTGATGATAGAGGATTATTTCTTGAAGGAAAATCGATATGGTACCCGCATTGCTTAAATGCGCTGATGGCGGAAGCTATGGCCTGCAGAGACGGTATTTTTTTAGCTCGTCAAAGAGGAGTGCGGAGATTACAGTTGGAAACAGACAGTGAAGAACTTGTGAAATTATGGGGGGCTAGGGGAGAACAGAGGTCCTGCATTTCGCCAATTATTAATGGGATCCAGTAATTTAGTCATATTTTCTGTGGATTTACATTACAGCATGTTAATCATGGTTGTAATCAAGTTGCTCATGTATTATTGAAGCAGGTCTCAAGTGTCTTCAGGCTGGGTTCGTGGCAGATTGTGCCAGCCTGTGTTGAGCACTTGTTGACTGAAGAGTGTACTCATATGAAGTACCTGAATCACCAAAAAAAAAAAAAAAAAAAAACCTACGAGGCTCTCAAAGAGGTCAAGCACCGTAACATGGCGGCTGAATTCTGGGCTGATTCTTTTCATGAAAAGGCAAATCAGGTACTTGCCGCACAGAGTGACGCAATGGAAAATACAACAGCATGAAAGACCAGCTCACCAAGATTTGCTTATAGCTTCTCTGATGTCCTAGCGATTGAAACTACAGTCACCACCCATGGAGCTGGCAAGGGAAACCACCTCCTCTTCACATACACTGGAGACAACAATGAACCAAGTCGCATTGATGAACTCACCATGGCCCTCATCAACATCCTACAGGGTCCCAACCTGGATGACGAGTTTTTTTTTCTCAAATAATAATAATTTAATTATTAATTATAAAAATGGGGGTCGATTTAGAAATTGTAAAAATAGAAGCCTGTCGGCAGTCGGAGGACCGACAAGAGACCTGTCGGTCTTCGGAAAACCGATAGCCTATATGGCGATGACGAGGCGTCGACATGGCGCGTAGGATCTGAGGAATCGGGTGTAGAGGGACCCGACAGGGACCTATCGGTAGACTGAGGACCGACAGGTCCCCGGCCCCTAGGGTTTGTGGCCTGTTGCGGCCTGTCGGGCAAGCTGAATACCGAAAGGGGCCTGTCGGTCCTCTGATTACCGATAGGCCTATCGGTTATCAGAGAACCGACAGGTTCATTTCCTCGGAAAAAATAATAATGCAACGTTCATTGAAAGAAATATTTTCGTTTATACATTTTATGTGTACGTCGTGTATATGTATTGGACAATACGATTATTTTATTACACATTATAGTGAGGAAAAATATTATTAAATTAAAAAATATATATGAGGAGTATTAAAATTGCAAAGATACATTACTTGTTCGATAAAGAGTGAGATACAAATACAATACATTCCCTTGAACACTACGGTAAGTGCAGAGTATTGACGATTATTAGTAGCAGACTTAGAGCTAGTGGAAATGAGAAGACGAGGAAGAGCACCGTTGCGAAGGAGGTTTAGTAGGTCCAGGCTTGTGATGTGGGCATTTACAATACGGGACCTCGCACCATATCATGTCATCATCTTCAGCGATGGAAATGACAAGATCTTCATTGGATGGTTCAGAAGTCGGAGCATTTAGCAGCTGGGTGAGGTCGAAGATTTTGTCTTCCAGGTAGGTGATGAAGTGCTGATACGGATAGATTGCCTCTGGATCAACCCATGCAGTCTATCCGCAATTGTCGTCATCATCATACGACTGTGGAAAAAGTAATATGTTCATGAAAAGGAGTGTTAGTTCATAATAAAGAGATTTAAATGTGAAAGTAAATTAGAAATTCATAGTTACCGCTCCGTATGGACAGCGAAAAAAACGACGACCACTATCCTCGCCGTAGTCCATCGTTTGTACGACAGCATCAGCACCATGTTTACACTTGGGCCATTTCTCCTTCGTAGCATTATATGGTCGCAGAGGACTGCCTGGACTGAATTCAGACTTGAATTCTAGAGGGAACTCTGGTTTTGGTTCACTAAACCATGTTGGTCCGCCGATCGGAGGAGGGGTTGGAACGGCCTCCCGACCTCCATGACCACGACCTCTACTAGCCATTGATGAGTTGGGTAGTTTGAACTTTGTATATGCATGAAGAAGAGGACACGACATGATATATAGAGACAGCGTGCAACACTTTGGATTCCCTAGCGCTACGTGGGAGCACATGTCGGATATCGGAGGACCGAATAGGGTATCGGAGTGGTCATGGTCGACACGTTTCAGCGGCATTAAATAGTGTTTCAGAGACAGATTTTATTGGATTCCTTAGCGCTATGTGGGAGCACATGTCGGAGATCAGAGGACCGAATAGGGTATCCGAGTGTTCATGGCCGACACGTTTCAGTGGCATTAAATAGCGTTTCAGAGACAGACTTTATTAGATTCCCTAACGCTATGTGGGAGCGCATGTCGGAGATCGGAGCACCGAATAGGGTATCGGAGTGTTCATGACCGACACGTTTCAGTGGCATTATATAGCATTTCAGAGACAGACTTTATTGGATTCCCTGACGCTTTTGTGGGAGCGCATGTCGGAGACAGACGTTATATGACAGCACATGGCGGAGATAGAAGTACTGAAATACGTAATAGATATCTGATAATGCACATAATCATAATGCAACATAAGCATTGTAGAACATAATTATAGTGACACATAAATATTGTACAACAGATATCAATTGCTTCGTCCGTACTATTCGTTTGCAACATATCAATTGCTGATAATAGACCAGCATTTCGATTATGTATGATGCAAACATCTGGTCTATTTCTAACAACAGCTCTCTTAAGCCACCGAAGGAACCACAACCAAGTTTCGGTCCTCTCGTGCTCCACAAATGCAAATGCAATTGGCACAATCTGATTCTCTCCATCAACCCCAATAGCAGTAAGGATTTGCCCTTATACTTGCCGGTCAAGAATGTACCATCCACACATAGCACGGGTCGGCAGTATCTAAACGCTGCAATCATGCATCCAAATGAACAGAAAGCACGTTGAAGTACCTTGTTACCATCTGCATTGACAAAGTCGTGCCATGCAATTACAGTCCCCGCGTTCCGAGCTTGAACAACTTCAAGTAATGCAGGAAGATTATGATATGAATCCTCGTAAGTGCCAAACCTTCTTTCCAATGCTTTCTGTTTCGCCCTCCATGCCATATCATATGATATGTCATACCCATATCTGTTCTGTATACTATGCATGATAGCAAAGGGAGATATTGCAGTCTTTTGCACTATCTCTGAATACAGTACATCAGCAACAAATTTTGCTGTCATATTCCTATGTTTCAGAAGAGTATTTCTCAACATACACGAGTGAGGCACCATAATAGAGACAACAAATGATGTCTCATTCTTTGGTAGATACCCATGAACTCGCCACGTACAGTCTGGAGCAATGCACTTTACATCATATGTTGTTGTGTTTGAAATTATCACCCTGAACTGCTTCTTCTCAGAATACGCCCACCGCTTCACCGCCATTTGCAAGTCCCCCTTATCACGAAACATCTGCCCCTGCCTCACTTCTACAGCATCATATTCCCAGACTGACTTGTGACCATCATCACATGCCATGTTGTCCATATCAATCCAGTCCTCTGGCTCTTCATCACCCTCCTTCCACCCGCCCCGTGTCTCAACAAAATCTTCATACTCATCATCATCCCTCTGCATCTCATCTACAATAACCTCATTCTCTTCTCCACAATCTACAACCATCATTTTCATCCGGCCTGCTCCCACCTCATCTTGCATCTGATTAATCTGTTCTCTGGTACTATTATTCTCAACTTCAATATTTTTTTCCGTGCTCTCACCGATTGCTAAATTATTTGAAACATGGACATAACTTTCACCTACTTCCTCATGCCCTTCCGATGTGCTCCTTGATTCATGTTGAACAAGCAGCACGTGATCAAACTTTTTCTGGATACCCATATACACGAACTTCCGCCAACTTGTTGTATTTTTTATCTCAAAAAGCTCCCATTTGTATACCCCTTCGTATATCTTAGGAATTAAAAATTTCACCACTAACCGATCATGTAATGGGATATTCAACAGTTCTTGCAACCATTTTCACACTTCCACTCTAGGCACCTCACAAGGCACCTCACAGGGTTCATTAAACCACCCATCCACATATGAAAATTCATTCAAATCTATACCATATTCACAGTGTCTAATTTCTCCTTCCCCATAAAATATTCTAAATCTGATGACACTGGACATCCTGACAACAAAATTATTTTTAGCTACCCTTTATTTACTATTTAATTTTATTATAATTATAGCAACATCGAAATTTTTTTTCGTATGCTCTATATATATTATACGTATATAATATAAATTTTATGAACTTAGAAGATACTCATATAAATAAAATCACTATCTAAATACTCATTATAAAACTAAACTTATAATGTACATAAACTATTATTCTATTAAATCTAAAAAGTATATTATACTTACTTCTTATTCTTCTCGTTCTTCCTCTTCCTCTTGTTCTTCTCCCTCTTGTTCTTCTCCCGCGATCTAAATAATCATTACAAAACTAAATTTATAATGTACATAAACTATTGTTCTACTGAATCTAAAAAAAAATTATACCTCCTTCTTCTTCTTCTTCTTCTTCTTCTTCTGCTCCTCCCGCGAGCGCACGCCGCCCGGCCCGGTTCCCCCGCGCGCACGCCGCCCGGCCCGGCTCTTCCTCGCGCGCCTCCCGCTCTCGTCGCGCTCTCTCTCTCTCTCTCTCTCTCTCTCTCTCTGTCGGGCAGCGCGCGACGCAAATGGAGAGCGGCGGCCAAATAGGAGGACCTATCGGTCACCCGGAAACCGACTAGTTAACCTAGTCGGTCGCCCGATTACCGACTGACGACAGAAGTCGGGTCCGCCCGGGCCCGACTGGGCCAGGCCTGCTGTGGCCTGTTGGTAATCCAGTTACCGACAGGTCTTTCCTCACCCGATAGCCCATGTGACACTGTACGTGACAGGTAGTCGGACGTCGGAAAACCGATAGGGCATATCGGTTTTCCGTCGACCGACAGGCCTCTTATTGGTTTTCCGGAGACTGACTGGCTTCTATTTTTACAATATTTCTAAATCGACCCCCATTTTTAAAATTAATAATTAAATTAATATTATTTCAGAAAAAAAGGGATGACGACCCAGGAGCAGGACCTTGTGAATGTGAGTATGCTACACACAGTTCACCAATTTCTCTAACCATATGATGGTGTTATGCTAAACATAAAATCCAAAATGGATGTCCTTCAGATATCGTAGCGCTTAAATCCTTAAACTTCCTGCACAATACCTTCTCTAATGTGCACTAATTGTACTTATATAAAATGTAGGAAACATATGCAGAGAAGTACATTTTGATACGCGGCGTCCCACACCTAACCGCGCCTTTTGGACGCTTCCAACGCTGATCATAACCGGGCGTACTTTTGGGTCTCAGGCTGTCGCACCCTGTAATGCGCAGAATGAAGACCAGTACCTCAGCCAACCGCAGTAAGAACACATCTTTTGGGTCTCAGGCTGTCGCACCCTGTAGTGCGCAAAATGAAGACCGGTCCTTCAAGCACCCACAGTAAGCAACAGAACGACTCAGCAGGCCTCCTACCGGCGCTATCACCCAAAAGCTTAAATTTGATCCTAAGGTTCCTTTAGTAGTGTCGCCCCTCAGTGCACACAATATACAGATGGGAGTATAGCAACTCCTACAATTCCGTACTAATGGTACAACTTAACTGTTGTTGTGCCAACAGAGGGGATGACCGGCAACATAGCTGCCTTTATTATGTGTAAAAACACATTTCTTAAGCTATAGGTCTATACTGTAATATATATATATATATATATATATATATATATATATATATATATAAAAGCTCTATATAATACCCTGAGTACTGAATAAGCTATTCAATACCCAAGCCAGCTTACAGAACATTCGGTTCGAACCAACCAGCCATCACACCACCCTAACAACCAGCCTTATTAGACCAGCCCGGCATGACAAAAACGTGGCCCAACCCAAGAATCAAACGTTAAAAGTACAGTTCTAAACCATAAAAATTATATTCAATCATGTCTCTATAAATATTATTTATTACGATCATAAAGTATCTACATTGTTTGTACCATGAAAATGGTGCCAGGATATTTTCTTTTAATATTATGTCAAAAATAACGTATACGGGATGATATATTTTTTTCCTTTTATATGTCTCACGCAATTTGGAAACCACCAGAGATTCCTCCAAATTAAAATATTTGGTGAGATTTTGACCATCAGCCACGTAAGGAGGGAAGCACCAGCTGGCCGTAAATATGGAAGTATCAATCACCCGTCGAGCTCGCCGGCAGTCATCGCATTGAATTACCTAATTAAAATACAATCCCGTCTCCTCAACCGCGAGGTCATTGTCCTGCTCAGAAGGTGCATGTTTATGTCTGATCTTCATATTCGTAAATTCCTTTCGCTAGTTACCGATCGATTATGTTTCTACAGTATGGACTCGGGGCAGAGGATCGTTGACAAAATTCCTAACAATCCAAGCACGATACTCATTATGAACACACAAGAGAGATTCGAGATTTCCCTACGTCCTCCGAGCATCGTCCGTGAACCGGTCGTTCTCCCTCAATCAGGTATGACTTCTGGCCAACTGGCAGGATTTGTTCATGGTGGACCATTGCCAAACCCGCTGCCTGACTCGACCTCCGGGCCAACTGATGATGCGGTGCCTATCTCGTCCGCTCCTGCGATTTATTCACCTGCACGAGTTTTACACACAATAAAACGCAAGCATGCAGCATCTAACGGCAAGGGAGATATGGACGCCCGCGACCAGAGCAACGACGATGATGATTTCATGGAGGTTCAGGTCACCCAATGTGAGAATAAGATTCAAGATGCTCATCAACAAATTCCAATCAAGAAGAAGGTGCGTGGTGGTGCTCCTCCCAATACCACAAATACTAGAGCTGTGCTAGTGCGTCCTTCAATGGTGAAGAACAAGGCTGGTGATGGTCCAAAAAAGACGAACTCCCAGTTCATACCACCTAAGGTACCACCCGGTCTGTTATGTATAAATGTTTGTCTAGACTGTAAATATATGTGCCCCTCTAATATCATTTCCATATTGGAATAATATATGTCAGTGCAGGAAAACATTCCAGCATCTCAATATCAGGTTCCTGAGGGGCAGAAGAAGCATCTGAAAGGGGCCACTACACTCAATATCAGGTGTAATCCCGCAGACGTGATTTTCACAATCAATTTGCTTACCAAAGATCAACGAGCAGCCATCGAACGTTTAGGATTCGGACCACTCCTAACGATGGTGACAGATGCAGTTGAAAGCAGGGGCCTCCTTCCGTGGCTGATGGACAGGATCAGACCGGATGATATGAAAATACGTGTTGGACCTGGTAAAGTCCTGCGATCACGCCCCACATAATCAGCCTAGTTCTTGGGTTACCACACGGTGGCGGAAATCTGAAACTGTATACCTGGCAGCAAGGAGTGAAGTTCAGGAGGCAGCTAATTAGGGACTTGAATCAGGTTTACCTTGCGGATGATGATCCAATAGACATTACTAACCTGCAGGAGGAGATTCTAAAGGGACGGGTTGATCAGCTTATGATTAGGTGTTTCTTCATGATACTCTTCAATCGGCTCCTTTTTCCATCCAGCAGCTATTTTATTGACTCGAGTGACATTAAACGGGCAATGGAGCCTGAAACTTTTGGTGGGATAGATTGGTCCCAGGCTGTGTTCAATGATATTCAAACTGCAGTTCGTAAGTGGCATGATCGAAACAAGAACCAGAAAACCCAATCAATATATAGCTGCTCCATTTTCCTGATAGTAAGTTTGCCCTGTACTACTTATTTATGTATCTATAATTCTGTTTGCTTTTTTGTAATTAGAAGTACCTCATGCATGACAGTTGTACTACCCGGACAATCTTCACCACTCTCTTTCGCCTGCTGATTGGATCCATACTCCACGCATCAGTTTGTACAATAAAAAAAATATTGAGGCACTCACCATTGCAGACAAAATTATGGGCAAAGATGGCACAACCACATATGGATTTCTACCGGTGAGTTACCATTTTTATATGTAAATATTTTAAATCCAAGTCATAAAAACTGGGTTCGCAGTATCACCGATTCTCTATTTACTCCTCAAATCACAGAAAGGAAATGTGTCATTTTCCGATAAATTTAGTGCTGTTGTACAAACCATTTTCATATTGAAGCAGTTCAAATTTATTTCCTTATCTAAACTATTACAGTTTAAGAGCTGGGCAAGCACATGTTACGCAGCTGTCATGGTTTCGGATAATGGCATCCGTATACATGGTGCTCAGGAGAGGATGATGGGTCTTGACATCCCACGACTTCGGAATCTGTTGTCACAGCCATTGGGGGACCTCACAGGGTACCCAATGCGACAACTAAGGGATTTTTTTGGCAAATTCGACAATATCATTGATGAGGAAACAAGGGTTATTGAGGCTGCCCAGAAAAAAATCATTAGCGCTCAGCTGGCTCTAGCTGACCGGTGTCGCCCTTTGTTACTAGAGCTAATATCTGCTCAAACGTCATCATCTGGTCCAATCACACATAGTGTGGATAATGTGAAAGGGAAAAAAAAAATCTAAAAAGGATCAGGATTTTGAACCTGACGACACAGCTACATTTCCTATGTCCAATTGTAAAATTTAATACATATCTTCATAAAAACTAGCTAAGTTTATGGTTATGGTGTATACAGAATATGTTCTTGATGAATCTGATGCCGAACAACACAGTCAGGAGTGTAAGATTTATTTATGTTAAATCATTAGAAAATTACCCTTTAGTTAACATCAATGTGTATCAATAACTACGCATTTTTTACACAGTACCTGATGATCCTCGTCACCCTCCACATTATGAGGACATTTACGAGCTGTCAAATGGTGTGAGATTTGTTCTACGCGATTCTGAAGATGGTGTTGAAGGTTTGCACATTTTAATTTTCTTCACATAGTTTTATGCTTACCGCTCCGAACTAATATGACCGACATCCTTACCTGTCACTAGACGAATCCCAGCAGTTGGATCATACGCAGCTACCATATGCAACTGATCTAACTGATTCCCAGATTGAAAAGTACAATGATCGGTTCTTCCATGAGCAGGAAGCAGGTCACATTAAATGTTGAATTATATTTGTTACCACATTTTTAATATTTTACATTCTGAAGTAACCTTTGTCTGTTTTCAATTCTCAGCCGAAGAGAGCTCCGTATTTCCTCAAGATGTAGATACCACACAAGACATGGCTAACTTGAATGGTCTCCTCGAGGCCATTTATGAAGAGGAGGCTGCTGGTAATATTAGTCCTGCTCTCCGGCCGAAGGTTGTTCAGCAGACTATAAAGGTTAGTATAGTTTTGGCCATAAAATTCATACATATCTGAATGAGTTAATTAATTTTTCAAATCCCACAGACCCCAGTGCATCTTGTTCGTCCAACTTCAAGAGAGATGCTTGAAGATGACATGAGGCATGATACCGAACCTCCCAACAAAGGTCATCTTATCAAGAATACTAATAATAATATGTGTATGGAAAGATTTGTGAAACTTGGGAAAAGGGTGACGAGGAAACCAGCAAAATTTCTATCGCCTTTCAAGAAAGGTACATGGATTCATACACCACCAAACATGCAGACAGCACTAGCAATGCGCGACTTCATTTGTGCAGAGGATTCCATCCTGAAAAAGTAAGAACCTTGTCAGAAAATAAATCAACTTTGCTTACATATTGGTTAGACAAATGGCATTTTCTGAATAGAAAAAAAATTGCAGGAGGACGGTGATGAAATTTGGTACTATGCCCCTTACAGGGGAAGATATAGCAAATTCCTTTGGCGATAAGACATACAGTGACAATCATTTTATCCAAGGATTTATCAAATGCATCAGCTATGATGACAAGCAAATCAGGCCTGAATGTTATGGTTACCGAATTTTCCTTGACCCTGACATCTCGGTATGTTAAGCTATTTCATAGCGTCGAATAGGGTCTCTACAGAGGACACATGATGATTTTTCCTTTTTTATTTGCAGGCATACCTTAATGTTGAGTAGTGCAAAAGACTTTACTCTACAAACGCTCCCTACGATGAACAGGATACAATAGCAGCACTGAAAATGTGCCTTCCAGACTGTAATTTAAGTAAAGTGAAAATGGTATTTGTTGAAATATGCCAACAACAGTAATAATAGTTTTTGTTGTAAATTGTTGTCTTCTAACCCATAAAATTTGCACAGATGTTCCTTCGAGTCATACATAACAATCACTGGAGCGTGTAGTGCATCAACTTTGCTGAACAACGGATTGACATCCTTGACTCATTGCAATATGGATCCACGGAGGATGCTACCACGTTTGCTATGTACCATGAGAACTTGGGAAAGAAGATTATGTCTCGCCTAAGTGCAGCTTTGAACAAGGCCGCACCCCGCAAGTTCAAGTCCTTTAATAACTGGAGGCATGTGGAAATACCTGTTCCAAAACAGAGGAACGGTACAAATGCCTGTGCGTTCTTTTCAATGAAATTCCTCGAGTACTATGAAGGGGAGGGCCAGGGTTCTCTAAAGACTTGTATTGGTCCGGTACGCAAAAGAGCATATTACCTTTTCCCCTCATTTTCATCACACGGCTAAACATGTAAAAATTTACTCAAAAAATTATATACCTGCAGGATAGGTCTGCGGAGATGAGAGCAGAAATTCTACAGTACATGATCTTCCATTCTGAAAACAGTGCAAACTTCCCAGAAGAGCTTTCACTATTCCGTCAAGAATCTATTTATACGTGGAGGGAAGCTTAGACCAAGTGTTTCATAGTTTATTTATATGGAAGTGTACATTAAACTCAAACAGTCTAGAGTGCTGAATTTTGACAGTCGAGTACTGAAACTCAACAATGTTTGTGTCTGTGGTATATTTCCCACTTAGTGAAATCTATAACTTTATGATGATGTTCGGAGTCACACTGTTGATTGGTTACACCAGGTACAATAAAAATGCAACATTAACTGAAGTTTTAAGCGTTCTTTTACTTATGCTCAAAATGGAAAAAACTCAAAGCCATATAGTTTACGCGTTTAGAGATAAAAATTTACAAGTTCAGAATCTTTACTATCTGATTGATGAGTATTTTTCAATATAAGTAAATTAGTGAAAATAGAACTAATGTACACTTTTTATGATTACATCCAACTGTTTGTTCACTCAAAATGTAAATATTTAAAGATATCTATGATAACCTAGGACGCTGTTAGAGTATGGTTCGCCTAAAAGCAGAGTCACGAAATCATCGATGTATTTATAGCATATTTCAGTTATTATGTCATAAAAATTAACAAATTTGTACATAAAAATAAAATGTTGACCATCAGAATTATACGTTTGCATTATAACAATGTTTTTCATAAATGAAATATCTGAAAAAAATAAACATTATTACATTTATTCATCAACTTGTGAGTCATCCACCACATTTCCTCCTTCACTGTTATACAGCTTGCGTCGTGTACGTCGACTGTTAGGTGCATATTTTGCAACCTGTGATTCTTGCACTGCTACCATTTTGTTGCGGTTCTTCCCTCCAGGGGGCCTCCCTCTCTTCCTATTTGCAAGTTGCTCTAGGCGTTGTTTGTTCTTTTGCAGGTTGGGGCAGCTAGCTGCATTGTGACCGAGCTTTAGTCCACAGTTAAGACATTTTCTAGTGCACTTTTTGACACCCCGTGCACCTAGCTTCAACGTCTTTTTCTCCACCTCCTTCAATGTGCGCCCTTTGGGTTTGGAAAGGGGTGGAGGCAGACGGTTGATACGAGATTCCTCGGAGCCTATAATCTGAAATGAGATTCAATATTATAAATGCATCGACTCCATCTACAAAACGCCTCAAAACCGAACTGTATTTAGACCTTACCCTGTTTTTTACACGATTGCTTTGTTCAACTTCAACACATACTATGGGTTGTCTGTCCCCACCATTTTCTTCATTTATTGGTTGCAGCTCCATTCGCAACGCTGTCCTATGATTATACTTGTGCCCACCAGTCATGTGTACCTTAATGTTTAATTTACAATCCAGATGAATTAACTTTACAAGTACATAGTTGTCATCAGAGATTTGAATTGTAAAAAATTGTTTACCTGGTTTGATTCAATTTCATTTACATGGACAGAACTGTTTGGTCCCTTTTCTCCGCCATGCGTTTCAGGTGCAGGGCCATCGAGATCAACACCCTCATCCGATGCTATGTTTACCTCTTCATCATCACTAAAATCACCAATACCATCAATGCCATGTCCACCGATGTCAGGCTCTATTTTCTTCAATATCTTAAGTAGCCCCTCCAAGTCTTCCATCGCTTTTTCATAGCCTGCTTTAGACATGCTAGCAGCACGCACAACTGCCATTGCTTTAGTTAATAGCATCTTCGTTCTGTAGCTCTGGCTTTCGCCATCCTGACCAACCATTTTCCGGTCACGACGATCGAATGGGACCTCCGTCATTGCGTTTCGTGTGAATCGCTTAAGCACGTACCTTGCTGGAATTGCCTCCAATTGCATCTGTGTAAACGTGCGAAGCAAGTGCACACAAAATAGGCCTGTCAGAGTAGTTAGTTATTTATGTCAACCATAAATTATATAGAGATTACGTATGTAATTACAGCTCTAACCTGTATGTTCCCACTGCTTGCACTCGCACGTGTATTCCTCTGTTGTTTCATTGGCATAAACTTTGAATTGATGTTGACCCCAAGATATCTTACTAGATCTGTTTGTATGTGACACAAGAAAGTGACCCTCCCCATCAGTATGGTCTTCTTGTATACGATAAGCTGTGCACAACTTTATTGACTTCTCAAATTGTTCAAAAACCTTTCTGGTGTATACCCTTGAAAGTTTCACTTCAAAAGCCCATTTCGCATCCGTCTCAATCCTACTCTGCATCTTAGTCGAAATGATCATGTAACAACACTTACCATCAAACGTAAAAACATTCATGGTAAATCATAAATAATGACATGATTGTTGACTCAGCCATATTTTTTCTATGCACAATTCTCATTATCTTCTTGGTAAAGCTATGTAGTGGGGTATTGTAGTCAATACTACTTCGTTTCACCGTGAAATTCATGCTCTCGCTTCGTTGAGTAGATGTCTGTCGCCCACAGTATTCAGGCTTAAGAAGAGCTGGCACCCACTTATCCCGGACAGCATATATGCTTTGAAGAGCTGGGTTTTTCTTGTAGCCCAAATTCAGCAATCAGTTCTTTCCAAGCTGTCTCGAACTCTGTTCTTGTTAGTGGGTGGTTGATCACTGAATTAAATTTCTCTTTGAAGTCGTCCTTCTCATATAGAGCATACAACTCATTCAGCAGAGGCTGGTGCTGGTTCAGGACATGCCACCTACAAAGCCTATGGATCACCCTTGGAAAAACAGCTTCGATTGCTATAGCCATGGCTTTATCTTGATCTATCATCAAGCAAAGTTGTGTTAATCTTTTTGTGTCACGATCACAAAATGGAAACAAAATAATAGCTAAAAAAAGATAGTTGCATAGCATGCAACAAAGACATTAGATTTAACAGAATGACTTCTTTTTACAAACCATATAGACGTTTATTGTATAATTTATATGTCGTGAGTTTCTAAACTGGGCAACAACTTTTTATGTAGTCACATTCCCTGATATTGTGCAAGTTTACATTCAAGCTTTTCTACAAAAGCATTGAGCCACTCAGTTCAAACATCATACCAGTGAGGATGCAACGTGGATCAACCCCGTCCATGCACTACCGAAATTTCCCAAACACCCACTCGAATGTTTCTGCAGTCTCGTCACCCAACAGAGCACAGCCAAACAGTACGTTCTGCAAGTGATTGTTCGACCCTACAAACATTGCCAAGGGCTTGTCATAGATATTTGTACCTTGCGTAGTGTCAAATGTCACTACATCACCAAAATCGGCGTAGTCCCCCTGCATGCTGGCATGGCTCCAGAATACACTTTTCACGAACCCCTTCTCATCAAGCTGAAAATCCCAATAGAATTGTGGGTTATGCTCGCGGCCCTCATGGAAGAAACCAAGCAGCTTGTTGATGTCATTTGCCCTTTCTGCACGCATATTTGCAGCTTTCCTGCAACAGATTACACAAGACACTGTAAAGACCGTAAAAAACAATGAAATTGTATCGGAGAAATAAAAACATTGGACACAAAACTGTAATAGTTACCTGTTTTTAACATCACGAAGAGTCATTGGTATGTTCTCTTCTCCCCCATGCATCTCACTCATCATATTCATCAAATTTTCATGTGGCACGCCACTAGTTTGCATCTCATCGATGAACTGAAACATAATCGGTTCAGGCCTCTTGTGTGACCTCATTTGTTTGGTAACTCCTGATGAAGGAGTTAGCGGGTGATTATGCTCAAGCTGTGCGTAGTCCACCATGAACGATATCAGTTGCTTGTTCGCGTCGTAGTTCTTCTTCAGTTTGATGTATGCATTGCAGCAGGTCTTCTTAGATGTTTTGTTCCGGACGCGTGTCTCCCCCTTTTTGTAGAAATCTCCTTTCCCTGAATTTGAACATTTGATGACTCTAGAAAACTTCTTGCCATTGCCTAACACGATTCCGAAACCAGCCTTCTCAGCATATCTTCCATAAAATTCCTTCGCCTGATCCTCACTCCCGAAAAACATGGCATGAACAGGGACCCAAGCTGGATTCATTTTTTTTTTTTCATGTCAGCACCCTAAGGCACATCATCCAACAAAAACATCGTAAAAAATACGGTTGTGAACAAGTAATCAAAATCAAATTAAGGTATTGATGATTTGGCTGACTTACGTGCGTATAGGTGCGTTCGCCGTCGGGCGTTAGCATATCAGCTTCAGTTGCAGTTGCAAGTGGCGTACGGAATTGTCCCGGTACAGGTCCTGTTTCAATATTGTCCCCTTCACCCGTGGCTGGTGTCCCAGCAACTAGACTCAGGTTGAACGGCAGGGGCGATACAGCTGCTGTTGTCGAATCTGGTTGTGTGACCATCGGGGATACAGGTGGGGCAGATGGGGTGACGTTATGCATCTCTGGCGAGAGCATGGTCTCCATTCCCCTGATCTCAACAGATGAACCAACAGGCGTACGGACGTCATCGCTCATGGTCTGCATCCTGTGCTTAGCGTAGGCGCCTTCTGAAATTCGCCTTGTATTCAGGAAGATGGAGGTGCCCCAACTAAGAAATAATGACGACGTGCACCAATATAACCATAACTAGCGTGTCCTTTTTATTTGTGTGCATTCATATCCCATCGAATAGTATTTAACTCACCGTTATTATGGAAACATCTTTCATGTGCCGATTAATCTCAGGCGCCATGTTTACATTTTGGTAATCGTTCTTTTACGTTTGTATGAAATTTTTTTCATTTATGTTAGACGAATTTTACTACGTGTATAAATCATAATATTTATGATTACACAATTCTATTTTTACGCTCAAGACAATAGAGTTTCCTCATGTTTAAATAAACTAATACAGTGAGATCAATTTTTTACAAGTGCAAAACAAGCTTTACAACTGAAATAACATTCTTATACACATATATCGGACCGTCAAATTCTCTTCTTTGAATCCTTTAGAAATACTCTCAAGTTTTTACGAGTGTAGCAGTTTTTACAATTTCGAACCGTAAAACTATTATAAATAATGACAGATTTTTACTAACTAATTATTAAGATTTTACGGGTGCAAGTAACATGTTTTTACACTTTCGACTTTGATAAAAGTGAATCAAACAAATGTTACTTGATCATTATATAGATTTGTACAACTATAAATACTATTAACCATGACGGTAAAGTGTTCATATTTTTATGAGTAAAGATAGGCTCGCAGATACCTTTTCATTTAACTGTGAAACATTATTGTTTTTTATGGTAATAACCTTTTATAATCCTAAAAACTTTTTTTGGCCATAGAATATTTTTACTGTCAAGAGTGGTGACCATAAAACCAATATTAATTTAATATAAAAATTCTATTTTATGATTCCAAAACATATTTATGTAAGCAACATGTTTTACACTTTTGACTATGTTAAAAACAAGTCAAACAAAGATTTTTACATGTCAAACTGTACTAAATGTGTATGATTATAAAAAATAATTTTGATTTGACTTTTTTCATGCTTATTGAATCATTTGGCGGTCAAGTTTTTACGATCATAGCTAATAGGTTTTACAAGTTCAAAATGTAAAAACTAGTCACAAATACCTGGTAAGCAAAAAAAAAAAAACTCACCCACCTACCTCCCACGTGCACTTTAAATGTGCTTTCGAGTGGGATGAATTAGACGTCTGGTCAATCAAGTCTCGCTTGGTGGCACCATCTATTTTTATGATGAAAATATAAATATTTTACGATCATGATAATTATTTACAGTTTCGACCTGGATACTGAATAAGCATTCAGTACTCAGGGTGCCAAATAGCCCTGTCCTATATATATATATATATATATATATATATATATATGGACCATATGTTCGTGTCGGTGCCGTATCCTCTACCTGCTACCCAATTATTACTTTGTATATACCTCCTCAAACCTGTTCCCTCATCTAAATATATATGCACCGGCACAGGTTACAAAAACCACCACAGCTCAATATATATTCCTCTAAATTAGAAACCCACTTATAAATAAAAATGAGCCACAACACACGTTCACCCAACCTGACCAATTCTTCGAGTACAAAATCTATTTTCCTGGCCCTATACCTTCACCTTATGGGCGCAGCGCAGCGCGCAATCTGGCTAGTGAAGGTATACTCCTCCTTCGCATTCCCCACTATTCATCAGTGATCAAGGTCAGGAACGGCGCTCGTGTTGTGAATGACGGCGACAAACGACAAAGAACACAAGATCAAATCACAGCGAGACACAAGATTTAACGTGGAAACCCCTCCAATGTGAAGGGGAAAAACCACGGGCGCCAGCCAGCAAACACTCCTCACTATTATCAAGAGTCAGGTTACAACGCCGTGCGGCGGCTCACAAGATCATAATCAAGGTGAAACTCTAATTAGGGTATATGTTGACCGGTTAATTCAAACCGCCGCCACCCACCCAGCAGGTGTGGGACTCGCAGGCCCTCGCCAACTCGTTCAACACCATGACGCTTACGCCGCCTCCATCGTCTGATTGGTATGTTGACTCGACAGCTTCTTCACACATGACATCGAATCCCGGTAATTTAAATCATTTATCCGCTCCCTCTTACTCTACTCCTTCTAGTACTATCATTGGTAATGGGTCCCTTTTACCTGTCACTTCTACCGGAAAAATTACTTTTTCCACTCCTTCTCGTCCTTTATATCTTAATAATATCTTAGTTGCCCCTCATTTTATCAAAAATCTTATTTACATTCGTCAATTCACAACTGACAACCATTGTTCTATTGAATTTAACCCGTTTGGTGTTTCTGTGAAAGATCTGCAAACCAAAAACGTGATCATCAGGTGCAATAGTTCGGGGCAGCTATATCCTCTCTTTCCAATGGCATCGTCGTCCTCCTCACCGCTTGCCCTTGCCACTGGCATAGTCTCCACTTCACTTTGGCATTGTCGCTTAGGTCAGCTTGGTCTTGATTCCCTCACTAAGCTTGTTTCCTCTAATGCTATAGTCTGTAATAAATCTGACAATGTCTCTCTCTGTCATGCATGTCAGTTAGGTCGCCATGTGCGTTTGCCTTTTCATAATTCTGTATCTAGAGCAGTCAAGAATTTTGATTTAATCCATTGTGATCTTTGGACCTCATCTGTTACCAGTGTTTCCGGTTATAAATATTATCTTGTTATTCTTGATGATTGCTCTCATTATTCTTGGACGTTTCCACTTCGCTTAAAGTCTGACACGTTCCAAATGCTCTCATATTTTTTGGCCTATGTCACTACATAGTTTGGATGCCCCATCAAGTCTGTGCAATGTGACAATGGTCGTGAGTTCGACAATGCCTCCTCCCGTAATTTCTTCCTTACTCATGGTGTCCAACTCCGCATTTCTTGTCCATATACCTCTTCCCAAAAACGGTAAGGCTGAGCGTATTATTCGAACTACAAATAATATTATGCACTCTTTGCTTTTCCAGGCCTCCTTGCCTCCGTCGTACTGGGTTGAAGCTCTCCATACCGCCACATATCTCCTCAACCGTCAACCCACGAAGACCCTCGCTGCCTCCGCCACACTATACTCTGCCCTATACGGTACCCCACCAGCTTATTCCCATCTCCGCGTTTTTGGTTGTGCCTGCTATCCTAACCTCTCTGCCACTGCACCCCACAAATTCAGCCCGCGATCCATCCTCTATGTTTTTCTGGGTTATCCTTCCGATCACAAAGGGTATAAATGTCTTGATCTTTCGTCTAACCGTATCATTATTTCCTGCCACGTCGTTTTTGATGAGGCATCTTTTCCTTTTAAAACGGTTACGACACTACCTTCGTTCGACTTTGACTTTCGTATAGTGGATGATTGTGTTACTTTGCCTGTTGGTTCGTGCTTTATTGGTGCAGGTACCTCCAGTGGCACGGCAGAATCTGTCCCCACTGCCCCCACTAGTCTCTCACCGCGGGTTGCTGCTAGTGAGGACTTTGACATTTCTGTGAGTCCGATGCCGAGCCTCTTGCACCCCGGCCCCCGCGCGTCAGGTTCTGTGCTTGCTGCGCCTGACCCCGCGCCCAACCCGACGCATGCGGCATCTTCAGGCACTGCGTCCGCGCCCAGCTCACCCCAGGTGCCCTTGGGCGCCTCTCTGTGGCGGGCACCACGGAGGTGCGCACGCCCGCTGCCCCGACTGGCTCTTCGCTGTCGGTTGTTGCCAGCGGGCCCTCGTCACGTCCTTCTGTGGTGTCCCAGTCGCGCACGCGCACCCCCCCTCCCGACCAACGGTAGTTGTCGTTCAGCCGCCTACCAATGACCACATCATGGTCACCAGGGGGAAGCGCGGCTTCCACCTCCCTGTTCACAGGCTCAATCTTCATGCTGCAGCTCTGTCTCCGATCCGAAAGACATATCGTACGGCTCTTGCTGATCCCAATTGGCGCGATGCTATGATTGAGGAGTTCTCAGCCCTTCAGCAATATGATACTTGGAAGTTGGTTCCTCCTCCCTCTGGCGCAAAGATTGTTACTGGCAAGTGGGTCTTTCGCCACAAATTTGCCGCTGATGGTTCTCTTGGCAGATACAAGGCACGTTGGGTTGTTCGGGTTTCACGCAACGACCCGGTATTGATTTTGCTGAGACCTTCAGAACGGTCGTTAAGCCGGGGACTGTCCGCACCGTCCTCAGTGTTGCTCTTTCTCACCAGTAGCCTATTCATCAGTTGGATGTGAAGAATGCTTTTCTTCATGGCACTCTTCAGGAGACAGTATAATGTGGCGCAGCCATCCGGTTTTGTTGACTCTTCTCGCCCTAATCATGTGTGCCGCCTCAAGAAGTCGCTCTATGGATTTAAGCAGGCTCCTCGTGCTTGGTACAACAAGTTTGCCTCCCACATTCAGTCTATGGGTTTTGTGGGTACGCGATCAGATATCTCTTTATATGTCTATCGTCGCGGTACTGATACAGCATATCTGTTTCTTTATGTTGATGATATTGTGCAGCACTTTTACGCCGTATTATTGCAGCACTTGCTCAGGAATTTTTTATGAAAGACCTTGGTCCGCTTCAGCATTTTTTGAGTATTTCTGTCAACCGTCAAGATGGTTGTCTTTTTCTCTCTCAACGGCAATACATGTTAGACATTCTTGAGCATGCCGGTATGACTGACTACAAGCCGTGCAATACACCTGTGGATACTTCTTTAAAAATATCTGCTGAACGGCCACCGATAACAGATATGACAGATTATCGTGCACTAGCTGGCGCTTTACAGTATCTCATATTCACCAGATCAGACATTGCATATGCTGTTCAGCAGGTTTGTCTGTTTATGCATGATCCGCGTGCGCCTCATCTTGCACTCATTAAGCGGATTCTACAGTATATTCGAGACACTCTTGATTTTGGTCTTCAGATTCGGCCTTCTTCCATCTCGGATTTAATTGCCTTTTCTGAAGCTGATTAGACCGGGTGTCCTGACACTCGGCGCTCTACTTCTGGTTATGCCGTCTTCTTGGGGGACAATTTGGTGTCCTGGTCTTCTAAACGGCAGCTCACGGGTCTCACGTTCTAGTGCCGAAGCTGAATATCGGGCAGTTGCTAATGCTGTGGCCGAGACTACTTGGCTCCGTCAGTTGCTTCTTGAACTTCAGTGCCCCTTGCGTCAGGCTACTGTTATCTATTGTGATAATGTTAGTGCAGTCTACTTGTCCTCGAATCCAGTTCAACATCAGCGGATCAAGAATATTGAGATTGATCTTTCACTTCGTTCGGGACAAGGTGGCTGCCGTACGGTGCGTGTTCTCCATGTACCTACTACATCACAGTATGCTGATATTTTCACCACAGGCCTCCCCACTCCATGTGCCTATCACATCTTCACCTCTTTTGCGCCGTATTACTTGTATTAGCTAATTTATCCATTGTAATCCCGGCCTATGGGCCTTGCATGACGCAGTACAGGTTGTGTACGTCGGTTGCATCCGACATGGGTTCGGTGAACCCCAGCGCCCTAGCGGCGGCTGCCCCGGTAGCTATATGTACTCGCCATATTGATCAATATAATCATCGCGATCGTTTTCGCTATCAACATCCGTGGCATCAGCTTCACGCTGTCTGTGTCCGACACGTCCCTCTTTGTGTACAAAGACGGTGACAGTGTCGGCTACCTTCCCCTCTACGTCGACGACGTCATCATCATGGCATCCTCCGAGTCTCTCCTGCATCGCCTCACAGGACTTCTCCACTCGGAGTTTTCCATGACCGACCTCGGCGATCTCCACTTCTTCCTCGCCATTTCTATCACACGCTGTGTTTATGGCCTGCTGCTCTCACAGCTCCAGTATGCTGTGGACCTCCTCCAGCGTGCCGGCATGGCCGAGTGTCATCCCACGGCTACTTCAGTTGAACACTAATGCCAAGTTGTCCGCTGCCGACGGTACTCCCGTTGCTGATCCTTCTACGTATCACAATATCACTGGCGCACTTTAGTATCTACGCTGACATGGCCGGACATCACCTATGCTGTTCAGCAAGTGTGCCTCTTCATGCATGATCCACGGGAGCCACATCTCGCCCTCATCAAGCGCATTTTGCGCTATGTGAAGGGAACCTTGGATGCCGGCCTGCACATCGGGACTACGTCAGTTTCACTCTCACCGCCTATTCGGACGCGGACTGGGCTGGTTGCCCCGACTCTCGACGCTCTACATCAGGCTATTGCATCTATCTTGGTGACAACTTGGTGTCCTAGTCCTCTAAACACCAAACAACGGTATCTCGCTGCAGTGCCGAAGCAGAATACCGCGCCGTTGCCCACGTTGTTGCTGAGTGCTGCTGGATTAGACAGCTTCTACTAGAGCTTCGTCTCCCCATCTCCACTGCAACAGTGGTTTATTGCGACAATATGAGTGCCATTTACATGTCATAAAATTCGGGTACAACATCGCTGCACGAAGCACATTGAGATGACATCCACTTCATTCGTGGAAAGGTGTCCCTTGGTGAAGTTCGCGTTCTCCATGTGCCATCTTCACATCAGTTTGCTGACATCATGACTAAAGGTCTGCCTGTACAGTTGTTTACTGAATTTAGGTCCAGTCTTTGCCTTCGTCGGCCTCCCGCTGCGACTGAGGGCGGGTATTAGAATATTTTGTATATAGGCAAGCGATAGCTGTAATTGTCCTCTAATGGAGGATCTTGTAAACCTTCCTAACACGCTGGAGTCCAGCTATATAGAAACAGTCACCCCAGGCCATTGGCCGTGTGTGGGTTCGCCTATCTCTCTCTCTCTACATTATATTCTCCGGTACGGTATAAAACCTCAACAAACCTTTACGTGTAAGTGTGTCAACACTTTGCAGTCATATAGAGTGTTCACATCTCACGCGCAGTCACGCTTAACATTGGTGTAAAATTTAATCTACATTATCCAAGACATAACATCGCTAATTTTTTATGGAGATCATGCATATGCATGAGTAGATATAGAGCCCCGTTACGGTGGACTACACTTTTGTAAACAATAAAGTAGTGTTAATCAATTCTAGACGTTGATTTCGAAGGTAAATTTGTCATTCGTTAAGTATTGAGATTTATTTACAATGTCCCACTCCAAACAAACTCATAACCTCACCATCGCTGCCCTGGTTTGTGTTCTGCTTCTCCGGTTTCACGAAGCTTGAGGTCCTCTCGACACGGCGAGTTTCTGGTTCTCACTTTGCCTCCCTGTGACTCTCCCGGTGCCATCCCTGATCCCATGCTCAGATTCCATGGTGGCTGCCAGCCTCTCGCACCACGGCCACTTCGTGTTGACTCACGGCCTTCATCTTCGTCTTTCTAGCAGAGGAGTACAGATGAGAATGTTTCGCTTCTACTCTGCTGAGGAAGCCACTGTTCTTGCCGGATTGATTAACATTTGTTCTCGCCAGAAGCCCAAGGCAGGTCGTATGAGGCCGTCCACCACTTTAGAAGCCACGGAGCGGCAGGACCGGCAGTTCCCTGCTTAGGTCTGGCTGCAAGCAACACTTGCTAACATCATGTGTCCTTGCACGGGAATTCTGATTTCTGGTTGTGGCACCACTTGGTCTCCAACAATATATGCCCACCAGTCGTAGCGATTAAACTTTTGCAGAATGGTGGAGAAGGGCAAGTGATTGTGTTCAAAAAATCAAGAGGAAGGGTTTCAATTCAGTCATAGTCTCGTGCTCGTGGCTGCTTTGGAAACATACAAATGATTGTGTGTTTGAAGGTGCTAGGCCCAACATCAACATCCTGATGCGAGCATTGAAGATGAGCTACGTCTATGGTGTCTTGCTGGGGGTTCAGGATTAGTGGAGGCTTAGTGGAGGTTTAGTCTCTTAGTTGATAGTGGTTGGTCAGGCCTTATCCTAGTGTTTTTTCCATTAGTACAATCTTGTCTTCTCTCCACACCCTCTCAAGGACCAGTCCAAGTGAGGGGATATATTTGTATGAGACTTTTTTATTTTCTTAATACAATGATATGTAGCTCTCCTAGAAACAAAAAATTTTTGGCTGCAAACACGCCACCTCAGGCAGGTCTCCATCGTGGGATTGGAGGGATAAGGCGTAAGATTGAAGAACAATAGGCCAGCCAGAGAAGATTTTGCTGGGAATGCGATGTCCACAGCGACAGGGGAGTTCGAACAATCTCGCGGCAGGCGACGACGAGAGGGCTGCTAATTTAATGACATAAAAGATCTTTAAAGTTTCATGATGTCATTATTTTTCTATTCTAAACTACCCTATAATATTTGATAATACATTATTATTATTATTATTTAAAAATAGTTAATGATTAGAAATAGTATAAACTAATATAAACTATTGGACCAGGACAAATAAAAGGACCCATATTATCTTGAGTCCACCAAAAAGTGCTCTAGATATAAAACTACAGAAATCATATGCTGGCTGCGTGTTCACTACTCGGAGTATATATATGCTCCGATGCTTGACGGCGACGATGACGCCGGCCTGAGCTCCCCGCCATGGAGGAAGCTGGAGTACCACCTTGCAGAGTGGCGGGCGTACCTCGTCCTGTCCTCGGAGCCGAAGTCGACGCCGTAGAGACCGAACCGGAACCTGTAGGCGAACAGGATCTCGAAGACGTCCATGAAAGACCACACGAAGTAGCCGTGCACGTTCGATCCGTTCCTGTCATGCATCAGGCACACAGGCAGTTAAGACGGCTCTGATCACATCACAAGGAAAAAAAATAAAAAGGAAATTCATATCGACTTGGGATACCTGATAGAGTTGAGCGTCGCCTCGATGTAAACCTGCAGGTAGTGCGACCTGAACACGTCCTCGATCACGAACTTGCCTGACGGATCGGGTTCGTGACCAGCTCCTGATGAGTGTGGAGGAGGAGCAGCTTGTTAGTTAGTCTATCCAAGATTACAAAGAAACTAGTAGACAGATTTATCATCCAATACGGATTCCATACCAAAATTATAAGCTATTAATTACTAAAATGAAAACGAGGTAGGATAATTAAATATCGGTTAAATGGTTCCGTAGCTCACCATTTTCGTAAATCAGAACAGGAGGATTACGGTACTTGAGTTTCATGTAATCCAGCAGCTTCTGCAGGGCCCATGGCGCCACGGTGTTTCGCAAACCCAGACTAATCTGTACGATTTTCAACGGTTATTTTAAGCTCCTGTTGTTGCCTAAATAAAATAAAATAATTTTTGATAGAGACAGAAGAAGAAGTGTATCACTCAACGGCACCTGTTTCCTTGAGCTCTGGAACGGAACTGCACAGGTATTTTTAGGAAAAAAAAAAGGCAAAAGTGACGTTATTAGTTTATTACTAACAAATACTCCATCCGTTCTTTTTCTACTTATCGTAGTTGACTCTGACCATTTGTCTTATTCAAAGTTATTAGTTAAAGTCATCGACGATATTAAAAAAAGAATGGAAGGAGTGATAATTTATATGATTCAAATTCCGAAATGGTTCTATATTTCTCTTACAGTTGATAAATTTTGCAGCTGCATCGGCGTTGTAATCTCTGAGTCTCTGTTTGAGCTGGGTGGGATCTGCCTCAACGTAGAGCACACCGTAGTGGTTGATCCCGACGAAATCGAAGGAGCCGCGAACGCTGGCCGACTCCTCGGCCGTCAGCGTCGGCAGCCTGGATCCGGCGTTCCTCCTCATCACAGGAGGATAGTCGCCGTACACCAGAGGGTGCATGAACCTGTCACAAAAAAAAGATGAAATTACCCGTAAACGATAAACTCTGTTTTTGAAGAGCAATCTCTAAATATGTTTAATTAACAAAGTCAGTCAGTTGATGATTGGGACGACGCGCGAACCATCCGAGTGAAAAATCTCTTAGCCTGCCGGCAGCTGCTACATCCTCCGGTTTCTGCGTCGACGGCTCAACCCAGAAGGCCAGCAGAACGATCCCAATCTGCCCTCCTTGCACGGCCTGAGCGAACCAATTGACACCAGAGCAGAGATCAATACTGTATTTTACTAGCAGCTACTACACGCCTACACGCGCAGCATGATACATGGAGACTGTTTGTTTCCGCTTTTAAGCGGCTTACGGGCCGAAAAACGCAAGAATCGAAGCCCAAATGCACCGCTTATAAGCGGCGGCGGCGTACCGCATGCGGCCCGCGAACGCCACGCGCAGTAGGAAGGCTGCGTTTCCCTTCCGCGGGCCGACGGACGCGTTTCGCTCGCGAGGCTCGCGTTTCGGCCACGTATCCGCGCGGCTGCCCCTCCCCGAGCACCCCCCCACCCCCCCGCCCCGCCCCGACCGCCGCCGCCCCCCCCCCACCCCCCCCCCCCGCGGGACGACGCCCCCCGCCCCCCCCCCACCCCCCCCCCCCGCGGGACGACGCCCCCCGCCCCCCCCCCCCCCCCCCCCGACCTACGCCCCGCCACCCCCGGGCCGATGGGCTTGGTGATGAAACTCAGGGCCAAGGTTGACAAGGATAGAATTCTCAAAACTCAGGTCAGTTAATATCCTGTTACATTGTGCTAAAATAAATATAATATTTTGAAAGTTCTAGTCTACTATGTCCACATGTATGTGTATTTAATCACCTGAAACATCCAGCAAGAATTCTAGACAAATGGTTGCATAAAGTAAAAACATTCTATTACCAAATGTCACTGCAATTTCAGTTGCAGATATGCACGCATAGGAAACAATGTTGCAGAAATGAAAGATCATGTAAGCCAGCACTTGATTGGGGCTGTTAATTTTAATTTGACATGTTTATTCATCTTCTTATAAAATTAGGGGGCAAATAGCAAAATCTAACAATGTTTGTGATTGATATTCATGATTGGGAACATGAAAAAATACATTGATATTTTGCCATGATTTTTGTACATCTTTATGTTGTGACTACTAATTGACATGTATATTGGTTTAGGTTCACACAAAGAAATATGGCATATGCAACCACCATATGTTATTGTGTCTATCTACTGCTTTTTAGAATGGCACACTGTCAATTTTTTTTGGACCTTTTTGAGCACCAAGGGAGATATGTTAACACTTAACAGTTGGCTGTAACTGCAGGAAGCAATGTCAAGGCGACTCAGTGACGCTACATCGGAACTATCGAGTAACGATGATTCCTCTGTTGGGATTATAAGTTAGGTTATTTGAGTTAACTATGTTCTTCATTACTATTATAAGATTATTTTTATTTATCAAACTCGAATATTATTGGGATCGTTGTATTCGTCTTCAATTCGTAAATAAAATGAGGTGTTACAATCGAGTTGATAAGCGAAACCAAATAAGCGTATCCAAACGTCCTGCTTAATTTGGCCCATAAGCCGCTTTTAAGCGTATCCAAACGTCCTGCTTATTCAGACTCTCGCTTATCTAAAAAGCCATATAATCGATTATATGGCTTTTTAAATAAGCGAAGTTCCAGAAAAGCGGATCCAAACAGGGCCATACATACATACATACATGGAATCCAAATGATCAGAGAGACCGACCTGGTACTTTTTTCTGTAGAGGGAGACGGCCGAGGCGTGCGCGAGGAGGAGGTGGTGCCCGGCGACGTACGGCTCCGTGGTGGAGTTCCCACCGGGGCAGGGCGCGTTGCCAAACGGGGGCGAGCACCGGCGCGGCGGCAGGAACCCTCGATCGAAACCGCCGAGCGGCTCGATGTTGGGCTCGTTGAGGGTGGTCCAGTGCTTCACCCTGTCGCCGAAGCTCCGGAAGCACACCTCGGCGTAGGCCGTGAAGTCGTCTCTGCAATCGATCCATTGGGCGTTAGACTTGGTAGTATATTATCATACTACACGGGAACGGGAACGGGAACGGGAACGGGACGGGAGATGATCAGAATGTTTTGTGAATTGTGATGTTAATTATTACATGAATCTTGGACTGAGCAGCCCGTCGTACTCGTCCTGAAGACCTTTCGGGAGATCGAAGTGGTATATCGTCGCGTGAGGCTGTATCCCTGCATCCGGCAATCTCCGATCAGCACTCATTTCCACCACAAACGTACGTAGAGCGCAGCAGCAGTAGAATGGCCGAAAGACAAGACATGTACCATAGCTCAAGAGCTCGTCGATGAGACTGTTGTAGTACTCCAGCCCCTTTGGGTTCACAGCTCCTCGCCCATCTTACACACCACCACCACCAAATCAACGCAGACCAGAAAAATCTAAGAACTGAACGGAGGAACTGTTGTACAACATGACAATACTAGTGCGACGACCTGTCTTGTTACCTGGAACGATCCGCGTCCAGGAAATGGAGAACCTGTACGCGTCCAATCCCATCTCATGCATCAGCTTCACATCCTCCTGCCATTTGTCATTTAAGATCACCAAAGATTAATAAAAATCGCACAAAATCTTCGAGTGCTGGTGGTCTTTGAAACCAACACGGCAGAATAGAATTCCATTAGTTTATACTGCTAGTAGAAAGTTTAATGAACCTTGTACTTGTGGTACTGGTCGGCCGTGACGTCTGCGGTGGCGTGGTCTGGAGCATACCCTGCGATCGAGAGGAGGAAGAGAGAGGAACACGGTGAGATGAGGTGGTCGACGTACCAAACTGCCCTGCTCTGCTCTGCTCGCTCGCTCGCTCACCGCCGTGCGCGAAGGTGTCCCAGACGCTGGGCTTCTTGCCGTCCTCGTCCCACGCGCCTTCCACCTGGTACGCCGACGTCCCGGCGCCGAACACGAACCCTTCCGGGAAGTCTCGCCGCGTGATCGCCGCGGCGGACTGGACGACCAGAGCGAGGCCGAGCACACGCAGCAACAGCAGCAGCTGCAGCCGCGACCCTCCGCCGCTGCGCTTCATCTCCGCACTACTTCTCTCGCCTCGCCTGCCTTCGCTCACGTACAATACAAGCGCCACGATGCAGAGTAGTTTTAGTAGCTGGCGGAACGGGAGGGTTCTGGTTCTGGAAAGGGCAAAAAACGCTGATGAGGTCTCCGTCGCTTTTTCGGTCGACGACGCGTCCACCTCCTGTCCCGCTCCCACGCCTTCTCTGTTTCCTTTTTACCTTTTCTTGGTGCCGAGCAGAACAGACCAGACACCTGAGCACAGCAGTCACATTTGATCTGCTACGTGTCAGACCGCCGGATCCGCCGGACTGTTTTCCGAATGCGCCAAGACGATTACGACAGCACGTCCAGTTAGTAGCGACAGTTGGCGGCTTACGCGGTACTACTTCCTCCTTTTGTTTGTAATTAACACTAAACTCTTGATTGCCCAATTGGTTTTGGCATGTTTTGATCCTCACAGTCCGCGTCAGTTAAGGTCACGGTTCCTGTCGTACATCCATTTACGATGTCTCGAGCTCTTTACTGCATTAGATTACCATATCTTTTTTTGGTCCAAAGAAGGGGGATTTTCCTCCTCTTCCTGCGATCACCTTCCTGTCCGGGAAAAAATAAAAATCCCTCTGCAAGACAATTTCCGGGGACCATTTGAAAGATCCGAGGTAAAAATTCTGATCATTTTATAAATATCTAATGAAATATGTGTTGTGCTTAATGTTTCCCTCAATATATATAGGCATCCGAGATCCATATGACAACATAAACATATCGATAGCAACAACATCACAGTTGCATGTATCACAAACAAATATAGACAAAAAGGATCATGAAACAAGAGACCATCCGCCGCCGTTGCGATATAATTTATATTGAACTAAATTTTCTCGAGACACTTCTTCAAGGCTAAATATAAAGAAAAAACAGTAGATCACAATACAAAAACGACACCACAACAGAGTTTCTTCTCAGTTCAAATAGTGCATAGAAAAACTTGGTAAGCATCAGCATCAGTATCCAACTGATGGCTGACTTCGCTAATACAGGGTAATCCGCCACCATCCGAACATGTCCCTCAAGCAATTAACGGTTCAATGTAGCATTTAAGACAACCATTACATTAACATCTTGACTCTGATGGACATTATATACGGGAGCTCAAATAATACAAGCAGCAATAAAATTACTAAAACAAACAATGTACTGATTGACTAGGCTAACCTCTAAAGGGTAGTGCAGACTGAACAGACTAACTGAAAAACTTGTATTTTAGTTTGGCAAGTAATAGCTATTGATCAGAAGAGGTTTAAGGTCAAATTGAAACTATAAGTACATCCACAAGACAATCTGATACGTTTCAATATGATTCAATAAGACATGCATTTTAACTCCATATGCATGAATTCAATATTTAGTCTTTGGTTAGTTCCATGCGATACAACATTGAAGAAGTACTAATGAGAAAGAATTCATCTAAGAACAGACAAAGATAAACATGCCTGATTAGTCTACACATGAGCTCAAATAGGCAACATTTCAATTATTTCAAAAAACCAAAGCTCATGTAGTAGTATCATGATAGCACGCTAGAGTTGGCCTTAGCACGGCAACCTGATCAGACGTTAAGACAATGCGTTATCGTGCGTGTAGAGGATGGTGGGGGTGGAGATCAGATCGGGAACAAGGAGGTTCTTGAGGTCATACAGATGGAGGTCCGCAGCCGTGAGGAGCTAATGCGACCAGAGCGTGTTTCTGGTTGATGGTGATGGTGCGGATCTGTAGTGGTGGTGTCGCTGTGGTTGGCGACGGCGATGAGCTTCGGTGGTGGTGGGGACAGGAAAGAAAAAATCGAATGAGGACGCGTTTTATTTTTTTCCCCCGGAATCGGCCAGGAATAGGGCTTTGCTTTCACGGGGAAATACTTTTTGTGGCGTCCCAAAAACGCGGCTGGTATTGCGAGGAAAAGAAAAGCGCCGGTTGTTTTGCTCGGGGGAAAACTCGGGAACTCCAAAGGAAATTTTGGTTCCCAAACAAAGCCTGAGACAGCAACATGAGACAGCAACGGTACCTATTACCCATGATCCAATGGGTATTCTCTCACAAAAAACCGAGTTTGGGTCAAATAAAATTGGCCCACGGATATGTTAATATGGAACAACATGACGCATAAGCAATACAAACATGCTCTTTGAATCATTGTGTGTAATCTCATAAGAATACAAATCTCTACTTCTATAATAGACACAAACCACTAACTCATTTCTCTCTTCTGTGGTGAAGCCACGTCACCTTCTCATTTGCATCATCCAATCTCGACAAACTTCATTATACTGACCGTTCTTCATCTTATATTCTCAGCCACTTGATTGGCTTCACGGTGCACTGACCGTTCAGCTGTAGAGGCACACCACGCCCACTGTTGCTCCAAACAACACTGTAGAAACTGAGAATTGATACTCAGCAACTAAAGCGCTTTTACTTCTATTTCACCTCTCTCCCACCACCCCCTTCTAATAAGCGCTGCGAAGCACTTACTAGCCACCGATTCCATCCATCACTCGATTGCGGTGGAAACTGATAATTGATATACTCGGTAATCAAACCGCTTTTATCTCTATTTCGTTGCTCTCCCTAACTCCCCTTCTACTCTGCATTACTTGGGCCTTCATTTGCTCCTCTCAAGAAAAGGCAGACGGATCATCGTCTTGCTGCGAAGCACCTGAACAGACCGATTCCTCTGCCCTGCATTTTCCATCTCGCTTCACCAAAGCCTTATAAGTACGCACAGCCATCAGGCTTTAGTCATCGTAAGCGTGTCCAGCTTCCCACGAGTGCCATCATCGCCAACCAGCGGCCGAGCTAAATCCAACATTAGTGTCATTCACCCAGCTAGGCATCAGGGGGCTCATCATCTCCAACATTAGTGTCATTCGCCCAGTCTGCACTCACACGCAGCGGTTGAACCTTCTTTTAGCCCGTTCCTTCTCACATGTTCTATTGATCGATTAGTTTGATGTGCCCATACATATATTACTACCGAGACATATATGTGCCCAATCGCTTCTAAGTTATGACCTGCATTGATGGTATTTCCTTTTTTTCTCCTCTCTGCTAATCAAAACTCCTGCTGACGATTTGGTCGTCGATTTAAGGCCATGCATATGGAAACAGGTCATTTATTCATCTAGAAGCTGATGCTATATTTGATGACATTCTCCAGCTGACCGTAAGTGCGTACCCTTGCCTGCCTTCTTCTTAATTAGTCCTTGCTTCCCTAGGAATTGCATAAAACTTTAGGGAGAAAAACACAACTCTAGGGAAATCATTGAATTCCAGTAGTGTTGCAGCCATGCATATGCGTGCTATATGATACAATTATATGTTGTATATTATTTGTTGAATTTATCATTTTGTTTTGTATGATTTCCCGCGGCAACGCGTGGGGAATCAACTAGTTAATACTGTGTTGGCCTAAATTTTTGTCGCCTTCACATATCATGTTTGTCTCTCACGCACCACCAAGAATAAAGCAATATAACTGTTTTATTTCTTCTATCATCTATTTCATGTAGAATATATTCAATCACTTGGTTAATTAGCAGATGGCAACTCTGCTATATACACCGTACCTCACCTCCTCCAGTCCTAACAAATTCTATTGACATGTTTGCAGTTGAAGTTGTTTGGTACTATTACAGGTCTCGTGAAATTTTGGTCGGCCTTTTGGTCTGTGCGCATGCAACTACCAATATAGACCATGAGAGCTTTACATTATCTAGTACTTTCCAAACATATTTTCCGAGTCGTCTATACCCTTGAAATGGAGACGTAAATAAATATGCCAATAGAATTATGCCAAGTGGCATACCATCTCATACTCTTAAGTCAAAATATCTTAGCCCTATTCTTTCGTGGTACTAGTACTTCATAAATCCAAAGCCACTACAAGAAATCCTGTTATCTATGACGAATTAATTTCGTTATAGATTACGTCAAAACCGTCATAAGGCTGTGTCCGTGACGTTTTTCAATTTGGTCATGGATTCTGCGTCACAGATTGCAGTCTTGACGTTTTTATAAAAAACGTCATAGATTAACACAATCTATGACGTTCAATGTCTGTCATAGATTAGGTTTCGACCCACATAGCCCAGTCCAAAGCCCAAAATTAGTGACGAAATAAAACGTCATGGATTGTGTGCCACGTGAAAGCTTACGTGAAACCTGATGTGACATTTTACCGTGTGGAATCTGATGTGGCGTTTTGCCACTAGAAGCTAACATGGCTGTTTTTTGCCACATGCACGTGGAGGCTGATGGATGCGGATGCGGCGTTTCAGGTAAATGGATTGTTATGGGTCAATTTTGAACGGGGGCTCGGCCCACAATGCAAATTCAATCCAAATTAACTATAAACACAGCCCACAACCAACCAATAATTCAAGCCCATTTCATATCATCCAGAAATATAAATTTGGAAACAACAAATTCAACATTCCATTCCAGGTGACATACAACTCGATGTCCCATATCACATTAATACTTTATTTCACTTATCATCCAGATTCAAATCTCATATAGTTTCCCAAAAGATTTCAGCCACAATACATCAAAATATAAGGTTATACCATGCTTCTTTTCAGCACAAGCAGCTCAGTAGAATTGTGGATGACATCAAAAGGTTTACAAATGCATCAACGAGTCCATGCATTTGTTGCTGCCATAAAAGTAAGATTATAGCAAAGTCTGAAATGGAATAGAAATCACTTCACCCGCTGGCTAAAATCTAACTTAGCAGAAGATGAAGTTTTTCTTCAAAATCAGCTTGCTTCTTCATCATCTCTTCTTTATCTCGGCGTCTTTCCTCCTCTGATTCTTGCAATTTATTTGTCAACACATTCACTTGCTTGAACAGCTCAGCCTTTTCCCTGGTCTCTACTTCCAATCGGGCTTCAATGTTCTGTGAACCTGATCTAGGTTGGACTTTCTTGATCCCCACATTTTGAAGGAACTTGTTGTTCTTTGTGTTTGCACCAAGCACAGCAGCTACAGCCTTAGATGCAGAAATAGGTTCTTCACCTTCTGTTGGCGTAGACATCTTTGCTTCCATTTGATTCTAGCAAGCAAAAAAGAAGCATGGTTGTGATAACAGGTACCTGAAAATAAAGCAATAAAGAAAGAACTATATTGATGTCGTACAATAGCCACTTGCACATCAGTTGTGTAACCCTTCGTTTTGTTGCTATAGTGGGACACCTTGAACAAATCCAATGCATTTGGCCCTTCATTAGGTAACTCGTCTCCCTGAAAACAGTATGCAGCCATGTTCACAACACTTGGTAGGAAATATTTGAAGGAACAATATGGTTGATAGCCGTGTAGGAATGCAGCAAGCACCAATTGATATCGAGCACAAAAAAAAAACAAATATTTTTATCTTGGAGAAACCAGAAAAATCAATAGCTAAAACATGAGCAAGCAATAACTTGAACAAACTGAATCTGTAGAACAATTACATATAGACATGCATACGAACTGAACAGATTAGGAAATATTTAAGGAAATAATGTGGTTGGTAAACGAGAAAGAACGCAACAACCAATTGATATCGTACACAAATAAACAAATAATTTGATCTTGGAAACATAAACATTATTGAACCAAAAAAATCAGTAGCTAAAACATGCATGAACAAGCAATATGTTCACTTGAACTGAATCCATAGAAAAATTAGATATAGGCACGCATATAGCGAACAGGTTGTAATAACCACATGGAATAAAAACAAGTAAATAAAGGGAATAATGAAAAATATATTGCACAGTGTCATTTCTAGCTTACCAAATTTTCTACAAGGACCATGTAGCTACAAGAGCCAGTTGTTTGATGAAACTTAACTAAATCTCTGTTATCTTTATTCTTTTGACATGTGTCCTGCATCAAATATAGAATATAAGTCAGGCTTGTGCCAACACAATGTACAGAATAAGAGTTGAACTTGTAAGAAGAAGAGTACCATATGTTTGGGATTGGTCCAGCTCTCCACAAGGTCAATCCATTATTCATCACTCATTGATTTGACAGGAGAGGTTCTAGGTCACCATATGAAGTGGGAAAGGATCAAAATACATTTTCTTCAGGTTGTGACGCTGTTGGCGGACCGCCGTCTTCATCATCTCAAGACAAGCCTTTTGAATTGTCTCATCTTTGACGTTCATATCAAACTTCGCCTACAACAATAACCATTTTGGAAAATGAACAACTTAATACACACTGATGGGGAAAGGAATGTAGAATGTACTTACACTAAGTTTTCCTATGAATAGCTGAAAGAGCCCAGGATGCTTATGATACTCCTTCCAGTGCTTAAACACAGGCACATGGTGCTTAACTACAAGGTTGCATTCAAGTGCAAATTTTGCAGCAATAAGAGGTACCACGGGCCTTATCTTCCCTTCAGGAATCACAAGAGGTAGTTTGCCACCTCGGGATCGAATAATCCTGTGAAGACCATGTCCCATGTTAGGTCCTCTGGTGCATCGTTCATTTGTTACTGGTTGCAGGCACATAGAAACTTTAAGTCTAAAAATACATCAAAATCCTTCCCGGGTGATTGAGGTCCAGGAATAAGCAAAGCCATCATTAAATTTGATTCCTGCATGCAAGCCCAAGGTGGATGGTTGTATGGCACAACTAATATTGGCCACATGCTGTATCTTGAGTTCGGCTCTGAAAAAGGATTAAACCCATCAGTAGCAAGGCCAAGTCGAAGGTTTCTAGCATCTTTTGCAAAATCTGGATATAATCTGTCAAAATCCTGCCATGCCTCACCGTCTGCTGGGTGCCTCATTTCCTTGTCATTGTGCTTCCGCTTCATCATATGCCATTGTGCCTCTTCTGCTGATTGTTTGGAAACAAACATCCTCTTTAGCCTAGGTACCAAGGGAACATGCCGCAAAACTTTTTGTGGAATTTTCTGTCTTTCAGGATCTTTCCATCTTGAGACGCCACAAACTGAGCAATTATTAAGCTTGGCTTTGTGCTTCCTAAATAGAACACAATTATTTAACCAAACATGTATCGATTCATAACCAAGACCTAAATCAGCAGATTCTTTGCTTCGCGGTATGACTTTGGGAGTGTGGAATCAGGGAATCCTTCACACAACAGCTTCAGTATTGCGGTAAATGCAGAATTACTGATCCTATATAATGACTTCATGTGAAGAATTCTTACCATCGAGTATATGTAGTTTCCATGCCAGTCATCATTATGTGCTTCCTCACAAGTTGCTATTGTCGGTACTTTTGATTCAGGCATCTACTACATGGGCATAGAACTGCATCATCTTTACTGAATTTCCCTTCAATGAAGTCATAAACTCTTTGACACCCTCCATGAGTTCAGGGGAAAAAGGTCTGCCATGCACCCAACTTCTATTCATCTAATCAAACATTACAAGTCTGCACCAATTAACAAGGTACACTGAGCAATGTCAATGAAAATTGAAAATGCATACCTTGGTCACCGGCTGTTGTTTGTTGACAAATAGAATGCCCGGGCAGAGAAAATGAGCATGAACACAAGCTGTAAGGGAAGTGTACTGGACGAGGCACCTCAATCATGGGCGGCTGCCCTGCGAATGCCACGGCTTTCAGCTCCACCAGGAACCACATCATGCGCGGTCGAGGTATCAGGAGTTCAATTTGGTCCATTTTATGGCTGCCGCACTGGTGGATGCAGAACGGCGGCGCGCGCCACAGCAATGGTGATTCAAAGGAGGGTAGGGGAGATGCGGTTGGCAGTGGTTATTCAATAGACTGCGGGGATGCGCTGTTGCAATGGCGAATGAGTGGCCGGGTAGGAGTCGGACGGCGGCTCAGCGCGGTTAGGTTTTCATGCGGCAGGCAAGAGATTCTAGCCTATTGAATCTCAAGTGAGGGCGACGGGCGCAGCTGGATTAGGGACAGGGAAAATACATATAACTAACATATAAAGAAATGTAACCTATTAGTTACACAAATCTGAGTTCATAGCTCACTGGTAAGCGTGAAGTCTAGGGTTCGAATTTCATCCTTTGCACATGTTTTTTCAAGTTTGTATTATATCTCATTTTTTAAAGAAATACAATAACGTGGGCAACCATTTTTTTGCCATTCACCATGGTTTATTACTATTTTCGTATATATTGTTTTTATAACCAATTTACGACGTTTCATGAAAATTATATTATGACGATCTTAAGGGTTCCGTCATAAAATAGCATTAGCTTTCGGGCCGGGTACCCAACTCATTCTAATCCATGACAAAAACTTGATTATGGTCACGAATGACACATAATTCATGACATTTTCTAAAATCGTCGCCCAGAATTCGTCATGGCTAACAGGATTTCTTGTAGTGAGCATGTTCCTCTAAACTCTAAAACTTATGCCAAAATTCACGTTGGAAGCTTAAATAGGGTGTGTTTGGTACGGTTCTAGATTCACTGAGAAACAGGAACGCTTCAGATTCTCCTCAGAAACATTTCTAGCAGAAACAGAATCACTTCTAAAACCATTTGACTATTCGTATGGATTCAGATTCACGATATAGAGAATAAGGATTGACATTGACCATTTTACCCTTGATTTTTTTATCATTGTTTTCTTAAACAAATTTATATTCTTATGAAAAAAATATTGCTTATTCAGTTATAACACAATAATAATAAAAAAGAAGAGCTCATAAGCCCATTCCAGCCCACCGCAAGCTATTTACTTTTTAACCTACTAGGCCCAGCCCACAGAACGTTCATCCTCAGGATGGAATGGAACCAACACAGCCGTAGAGAGGTGAGAGAGAGAAATGAGAGCGAAGGGCTGCTCCGTGCTGCTCCAGATACAAATCAGAAGAGTAGAAATAGCGGAAATGATCTATGTGCCCCGTGCAACTCATTCTGGGGGTCGATCGATTTTAGGTATCATGAGGCGACTGCAGTAGCAAAAACTAGCATGGAGGACTCTATACGATGAGACGCGCTTCTCTTGGAGTTGGAGGTCTCTGGCTCTCTGGGTATGCGAATAGCAGCACAGACAGCGACCGTGGCATTTTTCGTGTAAATATTGCCGAAGTCCAAGGGGAGCTGCAGTGGCGGAGCCAGCTGCAGATTGTAGGAGGGGCCGCTACAGTGATAAATCCGGTTTCAACAGGCATCTCGTTCCAACTAACTAACATTTCTGGAATAACTGATACCTCAAGGAAGTCATTATTTTTCTAGTTTTTCCTAGCCAATAGACAAGGTAATGAAAACTTTTAGCTAATGTTCTTCGAAGAATTCAAGACCAAGGGGGGCCGAGGCACCCTCTGGCCTGAACGTGGCTCCGCCACTTGGGAGCTGTGAGGCAGTGAAGCGATTCTCCGGGGAAACACCCTTCGAGCTGTTTTGCCTCCGTAGTTTAAAAAGGATAATCAATTTAGGTCATTTTGCTACCAAAATCATTTCGTAAAAATACCTTTGGAACTGATTCATCTGTTTCGGCCTTGGATCCAAAACGATTCAGCTTGCCAAACAGACCCTTAGTAGTAAATTATTTGGTTTCACTAAACATCTTTTAGAAATAATCCTCAAACTTTGGCAACTTTTTGGGATATTGTTTAGATTTTTGAAACTTTTGTACTGTGTCTATAGTACTTGAAATCATGCCCCCTATATGTGTAATTTCTATTGAAACCAATAGATTTATTTTGTTTGGAGAGAGCTAGGGGCAAAGCGGAAGGATCCCTATGTATCTTATGTTTTACGATAGTGTTAGGTTTTGTTTATAACTTGTTATAATTTTAGACTAGTTTGAATGCTCGAAAGAAGCAATATGTCACTATATAAACCACTTTCATTTATTAATTTTATAGTTAGATGAAGCATGATTTGGTGTTATCATTTTCATTAAAATACGTAAATTGATTCTTTTTATGCTGAGGCATCATTATTCAAATACATCATCTCATTAATAAATTCTCAAATAGACTTTTATATTTTATAGAGAAATTGAAGATTACTCTAATGCGATGTTACCTGAGTACAATAAGGAATTCAATATAAAGTTAGACATATATAATTTTACAGAAATCGATTCATGAATTTGTGTCTCATGTAGTAAAAAGTATGCTAATTGCTTCATTATACTTTTATGTAAATACTGCACATTATTAATAAAAATTTCATCGTGCCGATATGTGTGTATCAAGTGATGACGTAAATATAATTAAAGATTGCAAAGATTTAAGAAAGAAATAAATGTTCAGATTCATATGCATATGCTAAGTCTATAGATAGTTTTGAAGAAGAACCTTTTTGATCTGATAACCCTTTCGTGATTGTTGAAGATCAAACTAATCTTAGTCATATTAAAGAAAAATAATTTAGATGATGTCCTTACCAATTCAAGGCATGTTTCCGATTTTGGCCGTGAATTCTCCCTTGATACTGAATTATATATTTATAGAAAAATTAATTTACTCTAGACAGTTCTAATTGGATGGTGGACGAGTAGAAGACTTTAATTGATAGAGGAGACATTTAATAGGATTAGAAGAAACGCAATAGGTGCACACATATAAAACAGCTAGCATATAGTCCTTATTAATCCGAAATATTAGCTCTAAAGAAATCTTAAATGAAACAAAAGAAGGGAAGACGTGAGCGGAGCATCAAGCATGGAGGAGCTTTCAGTTCGTCATCGTCCAACGCATGCCATATGTCTGCTTTCATCTGCCGTTTCCCGTCGCCTTAAGGAAACACTGTTCATCATCTCAGCATGTCAGCCGCTTCTCATCGCCTCAAAAAAAAGTCTTGATAATTCATCTGAGTGTATGAACTGAAAGTTGTATACACTTGATCCATTGATGTGATAATAGCAAGCGGTATACGTGTCCAATGACTTAAAAAACTAAATTGGAGTCCGTGTTTCATTGAGACTATCAAAAGAAAATATGTCGAATTACATTTTTCTGAAACAAGTTTAAGCCTTTTATCTCGGTTAACAACATATTGTGGCAGACCACCCCAAAAATAGGGATGGTCCGTCTCCCCGGGATCCATTTTGGACGATATTCGACAAAGCGAGCATGCACATGATACAACACAGTCAGATAAAATAGCATAATTTACAGTAGAAATTGTTACAACATTGGTTCCATAGCATAATTAAGTCTTACAACTCAGAGTACGGATACTTCAAATAGGAGTTTTAGCGGAAGCATAAATAGAAATCGGTCAATACAGACTCCGACTCTACTAGACTAAGCAAAAGCATGTGTCTTGTCCAACGGCACTCTGCTACTAGCCAAAACACACTCAGAACGGCGAGTCACACCGCTCCTACTGGATGTTCCAACAGTCCGGACGTTGCTCCTCCCAATGGTAGTGGCCATTATAAGTGCACACCTCAGCGCCTGAAAACCACATATCGCAAAGCGTGAGCTCTTAAGAAGCTCAGCAAGACTGACCCGTCAACATGATTGACTACAGCCGACACCTAGACATGCAGGTCGACACAGGGTGGGAAGATTTTGCAAAAGGACCCGCACTAAGTAGTATTCATCTAGCTTGCAGTTTTAGTTGTTAGAAACTGAACTTAAGTTTGCACCATCCTAGGCAAACATAGATCTCAAAAAATTATAACATAATAATCATAATCAAAATCCAAATTCCTTCCTCATAATTTCACCTCTAGGCAATATGTGGCGTATTTTATAAGCAAACTCATAGACTGAGGTGATAGCAGTTTGAACCAATTTACACCTGCAGAGATAACCTAATCATATGACATGTGCGCGTACCACATCACACGTGATAACTATTCACTCTAGATCCTGCAAAGTCAACTCACTCCTATGTTACCTTAGCAGTGTCGCGTCTCACCAGAAGCGCACGTCTTAGACGGTCTCTGTGGAGTTCCCACCCTATCCACCCAATACCGCCTCCGATCAGACCTAGAAGGGTAAGTTCGACTTTGCACTAGGCTACATAGGTTTATCGGGTCCCATCATTACCCAGCATATGATCAGTATATTCAATGTTCGATCAAGTTCGGGCCACACGGATCAGATAGGATTATCAGGACTCATGCCCTTGTGAACCTACACTTTACCTGTCTGACCCCCAGTTTTATGTTTCTTAATACGAACTAGCCACAACCTCATTGATAAGGTAGTAGTTTTTAGTCAACTCATATTATTTGCGAGTAGCTTCCACTCTGCTCGACTTCTACCATTGGTCCTTTCTAAGCGTAGCTTCTACATCGAGCTACCTGTACCAATATTCCATGAATAGGTACTATGAAAACAGATGCAAGTAGGGTAGCAATCAACTCCTATTGAACCTAGTCACAGCACACAATGCATGCATAGTACTTAAAAAAAACTTTAATAACGGTTGTGCACCAAGACTTGCCTTAATCTCCTGCTTCAGCTGCGGAGTTCTCCTCAACGTACACGGGCTCTGGGTCGGCAGCTACTTCGTTTACTTTGACGTCTACATGATGCGATAATATGGTGTTGTCATCAGAACACTGAAATAGTGACTTGTGCTAATCATGAATGATGGATGCATGTTTTGATTGAGCAATATTTTCAAAAATGTTTCTAAAATGTTTTCTTATGCCAAAGTGAGAACAAGCTCAACACTCAATAAATCCTAAATACGACATTCGATAAATTAATATTAAGTACCTAATGACTATAGACTAAAACAAAGTTTCTGTTTCTGTTAGGGGACCATTTTTAGTTGAAAGTACTCACTGAAACATGGTAGGATTTGCCCAAACATATTAAAAAAACTAAACAAGTACATTGATCTAGCACAGAATTTTTCGGCAACATGGAATGGCAAGGATGGATATGAGGTAGAAGACAAGAACAAGAGGTACAAGGTGGATATGGAAACAAGGACTTGTTCTTGTAGGGTACTGGCAACTAGCTGGGATTCCTTGTGCTCATGCCATAACTGCCATTTATTTTAGCAGCAAGCACCCACAAGATTACATTGCGGATTGTTACTCGGTTTAACACTATAACATGACTTATGACCATTGCATGCTTCCAATGGAAGGAATGGATCAGTGGCTTCCTACTGACCACCCAAATCCACAATTCTAGCATATGTTAAGATGCTCGGTAGACCAAAGAGGGAGAAGAGGAGAGAAGCTGGAGAGGGCAAAAAACCCACAAAGCTACCAAGGGATGGGAAAAAAAAACGAATGTGGCCGGTGTCATAAATCAGGGCATAACATTAGGTCTTGTTCAGCTGTTGTTTCTGGAATGACAAGGATGAGTAGAGTAATGGAAAAAGGAAAAGAGGCAAGTAGTATTACTTAATTATGTTGTATATTCTGATACTATTATTTGCATGTTTATTGTGTACTAGACAAATTAATTCTGCTATGTTGTTTCAGGTCCTTGACTCAAGCCACTCACAGCAACCAAGTAGCAAAAGGAAGAGAGCCGTTGGGAAGAAAAACAGTGAAACAGCTGCAGGTGACATGTCTTCTCACAGGGCCTCGCAAGAAGATGAAAACTTGAAGCATCCAGTAAAGAGACTTGGTTATGTGGATGTAAAAGTTTTAGGGCTTATTTCTGCATTGTGTTAGGCAAAAGAAACTTTGTTGCTTTTTTGTGGTGTGTGCAGTCATGTCGACTGCCGTTATACAAATGAGCAACTGCATAATTTGTTTTGGTATATCGAGTTATGTTAGTGTCACAAATTTGTTATTTTGGGGGTCCGTGTGCGGAATGAATAAACATGATGCTGTTACAATAGTAATTATATGCTATACTTTCTGTAATGTATCCAGGGAATGAATTGATCCAGTGTTGCAACATTGTTGGTGTAGTAAACATTCTTGCAAATTGTATTAACAATCAGAGGAACCATAAACCTCGGTTCATTTACAACGACTTTGATACAACTCTACTCTCATAATACCCTACTTTGATTCCTCCTGTAACTTAACTTCTTGTCTCTGAATACTAAGGGTACAAAAACACAAACAGCTTGATTGCATCGTAAGCAATACGTGACAATTTGCCATACAGTCATACAAATTGGTCTTCCATTCATTCAGAAACATTATTACAAATGAGCCCCAAGGAAGGCCTTGGGATACACACACGGCCAGGACACATAAAAATCTTTCAAAGCAGCAGCAGCATCACTTCATGTACCTTTGCAGATATTTGCGACGGAAGTCACTTCTTATACTGACATTGATGAACTGTTTAGGTGTCTTGTTCTCTCCACAAGCCTGATTTTTTTTTTAATACAACATCATCATCCACCTGCAAAACACGTGCAAGATTAGAAATAGAGCCCCGTTACGGTGGATTACACTACTTTAACACATAAAACTATTGTAATTAATCATGATCTTTGATTTATTAGGGTAAAATCGTCTTTTACTATATTATCAATATATTTATGATACTCTATCATTTGGGCATAATCTAAATCATTTTCTCATTAACTCTCCGCTGCCATCGTCCTACGCCCTCCCTTGACTCGTTGGAGCCGCCTCCATGCCGAAATTCGTCGTCGTCATGTCTAGATCCGCCAGTGTCATGCCCATATCCGTCGCCGCCATGCTCAGATCCGTCACCATCATGTCCAGATTTGCCGTCGCCAATGCCAGATCCACTGTCGCCGTGCCCAAATCCTTTACTGTCATACAAAGATCCGCCGTTGCCATGCGGGGCTTGTGCGTCAACGGTGCGACGAGGTGCCGCGCGACTTCGTGGGGAGGCGACGGCGGTGGCGGCGATAGCCTTGCATTGTGTCATGAAGATTGATTCACGTGTGAATAATCCTTTATAATGTCATTATTTTTTTAATTCTCAAACTACCCTACAATACTTGACAATACATCATTATTATACTTAACAATACTTGATGGTTAGAAGTAGTGTAAACCGATGTAAACCGTTGCATCAGAGAAAATAAACGGTCAGCCTAGCGAAAAAGTACTATAGGAACACCATAAACCCTTTTAGCAGTCTACCTGTGGTATCATATAAGAATATAACACGACAGCCACAGCATGGACGTCTTAGCATCAAACCTTCTCTCAATACTGAAGGAACCAGGAATATTAATGTTGATCAACGGGTTTCCTCGCATCAGTTCAACCTCTTTCATCTTGGCTTCCTAGGATAGCAACGGGTCGGGTTCGGGTTGGATTCGGGTAAAAAAAGACACACGCGCTCACACCCGCGGGTGGAAAGTGACTCGCATGCCCGCGCTCGTCGAGTTTCATGTGGGGTCGATACCCGTCGGGTTTTAACACAATATGTATGAAATAATATTTTTAAATAAATGTATGATATAATTAATGCAAAGACGTACTTATGCATTGATTAATAGGATATTAAACTTCTATTTTTAATATTAACATTTATTTATCTCTTATTATACTAATAAATAATAATATTTAAAGAATAAAGATTTAATTAGATAGATTTGGGTCGGTTACGGATCATCCGTGGGTGGGATATCACACCCGCACCCGCATCCGCGAATGTTCGGGTCGGGTGTGAGTGGCACCCACAGGAGAAAAATGCCACCCACACCCGACGAGTGTGCGGTAACCGTCGGATTTCGGGTCTTCGGATAAAATTGCCATGCCGAGGCTTCCTCTTATGCTTAGTTGTCTCTCCTGCAATGAAAAAATAACCATTATGTTTCAGAACTCAAAATGGCTATCACTTCATAATAGAGATCACAAAAAACAAACAAACAATTTTTGGCTTCTCCTCCGCTCTTTTTTTCTTAATCCTCTCAAGTCCTGTCATTAGAGCTTCAGTGTCATCATCATCATCGTTATCCTCATCACCGAATTTGAATATACAAAAATTCTAAGTGCTAGAATACACAACATATTACAATGAAAAATAAAATATTAGTAAAAGCCCGCACCATTGAAGCACCATCGAAGCAGTTGTGTTATTTTATCAGCACAAAAAGAGCAGACGCCGATGCCGGGCCGACAGCCGCCTGAGGCCTGAGGATCCTGCAGACGCTGAAGCTCGCCGTCGACGCGGCATAAGGCCTGGAGCGCACCGCTGCCGCCGTCGCCTGAGGGGCCGTGCTGCCTGAGGGCTGGAGCCTATGCTGCCATCACCGCTGCCGCTTTCGCCGCCGCTTCCGCCGCCGGATGGTTGGAGGGGAGCACAGCCGCCGGTGCCGCCTGATGTCCGGAGGGGAGCGCGCCGCTGCCTGCCGGAGCTGCCTGGTGGCTGGATGGGAGCTTGTGCCCGACGGAAGTTGCAGTGGAGAAATGGAACCAGGGAAAAGCAGACATGGGCGACCCGGTGTTGGTGAGAGCGATACTGTTAAAACTTGACGGAGGCCTTGTCCAACATGTCAAAGTGACATATTCTAATCCAGTCAAAATTATGTCACGTCATTATAGTAGGATAAATAGTCTAGTTCAGAGGTAATCGGACGGGATTAGCAAGTTTTGGATAAAAAACAAACCAAAAATTAGTACAGGGGATAAAGTTTTTTTTTAATATGCAGGAGAGCTACGTATCTTTGAATTAAGAAAGAAGTGGTCGAGGACCTTATTCTTAGGAGTCTGTCATTGTTCGGACCCAGGTAGTCTTACAATAGATGTTCATGAAGTACGGAAGACTACCCTAAAGGAGAAAAAACCCTTGTCTACTCTCACGGCATGAGACTACCTAAAGCCCGGGCGCCGGCCATGACCCAGAGGCCCGCTTCATCCTTGATCTGCTGTATGATTTGCATAATTGTTGTTGCCTCGTTCCTGAAAGCCCGTTCCAGATCATCCATGCCACGAGGACGAAGATACTGTCGAGGCCTTTTCTCCCCTTCTTGCAGAGGTCAATCCGGAGCTCACTCCATGTGTCCGTGATATTCAGGCTTCCAATTGTGAACGTTTGGACAGTTGCAGATAGCTGAGGATTTCCCACCAGATTTGCCGCGCTGCTGGGCAGTGGAGTAGTAGGTGTTCTGTTGTCTCTGCTTCTTGGCAGCACAGGTTGCAAGCATCAGCATTTTGCAGGCCATGTCGCTTTCTTCGTTCAGCTGTCCATAACCGCCGGTGTACAGCGAGGTACATGAAAAGTTTCGTCTTTGGCGGAGCCCATGTTTTCCAGATCAGTTTGGTCCCTGTGAAGGTGATTCCGCCGCAGAAAAACATGTTGTATGCTGAACGGGCTGTGTACACACCTGAGGATGTCCAGCGCCATTTGACTACATCTTCGGTTTGAGGTGTTAGCTGGACGTCCTGCATTGCTGCCCACACCTCCAGGTACTGCATAAGGGCCTTGATTGTGATTATTCCGGTTATGTCTAATCCATCGGTTGCCTTGCAGCGCTTCATAGACTGTCCTTGTATTCTGGCTTCTTTTTCCAACGGCTTGAATCAGGTCCGGCGCCATGAGCTGGATTGAGGTTCCATTTAGCCATCGATCCGTCCAGAAAATAGTGTTGCGGCCGTTTCCCAATAGGATGTCTGTTGAAGCTTCGAACATCTCTTGGATTTCTTTTTCCTCCCTTACAGGTAATCCCGCCCATGGTTTGGTGCCGTCTGTTCGCTGGAACCATAGCCAACACATTCGCAAGGCGAAACCCGCTAGTTTTAGATCAACGATGCCCAGCCCTCCATGTTCGATTGGTCTGGTGAAGCGTCGCCATGCCATGGTGCATTTTCCGCCGTTTGCCGATGCCTCCCCTGCCCAGAAGAAGCCTCGTCGGCGTTTGTCAATTGCTGCAATTACCCACGGCGGTAGTTTGATCGATATCAAGGGGTAAATCGGAACTGCAGATAATTCGACTTCACTAGGGATAGTCTTCCTGTGTTGTTTAGCAGCCCGGCCTTCCAAGTGGGTAATCTGTCGTGGATTTTGTCCACTAACGTTTGCAAGTCTGTCTTCCGCAGCTTGCCGGTACATAACGGCATTCCCAAATAGGTGATTGGTAGCTCTTTGAGTTGGCAGGGGAGGTGTGTTTGTAGTCGAGCGACGTCCTCCTCATTGCAGCAGATTGGCACCACTGTACATTTGCTCATGTTAGTCCGTAAGCCTGTTGCCGCTCCAAAAATTTCAAGTGCTGCTCTAGTGATCTGTAGGTCTTGCTCCGTGGGCGCAATGAATAACATTGCATCATCCGCATATAAGGAGCATTGATGTGTGATGGCGCGGTGGCCAATCGGCTGCAGCATCCCATTTGTTGCGGCGTATGTAAGTAGCCTGTGTAGGACGTCCATGACCAAGATGAATAGCATTGGGGATAGGGGATCGCCTTGACGTAGGCCGTGACACACTTCGATTCGTCTCCCTGGGTCACCGTTCAGCAATATTTTGACTGAGGCAGTGGACAGCAGCATGGCTATCCAGTTGTTCCAGCGATGCCCGAAGCCGATGTGCTGCAATATCTCCAGAAGGAATGGCCATGAGACGGTGTCGAAGGCCCTGGCGATGTCCAACTTCAGCAATAGTTTCGGAATTTTCCTTTGCTCGAATGCCTTGGCAGATGCTTGGACAAATTTGAAGTTGTCGTGTATGGAGCGCTTCTGGATGAATGCACTCTGGTTGATGTCGACTAATGCGCCTAGCTCTGGGGCTAGTCGGCGAGCCATCATTTTGGTTAGTAGCTTGGCAAAAATGTGAATGAGACAAATTGGGCGGTAATCCCCCGCCGTTTCCGCGTCCGGCCTCTTACATAGCAGCGTTATCAGGGCGTTATTTAGCCCATGCAGTCCTCGTCGATCGAGGTGGTTGAAAGCGTTTAACGCTGCGGTCAGATCTTGTTTGATCACTGACCATGCGGATTTGTAGAATTCAACTGTAAAACCATCTGGGCCAGGGTCCTTGTCAGATGGGCATTGCTTTGATTGCTGCCCACATTTCATCCTCCATGAAGGGTTCATCCAGATGGGTTAGGTTGACGGTGGGTACTCCGATTGCTGCAAGATTGATGGTTTGTGTTCGGTCTCCGCTTGTGCCCATGATGGCGTGAAAGTGGTTGAAGAGGACTTCTGCTTTTTCTTCGTGAGAATGGACCGTCCCCTGTCTTGATTGTAGCTGGGCAATGTGATTCTTTTTTCTCCTATAGCTGGCGTGCATGCTGAAGAATTTTGTGTTTGCATCACCTTCGCGTAGCCAGGTAATTCTGGAGCGCAGCCGCGCGATGGTGCGTTCTAGCGAGGCGAGTCCGATGCTCTTGAACTTGAGTTCTTTCTTTAATTCCTGTTCTTGCGGCGATATAACGCGCGTTTCTTGTGCCTTGTCCAGGCGTAGAATGATTTCTCTAGCTGCTAGTAGTTGGATCTTGATCATTCCGATACGTTTGTGCCCCAACTTTGTAATTCTCGTGCGACGTTCCGGATGAGTGCGTCAGGGCGACGAAGGGGGTCTGTGATGGTGGGGTCACAGTTCCATCCTCGTTGCACTGCTTGCAGATAATCAGGAAGTTTGAGCCAAAAATTTTCTATGTGAAACCGTGACTTTCCTTGAAATCCAGCGTTCGTGGAGAGCAGCAAGGGGCAGTGGTCTGACATTCCGGAAGCCAGGGCTTGAAGAAAGCAATTTGGCATGTCAACCTCCCAGTCCATCGTGGCCAGCACTCTGTCAAGTTTCTCCAGCGTTGGGTTGGCCCCTTTCATTGCTCCATGTGTACTGCCGGCCATGGAGGTGTATGTCTTTCAGTTCCATCTCGTTGACGAAGCGTCTAAAGCGGCCCATATTTTGTATGTTTATGTTGGGTTGCTCTTATCTCTCCCGTCTAAAATCAGGTTGAAGTCTCCAGCTAACGTCCACTTGCCCGGGTGAGCTGTAAGTATGGTACGCAATTCATCAAGGAATGTGATCTTGTCCATGTCTGCTTGTGGCCCATAGACCACCGTCAAGTGCCATTCGTTTGTTCCTGTGTCTATTCTTACTGTGACTGCGAATTGGCCTACATGACTTGGTGTCATGTGGATGTCAGGAGTTCTACAGGCTACAAGGATTCCACCCCTTGTTCCAGTGGCCGGGAGGTAGGCGAAGCTCGGGAAGTCTGCCCCAAGCATTTCATAGACAAGGCGTGATGTTATTACATCAAGTTTTGTCTCTTGTACGCATACAATTGAGGCCTTATAGTCAGCAACGACGCTACGCAGAGCGTCCCGGCGGCTTTTGCCGTTCAAGCCGCGAACGTTCCATACTAGTATGTCTGTGTTTGGATCCATTGATCTTTACTACGGGCACACCGGGACTGATCAGGCCGGCGTTAGCTCAGCAGCCTCAAGCATGGCTGTGAGTAGGTCGTCATTGGAGAGAGCCTCTGTCGATGGGAATAGTTCCCGGATTGCTTGGAGGTGTTTCTCTGACAGTGGCATGGCGAAGAGACGGGAGTATGCTTGCTTAGCCTCGTCGGAGGGTTGGCCGTGAATTGGGGTCATTCCCAGCTTCTTCATCACCAGCACTTCTCCTCGTTTGGACGGTCGCACCGCGCTGAGGTTGCTCTTCGCAATACGCGTGCTGCGTCGCGGCTTGGACGGGGCGGCTTGTTCTGTTGCCGGATTTGGTGCAGGTTGACGCCGAGGTCCCCCTTTTGCCAGAAGGCGTTTGTACAGCCTGGGCTACGGCACTGAGAAAGGGGCGGCTTGTTCTGTTGCCGGATTTGGTGCAGGTTGACGCCGAGGTCTCCTGTTTGCCAGGAGCTTTTCTCCGGTCCTCCGTCAAGGTACAGGTACCAAAAGTACCAACTATGATCCCACCGTCCATCTGCAGAGGATAGGATCGGAAAGCGAAAACTGAGGAGGAAGCAGCCACCCATCTGTCGTCCCGAGTCCAACCAAGCAGACGCCGCCGCCTCCTCCCCGAGCAGACCACCACGCCGCCTCCGCTTCAGCTCGACGCTTCCCCCTCCCCATCCCGGTCGTCAAGGACGGTTCCCCTTCCTGCCCCACGAGCCCTCCGCCTCCGTCGCCAGATCGAGGATACGCTCCACCGTCGGCCGCCGCCCTCGCCTGGTCGAGGATACGCTCCATCTTCGGCCGGCCGCCGCCCTCGCCACGTCGAGGATTCTCTCGGGCGCCGTCCGCCGCGCGGATCCCCTCCTGCGCCGTCCGCCGGGAGCACCGTCGATGGGAGGGTGCCTCTACTGAAGAGGACCACCACGCTGCGGCTGGCCCGAGGCGTCCGAGAGCAAGGAACAAGGAGCTGCCTTTGTGCAGCCAACAAGGAAGATGGCAGGATCGGCAGATAGCTGCTGCTGCTGCGTCTACGGATTCGAGGCGGAGGTGGGCAGGTAGCTGCTGCTGCGTAGCCGCTTCTGCGTCTGGGGGGATTCAAGAGGAAGAGGGCAACTAGGTGCCTCCCTGAGCAAGGAAGATTGCGGGTAGGCAGGTAGCTGCTGCTGGTGCATCTGGGAATCCAAGGCAGAGGTGGGTAGGTAAAATTTGTTGCATTGTATTTTCAGTTCCCATCTGCCTTATCACCATGCCAAAAAAAGAGTAGTGGGGCGATGCTTGCTGGAGAAAACATTTACCTGTGAAACGGATTGTGCTTTGGAATTTCACATCTCGCATAGAATTAATCACTGGCGTGTAATAGGCTAATAGCATGACACTTTGGACTGCCAGACTGCATCTCCATTTCAAATTTTCTGTACAAATGTGCGTTGTTTCAAATATGATGCATGAATGGATTTAGTTCATTTTTATTTGCTAGTATGAACCCAAACAGGTCATGGTATTTGGTGTATTCACAGGACATCTCCGCTGTATTGTGTAATTTTTTAACATTTATCCCATCCGTTGTTTCTGCACATACATGTCTGATTGTTTGATATGAATTATTTACGAATTTGCAAACTTGTCTGAAATGGATGAATCAACATTTGCAGGCTATGGCAGATAAAGGCGGTACATTGCAGGATCGAGATGAGTATGCTTCGATGATTGATTTGAGATTTGATAGTGAGGAGGAAGGATTTAGGTTCTATAATGATTATGCCAGGAAGAAAGGTTTCAGTGTGAGAAAGGACTATGTTCGGCGTGATCCAGCAACAAATATGATAATATATAGGCAATTTCGATGCTTTAAGCAAGGATATCGAAAGAAGAAGAAGCAGGAAGACAAGGACATCAATATCAAAAAAAGAGAGCCACGCCCACTCAGTCGATTTGGATGTGAAGCGGAGTTTGTGATCAGTCTTGACAGGAATACCGGTGTCTGGTTTGTGAAGAAATTTGAGCCTAAGCATAATCATGCACTAGCAGCTCCTGATCTTGTGCCTTTTCTGAGGTCACATCGTGGCCTAAGCGAGGCTAAAAAAGCCGAGGCAATTGAACTGAAAGAAGGAGGTATGCGTAAGCATGAAATAATGGAGTTCATGGAAAAACAACATGGTGGCTATGAAGAAGTCGGGTTTGTGTCAAAGGACCTGTACAACTTTTTTGATCGGCATGTGAAGAAGCAAATTCACGGGGACGATGCGGGCCATGTGATCAGATATATGCACATGCGACAGCAAGAAGATATGGAATATTTTTTTGAGTATGAGAAGGATGATAGTGGTCGTTTGACAAGATTGTTCTTTGCAGATGCACAGTCCAGAATTGATTATCATGCATTTGGAGAGGTTGTCGTGTTTGATAGCACCTATCGGGTGAATCGGTACAACTTGCCATTTATTCCCTTTGTCGGTGTGAACCATCATAGGTCTACAGTTATATTTGCTTGTGCTATAGTCTCGGATGAGAAAGTGGCAACATACGAGTGGGTGCTGAAAACTTTTCTTGCAGCCATGTGTCAGAAGCATCCTAAGGCATTGATAACAGACGGGGACCAGGCAATGAGAAGAGCAATTCAAACTATCTTGCCAACTTCTGATCACCGCCTATGACTTGGCACATTGAGCAGAACATGGTACGCCATCTGAACCCTGACATGGTTAAAGAATTTAGAGATTTTGTTCATGTCCCTTATGAGATTGATGAGTTTGAGAGAAGGTGGACTGATTTTAAGAGGAAACACAATGTTCCTAAAGATAACATATGGATTGAAATGATGTATCATCTGAGGTCTAAGTGGGCTGCGGCTTATATAAAGGGAAGGATTTTTTTAGGAATGAAAAGCAATCAACGTAGTGAAAGTCTTAACTCTAACCTCCATAAGCATCTTGATCGTAAAATGAGTCTTGTTGATATGGTTGAGCACTATGAGCATTGTTTGTCACGCATGCGGCATAAAGAAGCAGGGCTAGATACAAAGAGCACACAATATGTCCCTAACACACCAGATGATGCCTCCTTGCTTGAGAAAGATGCAGCCATAGTCTTTACACATGCAGTTTTAGAAGTGTGCGGCCACTGATTCACAAATCAAGTGAGTGGGAAATTATTGATACGATAGAGGAGGAAAGCTCTATCAAGTACGTGTTATCTTTGAGGGAAAATGATGATAAAATTAAAATTGTGGACTGCATCTTTAAGGGATCATTATTACAGGTTGTGAATTGCTCTTGCCGGAAACTTGAATGTGAAAGCATTCCATGCTGCCATATTTTTAATGTCCTACAGTCATTGGACTTTGATAAGATTCCTCCGTGTTGCATTATTCCTAGGTGGACAACAAAAGTAAAGGCAGCATTCCTTCGGATAGATATGGTGAAATTTATGGTTGGTCTGATCAGATGGAATTGTATCGTGAATTGCGAAGTATGGGCAGTGAAGCCTTCTTTAAAGCTTCTATGTCAAAGGAGGTTGCATTGAGGGTGAAATTATTTCTAAAGGAAATAATAGATGGAGGTGAGGGTGTTGGTGAAAATGATACAACCTTGTATGGACGGGTGCTGCCACAGTCTAAAAATCCTTGCTCTGAAGAAATACTTGATCCTGCTAATATAATGCCAAAAGGTGCCCCAACTAAAAGATTGAGGAGCTGCTTGGAGAAAAGTCGAAAAGCTAAAAGGCAAGTATTTCTATGACCAGTCGTACCATGTTTACACTTGTTCTTTTGTTGCATAGTATATGTAAGTAATACCATTTTCATATGTTCACAGGAAGAAGGTTGACATTGTATGGGGAACGTGAGACTGAGTATGTGGAAGCTTAGTATGTGGAAGCCATGATTTAGTCACTTGTTGTTAATCTATATCTATTATTCCTCATACCATGTTCTGTTATGATCTGTTAAACCTCAGGCCATGGAAACTTATGTTGCAAACTTTATAAGGTTATGGTATAATTCTGAAGAAATTGATGTTTCTGAAAGATAGTGCTTATTTTCGTATGGCTCAGTTCTTGGTACTTAGGAAATCAGATGGTTTTTGATAATTCTTAAGAATTGATGTTTCTGAAAAATAGTGCTTTTTGTATAGCTCAGTTCTGGTGCACATAGTTTGTCAAAAAAATGGCCTCATTGCCACGGCCCAGTTATACAATCAACAAGGGCTACCATGCAAGCCAGTTCGAGAACCGTATAAACAAGCAGGCACGTATGTTCGAAAGGCACAGATGCGTGAAACTTTTAACCAGGAGGTAGCGCACCAATACTACCGAGGTGGTACTAAAGAAAAAGCGCCGCACCTGTGTTGCCGATGGGCCTATTTGGGCCGATTCTTTGATCGGACCTACTAAACGAAGTCTGTTGCGCAATCAGCTGTGCCACTGACGCATGGGTCCCACCTGTCGGCGCAGACCAGATATGAGATCTTGTAGTGTTCTTGATTGACAAACGTCTTTCTGATTTTAATTCGTATTCAAAACTTCGAAATTGTATATCTTTGGCATACGTAGTCCAAATAGTTGATTTTTTTTTCCTAAATCTTGAAAAATTATTTTCTATCATATGGATGCATTTCGTTCACTTCATTTTCTTAACAGCAATATATGATTAGTGATTACTATTAGCCATTTTCTTAACCTTTTTGTAATCCTTTATACGAGATGAATTTTTCACCTCATGTTTGTATGTACATGCACCTCATGCATATCTCATTGTAAAATCACCTTGGATGCTTTCATTTGACATACTTACTCTTTGTTTAGGTTGATCCAACTTGAATTTGACTTTGTACATACATGAGATATGTGGGTCATAGTCCCCTCTCAACATACATTAATATGAAATAATGTTCAAATAAATTTAAAAAAATTCAAATGACATGGAAAGGTCATGTGTAAAATTTGAGTCAAAAATTCAATATAGTTCGAAAGATAAAAATTGTCAAAACAAATGCAAAAATTCTTTTTTGTTTGGCTTTTTTCCTCACCTTAAATTATTTTGAATATGGAGCTCAAATTTTGTGGAGACATGTAGAACAACATTATGCGGACACTGTAATTTTTTTAAAAAAATTGAAAACTTTTGATGTATGTATCACTTCCAAAATATCAGCAAATGACATAAATTTCCGTCTTCTTTGACCGAAAGCGTATTGTAACTTAACATATTTTTTTGACTTAACATATTGAATTTGAAAGGTTTCTTTTTTGGCTGACTTAAACATAAATTCCAGTATCTTAACATATTTTTTTGACTTTAACATATTTTTTTGGCAAATGACATAAATAGCATAAAGAACTAAAGTTGGGCATTTCCGCTAGTAATCTTTCCAATAGTCATGTAGTGACTGCAATCGAAGAGTCACATTCAACTTAAGTTCAACTTCCAGATAAGCACATCCTGAACCGAGGAGGCACATTCAGCTTACAAACCAAGGAGTCAAGGAAACATGCCAACCGAGGAGTCTGCAATTAATTTCAACCGATCTTATCAGCTTACAAGGACCCTATTTAAATAGATAACCAGCTTATTAATACACATCCTGAACACAAGATCAACACCTAAAGGTATGTTCTACTCATCACATGATCTAATTCTGCCTTCCACAAGTGATGTTCTACTCTAATTCTTTGTTCCACATCATGCTTTTTACGCCAGATGGCACCTGCACAAAGTTCATCATCAGACATGACTTTGGCATGCTCAATTTCAAAGATGGTTAAAGTTTTGAAGGGTTTAAATGAAGCTCAAAAGGACGAAATCACCAAAATCGGTTTTGGAGGCATTTTGGAAATCCCTAACATTTCTATCCAGCGCAATCTTTGCAGGTGGTTAGGTGATAGATACAATCCAGGTACTAAAAGTATAGAGATCGAAGGAAGGAACATACCATTGACGACATGGGATGCCTCCTGCATCATGTCATTACCTTCGGAAGGAGATGAAATCAGTGTTCCCCCTCCAATGAAGCCATCTGAATACAAATATTACTCATTATACAAAGATGCAAAATGCAGAAATATTTCTGTTCAAAAGTTGGAACAGGACATTACAAATTGCAATGAGCATGACGAACATTTCCTGCGGAGATTTGTACTGATAGTAATTGGGCGCATTTTATGTCCTGGATCAAAACCATCCGTGGATTCCAACTATCTTACACTACTCAGAGATATCGATAACATCAAACATGTTAATTGGGCATCATTGACAGTGCAGGATCTTTGCAAAAATTTGAAGGCTTATAAAGAAGGAAAAGAAAATATACTAGGCAACTTGCCATTGCTTCAGGTAAGACACAAACTTCTTTTATAGCAATTAATTCAAAAATGTGGCTAAACATTTTCATTCAACCACAGTGCTGGTATTGGGAGCATGTGCATGCAGTGCATGATACCATCTCAGATATAGACTATGATGAACGAGAAACTCCTTTTATCTCTTTCTGGAATGAAGGCAGAGTTGCAAGAAGAAATAAGTTTGACTCAAAGTACGGCATCGGTTATGGACAGGTATCTCTATCATTGGTAACTGTTCATATTTCATTTACCACTAATGTTATTAACATGTACCACAATTTTTATACAGATTGTCACGAAAATTGAATTGTGCACTAAAACAACTGAGGACGATTCAGATGGTATCTATGATATGAATGATAGCAATAAATTTTATGATGAAAACAAAGCAGAATATTATCAAATTGAAGAGGGAGATGGTCTCCCCAAAACTAGTGATGAGGTCGAATATAACTCCCACCCGTACCATGTAGAAGACAAGAGTCCATCCCATGAAAAAAAGGTACTTACCATTACAACTGAGACACTATGAATTCCATTACCTTTTTTCTGAATCTGTTCCCTTAATGCAGCCTTCCGATCAGTACCAAAGTATTATAGATCAGCTTCTGCAGATACAAGAAAGCAATAACTTAACTATGTTGAAGCTGGTATCTATAGAAAGGAAATGCATCCAAAATGCAAAAGACATTACGGTATGCAGCTAAAGATATTCTTTTCTATAAATATCTCAGAACACTGATACATACCACGCTGAATGCAGGAACTCAAGCAAATGTTGAATCAAACCAGAAAATCAAGCAATTACACGGGGCACAAAGATGTACAAAAAATTGAGATCAGCAAAAGCAGCAAACAAGATCTGCCAAACCATCAAACAGGCAACAAAAAAGGAGATACAACAAAGGTACAGTCCTTCAAGTAAAGACACTAATATTCAAGAAAAATACGTACTAACCCGTAAATTCCTTATAGGATTCTGTGCAAAAAGGACATGTCAAGCCCACAAACTTGAGATCTCCAACCATTGCTGACAGGATAAGAGGATCACATGGAAGGGTTCCCAAACCTAAACATGAAAAGGATGACGATTTTATATTTTATAACACAAATAAAAGGGAAGGAAACAATACAAGCCTAAGTATATTGCAGATTTTCACAGTTGCATATATCAACAGATCCAATCCTAACAAGGTAATTGCATCCATAGATGGTATTGAATTAACAGCTGGCATAATGAAGCCACTAGTGGTGTCAGAAGAAGCTCCACCAAGAGAGAAATGGTTACATGGCCAAGTGAGTATTTTTATGTCTACACTATTCCATTTTCTTTAATGAAAACTCAGCAACATATTTTCATTTGGCTACAAATATATACAGCTCATAGATGCATACACAACATTGATAAGTGACCGACAAAGTGGAAAACCTAGAGCGCATGGTACTGTCCTGATTGAAAAGGAAGTAAATGTCCAGATTTGGAAAACCAACGGTGAGACAAAAGGCACACACACCAAAAGATATACAGAGAAAAAGATTGGTGAAACAGCAATATATTTACAATACGACATGGTAAATATTGTAACTATACTTTTCATTTTGCCTTTATCAAGATAAGTGTTGTTCTGAATTTTTCTAAAAATCCAGGTATTCCTACCAGTAAACCGCAACAAAGAACATTGGTATGTTGCAGTTTTGAATGGCAAGGAGCAGAAGATTCAAATCCTAGATTCCCTTAAAATGAGCAAAAGAGGCTACGATACTGATCAAACCTTACAGTACATTGTAAGTTACTTCACTTAACATACTATTTAATATGATGAACCTCCATACTAACATTTGTACACAGCTTCAAGGCTTGGAAAAGTTTATGACTAAAGCAAAAGTAGAAGATGGAAAGCATACCTCTTGGAGCAGCCAAAGAGTTACCTCATGGGAACTCTGTGTCATGGAGGTTCCGCAACAAAAAGACATGTAAAATAAGAAAGACACATTATTCAATCAGTTTACTACTATAACTTGTACTTTTATCTCACAATTGTCATTTTGTAACAGTTGGTCGTGCGGACTGCATCTACTGAAATCTGTTGAGCACTGGAATGGGCATGCATTAGCAAATGAATGCAACACAAATGTGAGTGACAAACATTTAGATTCAATAATATCAAAGAGCAGAACTAGTGACAAACACTTAGATTCAACAATATTGACTTAATCAATATATATTACATACGCAGGTGCCAATGAACACATTTCGAAAGATTGCTGCAGCAGAACTAGTTCACTCAAGTCTAAATATTGTGCTTCAAGTCCAAGAGGATATAAAAAAGCAACTTGCAGCAGCAAAAAAGAAGATAGAAGATATAAATGTATGAATGGATGATTTGTTTACCTAACTATCTAAGTCCAATTATTTACAAGCAATTAGTCGCCCTACTGTGCACTGATGAATTAACAGATGGATTCGTGAATTGATTTCTGAATGAGGGGGTCTGTAGCGCTTCCCTATTATAATTGGCCCACTAAGACCATATCGTCGTGCTCTTCTTCCTCAACTAAAACTGTCTGCGTCTGTTTCTCTCCCGAGTCTCACACACGTATGCAGGGCAGAGCTCATCGAGCTACTGGGGCTGGAGTTGGGAGGATTGAGAGGGGTGCTAGGATGGAGAACTTACGGTGCTAGGATGGAGGCCGCCGTTGCAGCATAGGGTGACGGCGGGATCTGAGAGAGCCACGTCTTCCGCCGTCAGCACTGGAGTGCCTGCCGTCACGCGGCAGGGACCTCCCCTCCGCGCGCTCGTCCCCGGCGCGCCTGCCCCCACGCGGGAGAAAGCTCGCCGCCGCGCGCTCGTCCTGCCGTCACGCGTGGAAGACGCGGGAGGGAGCTCACCGCCGCGTGCTCGTCCCCCGGTGCACCTGCTGTCAGGCGCGGAAGACGCGGGAGGGAGCTCGCCGCGTTGCGCTCGGCCCCCGCCGCCGCACCTGCCCTCAAGCGCGGAGGAAGCGTCGTCCAGAGCTCCTGCTGTCACGCGGGAGGGAGCTCGTCGTCGCGCGCTCGTTTGCTCGGCAGACCTGGTGGGTGGAAGAGAGCAGAGTGAGGGAGGCGCTCACCTGTCCACGCATGAGGACGGCGGCTCCTCTGTTCGGGCTGAGGCTGTCCGCTGTGCGATTAGGGTTTCCAGGCGTTGTTTTCTCCGGTGGTGCTCCTCTGTTCGGGCTGAGGCTGTCCGTTGTGTGATTAGGGTTTCCAGGCGTTGTTTTATCTAGTGGTGGTTACGTAAAATTACCAGAATGTCCTCTTCGGTCTAATTTCTATGCCAGGTACGGTAGGCGAGGGGAGAGGTACCGTGCTTCCTGATCGTTGGATCTAACTAGATCAATGGTTAAAAATTAGGTACTTGTGGTACTTGGTACCTCTATGGAGGACTGTAGAAAACCTCTTTTGCCAGAGGCGTTTGTACAGCCTGGGCTACGGCACTGAGAAAGGCCTGCATGGTGGTTCCTGCTGTCTCTGTGTGGCCTGCGTTTGACAGTGCTGGATCTTGGCTTGAGCCTTCGCGCTGGGCCTCCCTCTCTTGTCGCTGCTTGTGCTGGGCCGAGTTGGCATCAAGCCGGTCCTCCAATTGGCATCGGCGGATCGGAGAGAAGTTTTTTGAATTTGAGCATCGCGGGGTGCGACCGATGCTTTTGGTCCGCCGGGAGTAGACCAGTAGCTTTTTGTTGCTTTTGGGCGTGGGCCGCGGCGACAGTTGCTGCCCCCGCTGGACAGCTGGGAGCATCTTTGACAGGTTGGGTCGGTGTTGGCGCAGCAGAAGGTTGCTTTGTTGCCTGTTTCCCCTCAATCTTCTCTGGGATTGACGCTTCATCGGACCACACTTCCTGGTGATCCTTCTCTGGTTCTTGGGTTGGGTCGGGCATGCTGGCTTCGCTGCACATGGAGTCCTCGCTACTCATGGGCGCTCTCTCCTCGGGTTGGCATCTACACTTCAAAAGATTCCATCTCCATGATCTCTTTTGCTTTTGCTTTCGCGCTGTGCTGCTCGACCTCAGCGTTTGCGTCATGGGGACCTTCTTGTGGCTCTTTTAGAACCGACTGAGCAGCTTTTGGAACCCACTTTTTGGATCGCCCGTTGGGGGACCTGCGGTGAGCGGGCATCTGCTCCAAGTCCGGTTGCTATATGACGGGTTTCGGGCGCCGCTGCCGGTGTGCGCCATTTCCTGGCGCTGCGGCCGCCGGTGTGCGCCATTTCCCGGCGCTGCGGCCGCCGGTGCCCGGCGTTGTTTGTTTGCACCGCCTTCATCACGGCGCTTGGTGCTTTGCAGTTCTTGCTGGCGCAACGGTCCTGCTTCATCAGCAATTCCCCGTTGACATTAGAAGCCGTACAGCCGTGGCCCCCTTCCCCCCGGTCTGGGTCACCGTCATGACCGTTGTCCCCGTCCGAGGAGGGTGGCGACGGGCCTCCTGACATGGACGGCGACCGGGGGGAGAAGTCCTCGATGCGTCGAATATGAATGATGATCGGGTACGTCAACATGCGCTTCTTCATGAGGTACAGAGGAGGTGGCCAAAGATGGCCTTCATCGATGTGCTGCTGTGTGCCACCGCCTCTTCTGGTTCTGCGATGTGGAGGAAATTCATAGCTGGGATTCTGTTGGGGTCATCTGTCCAGACCGTGAGCCGGAAGGAGGAGAGGTCCGTCTTGTTCTCTGTGGCCGGGTCCAGCAGCACGAGGACAGCAGCTGGTTGGTGGTGCTGAGGTGCCAAGCGTGTGGTGGTATGCCATCGAGCTCCAGCGTGACCTTGAAGAACAAGGTGGTCGCCTGGGCCTGTGCGAGACGAGTCCACTGCTTGAAGATCAGGCGGGTTACACCAGCGGGGACGCTACCAGCGCGTAGAGCATGATCGCGTGAGGCCTGATTGTGGAAGGAAAGCAAGAAATTCTCGGGAGCGAGAGCCCGCACCGAGAAGTCCTCCGCGATGTCCAGTCCATCTCTGACTGCTGCTCGAGCAGCTTCGATGGAGATCACCGTCGTGGCGTTCCCGGCCATGGCTATTAGAGCCCAACGTAACCGGCCTTCCTACGCCACCATCTCGTCGGAGTGCGGGATGAAGCAGCGCTCCGCCGTTGGCCTGTAGTCGGTGTTGCCCGGCTGTGGTTCGACGTAGGAGTTTTCCTACCGTGGTGCGCTTGATGAGGAGTTCGCCTTGCTGCTGATCGGCTCGTCGGCTTCCAACCGCCTCGACGCAGAGCGCTCCTGGCTCTCCCTGGGATGGTGGGGTGGCGCCGCTTAGGAGGAGTGGGCTGGCTCATGGTTGGCATCTTCCGGCGGCGGCTGCGTGCTCAACACAGGGCCAGCATGGGGCGGGGTGCGAGACCCATCACTGTGTGTGGCGCGTATGAAGCGTCGATCGTACGCCTCATGGCCGTGTCGTCGTCGGCGCACCAGCGCTCTCGGCCGGTTGCTGGTTCTGGCCACATGGTGGTTGCCGTTGCAGCGCAGGTATCTCACGGGACGGCTATAGTTGGCCTTGACATGGTTGTACGATAGGCAGTTCCATCAGCGACCATTGAAGTTGGCCGGGAACTCCCTTCCAACCTGCCGAGGCGGGGAGGGGGGGGGCGAAGGCTCCTGTCTTTGCCGTGGGCGTATGTGCCGACGGCGCTTTACCTCCCTCTAGCCATCCGCAATCTCCTCCTAAGAAAGGCGGGGGCGGCTGTCCCGGTGGCGTGCGGGAGCCGACGTACAGCAGCAGGGAGAGGGCGAGTGGCGGCGGTGGCGGCGGCGGCTTGGCCCAGTCCGGTCACTGGCAGACTGGAAGGGCAGCGATCCTGAAACCACAACGACAGATTTTACCTTGGGGTGTTGTTCCTCCTGGCGACGCTTTGCTTTGCGGCGTTCTGTGTGATGGCGCTGGTCGTCCTAGGTCTGGCGTCTTGCTGCCGCCATGAACCCTCCCGGAGCACGGCGAGGCGGGGAGGCGGATGCCAGCTTGAGGCCTTTGCCCTTGGACAGGACCACGTCGCGGAAGGAGCGGTGAGGCTCATCCAACGACTCGCCCGAGGACGGTGAGCCCAGCCATCGCATCTCCTTTGCACGTCCGGGAGCCAAGCGGTTGGGGAAGAAGGGCCGGGCGAGGGGGGACAAGGTCGAGGGGGAGGGGAGTGGGGTGGTCGCCGTGGCCGGAGTAGCCGCCGGTTAGGGTTTGGCACGGGAGGGTGGGGTGTACTCACTGTCGCTTTTGCTCACCTCGGAGAGCGCTCCGTCCTTCGCCATCTCGTCGCCTATGGTGTTTACCGCAAGGACAACAATGTCCGACTGAACAAGGGATAAAGTGAACTTTTGTGAAACTTCAGCGTAGTAAAGTGGATTTTTTTTTTCTTTTAAAAATAATGACAGATATATTATGGGAGAGGCCAGAGCACAAGCCAGTTGCATTGGTTAATATCTTTGTAAATAGTGATGCTCTTTTCAAAGTGCATAGTGCAGGAAATATGAGATTTGGTAAGTTTCTTTGCTCTTTCAACTCTTGAGAATTTCTCTTCCTAATCTTTACAATATTTATTGTCTTCCAATATCCTTGTTTGTAGATGTTTTCAACATGGGAGTTGGGATGTGGGTTTTGCAACAAATTTTGGGGTTATAGAAAGAGTAGAATGGACCCATTTCCTTCATCTAACAGAGAACTTCGAACAAAATGAAAGTGACGACCAGATCAAATGGGCTCTGGAATGGAAAAACGTCTTTACTACAAAGTCCTTGTAATCAATATATTCCAAGGGTTTGTGAGAGGGACATGGCCCGAATGTGGAAATGAACTCCTCTTAATGTTAAAATTTTCCTTTGGTAAAATGTCCAGTGATAGGTTACAACTAGGGATGTGCCTACAACAGAGGGGTTGGAAAAGATGAGAGGTGTGCCTTGTGTCGGCAAAGGGAAGCACTTGTAATATCCCATATTTTATAAAAACAAATTTAAGTTTTTTCTAAATGACTAGTAAGTTGACTAAAATTTGACTTTTTGAACCATCGATCGGTTGGACGATCGGACGCCTTGATGCGTAGATCATGTTGAAAGGCATCCCTTTGACTGCTCATACGTGTCGTTCGGTGATCGCACAAGTGAGTTATGTGACAATTAAACGTTAGCCATCGGTTTTAACCTAATACTATTAGAACTCTTTCTCCTCTTTCCTTTTCACATACGCCAACCCCACCTTTTCCTCTCCACGCTGCTGCCTTTCTTCCTGTGCTCTCCACCACAGGCCTGCCATAGGAATCGAAGGGGCAAGGGAGAGAGGGAGAGAGAGAAAGGGGGGAAGGAGACCTGGTGCCCTGCTCGTCCTGCTGTTGCTGCCTGCCTGTTGCTGCTGTTGCCACCCTGCGCTAGGTAACGGAGATCAGGGAAGAAAGAAGGTAGAAAGAAGAAAGGAGTTAGAGGGATCTTGAAATCTCCTACAAATTAGCGATTTGGGTTCCTTGGTGATCCCTAGTATCTATTGGTTATGCATAGATTAAAGTGCGATGGTGAGATTAGGGCTGATATGAGTTCTTTAATGAACTCTGCAGCAAGTTGTTTTCAAATCTAACAAAAATCAGTATAGAATTAGGCTCCCTACCAATAACAAAAGTTTGTAGATATTTTTCAAATGGCTTTGGTCTCACAATCAACGGTTAGTGAGATATCATCAAAATTTAGTGCTGCTGTGTCAGGATTGTTCGTATTCTGTGCAGTAATTTATTTAATTATTTGTGACCTTGTTAGAGGCCGAATTGGCCAAGTTGATAATAAAGAAAGTTGTAGGAAATTTTCTTTAGATTACGAGAATGTAATTATTTGCCTGCATTGGTTAATCCAATCAAAAGTTATTAGCAAAACAGTGGTCAGGTCAAATTCTGACTCTATTTAGGATTCCTGTCAGAGATGAATTTTAAGTAGTGTCTTTAAATAATAAGGTAGGGGCGGGCTAGATAGGTTATCCTGTGTTTTAGCAATGTTTCTAAGTCATAGTTTTTGTTGTACAGACATAGACAGTTCAGGTGTCAAAAGGATGTCTTCAGAATATCGTCCGCCTTAGCTGAGGCATGTGCAATGACGAACTTTCTTGTAATATGAATGCCTGTTGTTATTTCCTTATTTTGCTTACTTCGAATGTGTTCATTTGATTCTTCTTTCATGAGATGGTTGCTTCATTCAATACTTCTGGTTCATATCAAAAGTTCAAGTTTCATGTTACTTATTTCATACCTTCAAGTGTCGTGGTTTGTATAAGCACTGGTTGTGCAGTTGGTTCTTATATTCAGGATTCCTGTGAATAAGTGCTAGCCACACTTATTCAGCTTTACCGGTAAATCCAAAGGAAAGTTTCAGGTGACGTCTGTTTCAGATGGAAATACTATTTGACGGATTCTGGAGTTTCACTCTTGATTCTGGTTTTCTAATCGTTCTATAGAATATTGTTGTTCTTCCAGATCTAAGTTGTACTTGATGAGTGTTTTTACTCACTCTTGTGTTATTTGGTTTTAGGTACTCTATGACGGAAGCACTCATGGGATGGGGAGTAATCACCTTTATTTATGTTATTTAATTATTAATCTAGACAATGGATAAAGAAATTAGACTTAATTCATTTTGTGTGGTTCACGCCGAAATTCGAGGCGGATTTGCGTGTGTTGGGACAACCAGCCCAATCTGCATCTGAGTAGACAACAAGCTCGCTCGAAGTAGTCTGGTGCAGAATAAGATCAAAATCCAAAGTGCCATGAATGTACCGAAGAATGCGCTTCACAGCATTAAGATGCGGATCACGAGGATCGTGCATGAAGAGACAAATCTGCTGAACAACATAGGCGATATCGGGTCTGGTAATGTAAGATACTGGAGGGCACCAGCCAAACTACGGTATTCAGTAGGGTGGGCAACCGGCGTACAAGCAGAAGACAATTTGGAGTGCATGTCAATAGGAGTGGTGGATGGCTTGCACTCGCTCATACCCGCACGATCCAGAATATCCAACATATACTGCCGCTGCGACAGGAAGAGACCCTTAGGTGTGGAAGTCACTGCGATGCGAAGGAAGTGATGTAGTAGTCCCATATCAATCATAGAGAATTTCCGTTGTAAATCAGAGATGACACGGCAGAGAAGAGAGTCTGAAGATGCCGTAAGAACAATGTTGTCAACATAGAGCAGAAGATACACTGAATTTGAGCCTCGACAAAAAATAAATAATGAGGCATCCAATGTGGCTTCAACAAAACCCAAAGAGAGCAAATATGAGGCAAATCGGTTGTACCATGCGCGAGGAGCTTGCTTCAGTCCATCCATCGACTTGTTTAAGCGACAGACATGATCAGTATGACTACGGTCAACAAACCCTAAGGGCTGCACGCAGTAGACTGTCTTAGTGAGGGTGCCATGAAGAAAAGCGTTCTTCACATCAAGCTGATGAATAGGCCAACCACGAGAAAGAGCCAATGTGCGGACAGTAGCCGGCTTCACAACTAGGCTGAAAGTCTCCACATAATCAATACCGAGACGCTGAGTGAAGCCTCGTAGAACCCATCGATCTTTGTACCTTTCCAATGATCCATCGGGTAAAAGCTTGTGACGGTAAACCCATTTGCCAGTGACAACGTTAACACCTGCGAGGCGAGGAACAAGAGTCCAAGTATTATTCGAGAGAAGAGCATCAAACTCAACCTGCATAGCGGCGCGCCAGTTTACATCTTCGAGGGGGGCGTGGAACAATTTCGGCAATAGGGAGATGATTGTAGCTTGAAGATTGAGCCGCTCCATAGGAAGCCGAAATCCGGATTTAGCACGGGTGTGCATAACATGGCCGTTGGCGGGCGGGGGCACGGTGACAACCAAGGGCGGTCTGGAGGGCTTCAACCCAATAAACCGAAGGTAGGGTAGCTTGAAATAGAAGAGAGCGAGAACATTATTAGCAGTACGAATAATATGCTTGGCACGACCGTTCTGTTGGGAAGTGTATGGGCATGACATACGAAGCTGCACACCATGGTTAAGGAAGAACATGCGCGCACTAGAGTTGTCAAACTCATGGTCGTTATTGCACTGAACACTCTTGATGGTGGCAGCAAACTGGGTGCGCACATAGTAGAAAAAAATTAGAGAGGGCACTGAAAGTCTCGGATTTTAGGTGGAGTGGAAAAGTCCAAACATGATGCGAGCAATCATCTAAAATAACGAGATAATATTTGTAACCCAACACACTAGCAATAGGTGAAGTCCAAAGATCACAATGTATAAGATCGAAATTGTTTGCAGCACGTGAATTGGATAAATGAAAGGGAAGACGCATGTGGCGCCCTAATTGACAGGCGTGACATGAATGGTTGAAGTTATCTTTATTACAAGTGATAGCTTTGGAATTAATGTGCTAAGGGCTTCACGACCTAAATGACCGAGACAACGATGCCATAAAGTGGTGGAGGCGGTGGATGCGACGAGGGCGGCAGGGCTGGCGACATTTACTTGTGTGGGGAAGCGGTAGAGGTCGTCGGAGCTATAGCACCTGGCGATCACGCTCCTGGTCAGCAGATCCTTTACAGAGAGGCCGAAAGGGTCAAATTCGATGGAACACTGGTTATCGGTGGTAAATCGACGAATAGAAACTAGATTCTTAATAATGTGTGGAGAAACTAAAATATTATTAAGAGAAAGAGGACGATGTTGTGTGTGAAGCAAAAGAGACCCTACAGCGGTGCCGGGAAGCAATGCCCCGTTCCCAACAATAATAGATGAAGGATAATGCGATGAAGGAGGGTGAGAGGAGGATAGTATACAAGGGTCCAGAGTCATATGTGTAGACGCTCTAGAGTCAGCGTACCACTCAGAATTGGACGGTGGTGCGTTCAATGTCATTGTGTTGAATTGGTTGACGAAGGATGACTGATCCAAGATGCGCCACCGGCAGGCACCCACACCTGTAGAGGAGGCACCCACGCCTGCTGGGGGGTGCTCAGGGTTGAGCCAAGGCTTGGTGGAGCTCCCATGGGGTAGTAACTGAGGGCAGGAGACGTGCCGTAGGGGGAGTACGGCATCGTCACCAATGCTGGCGGCGTGGGCGGGCGAGCACCGAAAACAGCACCACGGCCATAGGGCCACAATTGCACAGTGCCCTGCCACGGGTTATAAACGGAAGGGAACTGTGGCGACTGATTTGATGAACCCAGCGCAGACTGGCTGTTGCCTGCGGAGTTGCCGCCGTGACCGCCACGCTCACGATGACAGTTGTTGGTCTTGTTGGAGGAGCCACCAGAATTGCTAGTGCGAGATGGGCCACCATTGCCCTGCGCGCCGATGAAGGGCCACTAGGGGGCCGACTGGAGGACTGCGACGTGGTGACGACTAAAGACTGCGACGGCGGTGCACCCGTCCCCAGGAGCTTGATCTCCTCGAGGAGAAGATGAGTGCGGGCCTTGTCGAAGGTGGGGAACGGCCGATGCATCTTGATGTTGGACACCATATGACGGAAGTTCTCGTTGAGGCCACGAAGGAGGGTGAGCATCATGGTCTTGTCACTGACGGGATCTCCAAATTCTGCAAGGGCGCTGGCCATGGTCTCCAGACGCGTGCAGTAATCGGTGATAGAGAGCATGCCTTGCTTGAAGTTGCGGAACTCGGCTTCAAGTAGGAGGGCACAGGACTCGCCATGGCCCAAGAATTCAGCTTCACGAAAACACCACGCGACGCGAGCGCGATGTTCACGTAGCATAACAGACTGGAGCAATTCGGAAGAGATGGTTCCATAGATCCATGTGAACACCGTGCAATCCATCTGCGCCCACTCCGGGCGACACAGCCGGTGGACGTCGGAGAGCACGTGATCGCTCAGAGCATACTTGCCGAGGGCAATAAGGTGAAGGCCACGCCAGCGCCCATAGTTGCTGGTGGCCTTATCGAGGGTGACCGGCACAAGGGCACGGATGTTGAGAACGGCATTGGCTTGGGCATGGATGGCGGCGATAGCCGCCTCCTCGGCGTCGAGATCGTCCCTCTCCTTCTACAGACAATCTTCTTCAGCCTTGCGGGCGCGCTCCTCTTCGGCCTCTTCGGCCTGGCACTGGTCATCATTATCGGTCATGGCGGCGGCTAGGGTTTGCAGCACCAGGGCATGGTGGAGGAGAGGGGCCTGCAAGCATGTCAGCGGCGACAGGAAGGTCGGCGAGAAGCTCATTGGAGGCAGGAACCGACGAAAAGATCTCAGCGACGGTCGAGTAGCGGCGGCTAGGGTTTGCGGAAGCGAGGAGAGGCTGTAGGAGCGAACCATCTCGTGATACCATGAAAGCATGAGAATAATTGAAGAATATGCAATGTATTAGATTGAGGATGTATGGTTACATATATAGATAAGGTGGGAGCCAAACAAGAGGCAGGTGCTGCCGAGTCTAGTTCTACTTGGATACGAATAAAGGTGCTAGGACAATACGAATACAATGCGCTAACAGGTTTTAGTTTTGTTTGCTGAACAGTCCAGAAACATGTATTTATTTTCTAGGCATTGTATATTTTGATTTGTTTCATATACACTGTAAACATATGGTATTTGCATACAACACACTATAACAGGGAAATGAACTATTTGAAGTTTCCTATCTCCAAATATAAATTGCATTAGAATATGAAATTAGAATGAAGATACAATGTTGTGTTCACTATGCATGTGAGTTTATGGATTATTACTTAATTATATATACAGTATGGTTTTAATTATAAACTAGAAAACTCGCAATGCATTGATGTGCATAAGTTGCCTTCCTACCATGAACCCTGCTGAATTACCATTTAAAGGATGAGGAAGTGGAAATTGGATTGTGTGGTCTGGTTAGTTTGATAAATATTGGATCAAGTAATATTTTTTTCTCAAAGAACATCTTTTCAAGTCTACCTGATTGTTCAAATGGAGAGGTTCTAACATGTCGAGAGTAACCTTATACGGGAGGAAAACTCACTACGATTTATGATAAGTATGACACATTGAGGCAATTGAATCAACTCCTTATATGCAAGCATGACAACTGCCTATGGTGTTGTAACATGCTGAGGACAGATGTTAGTGCCTGTCGCAACCCCGTCCGATAAAATCGTACGGTTGCTCATCCAGGATCATTCGGGGTGCCACTTGGCGAAGCAAGCGACCATACAGTACAATAATTAACAAGGACACGCAAAACATGATTAAAAGGGTACATGAATTCTTAATATTACAGCATTGGTTCAGATAAGTTCAGTGCGGAAACGTAGTTTTGATAACAAACACGTGGGTTTCAGCGGAAGCAAAAATCTAACACTCAACGCCTCGATTAAACACCCCAGCCCGATGGTGTTTAATCTCCACGGGAGGGAGAAGCGGGGACCCACTCGAAGGTCCTCTCCGAGGGCGTCTCCTCTTCCCAACCACCCTGGCTACAGTCAGCACTAATACCTGCAAAACAACAATCAACAAACCGTGAGCGACTGACGCTCAGCAAGACTTACCCGTCAATAGGCCTTCTAAGGCCGACTCCTAAAATGCTGGAATATTGGTGGCAGCTGGTAGGTATTTGCAAAAGACAGCACTACTAATGGTTTTTCAGTATTTTAGCCAAGTTATCAGAATTGCTAATGTAATTCTACTAAGTGTGACAGCAACTAAACAAGCAAGTGCAATACAACAGTCTGAAATTTATCCTCAAACCTCCGATCACAATTCCTGCTATCACATTTTATAGTGTCGCCACGGCAGAAAGGAGCAAGTGGTACTCAATACCGCGAGGGACGGCAATTATAATTGATTTTACATCCTGCAGGAGAAACCCGAATAACACGACACGTGCGCACTCCACGAGTCACACGTGGCCACCTTTCACTGTATCGCGACAGAGTTGGTCCAACATCCATCTCTCCAAGGACATGGTCCACCAGGCAACGTCCTACGTTCCTGTACGGCCCCAAGCCTTTCCCACTAGCACATGCCCAAGAAAAACAGAAATGCGAATTCATCCACCATACTGGTCCGTTCACCCGGAAAAAGAGATGGCCAATTGTCCAAACACTGCGCAATGAGCTACGTCGGTTTCCTGGGTCCCATATGCCAGTATGTATTCGGTACACAACTCAAACTTGACCAATGCAACCGCACCCGACACCGTGCTCAAATTTTATTACCACTCAAATCCCTTCGTTGCCCTATTAGTAAGCATAGCACTAACGTACTGGCTCTAACAGAACAACCCGTAGGAGATCCTACAAGTCATGCAACTAAGTTTTCACACAAGCCTTGAAACTTAATGCACAACAAAAACCTACATACACAGTGAGAAAGTAAAACTTTAAACATAGGTATGCACCGGGGCTTGCCTCGGTTCGGGGAGAAGTTAGCACAGTCGATGACGGGGTCGGCAGCGGGGAAATCCTCCTCAGCCTCGGTGGCCGTCTGCAGCTCGGTGCCTATATGGATATGCAAGGTAATCTTGTATTAACAGATGAGTGAAGTTGCATGAATTTCTCTCTAACAAACTTTAGTGTGTTGCTTCGGTAGACGGGACTAGCTAGACTGGTCGGACGGCAAAGATTACCAGAGGGCTGACGGTAAGAGCGAACGACAACGGAGACCGGTCGCCGGAAAAGAGGTGTTGACGCGCCGCTACTCCTGCAATAATGCGGAAGGATGGGGCGGCGGTTAGAGACGATAACGATGGACGATGGAACCGTCGGCAGGGCAAGGCTTACCGAGCGCACCTGAGCACGAGAGAAGCTTGCTCTGCTTCGGGCCCTGCGGAGCTCTTCGGCGGTAAAGGCGGAAAGTAGTGGAGACGAGAGCAGAGAGACGAGCGCGCAGAAGAGCAAAGGAGCACGCCGAGTGAAGTGTTTCGTCTCTGGAAAAGATCAGTCTCCGTTCCTTTTGTCTCTGCAGGACACGGCGCAAGTTGGCGCGGCGGCAGCGTACTGCAGCGCATGGGCGCCGGGCGTGCGCGTCCCATCAGGAAGACTTTCGGCGCGGTGGCAGCACTGCTGTGTACGGCCAGGCGCTTTTACGGTTGGGAAGATGGCCGGCAGCATTAATGGCGTGGCCGCTTCGAGCTCGGTCCGACGAGTCTGTCCGACCTCGGGGTCGAGCAAGGCGGAGCGAAATGTCCGACCTCGGGGTCGAGCGAGGCGGAGCGTGCTGACGAAGGATCGGCCGAGACGGAATGAGCGTCCGACCACTGGGGGTCGGGGTCGGACGAAGCGGAAAAATCATCCGACCTCTGGGTCGGAGGTCGGGCGAATCGTAAAAATCCTCCGACCTCAGGGTCGGAGGTCGGCCGAATCGGACTCACAAAAGACGGGGTCGGGAAGACATAGAAGGGAAACAAGGAAGCGGCGCCCGGGGTGGAGCTCGACGGCGGGTACCGCCGGTGGCTTGACGGCGGCGGAAAAAGGAGCAAGAATGAATGTTTGAAATTATAAAATTTTGAGGTTTAACTTACAATTTGCGTCAATTGACTTTTTATTGCTTCCGTTACTATGTTGAATAATTTACGCTCAGGTATTTAGGTTTTCGATTTAGATTAACTGAATTGGAATTAACGACCTTCACTAAACACTTGATTAACAAAGGATTAGTTCGGGATGTTACAAGTTCGGGATGTTACAGCGCCACAATTCAACATACGGTTATTGCTTCACTTCTATAATGATGCTATGGATTCACCTTTGTGATAAAATACTCCCTTTGTCCCAATATGTTTTATGTTTTGGACCTCCTCAGTTTTCTCACTTTATGTGACTCACTCTTGAAGGCAAGGCGCATTTACCCTTGTACCATCAGTCAATCTTTAGACTCCTCCCTCCTTTCCAATCCCCATCGCCTCTATCCCACCTGCCAAATCCCTGGCGGGGAAGTCGTCGCCACGCGCCACGTGTGCCCCTCCATTGAGCCATCGGCATGGGAAGCCGTCGCCGCCGCATGCTGCACCGACGCTCCACCACCGTCAGCTCATCTGCCATGATAAAAGTGGAGGACAGCAGTTGCGGCAATGATAAAAATGGAGAACAGCAGCCTGTTCCATGCTTATGGGTGTGGTGGGGGGGGGGGGGGGGGACGACCAGTGCCATTGTTTGTGCCCGTCGGCAAGAAATGGAGTGTCCCAAGATTGTGGGAGCGACAACAGTTGCAGTGATGGATGAATAGGGGGACGACAACCACTATTAGGTAGGGATGGCAACGGGTCGGGTTCGGGTCAAAAACGGCATCTGCATTCACACCCGTGAGTACAAAATGACACCCGCACACGTGGATGGAAAATGGCACCCGCACCCGCCGGGTTTCGGTACGGGTTCGGTTGCCCGTCAGGTTTTAAGATTATATATGAAACGACTGTTTTTAAGTAGATGTATAAAATAATTAACCTAAATACATACTTATACATTGATAAATTGAATATTAACATTTTATTAGCTCATGTTTACACTAATAAATGTGACACCCCAGTGTCACCAGGTGAACAATCGACACTAAAAACCCTAATTTACAAATTGACACCCTTAGAAACAAAATCGACACTGGAAGTAGAGTGAAATGATGTTTGAAATGCTCTAAGGAATCACTATGAAAACCTTGACACACAATAGAACACTAAAGCTAAAGTCAGAAAAATTCAACTAACAGTGTCGAAACCTCGTTAATAGGAAGAAAATCCAAACCCTAACTCTTGGCTACCAAAATTTCTAGAGAACCCTAGCCATATTTTTATATAACAATTAATTACACTTCAAAATATAATTTTGGAAATTTATTCAGAATTTTTGGACCAGATTTAGACCTCTCAAAAATTCACACAAGCTATAGTCATCTCGGAAATTCAAGAATTTTTAGAAGTCGAATCATGACTTGAACCTTAAATGAAAAGTGTTCCAAATAAATTCCTGAGCTTGTACCAAAATTCTCAAAAACGTTTGAGCTTGGGAAGTGTGTCTTTTAATTGAATTGCATTCCAGCTTGTTGTTAGCAAATGAATAAAAAAAAATTGAAAATCTCTGTTGTCGGGCGGGCTATAGTGCCCGCCGCCCGCCCGACAGAACGACAGGGGGCAAGGCACCGCGCCCCGCCCGACACGGCCATAAATGGCGCATTTTCCCCCGGTGCTCCTCCTCCTCTCTCTCCCGCGGCACTCACCCTCTCTCTCTCTCTCTCTCTCGCTCTCTCTCTGCCGCCCCCCTCCTGTTTCCCCACGGCGCGCGCCGCCCGCGCGCCGCTCGAGCGCCGCCCGGCATGGCCGGCCATGCCGGCCATACTCCTCTTGCCCTTCTAACCCTCTACGCCGAGCCCACTTTAAAACGGTGTACCCCCCCCCCCACTCCTCCTTTTTCCCTTCACCCCGCGCGAGACCCCCTCCTCCCTGCTTAGTGCGCCGCCACCATAGCCGCCGCCCTCCACGTCCATGGCGACAGCTCACGCCGGCCGTCCCCAAACCTCACCACCGTGCTCGGGAGACTTCCCTCCACCCCCTGCTGCTCTCCGACCACCAAGCCCGCCAGCTGTGCACTGGTTTCGCCGAAACGCCGCCGCCCTCCCCCTTGGCCAAAGACACCGCCGCCGGCTACCAAATCTCAAAATTCCACACCATGGTGTAATGCTTCTTCGATTCCTTTCACCAGATAGCTCATCTCACTCCTGCGCATCTATTTGACATGGTTCCAACCACAGCACACCGTCATCGACGAAGAACGTCGTGTGCCACCCCGTCGGCCGCCATTGTCGCCGCCTCGACCTCCACGTCGCTGACCTTGTTTCCCTCTTTCCCGTGGCCTCCATCCTCCACAAATCAGTGCATTGAGTCGAGGTGAAGCTCCATGTCACTTTGGTTCTTGCCCTAGCCTTCTTCTCCGGCGAGGGGCTCATCGGAGCACCGCCTCTGCCGTGTCCTCTATTTCAGTCTACTATTCCATTGATTTTCCTAATTTTCTTTAATTAGCTAGAGATTGTTAGGCATGTAGAAAATCATGGAAAAATCTAAAAATGCCAAACCTAATTTCATTTGAATCCTTGCACAATGAACTAATTTTCTGTTCAAGCACTTTTTAGAAAATGATCAAAACTTTGTAGAATTAATTAGAACACTCTATTCTATTCTTGAATTTTAATTTGCATTCTAGAGCAATTCTAGGGCTAAACTTTGATCCATAAATATATCATGGTATTACACACCCTCTGGAATTTTATGAAGATTTTAGGACCACGAAATGGCATCTAACCCTTTTAAAATACTTCAATCTGCCTAGTTAAAATACTATTTTCTGAAATACATTGTAAAAGTCATTTAAGAGGATCAGACCCAAAAGCAAAGTTGTAGCTTTGGTGCTCATGAATGCCCAAATGAAATTTGATAATTTTATTCTAAGACTTACTATGTCTTTCTGATTTTATAATATTTAAAAACAGAAATTTGATGAATTTTATAAAATCTAGAAAATTCATCTAGGCCCCACCCAAAGCTAAAAATGCTTATTTCAGAATGTGTTATCAACTAAAAATAATCTTGAGGTGGAATTAAGATTTTCATTTTAACCCTAGTTTAATAGTCGAAAGAAATCAAATAATGTTTAACCGATGAAAAATGTCGAATTACCCTTAACTAAAGTTGAAGTTGAACATGCCAACTAAAAGTCACCTCATGAGAATTGAATAGATTTCTTTGAACATCATTCACAGATTAAGAATTGAATTTAATGGACGGCGTCGAGTAATTAGGGTTAACCCTAATTCTAGGCGTCGCCGATCGAAATCCAAGACTACTATTGGTAAAAACAATAAGTTTCTTTTCCATTGAACTTATCTTAATCATACTGCATCATGTAGATTCTGAAGCACACGAAGTAGCTGCAGATCCAGTTGCCTCGACCTCCGTAGAAGAAGCCTTCGACAGCTCCGGAGAACCAGGCAAGCCCCGTGCATAACCGATGTTTAAAATTTTCCTTTATAACTCAGTGTGTCTTGTTTGTGCATTAAGTGCTAGGAGTTGATTGAAACCCTAGTTGCATTGTTTCCCATAGGAAACCCTGACGGTAGCTTATATAGATACTCTTAGTATGATATGCTTAGCAGATAATTGCTGGTAGAAGCCGAGCAGAGTGGACGCTGCTCGCGAGTAGTAGGATATTGAATGAAACTATTTTATGAGATGTGCCACACGATTGTGAACGAGTAAGAAAGATAAAAGATTGAGGGTCAGACTGGGTACAAGTAGGTCGGCGACTGGTCCGGGACCAGGGTGACCGTAGTCTGGTCTAATCTGTGTGGCACAGCTAGGCAAGTATTAAATGTACTAATCGTATGCTGGGTGTTATGGGCCCCGGTAAACCTACGTAGCCTAGTGATTGCAACATGGAACCTGCCCTACGGTGTCTGACTAGGAGGAGATCTGGGGTGGGCAGCGTGGGAACTCCACAGAAACCGTCTGGGACGTGTTGTCTGGTGGGACGCGGCGCTGCTAAGGCAGGCGTAGGAGGGAATTGACATTGCAGGAGCTGGTGTGAACGGTTGCCACGTGCGAGTCTGGGACACGTACGTGTCGTACGATTAGGTTAACCCTGCAGAGGTATAAAAATCAGTTCGAATCGCTGTCGCTCTCAGCTATGAGCTTACTTGAACTCTCTGTCACATTTTAGTAAATAGGTTGAGATACAATGAGAACGAATCATGATTAATGTTATGGTTATTGTTGCTTCTATTATGCTTGGTTAGTCTAGTGCTAATTAAAGTTACATTCTAATCACTTAATCTGTGCTAAAATTTGACAAGAGTAGTACAGGCTTTGCAAGTCATTTTTTTGCAAGTGAACCCACTCCATCAGCCTTCATATATAGGGGTCGGCTGTAGTCAGCCACTTTTTGACGGGTCAGTCTTGCTGAGCTTCTTAGAAGCTCACGCGTTAGCGTTATGTGGTTTTCAGGCGCCGTCATGCAGGACCAAGCAGGTAGCTTCCATTGGGAGGAGCCTCTCCCTGAGATCGGGAACCTTCAGTGGGAGTTGTGCGAGTCGCCGCAGTGAACTTTGAAGTGACTAGTAGCATGACGCCCTTGGGCACGGCGCGTGCTTTTGCTTAAGTCCGAGTGTCGGAGTTTATAATCGTTCAAATCTTCCGCTGTTTTTGTTTCAAAACTTTGTTATACTCTGAATCAATGTAAGATCCAACTTCAAATTTATGAATTAATGTTGTATTAAATTCTCTCTCCTTGTAAAATTATTGCTGTTTATTCCTGCCTGTGTTGTATCGTGTGTACGCTCGCTTCGCCGAGTGTTGCCCAACAGGATCCTGACTCAACGACTGACCGGATCCGTCCCGAAACGAGGTTTTCTGGGCGGGTCCGCGTCAATAAAGAACAATATTTAAAGAAGAAATGTATTAATTATATAGATTTGGGTCGGGTGCGGGTCACCCATGGGTGGAATGTAACACCCGCATCTACGAATGATTGGGTCGGGTGCGGGTGACACCCACACCCGCAACCTTCGGGTTCGAGACCCATCGGGTTTTGGGACTATGGGTTAAATTGTCATCCCTACTGGCAGCAGTTGGCAGGCCGTCTCCTGCACCACCACCCGCCAGTTGGGGTAGTGCTCTGGATCCAGCCATGTCCAATTGAGCTTTCCAAGCAATTTCCTCTATCCGATGGACTCTCAGGCGAGTTCCTCTACAGCTCTGCCAGCCATCGACGGGGTTGGCTCAATTAGTATCAACTGAAATGGTAGGAGTTTTGGTGGCTATCGAAAACATCTGGATGGGTGGTTGACCGGTTGCATTAATGAGTAGATGGCAGATGTGTTTTTTGCTCTATACTAGTAACATTGCAGTCATGTCTTCATTTATCTCTACACGGCTGTCTTGGTTCTAGTGCTTTCCTCCAAAATCATCAAACATATTGAGACGGAGGGAGTAGATGATAACAGCTTATCTGTTCACAATGCTTTAATCAATACAAGTTGATATTATGGTGAAGTCCGTTGACTCGCCCCTTCCCCACCCGAGGGCTGCGCTGAGCTTTCTATCGAGTGCAGCCCACGCAGGACAGCAGGAGCTCGGTGGCCGACGACACTCTCTTGCACTCTGCTGCAGTGCAGATCGAGCGATTGCCTAGTCTTTTGAAAACAAGGACGTGGAGCAGCGAGTTTTGGCTAGTGGCGTGCTTCTCTGGTGGACAAGGGGCAAGTGGTGGCGCTTTCTAGAAAAGAGATAGGTGCCGGTGCCGAGAGGGGTTGGGGGACGGGGCAAGCGGGGTAGATATATAGGCGAAGAGCGAAAGGAGTTCGGCAGTGATGAGAGTTACAGAATGTTAAGTACAGTTCTCCCATACATTGAAGCAGGCACCATTTCCAGTGGCGGACCTACAAATTATGCTTGGTATGCCATACCCTGTAGAATACAGCCACTTAATACATGTATGCATATTAGTTCTTTTTGAAAGAATAAACAAACTCATTAACTGATGGCCGGGCTACTAAACGCACGCATGCTCACCCGTTTCAACAAAGCAAACGGCCCACGCGGCCTCGCTGAGTCCAATACGGACACGGTGCTGGTTTACAGGCCACAAAACTGCTTGGCCCAGTTCGAGTTGGTTTACGCACGAGCACGACGCATTGTCTTCCACAGCTTCCAAATTGCAAACAGCGCGACGACGTTTTGGTGCTGCTTCCAGCTGCAGTGGTCGTCCGCGTCTCGGTGATCAGCAATACGCGCGTTGACGGTTTGGCCTCCAGGGTGCAGCGGGCGTCGGCGATCGGCAACACGCGGCCGTCAGCGGCTGTCATCATCTCAGCGATCAGTGTCGGCGGAAACTACTGACTGCTGCGTTGTGAAAACAAATCATGTAAGTGCTTGTTAGTTTGTGTAATCACATATAAATTAGATTGGTCGATTCGGGATTCAATCTTAATCCGTCTGACGTCAATGCATAGTGTAATTTGCTTAATTATTTAGCATTGTATCTTTTTTAAAAATTGTGTACAGATGATCAATGAAGAGAAGTGGAGACATTGTCGATCTTTTTCAGAAACATGCAGTGAAGAAGGCGGCAGCGGCAGCAGCAGCTGCTGTTACAAATTCCTCCCCTGATCGTGTCAAACTGTTAAGGAAGAGCAGCCTCACCCTCAGGAACAAGAAAGGGTAATTGAAGAAAATATTGAGCAAGACCGATCACCACTTTATGACATCAATAGACTTCCACAAGATCCAGGTGAAAGGCAGCCTATTAAAAGTTATCCATTTAATGATTAAGATGCAATTCGAAAAGCATATATTATTGATGGTCCATGCAAACCTTATGCACATGATTTTCCTGTGAGAAAAATTTCAGGTAGAGATCGCCACTTTAATTTTGTATGGATGTACAGCCATGATTGGATAGAGTATAGTATCAATAAGGATTCAGTTTTTTGGTTTATATGCTACTTGTTCAAGATGGGTACTAGGTCAAATACATTTACTGTTGATAAGAGGAGGAATTGGAACATAGGAGAGAAAGCACTTCTCAAACATCTAGGCTCGGAGGCACATAATGCTGCTCAAGAGAGAGATATTTGCTTCAATAATCCCAATGTAGCAATTGATTATAACATTGAGAAGTGGACAGATAAGGATCTTCGTCTCTACAAGAAAAGTTTGACTTATCACTTAGATGCATCAAGTTCCTTTTGCAGCAAGGATTAGCATTTCATGGATATGATGAAAGTGAAGAATCTAGCAACAGAGGAAACTTCCTCAAACTTTTGAAGTTTCTTGCAGGAAATAGTGAGGAAGTGAACAAGTATATTTTGGATAATGTTCCAGGTAATTATACCTTAACCAGCCCAAAAATACAAAAACAGATTATTCATTGTTGTGCCTTGGAAACTAGAAGGAAAATAATTGAAGGACTTGGTGATGAATCCTTTGTAATTTTAGCTGATGAGTCTAGTGATATATCACATAAAGAAAAACTAGCTCTGTGCTTGCGCTATGTTGATAAATTGGGAAGGCAATGTGAGCATTTTATTGGAGTTGTTCGTGTAGATGACACTACCTCTTTATCACTAAAGAATGCAATTTCAGAATTACTTATTAGCAATGGATTGACTGTGACTCAAATTCGTTGGTGAAGGATATGATGGGGCTAGCGACATGAAAGGACATATTAAAGGGTTCAAAACATTGATAATGCAAGAATCGCCTTCTGCTTATGATATACATTGCTTTGCACATCAACTCTAACTAGTTCTATTGCTATTGCCCCAAGGAAATACTGATTGTAAGACTTTTTTTTATCAAGTATCAACCTTATTGAATATTGTTGGAATTTCATGTAAGCGTCATGGCATGCTTCAAATTGCTAGATTAGAGAATATCAAGAAAGCACTAGATTGTGGAGAGCTTGAATCTAGAAGTGGATTAAATAAAAAAATAGGTTTGCCTAGGCCCGGTGACACTCGATGGGGCTCACATTACAGAATTGTATGCAACATTTGATTATGTATGAAGCAATCCATGAGGTACTCATCGATCTTGGTGATGATCCTTTACAAAAGGATGATTGGACTAGAATACATTTCGTGCTTGGAGGATTTGAGAACTTTGAGTTTGTTTTCTTTGTGCACTTAATGTATCTTATTCTTGGATACACAAATGAATTATCTGTGTGTTTGCAAAGAAAGTAGCAAGTTATTCTTAATGCAATCTCACTTGTTAATGTGGCAAATAATAGAATGCAACAATTGAGATCTGATGGTTTGGATGAATTTCTGCAGCGGATCACTTCATTTTATGAGAAATATGATGCTGAAGTTCCTGCTATGGATGGCACTTATGTGCCATATGGAAAATCAACAAGGTATGCTCGTGCACGGAAGCAAACAAATGATGACCACTTCAGAAGAGAGGTATATATTGGTGTAATTGATCAAATCAATCAAGAGCTTGAAAATCGGTTTGATGAGATTAATATGGAGCTGCTCTCCAGCATGTCAGCCTTCAATACTTCCAACTCATTTGCTTCTTTTGATGCACAAAAGCTACATAGACTGGCTGAGTTTATCCAAGGAGTTCTTAAATAATTATTTGCGAAGATTAGAATTGCAACTTGATAATTATATTGATGGCATGAGACAAGATGATAGCTTTAAATGTCTAGATAATATTGTTGATCTTTCAGTTATACCTGTTAAAACACAAAGGCATAAAGTGTATGATATGGTTTATTTGATTCTCCAATTGATATTGCTTCTACCGGTGGCAACGGCTGATGTTGAAAGGGTATTTTCAGCAATGACATTAGTTAAAACAGAGTTAAGAAATAAGATGGGATACAGTCTTTTGGATGATTGTCTAGTCACATTCATTGAGTGGAATATTTTTTTTGAAGTGGATGAAGACGATATAATCAAGACTTTCATGAATCTTCGATACCCAGGGTTAAAAAGTTAGCAATGTAGTATTGCAAGTACCTTATTAACTTTCATGTTAATACATTTTACAATTAACATATAAAACTAAGATTTATTACGATATTTATGCATATATATATATATAATTTATGTTGTAAATTGTTCTAAATCATCAAATGATTTCGTTCAATCGCATGAAAATTTTTTCGTGGCATACCCTAAGGTAAAATCCTAGGACCGCCACTGAACATTTCTCTCCCTAACCATGCTTTGCGCGCCACCCCCCCCCCCCCCCCCCCCCCAACAAACGATGATGTTGGACGTGGAGATCTACTGAATTTCGCTATGTTCTCAGTCATCCCCTTTGTCTCTGCCTTAACAACAAGCAGCTGTAGAACTAGTAAGGCCATGGGTAGCGGTTCCGTGTGCTTGATCTGCTGCTTCTCCAGAACGCAATCAAGCTCATGCTGCCTCTATCCACTTTCGGGTGTTGAATTGGCGCAACCCGCTGGTAAATAAACTGAGTGCTGCTACAAAGCTGGATACCTGGATGTAGAGGACCTTCTTTCCTTTTTCTATGAAATGGATGCGCAGGACTTGCTCACCGGAGAAAAAAGCAGTAAAATGGCTAAAACGGAGGTTAACCGAGGGGTTTTTTTCGTTTGCTAGTCTGGGCCAATCCGTCGAATGCAATAATGATAGAATGCTAGACAGAGAAGAGAGAGCCTAAAATCTAGTGCTACACGAGAAATCTCAAAAAAAAAATGATACCTGAGCAAACTTTCAGTCTTCGTATGAAAATACAGACATATGGGGTCTGCATAGACCGCTCTTCATGAGTTCGGCCGAGGGCTAAACACGCTGTTGTTTATCGGAAAAAAATCAAATAAAAGCTAATAAAAAGGCGGAATAATCGCACAGAGTTTTTTTACCCAGGTTCAGGCCGGCTAGAGGCTAATAGCCCTATATTCTGCATTTCTTGTATTTTATATTCATATATAGCTATACATAGGGTATAGATCTCAGCTCGCATGGAGGAGAGTTGGAGCAGGAAGAAGAGGTGTGTATCAAAATATATGGAGGAGAGAAGTCCTCTGCTCTAGAGGCTGGGGCTCTTTTTTTATTATCGTGCTTTGGATCCTTGCCAAATTAGTGGGTCTGCCTGTTTTATTGCACCACAGCAGTCAGTCCCCTTTGCCTACACGCACACGTTAGAGAGTGAAAGAGGAGCGAGAAGGAGATATGTCATGTCTCATCATGTCTTCTTGTAGTCCCATTTCGGATCTCTACGTACCGGTGATCCTGAGGACCCCGATTACATATCACCGACACTTTCCATGTCTAATGCTATGAAAGCAATTTTACCCTAAAAAACATGATTTAAATAGTAAGAGAGCAATGAAAATGAAGTGAAACTGTAGTAGTGTTATGTTTTTAACTCAACATACTTCGTTCATTCAACTTTCTAATTACATTCTTCTACTTAACAATTATGAGCACCTGCTTAATTAAAAACATGTGCTACTTTGTTACTCCCTCTGTCCCTGTTTAAAAAATATTCTAGCATCTACTATTTGTCCTTAAATATTTGACGGTCTCGTTTGGCAATACACGTCCTTTCTTCTCAATACATTTCCATCCATATCTGTCGCTTTTTCGTTTTTTATACAGCTATCTTATTCTTCGTTGAGGGCTAAAATGATATTTAAATAAGAATCCATTAAGTCCCTGGCCTCCAGTAGAAAAAACTGAGCTGTAGTAGTGATACGTTTGCGGGAGGTTAAAGCGTTGGTAACTGTTTTTTTTAGGGAAGCGTTCATAACATTTTTGGTACTCCCTCCATTTTTTTTACTCGTCGTCATTGACTTTGAACAATAATTTTTATTTATTCAAAAATATAAAATTAAAATATATGTTTCAAAAACATCTAGTGATAAATCAAATCATAACGAAAAATATAATATTTCTCACACTTTTTTTAATAGCCGATGGATCAAAGTTATCGATCAAAGTAAACGACAACAAATAAAAAATAATGGATGGAATATGATGCAATTCAGTCTGACTCTTATGGAACTCATTTCCAGTGTCAGGGCATTGGAAATGGGGCTTTCCAATAGACGCGAGATGTATGGAAGAAATACAGTACTGTTGGAAGTCGGGATTCGAATTCAAACTGTGATTGGTACTCGTCGGTGACGGAAGGATTACATTGTTTCCAACAGTGTTTAGTGAGGGCATGACAGTGTAACCTCTCAGAGCCTGTTTAGATGTTGCGATTGAATTTATTATAGTTTAGGTACATATTTGAGTTAACTATTTTGAATGGACTGTAATGAAGTTGGAGAGTACAAACATAATATGGTGATATATATAATTCATTTCCGACCTTCCATCCTGTCAATTTGAGATTGGCTTAGAAGTGAACTTTGAAAAATGATAGAAAGTTAAATTCTAAATTAAATAGACTAGTTTATTATAGAAATTTCAATTCTTCCAAATGAAGGGACCAAACTGACCCTCAATTGCTTTTTCTTTGTTTCATCGACAACTTTTAATTTATAAATTCACATTTTTTTTCGACAGTTCCAACTAAATACCAATAAGATTATTGCCTACAAAAATATTTTATATTTTAGTACCGGGCATTGCTACGGATTATTTTTCTATCTTTATTAGACCTAAAGAAATACCACATTCTATATTCTAAATAAAGACCTTTATATATATATAGGTCGGGGCTATTTGGCACCCTAGGTACTGAATATCTTATTCAGTACCTAGGTCTAAACTGTAAATAATTATCATGATTGTAAAACGTTTATATTTTCATCGCAAAAATAGATGGTGCCATCGAGCGAGCCTTGGTTGACCAGGCGTCTAATTCATCCTACCTGAAAACACAATTAAAACGCACGTGGAAGAGGTGGGATGGGTGAGTTTTTTATTTCTTTTCTTACCAGTTTGCTTACAAGGTATTTTTGCCTAATTTTTACATTTCGGACTTGTGAAACCTGTTAGCCATGATCGTAAAAACTTGACTGTTATGTCCAAGGATATAATAATCATGAAAAAAAGTTAATTCAAACTATTTTTTATAATCATACAGTTCGACATATAAAAATCTTTGTTTGATTTTGTTTTTATTAAAGTCAAAAGTGTAAAACATGTTACTTACACCCGTAAAATCTATACTTAAATTGAGAAAATTATAATAGGTATGTTTTCGCATCCAGTGTCAAAGAAGCGTGGTTGTACTTCTATTGTGAAGAAACGTCAATGCATCTTCAAAACAGGTATTGATCGAATTTTATCAATCTAAAAAAGTTATATTTTAAGTGTAAAAAAGTATTTAAACAGTAAAATTTTAATTCAAAGGGATCTCTAAACCCTCCAATATAAAGTTGTATAAGTTTACATCACCTGGTATATAATTTTTCGTTGGTAAGAATTTGGTACCGTGATAAAATAAATTTTTTTCTATAAACATAAAAGAAGGTTTTACAAACTCTAAACATTAGACTTGTGACTAAATAGTTTATAAAAACCTGTCATTATTTATAATAGTTTTTATGGTTTGCACTTATAAAACCTATTAGCTGCACTCTTAAAAACCTAATCGTAATTCCAGATGATTTAATACATGTTGAAAAAAAATTTGAATTCATAATTCATTTTTATAATCGGACGCAGTTGGCTACATTTGACATGTAAAAACCTTTATTTGATTTGTTTTTACCAAAGTTGGAAGTGTAAAAATATGTTATTTACACACATAAATTTTATACTTGAATTAATAAAGTTACAATAGATATGTTTTTGCACTCATAGTCTCAAAGAATCATTGTTAATTTTAATTTAATTTTCGTCGTGTAAAAACATTCATGTACTTGTAAAAACTGGTTCTGATTGTATTTTGTATGCACCATGCATGCGTTACTTATTTTATATGCACTACGGATATTTGTTTTATGGTCACCATTGTACTTTTCTAGTGGAACCATAATTAGTTTCTATCAAAAATTAGTTGGTTATTAAATATATTTTCATGTGAACGTATAACAATAGAAGTTTTATAGTAAATCGATGAGCATGGTAAAAGTTTGTACAAATTATGGTTTCAAAAATATGTTTTTATGGTCAAAAAGTCATTTTAGTGTCATGGTAAAATAAATTATTTCCTATTAAAAAAATGTTTAGTAATAAAATTTTTATATTTTGTTAAACATTTTTTTATGTTGATAGAAAACAATTTATGATCGTGTTAATAGTATTTATAGTTTTACAAGCCAATAAAATAATTAACTATACTGTTTATGATTTGAAACTACGTTTTTTACATACTCATTAAATGTCTCCAGTAGCAAATACCTATAATACCAAACCGAAGTAGGATAAAAAAGTAGGGACAACATACCATGATAAAAATATAAACACTTTACGATCGTGGTAAATAATATTAATAGTTTTATAAGACAACTAAATAATTTAGTATAATTTTTATGATTTAAAACTATATTTTTTACGTACTCATGAAATATCTCAACTAGCAAATGAACATAATACCAAATCGAAGGAGGGTAAAAAAGAGAGACAATATATCATAATAAAAATATAAATATTTTACGATCGTGATAATTATTTACAGTTTATATCTGGATACAGAATAAGCTATTTAGTACTTAGTGTGCTGTATAGAACTTCTCTCTCTCTCTATATATATATAATGTACATATATACACCAGGAGGCATGGGCTCATCTGCTTTCACCTCTACATCAGCAGGTTCAGCAGCAGCCTCGCAGCAGGTTCAGCGGCAGCCTCAATAGCTGCCTCAGCAGCACCTAAAGGATCAATCAGCTCAAAATGCTTGCATATGTCTTTATCAAACACTGAAGCAGTAGCAGGAACCGTTTCTTGATTCTATACATGTAACCAAATCAGCAATTTAAGACTCGCTTTCTAGTTTCACGTTCTCACCTAAACTCTTGTTATGGAACCAGAACTCAACCTCTTGGTTTGTGTTCCAACTCATCTCAGAACTTAAGGTTGTTGTCAAGCATTTCAGAGAAACATTTCCACTATCCACTACCCAATGTCGATTAAAGCCTTTAGTATATATTCTCCTACCATCGTCAATTATCAAAAAAAACTTCAACCCTAACATGTACTATGTACCAATGCGTATGAGAAAACGGTGAAATCAAAGTCAAATGGAGAAAATTATATAAAAAAATAGATGAATCAAGTAGTGCGCCGTGATTTAGAGATACTCACAGCTATTGAGATCCAGCCATGTCCCCCATCACGCGCGCGCCTGCCTGCGCCTGCCGCCGTGCCCGCTTGCACGCATGCTTGCCGCTGCCGCCGCACCCGCACGCGTGCCTACACTGCCGCACGCCACGCGCCTGCGCTGCCACCGCACCAGCTTGCACGCGCGCCCGCAAGCTCTCGCCTGTGCGCCTGCCGCCGCGTGCGCCGCACAAGCTCGCCCGCTGCCGTCCGTCCTGGAAACCCTAGCATCCCTTGCCTGTTCTGGTTTTGAAGGAGAAAGAGAAAGAGAAGGGCAGGGGCACTAAGGGAAATACGAAAATACAACATCTGTAACGTGGGCCTGTATTACCCTTAGAGCTGTACATGGGCATATTTTAAAGAATGTCAAAACAGTAAGAGAATATATATTCAAGAGAAAGAAGTTTGGGAGCATATTTCCAAACTTTAAAAATGACGCAGACCCGCCCCAAAACCTCAGTCCAGGACGGATCCCGCATCTTGCCATGATCCCGCATCCGGTAAGATAAACAGCAATAGTTTACAAGACAAGAGAATTTAATACATAATTATTTCATAAATGGAGATTTAAGTCTTATAATATCTCAGAGTACGAAATAGAGTTTTCAAATCAGATACAGCGGAAGACTAAAACAGTTACAGACTCCGACACTCATATTAAAGCAAAAGCATGAACCGTGCCCAGCGGCATCAGCTACTAGCCACTTCAAGAACTACTGCGGCGATTCACACAGCTCCCACTGGAGGTTTCCAACCTCGAGACGAGACTCCTCCCATTGGATGCTCTCATCCTGGTTATGCACGTCGGTGCCTGAAAACCACGTATCGCAAAGCGTGAGCTTCTAAGAAGCTCAACAAGGCTGACCCGTCAATTTGGCTGACTACAGCCGACACCTAGACATGCTGGCTAACTCAGGGTGGGTTTACCTTGCAAAACGGACTCGCAAACCTGAACTAATCTTGGTCAATTTTAGCTCAAGTTAAGTGATTAAAATGGTAACTTTAGTTCGCACCGAACTAATCAATCATAACAGGAGTAGAACAGAAATAATAGTCATCATAACTTCATTCTCGTTGTATCTCAACTTTCTTCATTGTAATGTAATGTGGTGCGTTTCATGAGCATACTCACAAACTGGGAGTGACAGCGGTTCGAAATGATTTTTATACCCTACAGGGGAAAACCTAATCATACGACACGTGCGCGTCCCACCAGCGCCGCATCCCACAAGAACACACATCCCAGACGGTTTCTGTGGAGTTCCCACGCTGCCCGCCCCAGATCGCCTCCGAATCAGACACCGTAGGGCAGGTTCGACTTTGCAATCACTAGGCTACATAGATTTACTGGGCCCCATTATACCCAGCATACGATTAGTACATTCAAAGCTCGACCAGACTCGGACCACACGGATCAGACAAGACTACGGTCACCCTGGACCCAGTCCAGTTGCCGACCTACTTGGTACCCTATCTGACCCTCCAGTTTTATCTTTCCTTAACCGTCCATAAAAGAGTGTCATATACTTCATGTGAGAGTTTTAATCAAAACCTTACCAATCGTGAGCAGCGTCCACTCTGCTCGACTTATACCGGTAAGCACTTGCTAAGCATAGCATACTAAATGGTTATCTATACCAGCTACCGATAGGGTTTCCTATGGAAACAGATGCATTTAGGGTTTCAATCAACTCCTAGAAATTTAATGCACAAACATGACACATAGTTATAAAGAAAAAGTTAAATCTTGGTTGTGCACCGGGGCTTGTCTGATTCTCCTGCTTCGCTGGTGATGACGACTTCGGGGGGATTGAAGACGCGGGATTGTCAGCTATAGCGTTCTCTTCGATGTCTACATGATGCAATATAAACATGATGAGTCCAATTAAAAGATAACACGATGCTTTCATTAAAGAATGTTACAGGATTTCCATCGGCGATATTTAGAGGTTAGGGTTAACCCTAATTCCTCGACTCCGTCTTTTATTAAAGCTTTTACCTTAGGAATGAGGTTCAAAATGAAACTTCTAAAATTTTTTTCAGGAGATGATTTCTAGTTGGCAAGGTTTTCTGAATTAAGAATTTTAATTTTTGGTTGAGGTTGATCAGAATTTCCGAGATTTTATAAAAATTTCGTAAACGGTTGTTATTTAAACTAGGGGTAAAAATGAAACTCCATATTATACCATGAGATTATTTTTATTTTATAGCACTCTCTTGAATATGAATTTTGAAATTGGGTTGAGGTCAAGATGAATTTTCTAGATTTTATATAAATTCAACAAAATTTCTGTTATTTAAAATTATAAAATCAGAAATAAATACTAAACCCTAGAGTAAAATTATGATATTTGATGTAGACAACTATGAGCACCAATATGAAGTTTTGCTTTTGGGTTTAACTTTTTGGATGACTTTTATAATGTATTTTAGAAAATAATAATTTAACTTGGCAGTTTAGAGTATTTTGAATGAGTTGTATAGCACTTTGTAGTTTTAAAATCCCAAGAAACTTTTAGAAGATGTATACTATCATGTTGCACTCATGGTTTAAGTTTTAGCCCTAGCACTCCTCTGAAACTTAAATTAAAATTCAAAAACAGAAAAGGGTAATCTAATTATTCAAATAATTCCATGAAAGTTTTTGAAAAAGTGTTTTAATAGAAAATTATTTATTTTTATTAGGATTCTATAAAATTTTGGTTTGGCATTTTTGGATTTTTCTATGATGTTTTAGATTTCAACGGCGGTGAATGGACGCCGTTGGCCACCAGGGCTGCGCTTAGCGTGCCAAGAGGAAGCGATTAGGGGCGGAGCCGAGCTTCGGCGATGACCTGGAGTTGCCGACGATGAGCGACGGAGAAGGGTTCGGATTCGGGCGATGAGCGTGGCGGAGGAGAGCAGTAGAGGATAAACGGTGATGTCTCAGAGCTTTACCGTGCTGCGAGTGATCGATTTGTCATGGTGCAGGTCACGGGAACGGCCAGAAATTGATTGGCGACGGGTGGCTCGCGGCGGCAGTTACGGCGGTCCGAAGGTGGCGCGGCGAAACCATCGTCGCCGGGGATCCTCTGCAGCCATGACCTTATTACAACAAGCGCAAGGAATAGATAGAGTGGCCGGAGGAAGGAATTTAGCCATGGCGGTACCGTGAGGGTGAAATTTGAAGTTCGACGATGGCGGCGGTGCTTCCGGCCGGAGCGGCGTTCCGGCGAATTGGCGGCGATACACGGGAATTCCTTTTGCAGTGAGCGTGGAGGGGCTCGGGGAAGTACGAAGGGCAAGGTGGTGCAACTCGGCGGGCTTTGTATTGCTCTGTCCACGGAAGGGTGGGGTGGGCGGCTTTAATGGCGGCAGTGGCGTGTCCGCAGGGTGCGAGGCAGGGCGCTCGCCAGTGAGGGAGAGAGGGAGAGAGGAAGAGAGAGGGCGAGAGAGAAGCTTGGCGCGTGCCTTGATGCTAGCATCCTGTCAAGGAGAAAACAGAGGGGGGGTGAGGCGAGCGGCGAGGAGTGGTCAGGCGCGGGCGGCGGCGTGCGCGCGGGGAGAAGACAGAGCATGCGCGCCAGTGGGAGATAGAGAGAGAGAGAGAGAGAGAGAGAGAGAGAGAGCAACGGAGAGAGAGGAAGAGTGCGGGAAAGATTCACCGAATTTTGGCAATTGAAGGTTGCTCCAAAAAGGGGAGCCCCGACCGGCGCCTGCAGCGGCGGCCAGCTGCTACAGCGGTTGGCCGTTGGGGGGGGGGCGGCCGGGCACTGTTGACCTTTCTTTTTTTTTTCTATTTATTCAAAGCCTTGAACAAAAGTCAATTGAAACCCACACTTTCCAAGCCCCAAAACTTTTGAACATTTATGTGTGTGTTCAGAGATTTATTTGGAACAACTTTTAGTTAAGGTTCAAGCCCTAATTCAATCTCTAGAAATTCTTGAATTTCCAACTTGAAACAAGTTTGTGTGAATTTTTGAGGGGCTTAAATATTTTTAAAAAATTCTGAATAAATCCTCAAAATTCCATTTTGAAGTGAACTTAATTGTTATGCAAAAATATAACTAGGTTTATACAATAATTTTGATAGATTTCGAATTGGGGTGTGGATCCTTTCCTGTTTAGAGAAGGATTTTTCTACTGTTGGTGAAGCTCCCCTGATTTTACTAAAGGGTTCTATGCTTTATCAAAATTTTTATTCATGCTATTGGAAGTGATTTTTAAACATAATTTCTTATTACTTCAAGTGTCGATGTATGCTTCAAGGTTTTTGATTTGACTTTTAGGGTTTGAAATTTCATTGACGCATTAAACGGTGATACCTGGGATGTCACGAGAAATAGCAAGGGCATGTATCTAATTAACCATTTATGGTATTATAGGATGAATTCATGGGTGAACATCATGGGATTAACAAAATTATTAAGTAGTATATAGATATAGATATAGATATAAAATTTCTTTCCCAATTTGTATTTATGGAGTTTATTATGACAAAATTTATTACAGGATAAAGTCCATTTTACTACTCCGAGGTTTCATGAAAGTGCACTTTACCCCCTGTACTATTATTTGGTTCGTTTCTCACCCAAAACTTACTAATTCTGTCCACTTTACCCCCTCAACTAGGCAATTTATCCCGCGATGCTGACATGACACAATTTTGACCAGTATTGGGATATGTCGCTAGATACGTCATATATGGTTGACAGTCAAAGATTTAACATGGCTCGCTCCTCCCTCTCTGTTTTTTGGCTCCTATTCTCCGTTGGGCGGACGTTGCTTCATTTATACTAACATGAATACATAGTTCTACAGTTTTAGCACTTATTTCTCGAGACAACCATCTACTTGTATCTGAAAATCTCAAACTACTACAACAAACACAGCCAACTACTTTTCTCCAAACGTGCATTCCAATTGTTGCCCAGCTCCTAGTCCATCCAGAAAATTAGTCACATTATTTTCTTCGTGGCCTTCATCACTTCAGAGAAAATTCAAGTTGGGGATAACACGTTCTTGAATTTCTCTGCGCAAGGGACAAAAGATCGACAGATGTGAGACCAATGAAGGCAGCAATAGACCCTACATAAACAACCATTACTTAACAATTTCTAGCGTTCAAACAATTCCCAACGAACAAATGGGGAGAGAATCCACGGAGGGAGGGGTCAGATGACATACACACGACATCTTTCCTCGTAGATCACCAAACCTGAACCCTTGCAGCTCGCCGGAAGTACCACCTTCCTCGGTCTTGAAGCTCGCCTGCCTATTGATGCACACCCTAACCCTAAGGCCTCACAAAGAAGAGCCACGTCATAGCTTAGATTAGAAGAAAAACCCTAAGGCCTCACAAAGAAGCGCCGCGTCATAGCTCAGATTAGAAGATAAATAGCGCACACGTGGGTATGAGTCTGCACATGAGCCGTAGTCGCACTGAGAAGCACCCCATCCACCGCATGCAGGAGCTCCCCATCTGCCGCACGCAAGGGGAAGGAGAGGTGAGGGAGCACAGAGAGCGGCAAGGTGATAAACAGAAGCACTCCAGCGAAAGTTGAGAAAATAAAAGAGATGCCATGTCAGCCGTATGATGTGTCAAGCAACAGACCAAATCCCGGTTAAAATAGTGCCACATCAGCACCGCGGGGTAATTAGCCTGGTTAAGGGGGTAAATGGACGGGATTAGTAAGTTTTGGGTGAGAAACGAACCAAATAATAATATAGGGAGTAGAGTGAACTTTCATGAAATCTCAAGGTAATAAAATGAACTTTTTCCTTTATTATATTATAGGGTTAATTCATGATACGAACATCACCGCCTCAATAAAATATAAAATATTAAGTAGTAGTATATAGATATAGATATAGATATAGAGATTTATACTTAGTAGATAATTAACTAAAGATAGGAAGCATTGTCGACCACTAGTATTTCCTCTATTCTTTTTTTCTTGTCGTATTTGATTTTGATCGACAATTTTAATCACTCGTCTTATTCTAAAATTAGTTCAAATATGTAAACTTAAAAACCATGTTTCAAAAAATTTTAATAATAAATCAAACATAAAAAAAATATAATATTTCTCATATTTTTTGAATAAGATGAATGATCAGAGTTTTCGATCAAAGTCAATGGCGACAAATAAAAGAAGCAAAACAAAGTACAAGGGAATTTTGCCACTGTTTTCATTCTTAACGAAGCCTTAAACATGTGCACAGACAGGGCAAAAGAAAAACATTATAAATACGAAGCACCTGCACGTTACTCAGTGATAGTCTAGTTCCAAATGCTACAAGTACGCCTCGCACCCAAATTACAAGTTTAGGAGGAACTGTTGCCCATTATTGTCATGTGCCCCGTACATAGTTTAGTATTTTTCTTCTACACTACAAGTTTTGGAGTAGCATTGAATTGAGTACAAAAATTAGCAATAAGATGAACTGTACATCAAGAACCAATGCATGATACAGCTCACATACTTCCCAGACATTGATGCAAAAAGAAGATTTTTTTTTTCTTTTTGCCTTTATAAAACAGTTAGGACCTCTAAACACTGATTTCGTATGGATGACACGACGGACGCACTGCCCAGTACGTCAGGTCACTGACAGATGGCCCTAAGCAGGCACATAGCCCATGTGTCAGTGATGATGACGTGTTGGGCAGTATCCACTTCCGACTTTGTATTGCTTTAACAAAAAACAGTTCAAACTAGAAGAAAATAATTACAATGAGTGTGACCATATTCTTGCTCGGTAAACGAAATAGAGAAGGAAAACAGAGTATCTACTTAAGCAGCCTTCGCTTTGGGCTTGATTCTCTTCAATTGTGAGTACGCGAAAACTCCAGCAAGCGCAATTCCAGTACCTATACACACCGATACCATTGTGAGAAGTTGACATTAGAATCCAATTGACACAAATGGAGAGAGGAAAAGGTAAGGAACCAGTAAATTTACCGAGAGAATTGATAGGAGAAACAGGTGTCTTGAAGAACAGAACTGACGTTACAATGACAACCACACGCTTAACACAGTTGCCCACAGAATGAGTAACAGGGGACACCTTTGCGAGAATCATATATGACACCTTTAACAAAAGAAAACAAGAATCAGACATCAAAATAACAACAGCAACAATAAAGCATTGATTCTGAAGATCTGCAATAAAAATGAACCAAAATAAAGTAAGGGCCTGTTTGGCTCCCTTCGTTTGGTGGAATTGAAATTTCTATAATAAACTAACCTATTTGGCTTAGATTTAACTTTCCACCACTTTTCAAAGTTCACTTTTAAGCCTATCTCAAATTCATAGGGTGGAAGGTGGGAAATAGATTCTATATATCACCATGCTATGTTTGCATTCTCCAACTCCATTTCATTCCATTCTAAATATATAGCTAGCTCAAATATTTGCCTAAACTACAATGAATTCAATTCCAACGTCCAAACGGGCCCTAAAAGAAACAGAAACAAGTGGTAATAATTAATAAAAAAACCTTGCAATGCACGTCATCATTTTAATCATTCATACAAAGCAAGAACAAATCAATCTTATATGATTTTTTAACCCACAATTATAGATATAGATGTGTTCCATTTATTAACACAGCTCATGCCAAAGCTGTGTATAAACCTTCCCTAAAAAGAATGTATATAATCGCAACATATGGCGTCTCTGACTGGATGTTGCATTTAAAATTTTGGGTTCCTTATTTTTTGCGAGTAAATCCAAAACAGTTGGGTTCTATTTCAAGTTGGAACAGTATAGAAAATGCTGTGCATCAAAGGCATGTGCAACTAAAACATGGTCTAATGAATTACTACCTCCGTCCACAAATAAATGTCGCTTTTGACTTTTGAGACTCACGTTTGATCGTTCGTCTTATTCAAATTTTTTATACAAATATCTTTTACTTTGTTTTGACTTCTTTCATCACTAAAAATAATTTAATATGCACTTCTTATTTTTAATATTTGCATAATAATTTGAATAAGATGAATGGTCAAACATTACTCTCAAAATTTAAAACGAAACTTATTTGTGGACGGAGGGAGTATTAAACTTAACAGTTCCATATTTTGAACTTTGGTACCTGGGAGTGTAAATGATACAGAGTACATGCTTAAGTCAAGAAAGACCAAGAAAAAAAGTCTCGCTTAGTTTAACAAGCTATTTGCATGATGTCCAAACGGGACCAGCAATATGAGCATCAATGATCTAGCATAAATCAGGCACAAAAAGCAAATAAAAACTGTATTTGCAAACTGCAGGTATGAATATATCAGAGAGTTCAAGAATGAAGTTACTTGATGACTAACCTGTTGGTATGCGTGAAAACAAAGCGCCGCAAGCAGAGACCTTGTCAGTACCTGTTGTACATTCAGACCCTGCATTAACATGAACCAAGTTAGAATTTACATTCATGGTTAGGCAATCAATTCTTTCTCAATAATCTGCATCTTTCTTTGTTTTTTCTCGATAAAATGGATGAACTTCAACATTCACAACTTACAGCAGATTGCAAAAATGTAGGAGTGATTTTGATCCCTTCTGTTAGGAAGGTTACAGGGGTCAATATGAAAAATGACATCACTGTAATGATTGAGAAGAGATTAATGTTGTCCAAAGATTCCTGGTCAATAGGAAAATATGAAGTGCATTAGGTATCAAACAAAGCAATGCAACATGGTGAACACAACAAAAAAATTAGGGTCAGTGCAGTTCTGTAGCTAAAACCATCTTTAAGATGCAAACTTAGATATCTAGGTTACCTCATTACTTTTCTTAACCATGAGCTTCTTACTCAGTACATTCCGCGACTGGAAGGTTACATTAGATGCCATTGCACTCCAAAACCCGGCCCTGTTGTCATCAGATTGCTACCAAGTGTCACATTAAAGAGCGAAGTTCAGAGATATTAAGAAGTGAAGGTTTTTTGAATCTGACATCAAGAAGTTCACAGATTTTAAAGAACAGATCAGATAAAATTTTCATACCAGAATGAACTATCCTATCATTATTGAGCCACACAAATACACTACATTTTCAATTTGAAAAGTTTTTTTTTCTATTAAAAACTAGAAAAGCTACATACATCACAGCATAAAATTTGATTGTGTCATGATGGGGGCTATTGTCCATGGCACATGGCACATGGCAGCAAGAAGGGGCTATTGTTAACAATTCTATCTAAACATATAAAACACATTACAATGTAACAATTTGCACAAAGATACATTGTTGAATTTCCTATCCATATGCTTTTTCATGTATTTTTATATGATTATTGAATCTGAACAGGGCAGAAACTGAACCTCTATAGTTCAACTTGGTGAAACATGTATTTGAGTAACCGAGCACATCACGTTACCAGTTAAAGGAAGCCTCAGTAAGAGATGCCAATGCCACACCACCAACAATTGGAAGAAGAGATGCTACAACCCAAACAGTAGGTAACTGCCACACAAGTCAAATATTCGAAGATAAATAATGGTCTTTGAAACATATAAATGTATGTTCATGTAGCATTTATACAAGAAAACATTACCTCGCCAAGGAAAATTGCAGAAAGAAGGACAGAAAAGAAAGGTTCCATAGCTTTGATGGTATGTGTAAATGACACTGCAACCTTCCCAAGGCTCATATTCGTAAAAAGGTTGCCCAAAGTATGGACAATAGCTAGAGGAAGGATGGCTAGAAGCTGCGTACAAGAGAAATAAACAATCGTCACGTATAAGCTCTATCTCACCATACAAAATCTAACTAAACAATGCAAATGCCACAAGACTATAGAGATCTACCTGTGCACCAGAGATCTTAGGTCGCTTAAGTATACCAGTGAACCACATGAAGCAAGCAACTGCACTCCCAACAGCAAACTGAATTGCTGTAATGTTAATTGGGTATGGGAAAACCTTGAGAACCTGTCACATATTGTAACAGCACCAGTAAGTTGCGGTGCATCTTCAGGCAAAATGGATATAAACTATCATATATAATTAGGAAAGAAAGAGCTTTAAGGTAGTTATCGCAGAATACGTCCATTGATTATAAGTTTTGCGTGCTCAATAATAAATTTGTAATTTAGCAGCAAGATTCTCTCTAACTGGCAATAGTGGTGCCAGAGTACAGTAAACACGCAGAATGAAATGTGGAATTAAAACATACAACACATATGCATGCACATGGAGAGAGAGAGAGAGTAACAAGTTCACCAATTAAGAAACTAGGTAGGCTAGACTGCTGGAAAATAACGGTACTGCCTCTGGTTTTAACTGATAATGTTAGGAAAAGAATTTTCATTTTGTTCTGCACTAGCAATAAAGTTGCAGTAACGACAACTAAAACCAGACGGAGTACTCAGCACTCAGCAGTGATGTAACATCCAAACACCACTGCTCCCAAATATCTCATTCTTTTTATGTTTTTATAACAAAATTGTTGAAGACACGTGCATAAGAATCAAAATATAGAATTGATCGATCTCAAAAGCACAAGACGTGAAATAGTCTAAGATTTCAGTACTTTTGAAGTCATTTGCCGCATTCAGATGAAACAGACCTGTTTCTCCAGGAATTACCGGGAAGACATTTAGCATATATTAAAAGTTTGACAAAGCATGATCATAGCAGCCTAATTGAAAGAGAGTAAAAATATACTAACTTCAAGGTATAAGCATGGAAACTAACTTCAAACACACATATGGAAGTTTAAAAAAAAAATCTGAAAAAATTAACAAATAGTGATACAAAAGGACAAAAAATACATCACTATACCCTACTTTGTCCTTTTCCTGTCATGCAGCATGACATTTTGTCATTTTTGTATCTCCCAAACGAAATTATGTTTGGACCAGAAAGTTTTCATGCAGCTTTTCAGAATTTTTGAAATTGTCATACGTGTAGTATGAGTTTGTTTCCATGTTTCCACCTAAAAGTTGGGTTTCCACAACGTATTTTCCAATGGAAAGATACACGTATGACAGTAGCCACAGCTCATACCTATTTATTATTAGCAGGAACGGACACATCATCAAAAACCAAGAGTAGTAATAGTAAGTAAATAAATTCTACTTTATCGTAATAATTTGGAACGCTTTTTCCATGTACACACACTAGTACAGTCTGGCACAAACGGGCAACACGATACCGCAATCCAAGTCTACATGCTCGAAATTCAACCTAAATCGAGGTCACCGTTATTTCAAGCCCAGCACTGCAGATATAGCATCATCCAAGCTAGAAAAGCAAGCGGAACCGAGGGCACATCACATATGCGCACCTGCTTGTTGTAGATGTTGAAGTAGATGTTGAAGAGGTACCAGAGGGCGAACCCCACGCCGAGCTGCAGCGTCTGGACGAACCCGCCGCCTTCCTCCGCCTTGGGGGCGTCCGCGGCAGCCGCGCTGCAAGCCACATGGCGCTCGTGGGCGCCGCTGCTCGCCTGCTGTTGATCCGACGAGAGCGGGAGGGAACCGAGCCCAAGGCTCCGCGGTCCCACAGCGCCGCATCGGACGGAAACGAGCGGGCGGGCCGGGAGGAGGGGCTGCTGGTGGCCCGCCGGGTTGGGAGGGCCCCGGAGGGGGCGGGCGAGGCACGGCCGGAAGGCCGCGGCGGTCTGCATCTCGCGAAGGTTCTAGAAACTTTGGCGGTGTGGAGGGCGGCCCGGGACGTCGGGGAAGGGGGCCGGAGATTGCTGGAGGGAGGCCGGGGCCGCGAGAGGCGCGCGACGGTGGCGGGGAGAGCGCGCGTGAGCGGCTTGTGGGGGGAGTGGTCTGCGCGCGGGGTTTGGACGTTTGGTGATGAGATTTTAGCAGCTAGCGCTTGGCCGGATTGATGGGGCCCGACGGTGCTGTGTGGACTTGGTTGGCGGGCACGACTGGTGGCAGCACACTGCTCTGCTGCATGGGAATGGATCGGCTTCGCCCGGGGGTGAGCCGTCTGTGGTGCACGCTTCTTCGTTCGCGTGAGGGCTGAAGCCAAAGCGCGCGTACAAGCTTTGTTTTCAGCCCAGTTGCGCGTTACAGGCTTCATTCCCGGCCGGCCGCTTGTTTTCAGAATTGTTGAAGTTGCTTGAATATGAAGCAGCCTGGCTCGCCGGATACAGCATAACACAGTTTGGTTGCCTGGATATTTATCTGGCACAGGCCCGGCGCATGCAAAAGGTCCAGCAGGGGTTGGCTGGTGAGAAACGAAATTGAAATCCGTTTCCCACGATCGAGCCTGGCTGGGCGGTGCAGCACACATCGATGGCCTATTTTTCATTGCATAGTGACGACTATGACATATGCTGCAGCTAACCAATCACGAGCTCTGTAAAGCCTGGCCTGTGTAAAGCGCTTAACCAAACGATACTAGCATACGCATAGCCTGTACGCACTGGACCTGGCTCTGGTGTGCAGCATCACCCAAAGAGATACGGCAACCAATCATGCCCTTAGCGTTTTATTTGTTAAATGTTGCGCGTCAAAAAGAAAATTATTTATTTTGTTCAGTGTTATTTTATTTTTGAGTCTTTGGTCGAGATTAGGATGCTAGAGAACTTTGTTGATCTTTTTTCAAGACCAAAGTAGCTCGAAATCAAGATGCTAGAATTGGATTAGTAATTGATTCATAAATACCGTTCGAGCACAATCATTTTGAGCACATCTTAGATCTGTCAATTATAGGTAGAGTCTCACTCACGATGATCTCGTCGAATTGGGATAAATTTATAGTTATTGTTGCAGCTCAATCAATTAGAAAGCTAGGGACTCAACTAAAATTAATAACTTTTCATAATGGTGGAGTATTCACAGAAGCACTATCCTAAAAAGGAAAATCTAATTTAATGTGGATTTGGTTTATGCCCACACACACATGCCCGTGATGGGCACATGCTTTTTCATTTATTTCAACTTGCGTGTAACTATTCAGAGTTATGATACACAATATGAAACACCGTTAGAAAGACTATCCCAACAAGTAATTGTAGGGATTCGTCGGCTTTGCATTTTAAGCAAAAAGGTACAAAATAGAATCACATATGATATGTTCAGAAAGCTTTGATGTTGTTTATTTTTTTATCCTAAGAGGCAGGCATAGGCACAAAAAATTTATTAATAAGACCATCTTTAAGTCATTGGTCCTCTCACTCGCACCACAATTACACCATGTCATCAAAACATGATAATCATCAATGAAAATCATTAACACACCACAACCATTCAATTAGGCTGAACATCTTATACTTCACTTAATTTTTAGTAAATATTAAAAAACATGTTAAACTAGAGAATTGAACTCAAAACCTCTAACCTAATCTGATCTAATCTAAGAAATGTAGTAAATTACTTACCACTAAACCACCATCACTTATTCATTTGGATAAATAGTTAAAGGGTGTTCCCGATGAGCAATTGAAATAACAATCTACTTTCATGTGAATAAAACTTTACTATTTTCAATATATCCTATGTTAGTATTATATTTACACTCAAAAATCAGCGATGTAAACTGGAGTTATCAACTAGTATCATCGAAAAACATAACTTTTGCTTCTTTGTCGAGGTTGGTATTGTCATGTTTCAAAAAATGTTTGTAAAATTTATTGCTCGACATATTGATTTTGAAGCGTTTGAAAATAAATTGCATGACAATTTCATTCTTATAAGCAATAAATTAGTTCCATCGTGCTTAACATTACTATCGACAAGGAAAAGATTGTGTTTACTCAAGACGAAGAATATTTTGCACTCTAAGTTTCACAGGAGTTGTATTTTTCCTTCAGTTTCAAACTTTTGTGACAGCCTTCGCAAGGATATATATGTTTCATATTTTTTTTTTGCGCTACTATATCTTCAGTTAAGAGAAAGCTTTTTATGTCTTCCCTTTCTGAGCTGTTCTTTGCAATGCAGCTTCTTGAAGGTGGCAGCACCAAGGTCCTGAAAACCATTGCAAACCACTTGGGTGGTTTTTTCACAAAATCGCTGCGGTCCGGTTTCCACGGACAACCGATTTACCGATTTTAAAATTTTAAAATTGTAAAAACTTTAATTTTTTTTTGAAAAGTTACAAATAAAAACCGTGCGGTAAACCGTAAAAACCATTCAATAAATGACAAAAACCATTTTCGAAACCGTAAAATTCAATGTAGATGATGAAAACTGTTAAAACCGAACAATAAACCGTGAAAATCGAGCAATAAACTACAAAAGCCATTCGATTTTCAATATCCCTTGAATTTGTATTTTGCCGTTTAAGAGGTTTTGAAGTGGTCTCTATGGTTTCCATGTTTATTGTAAAACTGCTTTGCGACGATGGTTTTCATGGTTCAAATGGTTTTTTGAACCTTAGGCAGTACTATAGTCCTACTCACTGAATATTGACCGGATGGACTAAGCCTCAAACAACTTTCTTCCCCTTGACCTTTCATTGCTCATATCGGTCTCATATATAAAACCATTCATATAACATGACATATTTGCTACGCTTTTGTGTCTCATATACAAAACCATCCATAAAAAAGTGTACATATTGATAAATTTATTTAGAAAAAATACGATGATCCAAACAATTCAAAACATGACTTATACTTCTGGCGTTTAAGCTTGCAAATAGTTTCTTTTTGTCCAACCTCGCACTATCCCAATAGAAGACTGACACATGGCAGCATCTAACCCTCAATAGCTCAGCCGATAAGAATCATGTACATTTGTATGTGCTGTATAGATCTTATAAAAATGTTATATATTTTGTGTTTCTCAAACGCGTCCCGTATGTCAGAAAGTCAATGGTGTGTATACAATATGCGGAGGATCTGATGACCTAAACATAAGTAATATAAATACAACAGGGATGAGTCTAGCTGCACATGACACCAAGGGGCCATAGACCTGATGGAATCGGGAGGGAGAACGACTCTAACAAGATGTTCCTGTAGCTACTACAGTGAGGGAGAGGGTTCACTAGGATTAAAGATTTTATAGATTAGGTCAAAAGAAAGATGAACTACAAAAGAAATATCATGTAGACAAAATGTTGTATTTGCGCATAACTAAAGGCCTGAAGACATTTTTGATACAATTTGAAGAACTTGTCAATGTGCAATGATATTGTAATGGTTTTGAGACATTACCAAATGATTACCTACCACTGCTACTAAAAAAAGTTGGAGCACGACAATGATCAAATATAATGTTAAAATTCAATCTGTACAATATTTTAAAACAAAAAATGTGGGAGTACCATATATACAACAAACTAATATAGTCAGGATATGCTGCTAATTTTTTAAATAAGACAAAAGATCAAAGATGATGTTAACAATCAATAGTTTTTAGGTGAAATTTGCCACAACACACTGTTATTCTACGACATTTGCTAGAACACACTGCAATTTCACATATTTGCCTAGTACCACTACAATTTCACATATTAGCCGTAACACACCGCAGCTATTAGAATATAATTTTCACAGATTCCAGTTGAGAGAATGAAGGCAAATGGACCAAAATACCCTTAACTACAAAGAAAAGATCTATTTGGTGTAAGACACCATAGCTTCTCAGTTCATTTGGAATTGGACACGACAAGTGTCAATAGGAGTGCACGTACATGCTTCTCAAAAGCAATTTTTACAAAATTTTTAAATAATTATATTTCCTACTAAGGCATCCAAACAAACATCATTTTTTCGAATAAAAACCATCACTATCCTTTGCACTATATGTGACACCCCAGGTGTCACCCGGGGCAAAAAAAAAAAAAAAAAAAAATCGACAACTGTAAACCCTAACCTGTAATTTCACTCACTTTAAAACAGTTTCAATCATAGAAATAAAAGGGAACATTGTTTAAAATGCTTTAAGGAGACACTAGGAAAAATTTGACAAACAACAGAGCATTTTAGCAAATTTGTTTAGCAGTGTCGAAAACCTTCTTCAACAGGGAAGAAGTCAAACCCTAGTTAATGACTTATCAAATTCTCATAGAACCCTAGTAATATTTTTACATAACAATTAACTACACATTAAAATAGAATTTTGGAAATTTATTCAGAATTTTTAGACAAGGTTTAAACCTTTTTAAAATTCACACAAACTAAATTGGGCACAAAAATTTAAGAAATTTTAGGAGCCGATTCAGAACTCGAACATTAAATGAAAAGTGTTCCAAATAAATCCCTGAGCATACACAAAAATTTTCAAAAATTCTTGAGCTCGGTAGGTAGGGTTTTCAGTTGAATCAAGAAGGAGCTTTTGAAATAATCAAAAAAATCAAAAACGGGATTACGGTGAACAGTGCCGCCGCCCAGCTCCACCATTTGCCGCGGCTGGCGGCCGAGCACCGCGCCGGCCACCTCCTCCCCATGCGCCTCCTTCACCCGCCCAAAACCGAATCGTGGCAAAAAGATCCCCATCTCCCTCCCTTCCTCTCTCCTCCCTCTCTCTCTCTCTACCTGGTGCGCCATCAATCCTTTTTCTGCCGCACGGCACCATCAAGGCCGAAGCACCGCCCCTTCGTGCCAATGGCCGGCTGCCGCCCCCTCTGCCCCAATCCGCGGCGCCCCTGCTCTCTCTCCCTTGGCTCATCTCCCTCGAGTGCTTAAGGCCGCCCCTGGTTTCTTCTTCCTTCCTCCCTGCCGCTTCCCTCCCCTGTTTTATCCTCCTCACCGAGCGACGAGTGGGCAGCAGCCGCAGCAGCAATTTCCTTTCAACTCCATCCAAATCAGTGCGCCAGGACCCCCCCCTAACCTCACCACATCGCGCCTGGCCAGCACTTGACGGAGCTCGCCGGATTTCGGGCAGAATTGGGCTCACCGCTGCCGGTGCATGTCAATCCGGGGCAGGCGCACGGTGAGGACCCGGGTACGCGCCAAATTGCTCCTTGAAACTTCGTCAATCGCGTTGTCTACACCTTGGCAAAGCTCGCGGAAGTCTACATTGCTTTGATCATCGTCCCTGACGCCCGGAACGCCGCCGCGTCGGGTCTTTTGTTCTGGGTCGCCGTCGCCGCACAGGTGGTCGACCTTCTCCCGGTCTTGATCCTGGACGCCGAGGACCCGGGAGGCCAGGCTAAGCTGTAGGGCAAGGTGGCCGAGGTTTTCCCCCTTTCTTCCGCCGGCGCGACCTCGCCGCAGCTCAAGCTCCACCGCCGCTCGCCATTATCCTGCTCCGGTGAGAAATCCCGCGCCCCATCCTGCCCCCAACCTTTCCCGCGTCGTGCTCAAGCCCGTGGTGTGTCCACGTGGTCTCCCGTCGCCGGCATAGCCGTGGCCGCACGCGCCTTTGAGCTCCGGCGACCTATAGGGCGTCTGCCCTATTAGGGTTCCTCAATAGGGTGTTCTTTTATTCAAAATTCAGCAGGAACTTCAATAATCCATAGAAAATCAAAAATAGCTCAGAAAAAGGTGATTTCACATGTTCTGAACTCAGTGGAAAAACTAGTTGTTAGGAAAAATATAAAACCCATATGTTGAAAAGTAATTACCTTGGGCTTTAATTAATTAATTAAGACCTCCATAATTCGTACACAATGGAAATACAATCAGGACAAGGGTTATTCCAACTTCTATGAAGTTGTACTGATTTATGACTGGCAATAAAAATATTAAACATGAATGTTTATAACCTATAATTTTTGTCACTAGCAAGTACTATTTACTTGGTAAATATATAATAAAACCTTAGAATAATAGAACTCATGGATAGGTTATGAAAGATTATAAAAAAAAAAAAATCCCTTGCCTAATTTATAACCCTAACATCGGATTGGTTGCATACTAATAAGTAGTGAAAATTCATAAGTAACTAGCCATTTACATAGAAAACCATGAATTTCTAACAAACTAAATCGAGTGTTTTCTAATTCCATGAAAAATTCCAGAAAATAATGAAATTCACGGAAGACTATAAATGAGTCATAATAAAATACCTACACAAAGCCGTGACCCTAAAATAGAAGTAAGTGCATAGGAAGTTGTCAGCCGATCAAGTGAATTATATCTAGTCCTTATAGTTAGGACCATTATCACTTAATGATTAAATAGTGAAGTTGCTAAATAAAAAGTGAACATTTATATGTGATAGTCATAACCAGGTTCTTGGCTTAATTCATAATCCTAAAGTCAAAAATGGGTGACATGTTAGTTAAAAGCTTGATTTTAAAAGTTGCTGAGGTAATTAGATACTAAGTATATACTAATATTAACCTCGTAGTTAAAATTTTAGTCTTCTAACTATGGAGAGAACCCAGAAGATTCATAAGTAATTAATTGAACTAACAAATAAACTTAATCTAGACTTTCACCCGCATGTTAATCCTAGATAAGTAATTAGTCACCAATTAAATCCTTAGCAAGTACTGTTGAGCTTAACTATTGCTTCGGGTTTTAGTAGTGTGTATGAGCGATCATTAGTTTCTAGGGTTAACAATAATAGGAGTAACTTTCTTAAACGTAATTAACAGGTTAACAGGACCACCAATTATATTAAGGTGTAATCCTGGATTGAGTCAAGTTGATGATAAAACAACGATTAAGGATAAGCGTTTTAAACATGCTCCTTTAAGACTAATTAGGATTTCGATCATGAGCTAGACCCTTGACCACTATTAATAATCCCTTAATAGTATAAGTAATCCAAGTAAATACAAATTCCCTAAAGTGCATTACAATGATAGTGACACTGACTTAATAAAAATTTCAATTTCATCATTCTTGGTCTGTTTTGTAAAATGCCTAGTAAATCAAGGAAAGATCTAAAAATGGGGAAACCAAATTTTACGGGAGTCCTTGTAGAATAAACTAAATTGCTGCTAAAACACTTGTTCAAAAATGATCAAGGAACTTCCACAATAAATACAGTACTCATTTCTGTTTATGAATTTTAATTCAAATTGTAGAGCAATTCTAGGGCTCAAATTTGATCTACAAGTGTGGCATGACAGTAGGCATCCTCTGGAATTTTACCAGGATTTTAGGACCACAGAATTACATGTAACCTATTCAAGATACTCCATTCTGCCTAACTAAATTACATTTTTCTAAATACATTATAAAAGTACTCCAAAATGTTGAACCCAAAAAACAGAACTTTAGTTTGATGCTCATGAGTGATTACATAAAGTTTCATCATTTTATTCCAAGGTTTAATAATTATTTCTGATTTTACCATTTTAAATAACAGAAACTTTGTTGAATTTTAATAAAATCTAGAAAATTAATCTAAGCCCCAACCAAATTTCGAAATTCATAATTCAGAGAGCACTACCCAGTAAAAATAAAATTTTAGTGCAACTAAAATTTTCATTTTCAACCCTAAGATTAAGAACCGTAGTTTTATTAAATAACTATTCTCCGGAGAAAGATGTCGGTAAATCTCAACCAAAAATTTGAGTTTAGACTAATTCAGAGAATATGACCCATTTACACATCACATGATGAGAAATTGAATAAGTGACTGGGAACCCCATTCATTAAGTCAAATATTTAAACCAACGGCGTCAAGGAATTAGGGTTAACCCTAATTCTAAACGTCGCAGATTGAAACCCTAAAATACTCCTTAGCAAAAGCTTTAAGTTATTTGTTATCAATCCTTGAACTTCTCATAATCTTAATCATAATGCATCATGTAGACTCCGAAGCACGTGAGGTAGCAGCAGAGCCCGACTCCTCCACTCCAGCCGAAGAGATCAACCGAGAAGCCGAAGAACCAGGCAAGCCCCGGTGCACCACCTCTGTTTGAAATTTTTCTTTTTACAACTCAGTGGGTCATGTCATGTTTGTGCATTAAGTTGTTAGGAGTTGATTGCAACCTTAGATGCATTGTTCCCATAGGAAACCCTACCGGTAGTTGGTATAGACGACCAAATAGTTGCTATGCTTAGCAAGTTATTACCGGTAGAAGTCGAGCAGAGTGGACGCTGCTCGCGAAAGGTAGGATCTTGGATGAAACTACCACTTGGTACATTATGACACCTGATGATGAGATAATTAAAGAAGGATAAAAGTTTGAGGGTCAGACAGGATAACAATTAGGTCGGCGACTGGACCGGGTCCAGGGTGACCGTAGACTTGTCTGATCCGTGTGGTCCGAGACTGATCGAGTGTTGAACGTACTGGTCGTATGCTGGGTGTAATGGGCCCCAGTAAACCTATGTAGCCTAGTGATTGCAACGTCGAACCTGCCCTACGGTGTCTGACTAGGAGGAGATCTGGGGTGGGCAGCGTGGGAACTCCACAGAAACCGTCTGGGACGTGTTGTCTGGTGGGATGCGGCGCTGCTAAGGCAGACGTAGGAGGGAATTGACGTTGCAGGAGCTGGTGTGAACGGTTGCCACGTGCGAGTCTGGGACACGCACGTGTCGTACGATTAGGTTTCCCCCTGCAGGGTAATAAAATCGTTTCGAACCGCTGTCGCTCCCAGTTGGTGAGCATGCTCGTGAAACGCACCACATTCCGTAATAAGATGAGATGCAATGAGATTGGCATTATGATGATTTCTATTTACTTGTCACTTTCATTATGTTTGATTAGACTAGTGCTAATTAAAGTTATATCCTAACTACTTAACCTGTGCTAAAATTGACCAAGAGTAGTACAGGTTGCGGGTCCGTTTTGCAAATAGAACCCACCCTCATCAGCCTTCATGTCTAGAAGTCGGCTGTAGTCAGCCTTTTGACGGGTCAGTCTTGTTGAGCTTCTTAGAAGCTCACGCGTTAGCGATATGTGGTTTTCAGGAATCGACGCGCAGAACCAGGACGCTGGCTTCCACTGGGAGGAACCTCACCCCGAGGTAGGGAACCTCCAGTGGGAACTGTGCGAGTCGCCGCAGTAACATTTGAAGTGGCCAGCAGCATGACGCCCGCGGGCAGGGTGCATGCTTTTGCTTAGCTTTTGAGTGTCGGAGTCTGTAATCGAGTCTTCCGCTGCTACGATTTTTAAACTCTATTGTGCGCTCTGAACTCTTGTAAGACTTATTCTACAACCCAGGAATTAATGTTGTATTTAATTTCTTCCTCCTTAAATTACTGCTGTTTATCCTGCCTGTGTTGTATCGTGTGTACGCTCGCTTCGCCGAGCGTTGCCCAACAGGATCCTGGCTTAACGACTGAACGGCACCGTCCCGAGACGATGTTTTCTGGGCGGGGTCGTGTCAGCTTGGTATCAGAGCCGTGTTGGGAAACGGTATAACGTTTAAGGCATATTCTCGAAAATTACGTGCGAGTGAGGTACGCGCCCTATTAGTTAATAGGTTATCAGGTGGCAAGCTAACCTAGTATAGGAGCTAACTAAACCCACTCTAGATTTACATTTCTGTAACGACGCACCGACGCTAAGGTAAGCAAGGTAAGGTACGCCGCTCGACTGCGGTGAAAGGTCGAGAAAATCCCTGTTGCGTCTGCGACAGTAGCGTTCTATACCGTGGTGGTATGGAAGGAGGTACTATGTTCGTTGTAATATAGTACACCCCCTTGCCGTTTAGGGAGAAAAGCGGACCTCTACCGTACGAGGTGTGGGTTACGGACCTGTTGCGAATGCAGACCTTCGCAACAGTGGAGTCTTGTGTCTTTGGCACACAAGAGATGAGTTTGTTCCTCACGACTTCGGTTTTGCGGAACACTCTCATACCTCCGCTGCCTGAGGTAAAGTGCAGTCTGTCGCCGCGCAGGGAAGGTCGGACACGTGATCCCCGTACGTGACCTACTCGGGGCGACCCATATGGCAATGATATGGGTTGATGTCTTTACTTTTGATATATATCATATTGCAATTGCCTGTGATGCGTTTTCTGCAGGTACACTAACCTCGGTATCGTAAGAAACGTGTAGTAACGACTAACTTGAGTGCGATTCTGCCACCGCCTACGCGTATTCTTTTTACTTTGTGAGGACGTATAGGCCGATGTAGGATTGCATTGCATACTAAAAATTGGAAACCAAATAAAACCACCAAATAAAAAGGAAATCAATTGCTGGTTAACAGAAAAGGCTAACTATAACGATTAACTTGTTGAATTAGGTGATAGTTGGAGCATAAATTAACTCAATAGTTTAACAAGATGGGTAACTAAATAAAAGATATCAGGAAGTCATTTCAAAATTATGGATATCATTTATGTATAATCATGTTAGGGTCAAAACCAAAGCCTTCAGAATCAAAAGAAAAACCAACCTTAAATGTTTTCAGACCATTTCACTTTAAAGGGAAAGCTTCAACTCATCCTAGAAATTCTTTCATATCTTAGTGCTCTTTTTTAAGCTGGCCTCCGTTCACTCGCCATGAGGATGTAAATGAGTGCAATATGGAGGAGTCGGAAAAATCCTCTACCACTAGAATATTTTGCACCTATCAATCTTTATTGCCAAGCGAACCACTTTGACCAAACCGTGAAAACCGTGTCTGTAAGCGAAACCTTGTCGCCTCCTACGAAGGTTATCAGTCTTGGCTTTCTCATTCAAACAACATGAGGTTGCATCCTAGTATAAACTAAATTCTTCAATAACACCTCCTAAGTCCTGAGGAAATGTTCGGTTTTCAGGATTCCTTGTAGGCGTGAAACTCTTGTATTTCAGAGCCATTCTTGTACACTTTATAATCATCTTTGTCTCCTTCATGAGGTCGATAGATTTATGGTCGATCCTCCGATATCATCTACTTTTCGACAAATCGAGTCTTCACACACTTCAATTTACCGAAACCTAGGAATGATAAAATCCTTCAAACTCATACTAAAACCATCCAGGAGCAAGAGTTTCATCAATAATGGCTGTAGCAGTTTCAAGGATAGCAGAGCCTCTCCTAGACCCCAGTCATAGAGTATACGTAGCACCAAATTCAACAAGCAAGTCCTAATAGAACTCTGTGTCAAAAATTGAGCCTTTTTGTAGTATTGTCCTCGATGAGAAGATTGTCTCTTTGACAAGTCAACTTAGATGGTAAAGCACCTTGGACTATCTGTGTGACTATCCATAAGAAAAGGAGCCAATATTGGAGCAGGAAGTGGACCTAACTAGGGAACAAACATGGCCATTTGGTTAACATCAAAAACCTTTAGAAGCAATAGTTGATAAATTATCAAACTGTCATTACCTAGCTCCAGATTCACCTTTCCACATCAGACAACTTTGGTGGATCAGAAACCTTAATCCACTCGCCATTGGTATGTGACTGAGCACCAGGGAACACTCAGTGAAGAATATGAGGGATGTCTATAAACGTTGGTCGAGTAGGACAAATCTTGTGGTTACTGATTTGACGTTCATATGTAAACCCCCTAAACTGTTGAAGTGAAGCTCTTTCTTTTGTTTGTTCCGAAGCCACATCACAGCTAAAGTCAATTATTTCAAAGTATCCTTCCAATCACTTGAAATCTTATCTCCTGTGAACAAACGAAAGTCCCTATAAACTTGTGGCCATCATCCGCAAAACCATCCTTTTGCATTTTTCATAGACTCTGATGATTCGTTATCCCCTACCTCATTCTTACCGAGAGGTTTGCTCTCAGAAGATCACAATTTTGCTTTTAAATTGTGCCGGTTCGCCCAGGCGCTTCTCAAAGTCAAAATGGTGATATGATGGGAGCACCGTCCTTAATCATGATGGGAAATCATAATCCTAACATTCTTCTGAACGGATGGCGTATTATCCGGAGTACGTAACCGGGATGAGTAATGTTATGATTGAAAATTCCTTGTCTTGACCAATAACCAGATCCTTACAGAAATACTCTAGCCCATTCCTAGCCATGTTGTGCTTGACTCCTCTCATTTGTGCTACCAACCGTATCCTTGGTCCTCGCCTACAACTGACCCTTTTAAGAAGCCAATATCTGGGCCACCCTAGTTTAGAGTCAAAGACAAGATGGCATGCTCTAACACCAGACCCTGCCCTATTGCGACCACACTCGAACAACCCCCCCCCCCCCCACCTACCACACCCCCACCATATTTTTGTCGGGAAATTTTAAACGACCAGCACTAAGGCCATTGACTTCAGCGCGCACAAATGGAACAATTACCATAGGGGAGCCAGACACTAAGTCTGCTGGGCGCAAAGATCATATTTTGTCATCTCACTTCCATGTCACGGTACCAAGCCATTTGACCCATTTTGATCACACGGCACGATTCCAACCGAGATCGAGGCTACCATATTCCTCCTACCCGTATTGAACTTTTCACCTATCTAAATATTTCCTTGTGATCTAATTTTAAAATCATACCTCGATCTCTAGTTTTCTCCTCCCCCTTCCTGCTCATAAATCTCGGGACGAGATTTCTCTAAGGGGGGAGGGCTGTGACACCCCAGGTGTCACCCGGGGCAAAAAAAAAAAAAAAAAAAAAAATCGACAACTGTAAACCCTAACCTGTAATTTCACTCACTTTAAAACAGTTTCAATCATAGAAATAAAAGGGAACATTGTTTAAAATGCTTTAAGGAGACACTAGGAAAAATTTGACAAACAACAGAGCATTTTAGCAAATTTGTTTAGCAGTGTCGAAAACCTTCTTCAACAGGGAAGAAGTCAAACCCTAGTTAATGACTTATCAAATTCTCATAGAACCCTAGTAATATTTTTACATAACAATTAACTACACATTAAAATAGAATTTTGGAAATTTATTCAGAATTTTTAGACAAGGTTTAAACCTTTTTAAAATTCACACAAACTAAATTGGGCACAAAAATTTAAGAAATTTTAGGAGCCGATTCAGAACTCGAACATTAAATGAAAAGTGTTCCAAATAAATCCCTGAGCATACACAAAAATTTTCAAAAATTCTTGAGCTCGGTAGGTAGGGTTTTCAGTTGAATCAAGAAGGAGCTTTTGAAATAATCAAAAAAATCAAAAACGGGATTACGGTGAACAGTGCCGCCGCCCAGCTCCACCATTTGCCGCGGCTGGCGGCCGAGCACCGCGCCGGCCACCTCCTCCCCATGCGCCTCCTTCACCCGCCCAAAACCGAATCGTGGCAAAAAGATCCCCATCTCCCTCCCTTCCTCTCTCCTCCCTCTCTCTCTCTCTACCTGGTGCGCCATCAATCCTTTTTCTGCCGCACGGCACCATCAAGGCCGAAGCACCGCCCCTTCGTGCCAATGGCCGGCTGCCGCCCCCTCTGCCCCAATCCGCGGCGCCCCTGCTCTCTCTCCCTTGGCTCATCTCCCTCGAGTGCTTAAGGCCGCCCCTGGTTTCTTCTTCCTTCCTCCCTGCCGCTTCCCTCCCCTGTTTTATCCTCCTCACCGAGCGACGAGTGGGCAGCAGCCGCAGCAGCAATTTCCTTTCAACTCCATCCAAATCAGTGCGCCAGGACCCCCCCCTAACCTCACCACATCGCGCCTGGCCAGCACTTGACGGAGCTCGCCGGATTTCGGGCAGAATTGGGCTCACCGCTGCCGGTGCATGTCAATCCGGGGCAGGCGCACGGTGAGGACCCGGGTACGCGCCAAATTGCTCCTTGAAACTTCGTCAATCGCGTTGTCTACACCTTGGCAAAGCTCGCGGAAGTCTACATTGCTTTGATCATCGTCCCTGACGCCCGGAACGCCGCCGCGTCGGGTCTTTTGTTCTGGGTCGCCGTCGCCGCACAGGTGGTCGACCTTCTCCCGGTCTTGATCCTGGACGCCGAGGACCCGGGAGGCCAGGCTAAGCTGTAGGGCAAGGTGGCCGAGGTTTTCCCCCTTTCTTCCGCCGGCGCGACCTCGCCGCAGCTCAAGCTCCACCGCCGCTCGCCATTATCCTGCTCCGGTGAGAAATCCCGCGCCCCATCCTGCCCCCAACCTTTCCCGCGTCGTGCTCAAGCCCGTGGTGTGTCCACGTGGTCTCCCGTCGCCGGCATAGCCGTGGCCGCACGCGCCTTTGAGCTCCGGCGACCTATAGGGCGTCTGCCCTATTAGGGTTCCTCAATAGGGTGTTCTTTTATTCAAAATTCAGCAGGAACTTCAATAATCCATAGAAAATCAAAAATAGCTCAGAAAAAGGTGATTTCACATGTTCTGAACTCAGTGGAAAAACTAGTTGTTAGGAAAAATATAAAACCCATATGTTGAAAAGTAATTACCTTGGGCTTTAATTAATTAATTAAGACCTCCATAATTCGTACACAATGGAAATACAATCAGGACAAGGGTTATTCCAACTTCTATGAAGTTGTACTGATTTATGACTGGCAATAAAAATATTAAACATGAATGTTTATAACCTATAATTTTTGTCACTAGCAAGTACTATTTACTTGGTAAATATATAATAAAACCTTAGAATAATAGAACTCATGGATAGGTTATGAAAGATTATAAAAAAAAAAAAATCCCTTGCCTAATTTATAACCCTAACATCGGATTGGTTGCATACTAATAAGTAGTGAAAATTCATAAGTAACTAGCCATTTACATAGAAAACCATGAATTTCTAACAAACTAAATCGAGTGTTTTCTAATTCCATGAAAAATTCCAGAAAATAATGAAATTCACGGAAGACTATAAATGAGTCATAATAAAATACCTACACAAAGCCGTGACCCTAAAATAGAAGTAAGTGCATAGGAAGTTGTCAGCCGATCAAGTGAATTATATCTAGTCCTTATAGTTAGGACCATTATCACTTAATGATTAAATAGTGAAGTTGCTAAATAAAAAGTGAACATTTATATGTGATAGTCATAACCAGGTTCTTGGCTTAATTCATAATCCTAAAGTCAAAAATGGGTGACATGTTAGTTAAAAGCTTGATTTTAAAAGTTGCTGAGGTAATTAGATACTAAGTATATACTAATATTAACCTCGTAGTTAAAATTTTAGTCTTCTAACTATGGAGAGAACCCAGAAGATTCATAAGTAATTAATTGAACTAACAAATAAACTTAATCTAGACTTTCACCCGCATGTTAATCCTAGATAAGTAATTAGTCACCAATTAAATCCTTAGCAAGTACTGTTGAGCTTAACTATTGCTTCGGGTTTTAGTAGTGTGTATGAGCGATCATTAGTTTCTAGGGTTAACAATAATAGGAGTAACTTTCTTAAACGTAATTAACAGGTTAACAGGACCACCAATTATATTAAGGTGTAATCCTGGATTGAGTCAAGTTGATGATAAAACAACGATTAAGGATAAGCGTTTTAAACATGCTCCTTTAAGACTAATTAGGATTTCGATCATGAGCTAGACCCTTGACCACTATTAATAATCCCTTAATAGTATAAGTAATCCAAGTAAATACAAATTCCCTAAAGTGCATTACAATGATAGTGACACTGACTTAATAAAAATTTCAATTTCATCATTCTTGGTCTGTTTTGTAAAATGCCTAGTAAATCAAGGAAAGATCTAAAAATGGGGAAACCAAATTTTACGGGAGTCCTTGTAGAATAAACTAAATTGCTGCTAAAACACTTGTTCAAAAATGATCAAGGAACTTCCACAATAAATACAGTACTCATTTCTGTTTATGAATTTTAATTCAAATTGTAGAGCAATTCTAGGGCTCAAATTTGATCTACAAGTGTGGCATGACAGTAGGCATCCTCTGGAATTTTACCAGGATTTTAGGACCACAGAATTACATGTAACCTATTCAAGATACTCCATTCTGCCTAACTAAATTACATTTTTCTAAATACATTATAAAAGTACTCCAAAATGTTGAACCCAAAAAACAGAACTTTAGTTTGATGCTCATGAGTGATTACATAAAGTTTCATCATTTTATTCCAAGGTTTAATAATTATTTCTGATTTTACCATTTTAAATAACAGAAACTTTGTTGAATTTTAATAAAATCTAGAAAATTAATCTAAGCCCCAACCAAATTTCGAAATTCATAATTCAGAGAGCACTACCCAGTAAAAATAAAATTTTAGTGCAACTAAAATTTTCATTTTCAACCCTAAGATTAAGAACCGTAGTTTTATTAAATAACTATTCTCCGGAGAAAGATGTCGGTAAATCTCAACCAAAAATTTGAGTTTAGACTAATTCAGAGAATATGACCCATTTACACATCACATGATGAGAAATTGAATAAGTGACTGGGAACCCCATTCATTAAGTCAAATATTTAAACCAACGGCGTCAAGGAATTAGGGTTAACCCTAATTCTAAACGTCGCAGATTGAAACCCTAAAATACTCCTTAGCAAAAGCTTTAAGTTATTTGTTATCAATCCTTGAACTTCTCATAATCTTAATCATAATGCATCATGTAGACTCCGAAGCACGTGAGGTAGCAGCAGAGCCCGACTCCTCCACTCCAGCCGAAGAGATCAACCGAGAAGCCGAAGAACCAGGCAAGCCCCGGTGCACCACCTCTGTTTGAAATTTTTCTTTTTACAACTCAGTGGGTCATGTCATGTTTGTGCATTAAGTTGTTAGGAGTTGATTGCAACCTTAGATGCATTGTTCCCATAGGAAACCCTACCGGTAGTTGGTATAGACGACCAAATAGTTGCTATGCTTAGCAAGTTATTACCGGTAGAAGTCGAGCAGAGTGGACGCTGCTCGCGAAAGGTAGGATCTTGGATGAAACTACCACTTGGTACATTATGACACCTGATGATGAGATAATTAAAGAAGGATAAAAGTTTGAGGGTCAGACAGGATAACAATTAGGTCGGCGACTGGACCGGGTCCAGGGTGACCGTAGACTTGTCTGATCCGTGTGGTCCGAGACTGATCGAGTGTTGAACGTACTGGTCGTATGCTGGGTGTAATGGGCCCCAGTAAACCTATGTAGCCTAGTGATTGCAACGTCGAACCTGCCCTACGGTGTCTGACTAGGAGGAGATCTGGGGTGGGCAGCGTGGGAACTCCACAGAAACCGTCTGGGACGTGTTGTCTGGTGGGATGCGGCGCTGCTAAGGCAGACGTAGGAGGGAATTGACGTTGCAGGAGCTGGTGTGAACGGTTGCCACGTGCGAGTCTGGGACACGCACGTGTCGTACGATTAGGTTTCCCCCTGCAGGGTAATAAAATCGTTTCGAACCGCTGTCGCTCCCAGTTGGTGAGCATGCTCGTGAAACGCACCACATTCCGTAATAAGATGAGATGCAATGAGATTGGCATTATGATGATTTCTATTTACTTGTCACTTTCATTATGTTTGATTAGACTAGTGCTAATTAAAGTTATATCCTAACTACTTAACCTGTGCTAAAATTGACCAAGAGTAGTACAGGTTGCGGGTCCGTTTTGCAAATAGAACCCACCCTCATCAGCCTTCATGTCTAGAAGTCGGCTGTAGTCAGCCTTTTGACGGGTCAGTCTTGTTGAGCTTCTTAGAAGCTCACGCGTTAGCGATATGTGGTTTTCAGGAATCGACGCGCAGAACCAGGACGCTGGCTTCCACTGGGAGGAACCTCACCCCGAGGTAGGGAACCTCCAGTGGGAACTGTGCGAGTCGCCGCAGTAACATTTGAAGTGGCCAGCAGCATGACGCCCGCGGGCAGGGTGCATGCTTTTGCTTAGCTTTTGAGTGTCGGAGTCTGTAATCGAGTCTTCCGCTGCTACGATTTTTAAACTCTATTGTGCGCTCTGAACTCTTGTAAGACTTATTCTACAACCCAGGAATTAATGTTGTATTTAATTTCTTCCTCCTTAAATTACTGCTGTTTATCCTGCCTGTGTTGTATCGTGTGTACGCTCGCTTCGCCGAGCGTTGCCCAACAGGATCCTGGCTTAACGACTGAACGGCACCGTCCCGAGACGATGTTTTCTGGGCGGGGTCGTGTCACTATATTTTATCATGCTGCAAATGGAACAATTTGCAGTAAAATCTCACATGTAGTAATATTAAGCATACGTCCAAACATCACATATAGCAATAGTTACAGTCATTCGAACATAAATTGATCATTGCCTTAACAGTTTGGCAAAAATATACTAGAATGAAGTACACAACATGTTCATTTCATATTGACTTCCTTTTTGGCTTGAGCTATTTGTGACTTCCCCACTCCAAACTCCAATTGTCTTGCAGATAATGTAGTAGTGCCTCCAAGATCCAATTGCCTTTGACGGTTGAAAAAAGAAAATATAAAATTGGTGCAACTACTGCACTACACCAACTGTAGCGGAAGATGTTGCACTGAAACATGGATTACCTTGTAGTGTTTCCTACTGAAGATGCAGCGCCACCTCCCACTCCCAATTGCCTTTGATGGCTGAGAAGAAAAGAAAACACTGAATAGAAAGAGCACCCGTAAAACATATTTTGAGAAAAAATAAAAAATTACAACATGGACTACCTCCTAGTGTTCCTTGCTGGAGATGCAACAATATCTCCCACTTCTCCTTTGATGGCTGAAAAAGAAAAGAAAACACTGAATAGAAAGCACCCATAGAACACATTTTGAGAAAAAATTGAAAAATTTACAGCATGGACTACCACCTAGTGTTCCCTGCTGGAGATGCAGCAATATCTCCCACTTTCAATTGCCTTTGATGGCTGAAAAAGAAAAGGAAACACTGAATTGAATGAATCTATAAACTAGTTTTGAGAACAAATAGAAAATTGCAGCATGGACTACCTTCTAGTGTTCCCTGCTGGACTGTTAGCAAGAACGGATTCTTGAGTTGCAATAACTGGCCTTGTAGGAGACGACAATGCTGGTTGTAACTCACTAGTGCTTGCAGCAAGCTTTGCCTTTTTGGTCCTCACTCTCTTTGGCTTAGGTGGTGCTGGAGGAGGTGTATCCGAGTCATAAACAGGCTCATCACAGGTTTTCATCATGTGACCATAACCATGACATCTCTTGCACCTCACTTTACGAGTTGAGCCTCCTTCTTCTACTCCCCTAATCCTTCTTTCCCGTGGCCTACAAGCAGTCCTCTTAAGAATAGGTGGCCAAAGCTTGAAGCCCAAATCAACCTTTGGACACTGTTTCCTATCCCTCATGGGCATCACACATCCCTCATAAGCTTTCTTAAACATGTCAACAGAGTAGTAATCATCAACATAATTTTCCATTTTGTGGTTATGTTTTGAGCTAATGTAGCATATGGCCTGCCTACATGGTTTGCCAGTAATCTACCACTCTTGGCAGCTACACTCCCTCTTCTGAAGATCAACTGTGTGTCTCCAAGTATTTCGATCGGTACCTTCTATCTCTGTAGTTTCGTTAATTCCTTTGTGTATGACCCATGGTAACTTCCTACTTTTAGCATTGAGCTCTCTAATGATATGTGGCAGAATCTTGCCCTTCATCTTTCTGGCCAACCTCACTCTAAGTTCTTGTAGTTTCATGAGTAATTTTCTGATCTTATCCATCAAGGCAATGGCTGGAAGAGATTTTTCGTTCCTGATCCATGAATTGAACGTCTCTGCGATATTATTTGTGACATAGTCACATTTGCTGGCATGGGAGAACTTGCATCTATTCCACAAATGTTTGTGGTTGTTTTTTATCCAATCCATGGCAGCAGGGCAAGCCTTCATAATGTTGTAGTGCTCCTCATACTTCAACTCATTGTACGCTCTAGAAGCTGGCCACAGATGTCTCTGAAACACATCACCATGAAACCTCTTTTGGAAGTTCTTCACTAAATAACGCATGCACTCTCTATGATCGACCCCATTTTTGAGAATACTTTTGTCATGGCAATGTCAATTCCCTTGCTCGCATCTATAGATATAACCAAGTCCGAAGGTGAGCCAATTGCCATTTGAAGCCTTTCAAAGAACCACTTCCAATTGTCTCCTGAATCAGATTCAAACATGCCATACGCAATGGGAAACATCGAATTGTGCTCATCTACGGCAGTGGCTGTAGCAAGTTGTCCCCCTCCATCTTCCAGTCAACGCGGTAGAGTCCACTTCAAGAAAGGGCCTGCATCCTTTGACGAATCCATCAACGCAAGATTTTATGGCAACAAAAATCTTTGTGAACCTCATTTTCTTGCCAACCTGTTCATATGCAATGTCCATGAAGCTCCCTGGACTGGTCCTTTCAACCTCTGCTTTGAAGGCGAAAGCATCTTGAAAACTATTATCCCAGTTCCCTCCAGCCACCTCTTTAGACATTTGTAATCCATCCCACACTATGTAGTATGATAACTGAATGCAATATCTTCGTTGTAAGTAAGTTCTTAAAGATCATGCTCCTTTCTTTGGCTCATCCCGCAACAAATCAGTAGACCTATCCCTTACCCATGCATTCGTTGACATGCAATTTTTGTCAAGTTTGGATGTGCTTATGCAAGTGTGCCTTGGTTCAAGCTTCTTAATCTACCAAGTCTTGCCATCTTGACACTGGGAAGCATGTATCGCCCATTTGCATTTCTTTGCCTTGCAGCGCCCTTTATATCTTGTTGATTCTGAATATGGAGCTATGATTTCAAACTCATTGAGGATTGCATGCTGCCTAATTGCCCTCTTAAAACACAGTCCATCCTCAAATGTAACTCCAACAGCTATACTTGGATCTTCCAAGTTCGTGACATGAACTATTGGCTCACATTGTTGATCATCATTAATAATCAATTCGTCATGAGCATTATCACCAGCATTAGAATGTTCTGATTCAGATTCAGAGGCACTCTCCTCATCAGATAGTAAGTGAGTGTATGGAACCTCATCATTTACTCCAACATACTCAACCCAATCTTCAACCCATGCAACATCTTCTGGAACTTGATCTGCTTGATCTTTATTAATAATGACAACCACTGTATCAACATGAGCATCCTGGACACTTGATTCAATCGGTTCATTCTCAGAGACAATCACACATAAAGGAAGTCTTCTATTGTCCCAATACATGTCAATAGCATCAATGAGATGTGAATCTGATGTTATCTCCATGAAAGATGATGTCTTCTTGTCTCAGAAAGTCAAAGAGAAGTTCTGGCCATTTCCAAGCTTCACCCTCGGTGACAAAGCAGACAATAATTCAGACATACAAAATGTACCTTTGTCTACTGCTAATCGAAACTTATTAGTAACATGGTACTCATCCTTTCCACCTTCATAAATTTTAACATAAGGTCCAACTGTCACAACAATTCTACATGCATTTGTGTTGTCCATCCTATAAGAAATTTAAAAAACTCATTCACAGCTAGAGAGATTAACCTAACTACAACAGAAATTTGTAATAAAATCACCATAAGGATGTGAGACACGCATACCCTTTAGGCAACCATGTAGGTATTGTGTTTTGGACCTCCAAAGAAGGGACTGGCGGTCCTTCCAATAGCAGGGTTGAGGAATCTCCCAAGCACGCCACTTCTTCTCCTCCCCTGAGCAGCAGCGGCACTTCACCGTCTTCCATCACTCCCTGTCGAGGAGGCAGCCCCAGGTGGCAGCGCGGGCAAGGGAAAACACCCTAACCCTAGCAAAAGCGAACAAGGATGGGCGAGGCTCATGGGAAGGCGCGATGCAAAGAAGAAAAGAAAGGGGAGGGACGTAGGGTGAGTAGCCTTGGCCTTTGGTGGCTTGCTGCGTTTCAATAACACAGGGGCATCTAGGGTCATTTTGAAAAATTTCTCTCACTAGAACCTGAGAAAATTAGCTGCGGTGTGTTATAGCAAATAGTACAAAAATTTGTAGTGGTACTGAGCAAATATGTAAATTCCGGTGTGTTCTAGCAAATGTCAAAAAATAACGGTGTGTTGTAACAATTTCGCCTAGTTTTTAATATTCCCTCTATATATAGTGCGGACTAATCTGATAGGAATATACTTTAAATTAATTTAAGAGTAAAATACATTGTAGGTCTCTAAACTATTCGTCCTGTATCATTTAGGTTTATAAACTTTAAAAGTGACTATTTGGATCCCTAAACTATTTTTGTTATGTCAAGTGAGGTCCAAATCCCATTTGGAAGTTAGAAATATATTGTGACTGACCATTTCAGAAAGGGAAAATTTGTTGTATGACACTTTTAAAAAGTTGGTTTCAACGAACGCCGTAAGATATTGGTAGTATGACACTGAGAAACGTAGTTTTTGTCCTCAAAGACACTATAGTATGAGAGTATTAACTTTTTCCTCTCAATGCATAACATGCATGATCATTTGAATTTTTTTTAAAAAAATTCGACCCGCGCGGTAAGACAGCTCCGACCTTCGGACATTTTGTTAAGAAAAAGACATTCTTACGCAGGTCGAAAAAATTTCTAAACTTCTTTACTCCGCCTTTATAATCAGGGTCTTGAGATTCGTGACCGATGTGATTTTAGGTCGGTCCTTAGTCTGTGTTTTGGTGCGGACTATTACGTGGAGATTTTTCAACTTGAATCAGAAATTCGTGTTGTGAGGGATCGAACCTGTGATATGAGAAGTGGCACTTGAACACCCTAACCACCCGGCTAGAGGTCTTTTGACTTTTTTTTTCTCATATGTTTTTTTAAATGGAACTAAATTGAGACAGTAGAAATAGATTTGGACCTCACTTGATATAGAAACAATAGTTTAGAGACCCAGATGGTCAGTTTAAGAGTTTATGGACCTGAATGACATATCATGAATAGTTTAGGGATCTATAACGTACTTTACTCTTAATTTAAAGAAATTTATGATTGGCCACTTTTTATAGTCCATGGCCTATTCACTTTTTAAATGGTCACGTAGGGTGTTATGGCCTAAAAACAATAGTAACAACGAAGCCTTTTAGTCTCAAATGAATTAGGATAGACTAGAGATGAAATCTAAGAGTTTCAACACAAACAAGTCTCAAAAGAAAAATGAAGAAAACAAATGATGAAGACAATACAAAACCAACCAACCAAAAGGCAACTAGCTCAAAAGATAAAAAAAAGATAAAACAGCCAACATCAAATATCAACACAACACAAGAGCGATGAAAGAATAAAAAAGAGAAAAGGGTAAAAAGTCAGTCAAGGTTCTCGCAGCCTTCATTGGATATGTCCAAACCACCTCGAGCAATGTTGCACTAGCTTCTCATCCACTGCTGCCATGTTGGTATTTCTTACGACATTACTAAGTTTTGCCTAAGGGGCAATTCCTAACAACAACATCAAAAATAATTACATTTGTATTCTAACGTTTACAGAAAGACTGCAAACATACGAAGTACTGCTGTAGCATTTCACCTTTGAGTATTTCAGAGTATCGTATTTATTTACACAGAGAGGATGTTTAACAAGGATGATGCATATGAAATATGACATTAAGTTATGCATATTAAGTTATCATATACTCATACATTGGTAAGCATATAAAATATATATACATTATTACACGAAGAAGAGAACCTACAATCAATTATATTGGTAGAGTAAAACTAATCTAAGGCTAAACCAAACACTCATTAAGTTTTTATATTTATACATATATACTAGTATACATACATATCCTATGCTAGCAATAGATCATGACTGAGACATATCAAGACATCGATTTACTTACAATCTAGGGAAAAGACTCTGGCAATTATTATACACCTATAACCTTATGACCGAACGTGGGGGATTACAAAGGACGGACAAGGCTGTCACTTCAAGCCACCTACCCCTACCTTTGTGGGTCACTCGACATTCAAGGATATTTAGTAATTTAAACATCACGCTTATATTCCTAAATATTACCCTAAGCCGTACGGTGGAATCCTTCGACTAAAGCATATTTTAAAAAGCATATTGAACAAATGCGAAAGTAATGATCAATTATACTAAGCATATAACAAATATACATGACTAAATACAAATCAATACTTATAACTATAACTAGTAAACTAGTATATAATCTAAGTATGGCAGTCATAAAGATAAACATAACCACTCAAACCATGTATGGAATAAAGCATAGAAATATATTAAAACGAAATATGACAAAGTTGTACCAAAAGAATAAGAGAGACTACTACTAAATCCACACCTATTCCTAGGAAGACATTACTATAGGGCTAGAAGAGCTCTTGGACTAGACTCTAACTCCACTAATACTAAAATGAGAGTGTGTTATAGGTGAAAACTATTTTTTGTGTATTTTGAGTGAGGAGAGGGATCTTATTTATAGGTGCGGTGCCTTGGAGGTGAGTTAAAATGAGTGGCTCTCCTTCCTACTCTTCTCTGGATCATTTCTCGTCACTTATTCGCGCCACCGCCTTCAGAACCGACTTGGAGAGGCGATAGCTCGTGCCACGTCAAAGGTGGGGCCGAATGGGACCACCGAAATCGGTCGATCTCCTAGGCTCCACTTAGGTCCCACTTTGACGTGGTGGCTGCCTGGTGGGTCCTGAGCGTGGGTACGTGGTGTCTAATGATTTTTTTGGTGCTTTGATACATCTGTTGGGTCCATGAATTCCCTACGTGGCATCCTGTGGTTGGCCGAAGTTGTGTTTCTTTTCACATGCCGGATTATGTTTCATTCGTGTGATAAAATGTCTGCATGTACAAACTTTTCAAGTACATATAAAACTATATTATTTTTAAACTAACATGCATATATGAAATGCATGTCCTTATTCATTTTTAAAAATATATTGACGGTATTTTTAGTATTTAATAGCCGTCAACATGCTACTCCTGTCTTTCTATAATGTCATCATTTGTAACATGATCTGTTTCCAGATGGCCACATATCCAACGTAGAACACGCATCTCTTCCATGCTTAATTATTGGACATGTTTTTTTAGTTGACCAACACTCTGCTCCATGTAACATGACCGGTCGAATTGTGGTCCTATAGAATTGGCCTTTTAACTTTTGTGGCGCCCTAGTGTCACATAGGACATCAGAGATTTGACGTCACTTCAACCACCCCGTTTTAATTCTACGGTTGACGTCTTCATCAATATATCCATCTTTCTTTTTTGCAGCATAGACCCTAAGTATCAGTAGGTGTCTTTTTGGGTACTACCTGATCGTCGAGTATGATATCTCTTTCGTCGTGTGCAGTGGCACTTAACGTATACTTCATGTACTCTGTTTTAAACCAACTAAATCTAAAATTTTTTGTCATGGCCTAAGAGTGCATTAAATTTTACTCCCTCATTTCTCCTTTCTTATATTTAGTATAAGATTCTTAGTGTAAGTTTACACTTATTTGTTTGTACTAACCACTGAAGAAAATGGAGATGTAAAATTTAACAAAAATATAAAAACAAACAAAAATAGCAACAGATCGTACCGTGCCCAAGGGCAACGTAGGCCAAATGGGCTGGCTGCTGAACGGCCAACTAGACCCAAATACGGCCCACGTGGAGCTTCAGCCGGCCAGACCCGTTTAACTTCGTGCTGGGTCAGAAATGCCGTGTTGAGACTGACCCATTTAGCCCGGCCCAAGTTCAGAAAACGAAAATAACAAATTGGGAATCGTCTCAAGAACAAAGTGGGAATAGAAATACTTCGCCTGTCCATCTCATGTTCCTCCCCTAAAACCCAAAATCGAGGGTTAGGAAAAAAACCTAGCCGAAATGGCGGAGTCCGGCGAGGGGGCGTCGCTGCCGTCTCCGGCGGGCGGTGAGGACGCCCACCGCCGCCGCGTGAGCTACTTCTACGAGCCGTGCATCGGAGACTACTACTACGGGCAGGGGCACCCGATGAAGCCCCACCGCATCCGCATGGCGCACTCGCTGGTGGTCCACTACGGCCTCCACCGCCTCCTCGAAATCTCCCGCCCCTACCCTGCCTCCGAGGCCGACATCCGCCGCTTCCACTCAGATGACTACGTCAACTTTCTCGCCTCCGCAGTCGGCAACCCGGGCGTCCTCGACCCTCGCGCGATCAAGCGCTTCAACGTCGGTGAGGACTGCCCCGTTTTCGACGGGCTCTTTCCCTTCTGCCAGTCCTCCGCGGGGGGCAGCATCGGCGCCGCCGTCAAGCTCAACCGCGGGGACGCCGACATCGCCGTCAACTGGGCTGGCGGGCTCCACCACGCCAAGAAGGGCGAGGCCTCCGGATTCTGCTACGTCAATGACATCGTCCTTGCCATCCTCGAGCTCCTCAAGTTTCACAGGGTACGATGCAAATTTACCTTTCCGCTGCGTTTAATTTAGGGGTTACATGCTTATCACCAGAGTATATCGTTTTATTAGGATCTAGATTTTAGATGTCAATTTCGTATGGCTTGTAGATGTTAAATGGAGTTTTTTGAGGACGGATATTGAGATTTGGTTTGGTTCCCCAAGGAGTAGGATACTAGTCGGGGGATTGTGCTTTTGAATTTGAAAGGGGGCAATGATGCTTAATTTTCATGCTATTTGTTGGTTGCTATTTTTAGCAGTAAAAAACGGAGTCGGAAAATCCTGTCCCGTCCTGCAACCGTGATCCTAATTTAACCTACCGTTTTTGTATTTATGGGATAACAGAAACGGGATAAGAAAAATGGGAACTGGAATTGGTAACGGTTGAGGCCGTTTCCTGCCTGGTTTTTCGGATTCCTGATTTCGCGCTGGAATTTCCCATTATGTTTCTGTTCCGGTCAGGATCTAGTTCTATCAATTAGAAAGATCTGTTTAGTTATATCTAATGTGTGTTGTCTTAGTGGTTCCATTTACACATTGGATCAAAGGTATTGATTTTTTGTCGGGACCTATCCACAGATGCTTTTTGGGTGTGTGCTAGATGGATATTCTGGCCATCCAAAGTTCCAGCTAGTCCTTTTATGGTATATGCTGGCAAGCCTTCTTTGTTCGGACTTCTGGGAAGGCTCATAACTGATTTGTTGGATTAATTATGTCTTTAGAGTGTTTTCTTGTAACATGTGTCAGCTGTTTTGTTGGATCTGTTTAGGAAAATCTTTCCGATTAGCACCCACTTATGCATCCAGCTTTGAATGTTTTAGAAAAGGCAGTATTGTAGTAGAAGAGGTCCAGGTCACATGCTCTAGTTAACACACTTTTGAGCAATCTGTTTTCCTAAGCATTATCGCCTGTATCTCCTTTGGTCAGCCTTTACCCTTGTTAGGGCTTTGTCGAACTTTTACTTAATGTATGTGATACCAAAGCCTTCATGGATGCCACATTATTGTTTAGTTAGTGCAATTCTGATGGCTATCATTCTCCTTTTGTACCAGCGTGTGCTTTATGTGGACATTGATGTCCACCATGGCGATGGTGTTGAGGAGGCTTTCTTCACTACAAACCGTGTTATGACGGTTTCCTTTCACAAGTACGGGGATTTCTTCCCTGGTACTGGACATATCACTGATGTTGGAGCAGGCGCAGGAAAACACTATGCTCTGAATGTCCCCCTCAGTGATGGTATTGATGATGCCACGTTCCGTGATCTATTCCAATGCATTATGAAAAAGGTTATGGAGGTATATCAGCCAGAGGTAGTTGTCCTCCAATGTGGGGCTGACTCTTTGGCGGGAGACAGATTAGGATGCTTCAATCTGTCCGTGAAAGGTCATGCGGACTGTCTTCGTTTCCTTAGGTCATACAATGTTCCTATGATGGTTTTAGGTGGTGGTGGGTACACCATTAGGAACGTTGCACGGTGCTGGGCCTACGAGGTTTTATTTCCATCCCTTTGCCCAAATACAGCTAATTGCAGTTGTTGTTTTTTGTGTGTTAGTGCTGATTGGACTGTTGCAATGCAGACTGCAGTTGCTGTTGGAGTTGAACCTGATAACCAGTTACCTTACAATGATTACTATGAGTACTTTGGTCCAGATTATACTCTTCATATCCAGCCTAAAAGTGTGGAGAATCTGAATACGGCAAAAGACTTGGAGAACATAAAGTAAGTGAAATATATGACATATTCTTTTGCTGTAACCGTTTTCAGAAGCTTAAGTGTTGGGCGACAGATGAAATGATGATTTGTCTGTTACTTTACTTTTTTAGAATTTCATTTAGAATTCAAGGCTCTCATTTTTATTGTTATATGTAGGCATTTTTCAATAGTTCATCATATGCTATAAAATGGTGGAATTTTCCACACATTCGTGCCTTTTGAGAACTTCCTGTCTTCCACAGGATTGATAATGGGAGAATTCCGATGAACTACTATAAAAAGTTCAACATCCTTATTAGCCATTTTTTTTGGATTACTTATTAGCCATCACCTTATCTTTCTTTCCTTTCTGGCCATTGCCTCAGCTCCATTTCCTTCCGTCCTATGCCTCTCCCGTGCTACCTCAACTGGTGGCCATTTTGCCTCTGATGTTTTGCGTTGGGTGGACCATGCAAACACAAACACGAGCAAGAATTTGACCTGAGCTCCCGTTCATATCCTCAATATTTTCCTGCTCCAAATCCTAGCTGAACCTAAAGAGGTGGCAGGTGGACTGGCAGGCGGGGGTGTGCGTGGAGCTGTGCAACGTGAGCCATAGAAAGCACGTCAATATAGCGGTGGCGCTGAACTGAAATTCCGAGAAAGCCGTTCTGGCGCTGAACACGGGAGGGCAGACCGGAAGGTGCTGGCAGAATTGTGCCTCGACGGTGCCAGCGGCAGTGGAGCAGCGAGAGAGGGCATGATGGCGCTGCTACTTCGTTTGGGGGAGTCCTGGCATGCTGATTCAGTGGTGCTGTTATATAGTTAACCCTAGTGGGCCAAGTCCCCAGCCCATTACAAAAGAAGCAGCCCACCTGGAAGAATTGACCTGGTAGGTTTGGCTCCTAATCGGACAGCCAGATATCATTTGTCGACAATTAATTGGACAACCTGGTGCTTAGTCATGCTGATCGAGTCAACACCCTTAATCAAGCTCACGGAACTGATAAGGCCAATTAATCATGATTAGTCGGTGTTGGACGACTCGAACACACTACTGGATGGCACTGGCCCCTTGGCTTCCTGACTGGTTAATGCACTGCCCCGTGGCAAAAACAAATCAGCAAGTATTCTATCTAGTTTATGGGTCTATTTGCAGTCTTGAATTCTAAATTTTCTGTCATCCAGCCAGCAGCTTGGCTGCCCCTTGTTTCATTCTGTAAATTGGCTCTGTGCAGCTATTGCTGCCACTGCTGTATGCAAAGAACCCTTGACTTGTACTTAAACTGATGGTACAGCCACATTGATGCCTGTGTTTATTTTGCCTTAGACAGTAACCTTGTGAATGTCAACCATGTGGTCGTGTTAAAACTACAAAATATTGCTGTTGTCAGCTTGGTTTTCTTAATGCGGATTCATGCTTTCCAAACTTGTGGCCAATGAAAGTTATGGTTTTGAAAAGAAATGTATGTACAGATTGATTTGCTCAGTTCCACTCAAATGACTGATAAGGAAACTTTGGCAAAACTTTTGAACAGGAGCAAATTAATCATTTCTTATTCCATTTACCACTGTTAATGTCATGAAGTGGATGGTAGTGGCTAGAAAGGAAAGAAAGATAAGGTTGATGGCGAATAAAGAAACTCAGAATTTTCAGTGGCTAATAGGAAAACTCCACTTTTTCCATTGGTTGAAAAGGAATTTTCCCTTGATTTTATTTTCGGCAGTTAACACTTTACTCCTGGCACCTTTCTCACGGCTTTTTTTATTGTGTTCCATAACCTTTCTTTGCAAAATCTTCAGGAATATGATACTAGAACATCTCTCTAGGATCGAACATGTTCCCAGCACTCAGTTCCATGATAGGCCTTCAGATCCAGAAGCTCCAGAGGAGGTTTCTCTCATGACTTGCACCACTTCCGCATTTTGATTTAATTCTTTGGTTTCTTTTATGTATGCCCATTTGAGAATTTGATTTGTAGGAAGAGGAGGAAATGGAGAAGAAGCCACCGCATCGCAGTAGATTGTGGACCGGAGTAGCTCATGATTCTGCTAGAGAGGATCCCAACGAAGTGAAAAGTGAGAGCGAAATTACCAACTCACACATGGTCTGTCCGCACATGAAGGTTTGTCCTATTGCTCCGTACTTAAGGGTGTAAAAGGTGACCTAATGGAGAACCTCCAAACCTCTTTTGTTCAAAAAAATAAACTAGTTTTCTAAAAGTGTGGGTAAGTGTGGAAACTTAGTTCACTTTTTTGAACTAAAGAGTTTCGGAGGTGAACCTAATGGATCTCTAGTTTTACCCCTATCCGTACTGATTCGTAATTTACAGAATTACAGTGGACAGGGTTACCTGCCATGGCCACACTGTGTTAAGCATATGAAAGCTTTAACAATTTTCAGTAAAGGACTAGAGTTCTACAAAGTATTTGTCAACACAGTAGGTTTGTTAGAATATAGGAATGGCCCAAAAAGTAGAAAAGTGAGCTTACGTTCAAAATTTGTATCTTATGATAAGCGCTCCATATAGATAACTGTATTCTAAAAAGTTGATTGTTATTCGTGCAGGGTGAACCTGATGATGAAGCTGATGATGATTTGTAGAAGAGTCCCGTTGAGTTTGTGTTCTCTCCACTCATGATGGTCAACATGGGTGCTGAAAATGTTCATCAGAAAAGAAAACATGGGTGCTGAAAAGCGTTGAAGCATTTCGTGTACTGAGTTTGTAAAACAGTGGATGTTTGTTGTGCTCCTAACTGTAAATGTTTCGTTTGGAGAAGCAATTATCAGGGTATGATTTGGGCGTGCATGTATCGATTTAATGCCATAGTACAGCTGCGAAACCCTTTTCGGGTGGCTATGCCTATGCGTCTGAGCAGCGTTGTTGTTTTTTCTTGGCCCCCCTATACAGGTATGCTTTGCGTTGGGGGAGAATTACGATTTACGACACAACTGTTAAGGGCCTCTTTGCAGCTCCAGCTACACTGTTTATGCAAGGACTTAGCTGCTCCTGGGAGGGGGTGAAGCGAGAAAATCTAGCTTAATAGCTTCATCCGCTTCCCGTTCATTCTAGCGTAAAAGTCAGAAGGCAGCTCCACTGAATAGTGCTCATATTGTGTTTTTGAAGGGATGTATTTTCTTATATGTGTGACCATAGTGCCCCAGCCCCTATCCACAAAGCCCCCATGCTGCCGTAGCCGAATCGTTGGACTGCTGCCCTCTTCGCTCTTCCTTCATTCCTCTTCCTATTGCTTGAACTCTAGCTAGGGCCCTAACTCAGCAATTTTTTTTTCCAAGTGCGTGCACAACAGGTACATTAGCAATTGCAGTTGTTTTCAAGCATTCATGAATATTTCTAGCTAAATCTTGTGGTTCCCAGGCTTTGGAGCATTTGCAGCTATCTTTTTTTATAGAATCATAGAGTATTTTAGCTACAGCTAATGCTGTACATTACATCTCTGATGATATACTATTGACTTACTTTTTTAATGTTGTATTGCTTGTTGAAACAAACAGCACTTTTAGTTTTAATTTAATTCAGAAATAAATCATGATTACACATAGCAGATTATAAATATTAAATAGATCTACGCTACATCTAAACAAGTATATCATGTCAAACAGAATCATAGATTCTACCATACACTCAAGCAATATGAACATATAGTAGATCACTGTAGCATGAATAGAAGACACGATAGCAGATGCAAATACGTACGATTTCTTCTCAACGACGATCGGGGGGTAGCGTAGATGTACGTGCCGAACAGCAACCGCGCGCAGAAGATCACGAACGGTGCGCGTCAGATGGCGGCGCGGAAGTCGAGCTGTGGTGACGAAGTTGAAGACGAACGCGCCGGAGCGATGAAGAAGAAGCGCTCGAGCAGTCGCGCAGAGCGCTTCCTAAAAACCTTATTCGTCCTCTCCCGGTGCAGGAGCTCAGAGGGCGAGGGTTCCGGAGACCTGCTCTCCCGGTCCACGGTGCACGCCGCTGATCGGGATGGAGTAGGCAGCAGCGGCGGCGCAGCGATAGCAGAGGCGAAAACTTAGATGCGCCGGGATGCGTTTGATTGCGAGGTGCCCTTTGGCTGCGGCTTCAGCTTGGTTATATAGGGGGGGAACCGCTAGGGTTGAGGCGTCCCTCAATCGAGTCGGTTACAGATCGTGTCCGTGGTGGACACGATCTCTCGTCCAGGTCGGTTACGATATCGGATCGTATTCGTGTTGGACACGAAACCGCAAAAAAGGAAAAACAACAAAAGGAGGCCGTGCACCCGCAAGCCTTGGGCCGGATTTTGGCGGACCATTCACGCGCACGTCGCGCGCCCGCGCCCATCTCCCCAGCCCGGCATGGCCGGTCGAGCCGAGATGTGGCGAGCGAGCGCGCGCATGTGTTCTTCCTTCTTCCTCTCATCATCCACCTCAAGTGGGTGTGGAGCAACCAACTATTTAAGTTGGCCTCACTCCACTCCCACTAGCAAGGTGGGACTAAAATTTACACCATCCACTTGCATGAATGGGCCTTTGAGATTTTCTAGGAATTATTTTAAATTTCAAATGGGCCTAGCCCAATAATTCTAACAATCCCCCACCAGATCTCAAAGTCCCATCAAGACTTTGCCTCATGCTACTGTTGTTTGATATACCAGTGTTTCGTTGGTGACTGTTAAGTTGAACTTCCATCTAGAACAGTAAGTTACACTCATTCACAACTTGAACAATGGACAACGCCTTGAATTGCAAGTTTTGTGCAAATAAGTTTCACTTATAGCCTTAACTGGTACTAGACCGCCAGCAGACTACTCCGCGGTTTGGAGCATATAGGTCGTACTCCGTGGTCTCTTCATAAGCTTGATACAGATCACCCAAATCTCATAGACTGCGACCTTCCAACAGTCGGACTCATATAGGTATATTCTTTCAAGGATGCTTTGCAGGATAGCACCTTTGCTAACTAAAGCCAACAGAACACATTAAGACAATTGCCAACCGTCATGCAGTAATAGAGAGTATTGCATCATTACTCGAGTGGGATAGAAGTGTACTCTCATGCTAGTCATCAGCTTGTTCTTCCCAGGTCTTAATTCACGGGATCTCCAATCACATAGGTTGGGTTACCACTGTGGAATAGCTCATATGGGTCTCAAACCCATCTCCTTAGATGCATTGTCTATCACGTTACGTGACAGCCCCTTAGTGAATTGATCTGCCAGATGTTTATCAGTATTGATATAATCAACTGATATTACTCTAGAGTTTCTCATTTTCCTAACAGATTTCAAACGCCTGTTGATATGTCTGGATGACTTCATATTGTTCGTAGAACTGTTCACTTTAACAATCACAGTTTGATTGTCACAGTTCCTCAGAATTGTCGGCACTGCTTTCTCGACAATACGTAAGTCCATCAAGAGTTCACATAGCCAATTGGCTTCAACAGTAGCTGTATCTAATGCAGTTAGTTCTGCTTCCATGGTTGACCTCGTCAAGATCGTTTGTTTGCACGAACACCATGAAACAGCAGCTCCACCAAGGGTAAAAGCATACCCACTAGTAGCATACAGCTCATCAGCATCAGAGATCCAATTAGAATCACTATAGCCTTCAAGTACAGCACGAAATCCGGAATAGTGAATTCCATAGTCCTTAGTACCGACCAAGTAGTGCATTACCGGCTCAAGCGCGCACCAATGATCATCTCCCGGATTAGAAGTAAACCGGCTCAATTTGCTCACAGCAAACGAGATGTCAGGCCTAGTAGCACTGGCTAAATACATAGTGATCCGATAATTTGAGAGTATCTCAATTGGTCTCTACCAATGCGCTTGTTCTTTTGAAGAATCAAGCTAGGATCATAAGGTGTTGGAGAAGGTTTGCTGTCCTTGTAGCCAAAACTGCTCAAAACCTTTTCCACATAATGAGATTGCGTTAACGTAATCCCATTCTCACCTTTCATCAGCTTAATGTTTAAAATAACATCAGCTTCACCCAGATCTTTTATATCAAAGCTCTGACATAGAAACGACTTCACTTTGTTAATCATGTCAAGACTTGTCCCAAAGATCAATATGTCATCAACATACAGGCACAGGATAACTCCTTCACCCTTACCATAGCGATAATACACACATCTATCAGCCTCGTTAACTGAGAAGCCTGCTGATATAAGTGTAGAATCAAATTTCTCATGCCATTGCTTTGGTGCTTGTTTCAGACCATACAAAGACTTCAATAACTTACACACCTTGTCCTCTTGACCTTTTACTACAAACCCGTCAGGCTGATCCATATAGATCTCCTCTTCCAACTCTCCATTAAGATAAGCTGTCTTCACATCCATCTGATGGACGAGAAGACCATGAGAGGCAGCCAAAGAGAGTAGTACATGAATGGTGGTCAACCTTGCAACAGGTGAGTAAGTGTCAAAGAAGTCTTCGCCTTCTTTCTGAGTATAGCCCTTAGCTACAAGCCTAGCCTTGTACTTGTCAATAGTATCATCAGGCTTAAGCTTTTTCTTGAACACCCACTTGCAGCCTACAGGTTTGCACCCCTAAGGACGATCAACAACCTCCCAAGTACCATTAGAAAGAATAGAGTCCATCTCACTTTGGACAGCTTCTTTCCAATCATCCGCATCAGGAGATGTATATGCCTCAGATATGGTTTTGGGTGTGTCATCCATGAGATAGACAGTAAAATCATCACCAAAGGACTTTGCAGTCCTTTGTCTCTTGCTCCTTCTGAGAGATTCACTGTCAATCTCCTCATGGATCGGCTCAAGTGTTTGTTCAGCATGATCAGAAATTGTAATAGGTGTAGGAGTTATGTCAGCAATCATATTAGATGATGAACTAGAGATGTTACGTAAATTTTTCATAGGAAATATGCTCTCAAAGAAAGTAACATCACAAGATTCCATTAAAGAATTAACATGAATATCTGGCACCTCTGATTTAACTACTAAAAATCTATAGGTAATGCTATTATGAGCATATCTTAAAAAGACGCAATCCAGAGTCTTATGTCCTAACTTGCGCTTCTTGTTTATTGGCACATTTACCTTTGCCAAACAACCCCATGTGCGCAAGTAAGAAAGCGATGGTTTTCTCCCAATCCATTCCTCATATGGAGTCTTCTCCTTATTCTTAATCGGAACTCTATTTAGGACATGACATGAAGTCAAATAAAGCCTCCCCCCACCATGCTTAGGTAATCCCGCAGTGTCTAACATGGAGTTAACCAAGTCAGTCAAAGTACAATTCTTCCTCTCGGCAATCCCATTTGATTGGGGAGAATAGGGAGGCATCCTCTCATGTATAATACCATGTTCCGCACAGAATAAGTCGAATTCATTTGAGAAAAACTCACCACCACGATCTGATCTAAGTCGTTTGATCTTTTTCTCTAGTTGAGTTTCAACTTCAGCCTTATAAATTTTAAAGTAGTTAGAAGCTCATCTTTTGTTTTAAGCAAATAAACATAACAAAATCTAGTTGCATCATCAATCAAAGTCATGAAATATCTTTTTCCACCCGCAGTCAAAACACCATTCATTTCACAGAGATCTGAATGGATAAGGTCCAGCGGCGCCAAGTGTCTCTCTCCTCAGCCACCTTGTGAGGTTTTCGAGGTTGCTTTGATTGCACACAACTATGGCACTTAGAACCTTTGACAATGGAAAATTTCGGAATTAAATTCAAGCTGGATAGACAAGTCATAGAACCAAAATTTAGATGACATAAACGTGAATGCCAAACGCTAGCATCACTCTCATTAATACCATCAGAAATAAAATTCACAGACTTATTACAAAAATCTGAAAGGGAAAACCGGAACAAGCCTCTGCACTCATAGCCTTTACCAATAAATTGTCCACTCCTAGACACGACAACTTTATTAGACTCAAGCACTACCTTAAAACCATCCCTACATAATAGGGAGCCACTAACTAGATTCTTCCTGATGGAAGGGACATGCTGCACGTTCTTCAGCTGCACGATCTTTCCTGAAGTGAACTTTAGATCGATCGAGCCAACACCATGAACAGTAGCATGAGACCCATCGCCAATCAAGACGGAAGAATCCCGAGCGACCTGGTAAGAAGAAAACAAAGAGGCATCAGAACATACATGAACATTAGCACCAGTATCAAGCCACCAACTGGTAGATTGAAACACTGAGAAAATAGAAGGGAAATAACCATACCCACTATTTTCCTCACCAGCGCTGGTCACCATGTTCACCGTCTTCTGTCCAGGTGAAGGCTTCTTGCTTTTGCGTTGTGGACACTTCTTAGCCCAATGGTCATTGACACCGCACACAAAGCAGCCTTCATTGTTCTCCTTATGCTTCCTTTTCTTGAAGGTAGTGGTCTGCTTAGATTTGTTGTTCTTGTCCTTGCCCTTTCCACCCTGATGGAACCTCTAGTGCTGCACCATTGGCGCTAGTCTGGCCCTCGACTGCTTTGAGTCGACCATCCTTAGCACGAGCTCTGTTCTCAATGTCAAGTGAGGAGATCAGATCCGAAGCGGATATCTCCTGTCTCTTGTGCTTGACAGCCGTGGCGAAATCTCTCCAAGATAGGGGCAACTTGGATAGGATTCCCGCAGCCACAAACTTCTCCGGCACGACGACCTTGAGAAGCTCAAGTTCCTTTATCATGCACTGTATTTCATGAGCCTGATCTACTACAGAACGGCATTCGACCATCTTGTAGTCATGATACTGCTCCATGATATACATCTCAGTGCGAATATCGCTGACACCATAGTCAGCAATCAGGACGTCCCACAATTCCTTGGCGACTTTGTGATGCATGTACACGTCTTGTAGATTATCTACAAGATTACTGATCATAGCACCAACGAAAAGTGTATTGCCCTTGTTGTACTTTGCCAGTTCAACATCAGACAAATTATCCTCTGGTTTACCAGCATGAGTCCAGTACACTTCCATGGATTCAAGCCATAGAATGGCCTTGACTTGCCATCTCTTGAAGTGCATGCCAATAAACTTATCGGGCCTCGGCGCCTCGCTAATCCAGCCATACCAAAGTGCCTATAATAAGGTTTCTGGATTGTTGAAACAAACAGCACTTTTAGTTTTAATTTAATCTAAAAATAAATCATGATTACACATTGCAGATTGTAAATATTAAATAGATCTACGTTAGATCTAAACAAGTCTATCATGCCAAATAGAATCATAGATTCTACCGTACACTCAAGCAATATGAACATATAGTAAATCACCATAGCATGAATAGAAGACATGATAGTAGATGCGAGTACGTACGATTTCTTCTCGACGACGATCGGGGGGTAGCGTGGATGTTCGCGCCGAACAGCAACCGCGCGCAGAAGATCACGAATGGTGCGCGTCAGATGGCGGCGCGGAAGTTGAGCCGTGGTGACGAAGTTGAAGACGAACGCGCCGGAGCGATGAAGAAGAAGCGATCGAGCAGTCACGCAGAGCGCTTCCCAAAAACCTTATTCGTCCTCTCCCGGTGCAGGAGCTCAGAAGGCGAGGGTTACGGAGACCTGCTCTCCCGTTCGACGGTGCACGCTGGCGACCAGGATGGAGTAGGCAGCACCGACGGCGCAGCGATAGCAGAGGTGAAAACTTAGATGCGTCGGGATGCGTAGGGGGTTGAGGCGTCCCTCAACCGAGTCCGTGGACACGATCTCTCCGTCCAGGTCGGTTACGATATCGGATCGTATTCGTGTTGGACACGAAACCGCAAAAAAGGAAAAACAGCAAAAGGAGGCCGCGCACCTGCAAGGCCTTTTTTTGGCGGACCATTCACACGCACATCGCGCACCAATCGCCATGACCCGAGCCCGGCCCGGCCGGCTGAGCGAGCGTGCGTGTGTTCTTACTTCTTCCTCCCATCATCCACCTCAAGTGGGTGTGGAACAACCAACTACTTAAGTTGGCCTCACTCCACTCCCACTAGTAAGGTGAGACTAAAATTTACACCATCCACTTGCATGAATGGGCCTTTGAAATTTTCTAGGAATTATTTTGAATTTCAAATGGGCCTAGCCCAATAATTCTAACATTACTATATAGCTATGGCTATGAATGGCAATAGTGGATATAATTTACGAGTTTACGATGGCAATAATGATGAGTAAATTTAAAACATGATCCAACTTAGCAAATGTTTTTCGTAGTCAAGGTTCAAATAATGATCTCTTTCTCGGTTCGATTACATATATGTTAGTAGTAGAGTGTAGAAGAAACGTTCCTTATTGTTTGATAGCGACGAGAGAAACAAAATTCAGAGGATACAAGCACCACGGTAACGTGACTTCGATCCGTAAATACACGCAGTTAGTAGCGAAATGTAAGTTTGCTGGTCATCAAAACCATTTAGTTTGTAATATTCACAGTTTTGTTATCAACAAGCGCATATACACACACGAGCGATAGATACAGGGGAAGACGTACGTGCAATAAGCCGGAAACGCATAAATCCAAATCGTAAACACGCCAAGATGGACATATTAAAAACAGCTTCACCAGGGGCCGCCGCCGGCCTCAACGGCGGGCTGCTTAGCGCCACCATCACCATTGTCGCCATCCTCTCCGCTCTCCCATCGTCGCACGCGGACATCCTGCCCCGACAGGCACCGCCAGTGGCATCGGCCCTCAAACCGAGGTCCAAGAGCTCACCGACGCGCGCAAGGGCCACCACCGACCCGATCATGGAGAACTTCATGGCCACGCCCAGGCGGTTCTCGATCGAGCACAGGAACAGCGTGTGGTTCGCCATCGAGTCGCGGAAGCGGCTGCACGACCATTTCCGGCCGGTCGGGTGTACCGCATCAACAAGCAGGTGGGCTCCTCCTTCACCGTGCGGCCCGGCGAGACCCTCATCAAGGACGAGGTCTACAACAGCGTCTTACACCTGTCGCCGTAGCCGCACCATCACGAGTGGGAGTGCGCCGACATCATGGACGGCGTGGCCGTGTGGAACGAGCAGTGGCCCGACAGCCCGAGGCATGGTCGTGCTGCGCTGAAGGCGCGCGCGGCACAATCCAACGTCGAGCCCGACGCGCTGCTGCTGCCCGCATGTGGCGCTCGACAGCCCTGAGCCCCACGTGTCCCTGCTGCGTGCGGCACCAATCGTCCCCGACCCTGATTCAGCGCTCGCAGCCTTGACCCTGCCGCGCCGCATCGACTCGAGCAGGGAGAAGAGAGCAAGAAGGGAAATTTTTTTTGTGTGTATTACAATGCCAACCCACAGTTTTAAACAGTCTATTACAAATGTTGAATAGTTGTTGAAAGAGATTATCACAGATGTTGAAATGATCTTGAAATAGTTTATCGTAAATGTTAGAAACAATTTATCATAAATGTTAAAAGAATTTTATTTTAAAGGTTATAATAGAAACAATTTATTCTAAATATTGAAATAGTTTATTATCTCTACTATTTATTAAATGTAATATATCTGTCCTTATGCCTACAAATTTTAGTATACCGTCCAGTCGCGTTTGCGTGGAGATAATCAGCTGTAGGAGAACTGCCTTATCACCATCCAAAAACCTCGTACTCAACCAATATTCTCACGCCACCTCGTTATGAAGAAAATAAAATCTTATGCCTCGTCACGGCAGCGAGGACTCCAACACCATGCTCTGTCGTCGATCGACCATCTGATGTCGTACATCACTGTCCAGCGAGAGAGGACTCAACGCCACCACCATACCTCAGATCGTGCAAGCACTGCGACCATCCGCTTTCCTTCAGGCCACGTCACCGCTGCCCCTCTCATCTCTTCGTTCCACTGGCTCCTCTACGTACCCCTCCCTCGTCGTCATCCGCATCCTATGCCCGTGCCTGGTCACCATAATTGACAAGGACGCCAATCTGAACTCTTCGAGTCCTGTGTCTCACATCGCCGGCTGCTTCAACTTACAATAGAGCTCGCGCTATGATGGAGCACAAGGCTTCCATGGGTCGGAAGATCGAGAGCATGGTTGGGACCGACGGTGCAGCGAAGCATGCCGAGTCTGGCATGAGGCTCACCGAGACGTGAAAAAACAAATTCGCCGACGTCCTTCTTTTAAAATTTCATGATTTGTGATGAATTTAATATCATTATGTTATCTATTTCATTGCTTGATTTCTAACAAAGTATTTTTGATCCGTAACAATGCACGGGTATTTGGCTAGTGACCATTGAAATGATATAAATGTTGATCACTAAAGTTAAATTTTAATTTTTAAAGAATATATATATATATTATTTTTGAATTCATTTATTGTTGTTTAAAAAATGTTGAAACAATCTATCTAAAATGTTCAATCAATTACTTGATGATGTTGAAATATTTACATTGTTAATTTTAAAATATATGTGTCGAATTAGCTACAGGTATATCCCGGTTCAGGTTGATGTTTGCCTCAGTGGACTGTAAAAAGTAAAGACATCAAGGAAGAATCATGTGTGTCTGGTGTTGACTTTGAATAAATTTCTTTGCATTTATGGAGTTTGTTGGTTTGTATGATCTTTGATGCTGAGTGTGAATGTGTAACACAATATGTGAGATGTTCAACATTATGTTGTCGATTATGATTTAGAACTGATCTTGCCCCATTACCACTATTACATCTATTGTATTTGTAAACCCGTGGTCTGTGAGTTTGAACATTGTCGGGTAAATGTTTCGCCAGAGGACCATGGATTTAGCGTTTCTTAACCCATGACGGGTATTAGGTCTAACTTTGGGTATGAGGTTCAGATAGCGGGTATGGATTAGAGCTGCTATTTGTGAATATTTTACACATTGTCATCATACTAATTCATTGTATGAAATGAGGTGGTTTTTACAATAAACCTAGGTCGTTATTAGCAATAAAAGAATTTCCAACTCTAGATGACTTCTATGAAATTATCCCTTTGATGTTGATTGATTTAATTAATTAATTATCTTTTGTATCACGGCCCTTTCTTAATTAACTCACTGGCAATACAAAACTGTCCAGACTACAATACAAGGACAAAAGTAACAATAATTTGTACGATTTTAAATTAACGCATGTAACTAAAAGTATATAGGTTACTCCTGAATTTAACGTGTGTCACCTTTGTACACTCAACTCAAAGTTGATATTAAACCAAGTGCTTGCTGTACCTATACGCACTGAGACACAAGACCGAGAAAACTGAACACCAAGATGTGGGTAAACTTTGATGCGGCCACCCTGGCTGCCACCGCCATCGTCGCGGTCGTGTTCCTGTCTCCTTTCCCTGCGGCGGTGGCCACCGGTGCCGGCAGACGTCTACAAGGTGCCAGCAAACTGCTTCCGCGTGGACCTGAACAGACTGAAATGGCAGTGCTCTTGCCAGTTCAAACCAAGCGTATAAATTTGCAGCTAGGGTTTGAAAAGAGGAAAAATAAATTAAGGAAGAAATAGTTCGTCGGGATCAAATCCATCATACTACCTTCATTTTTTAGTTGTTGACTCAATAATTAAAAAACGGAGGTAGTAGCTTGCTAGAATTCAGCAGCTTGCAGCTTATCCAAACGTCGGTTGCTTTCTCTAGGCTCTCATGGAGGATGCCATGACCGAGGAAACAAGCGACCAGAGCTGAGCAGAGTAAGCAGGATGAGAGAAGGGGAGATGAACGGCGGACCGTGATGGCGTTAGCTCCGTTTTGGTGTGTAGGGTGAACTGAACCATTGGATATATTCGATTGGATTGGATGGCGGATAAGGTGACTGCTCCATCAACTGCTGACTCCGACGACTGCCGAGGAGTTGAATACGAGGGAGAGACTGGTACATGAGCAACTCCAACAGATATGAAAAAAAAGTACCTAAAGTGTTGTTTAGGTAGTTGTTTAATATGTTTTGGGAGGAAGAAAGTAGCGGTCTCTAACAGGTTCCAAAATTTGGATATGCAAAATGTTTGAACCATGCGCCATGGGGACCTCCTATACATACCGCGCCCTATGTATAACCAATGCATAGGACGGCCTGTTTCGGCCCATTAACGCTAACCGCACGCGAGATAGCGGGCGCCGTGCGGGAAGCCGGGAGGTCTCTCTTTCCAGTTTCCCCCACGTGACAGCCTGACCGTGGAGCCCCCACGTGAGTTCGATGACTTTTTTCTTTTTCACAAAACTTTTAAAATGTTTCAGTTTCAATCAAATAATATTCTAGTTTCGATTGGAAATGTTCTAGCATCAATTGTCGGCTCCAAGGAAAAATGTTCTAGCTTCAATAGAAAATGTTCTAGATTCAAACATAAAATATTCTAGCTTCAATCAAAAAATGTTCTGTTTTCAAATAAAAAATGTTCCAGCTTCAATCAAAAATGTTCCGTCATCAATTGATAAATGTTCTGGCTTCGAGGAATATTCAAGTTTCAATCGAAAATGTTTCTTTCAATAAAAAATATTTCGTTGTTAACTTCAATGGAGGAATGTTCTGGCTTGATTGAGAAATGTTCTGGTTTCAATAGAGGACTGTTACAGTTTCAATCCAAAAATGTTTCACTTTTATTTAAAAATTGTTCTGGTTTCAATAGATTGATGTTCCGACTTCAATAAAAAGTATTGTACTTTCAATAAAAAATGTGTTGCTTTAAATTGAAAAATGTTTTCAAAGTCAAATTTTTTCGCTATAGAAACAGTTAACACTAGTGGAACGATAAATTTCTCTAACTGAACAATTCAAAAATGTGGAAAAAGTCAAAAAATATATTTATGTGGGATCTCATTTTATTGCATTAAATAGTGAATACGATGGTTCAAACAGATTAAAAAATAAAATTACGATTTAAGAGATAAATTAGTTTGAAATTATGAAGTCAAACAATTTCTACAGGACCGATCATACGTCAGAATGTGTCAGCCCATCAGGCCAGCCCATTCCGCGCGCAAACGTGCTCACCCACCCGCACCGATCGCTGGCCGTCCACAAGAGCTGCGCACAAATCTTAAAGCGCCCTACGCATAGGAAATGCGTGCGCCATGGTGCATATCCAGATTTGTGGCCCATGGGCTGGTCTTTCATAGGCCTCTATATTTCTAGCGCGAAATAGTGTCCGAATTTCCACACACACGTTGTGGAGATTGGCATTCTCCGGCGGCTATGGATCTTCGCTCTAGCCTCTGGTGGTTGTGCAGCACTCCGACGACGAGTAGAGCACCAGCACTCAGCACCGCTAGGGTTATTTCTTGTTGTAGGTCTCCTCCACGTCGGCGCTACGCCCTGCTCCAAACGGGTGGTGGCGGCAGCCCGAATCGTCGGAGCACGCAGCGGCGGCGGCAGCCCGAATCGTCGGAGCACGCAGCGGCGGCGGCAGCCCAAATCGCCGGAGGACGCAACACAGCGTTGATCTAGAGGCGGAAGCAACTCCGGAATGGATCGTCACAGCACAGAACGGCTCAAACACTTGTACCATGGAGCGAAGGAGGCTTGGGGCGGAAGATTCTGACGTCCCAGCGTCGGATTCGCGCGCGCAGAGACCCAATTTCGAAGGATTGGTACCACCAACCGAGTACTCAAATTTGGCTACCGTGAAATCGGCTTTGGGGATAAATAAATTTAAGGGGTTCATTTAGATCTCTGTTGGAGAGGTATTTAGTCAAACAGTAGTTAAATTATAATTTAGGTATTAAGTTTAAGTACCTATTAGAGTTGCTCTAAGGACGTACGAGGCAACTTCCATTTGTGTTTATGGTACAGACAAACAATAATGTGCAGTAACGACAAAAACAGATAAAAACAGTGCTATTTTGCGATTTCCATGATGTCTTCGGACTTTGAACACAAACTGAGAAAAATTCAGTTTCCACAGCACACAAAGAAATAATTCCTTACCGCAAATAAAAAAAAAAAGAAATAATTCCTTGTACAAAACATTGACAATATTTCGTTCAAATTTGTTCCTTACAGTGACTCTCCTAATAAATGTACCAATAATGACCATTTAAGGGAAACGCTGAAAATCAATCCACAGATATTACAAGATCCACAGCACTTCCATCGAAATTCGTCAGGATAGAATAGGAAAGGCTGCAGAATCTACGGCGCCCTAACAGCCTGCAGCATCCATCGTCCTGAAAGCCGCGCCGCCGTCGACGTCTCCAACGAGAAGAGCCTCAGCTGTGTGAGGTGTTCGTTCCGGGCGGAATCCACATCCATGGGCGCGGCGGCGCTGTTCTGGTTGGCGGCGTCGCTTCTACTGACAATGTCACCAGACGCCAGCGGGAACAGGTTGAGGCACGACGAGGAGCCGCCCTGAGCGTCGCCCTCCACGGTCGTCGGCGTGATCACCGGCGGCGGGACGAGCGCCGTCGTCCTGACATCCCCGTGCGCCAGGCGGAACAGCGCGAGCGTCGTCGTGGTCCTGTTCTGCTCTTGAGGCTGCTGCTGCTGCTGCTGCTTCCGGAGGACGGAGTTCCACCGGTTCTTGATGGCGTTGTCGGTGCGGCCAGGGAGGTACCCCGCGATGGTGGCCCACTTGTTGGGGTACCTCCGCTGGAGCGCGAGGACGGCAGCGTCCTCCCGCGGCGTGAAGGGCCGCGCGGCGTCGACGGCGGGGGAGAGGTGCTGGCACCACCGCAGGCGGCACGACTTGGCGTTGCGCCCCGGCACCGCCGCGCTGATGACCTCCCACGTCCGCGCGCCGTGCAGCCGCACCTGCTCTCGCAGCAACGCGTCCTCCTCCCTGGTCCACGGCGACTTCTTCATCGGCGGACGGCCGCGGGTGGGCGACGACGCCTCTTCGTCCGGCACCGCCATCTCGATCCCTGCTCGATCGCACAGCGACGTACTTGCGCTAGTCTGGGGATCAGAAGTGGATGCGGCGGCGGTTGTTGGGTCTGCCTGCCGCTCCGGGGAGCTGCGCGTTGCCTTAAATAGAATGCAGGGCAGAGGGGAATCGAATCGAGAAGGGATGCTACTACGGGTGGGATCCCCGCGATCGCGATAGATGGGATGTGAGACGCCATGGGAAGGAAAGGACGGCGGAGCAGAAGCAGAACAACGGAAACCCGACACCACAGTGGAATTCGGGCTGATGACGGCAGTTACGGCGCTGCACGCAGGCAGCGGCTTCAAGATTACGGCTCCATACTTTCTATATTCTCGTAGCTCCAAAACAAAAAGGAAAAAAAAAACTTTCTATATTCTTCGAAAAGGAAAATCTCCTCTTTACGGTGCGCTCTCGTAGCACGACAATTTTAGGGAAGGTTAGGAGTCATGGTTATAGAGACCGTGATGCCGGTAACTTACATTCTGTTTACAAAAATTTGTTCGCGGAGTGGAGATCAAACTGTAGCCAATCCAAGTGTCTGTGTCACGTAACGTCTTCCTCGACATCGCTAATGATGTCTTGCTATTTCAATATAGCCTCTCAAATTTATTTAAAATATTTATTACACATGCAATTTCTTAGACACAACTTATGAATGAAGTTGTTTTGATTTTTGAAAGATTAAATTTGATCTCTAAATTAAATATAGAAAGTAGGAGGACTTATTTAGCAACTTATGTTTATTAATAACCTCATACTTATACAAAACGGTTGGAGAGCTGTTTTCTAATACCATTTTAAATTTCCGTGCTCTAACAACATTTTTTACTCCTTGGCAATACTGGCGTCCTATTAGGATTAGACACCCCCACGTTTTGATTTGTTTTGTTTATTTGAGAAGGTGCCACATACTAATTCGCTGTATGAACTGAGATGATCTTTACAATAAAGCCTAGTAGATGGGTGGTTATTTGCAATAAAAGAAACTCAAACTCTAAGTGACTTTTATGCCACTATCCCTTTGATGATGATTTAATTAATTAATTAACTTCTATATCCCGGCTCTTCCTTAATTAACTTACTGCACTACTACAAAAACCATCAAATATACCCCTTCATCAATGCCGCATATTTTCAAACCGGTATAAATACATTTTCAATACCGGTTCCAAAGGTCCTGCCGCAAATCAATAATTGAGCCTGTAGAACCGGTACTGAAAATGGGCTATCAGTGCCGATTCACAACAAAAACCGGTACTGAAAGTGCGAAAAAGTATCTATACCGGTTCTTACATGAACCGGCACTGATAGCCTATCTTCAGTATCGATTTCTGTTATGAACCGATATAGATAATGTACAGAGTATATAAACAATGCTTCTTCCTCCTCCAAACCGAGGAGGTCATTGCTGGTCGGGGACAGGAGCTAGCTCTATTGTTGCGGGTGGATAATTTAAAATTCGGAATAAATCAACCTATCTAAAGCTGTCTACGGTTAGTGAAGCGCTCTTCCTGCTTATTTCAATGACTTTTGCTCTCTAAGATTAGCATCCGGTTTTAAAATCTATACGGTTAGTGGATTGAGCTCTTTATACTTAGTGCTTGCTCTGTACTCTCTAAGATTACTTACATTGGAAGATTGATCTATATTACTATCTAAGATTGCTCATTAATTGAAGATTGCTTTATCTCGATATTGCTCAAGTTGACTGAATGGGTACTCTTCTAATTTTTTTTAATATATATATATCGTTCATGCATATTTTTGCTGTTCAACTTTTAGCTCGATCTTATGTAATTTCCACGATGAATATATATATATATATATTTTTGATTTTTTTATGATGCTAATAATTCTAATGTACCAGATGGATCGATCGTGGATGTATGATGGTAGCACTTTTACTAAACGCTTCCTCGTTGGATTGGAAACTTTTTTGAAAGCCGCCACAACATACAAGAAGCCAAAAAACAAGTCTGACATTCATTATATTTGTTGTCTGTGTCGTGATTGTAAAAACTTGAAGAAGTTTTTAGATATAGAAGAGATTCGTACACACTCGATTACAAGGGGTTTTATTATGGATATTTATGTTGGACTAAACATGGTGAAGTTGAGGAGGATTTGCAAGCGAATAATCCTACTACATATTGGTCAGATATGGATAGCGAGCATGTGACAGTAGAGAGGCAAAATGATGTTGATGACCTAGATGAAACGTTGCACAATGATGTTGATGTCCTAGATGAAATGTTGCACAATGATGTTGATGACCTTGATGAAATGTTGCGTAATGTGGATGATGATTTCTCTAGTGAAAGTGAATATCAAAAGCTCTTAAAGATGAAAGAAGACTATGAGACACCCATGTACTTGGATTGCAAGAAAGAATAACAAGTTGCATGTTGTTCTCACATTGCTGCAAATGAAGCTAAGTAACTGTTGGTCCGATAAAAGTTTTACTGTATTATTATAATTTTTGAAGGATTTCCTTCCTACCAATATTATGCCTCAAAACACATATCAAGCTAAGAAGATTGTTTGTCCATTAGGACTGGAAATGGAAAAAATACATACATGTCGGAATGACTGCATGTTATTTCGCAAAGATGATGTAAATTTAGAGGAATATCGTGTTTGCGGTTCATCACGCTACAAGTCTAACAGTGAAAATATTGATGGAGATGATACGGGTGAGAACAATAGGGTTAAAAGAACACCTGCTAAGGTTGCTTGGTATTTTCCAATAATACCTCGTCTAAAGTGGTTATTTGCTAACAAAGCAAATGCTGAGTTGATGAATGACACGAGAAAAGGCGTAAGAAAGATGGAAAGCTTCGACACCCGGCTGATGGAATTCAATGGAGGAATTTTGACAACAAATACAAAAACTTTAAAGCTGAATTAAGGAATATAAGATTGGGGTTGAGTACAGATGGGATGAATCCATTTGGAGACAGGACACACACATAGTACTTGGCCTGTGATACTATGTATCTACAATCTTCCATCATGGCTGTGTATGAAGCGCAAGTTTCTTATGATGCCTTTGTTGATAAGCGGACCGACTCAAGTCGGTAATGACATTGATGTATATCTAAAACCATTGGTTGATGATCTTCTTGTACTATGGAATGATGGTGTACGAGTATGGGATGAGTACAAAAAAGAGATTTTTACTCCGCATGCTATGCTTTATGTAACGATCCAAGATTTGCCGGCTCTTGGTAGCATATCAGGACAGCTCACAAAATGATACAATGGGTGCATATGGTGTATGGATGAAACTGGTGGCATATGCTTAAAAAACTGTAAGAAGTGGTATACATGGGTCATCGTAGGTTTCTACGTACAGATCACCCATATAGAAGAAATAGAACAGCTTTTGATGGCACAGTCGAGAATCGTCAAGCTCCTAAGGTTCGTGATGGGAAACAAGTATTCATATGGTACAAAATCTGAAGGTTGTCCTTGGAAAGGGAAAAGGAAGTACAAAGGCTCCACTTGATAGTTTGTTCAAAAAGAGATCAATATTTTAGAACCTTTCGTATTGGAAAGACTTAATGGTCCGTCATGCAATTAATGTCATGCACGTGGAGAAGAACGTATGTGAGGCAGTGGTTGGTACCTTGCTTAACATACCTGGCAAGATAAAAGACACATTGAAAGCACATTTGGACCTAGAGGATATGAAACTCAGAAAGGATCTCCATCATACAGTCCTCGAAAATAGGTCAAAAAAACTTCCAACAGCTTGCTACACCCTTAGTAAACAAGAAAAGATGAGCCTATACGGTTTCTTGCATGGGATAAAAGTTCCAACTGGTCACTCTACCAATGTCAAGAGACTGGTGAATATGAATATACTAAAGTTTCGCTTCAAGAAGTCCCATGATTGTCACATGATGATGGTTCAACTACTGGCTATTGCAATTAGAGGTATTCTACCAGACAAGGTCCGAGATACAATAATAAAACTTTGCTCATTTTTCAATGCAATCTCTCAAAAGTTCATTGATCCGAGAAAGCTAACAAAGTTACAGGATGATTTGATCAACACTATGTGCAACCTCGAGACTATTTTTCCTCCTTCCTTTTTTGACTCAATGCCGCATCTTCTCACGCATATTGTTCATGAGATGAAATACCTTGGTCCTGTGTTTTTGCATCAGATGTATCCGTTTGAAAGATTCATGACGGTTCTCAAAAAGTATGTTCGTAACCGAGGTCGTCCAGAAGGTTCCATGACACAAGGCTAGGCAACAGAGGAGGTTATTGAGTTTGTCATTGACTATATGGATTTAAAATCAATTGGTTTGCCCATATCAAGACATGAGGGGCGACTAAAAGGGAAAGAAACATGAGGACACAAAACAATCAATGTCAACGACTATGTTTCATTCATCCAAGCATATTTTTACATTCTTCAACAGTCCATAGTGGTGGGCCCATATGTCAACAAGCACGTACAAATGCTACGGACCAAAAATCCAAAAAAGTCAGAGGACTGGATTGCAAAGGAGCACAGAGATAATTTCGGCACTTGGCTGCGATTACATATGATGTAAATAGTTCACAACGATGAAAAGAGTGCAGATGAGATACTATTAGAAATGCTAGCTAACGGGCCGTCAACTACGATCCATACATATCAAGCGTATGACATTAACGACTATACATTTTACACAAGGACGCAAGACAGCAAAAGCTGTGATCAAAAGAGCGGTGTTCGCATTGATGCCTATGATTGTGATGGAAAAAAGGAGACCTACTATGGCTTCATAGACGAGATATGAGAACTTCAGTATGGAGAAGAATTAAAGGTCCCTCTATTTCGTTGTCAATAGGTTGTACTACCACATGGACTAAAGATCGACAAGTACGGTATGACAATCATCGATTTCAAATTTGTCGGCTATAGAGAACAATCATTTGTGCTTGTCAAAGATGTCACGCAGGTCTTCTATGTTAAGGATCCAAATCCTTGTAACAAAGAGGAGCGCCATATTGTTCTACAAGGAAAAAGAAATATTGTTGGTGTTGAGGATGTTATCGATGAGAAAGACTACAATCAATTCGATGACCTACCTCCATTCAGAGAGGATATCGTCCTCCCCCTCATTGACGACAATGAGGAACCTACCTACATACGTCATGATCATGACGAAGCTATCATTATTAGATGAAAGAAACAAGTTTTCATATAATATTTAACTAAATATTGTACTACTTGTATCCAAAATTAATACCAGACAAGTAGGACACTTCCCTGCTTTTATCTTAAAACAAATTACTACTCATATCATGCATGGTACTGTTGTAACAAGTTTCATGTATCGGTTCTTTCAAAAAATTATTTAAAATTTACAGGGATTGTATTAAGTAATTAATTAGTTTCAAGAATTCAGTGAGGAGATAGTCATATTTAAAAAAAAAAAGAGAGGAGAGCTTTTTTCCTTTTACAAAAATTTAAATTCTACTATCAATACTGATTCCAATTTAGAACCGACATTGATGAAGTATCAATGTCGGTTGCACCTCGAACCAACACTGATACTTCTCTATCAATACCGGTTCCCCACTAGAACCGGCATTGATAATGGATTATCGATGCCGGTTCAACACTAGAACCGGCATTGATTTAGTGGAGTATCAATGCCGGTTCCACTTTGGAACCGGCATTGATACTGCACTATCAGTGCCGGTTCCACTTGAACCGGCATTGTTAGAGAATTATCAATGCCGGTTCTTAGTGGAACCGGTATTGATAGTGAAGTATCAATGTCGGTTGGTTGCGAACCGGCATTGATGCTGTGTTTTCATCAAAAGTTATAAGACCCGCCCGCGCCCGTTCCTCACTTTCACCAAAACAAAGTCGATCCCTTCGCGCCTCTTCCTGTTCCTGCCGGCAACCCTGCGACTGTCACCCGCCGCCGCCGACGATCCCGCTCGCGGCCGCCTCCGACGCTCCCGCTCTCGGCCGCCGTCTCTGCCGCACACGCCGCCACCTCTACCATCCGTGCAGCCGACGCCCCTGCCACCTCTGCCGCTCGCGCCTGCTGTCCCTGCTGCGCACTCTCGTCCACCGGCGACCCTACGGCTCTCTCCCACCGCCGCCGACGCTAACGCTCGCGGCCGCCGCCTTTGCCGGTGAGATTTCTTTTTTTTACCAGCACATTGGGATAAGGAGGTCGCGATCGTTGGGACATGATCATCGGGAGTTTATGGGTTAATTTCGATCATTTTGAGCCCTTGTTTCACTACAGTATAGACTGGAAGAACAATAATGGACGCCTGAAAATTAAAAAGCATTGCTTAAATACAACCATTTTTGTGTGTTTGCAGATTTGAAATTTGTGGTCATTAACACAAGTCATGTACCAAGTTATATGGTACTAATAGCTGATTGTTGGTACAAAAATGGGAGGGAAGCAACATGAAAACAATACAAAAGCTTTGTGAAGTATGGTGCTTGTAGTGTCATGGATATAGCCTTGTGAAGTATAGTGCTTGTGAAGTCCTGGATAGCCTTATCAAGTCCTGGATGTAAGTCCTTGTAGTATGGATTACCTCACAAACCTTTTTGATAAATGTGGGGAAACATTGTTTTGTACCCTTCGGCACTCTTCCACGGTTGCTAGTATAGTGCTTTGTGGCATGTCCTGTTGTGAAATCGCTGATAGAAAATTAATGGTTCATACTTTTCTATAAATAAATAAACTCATGTTTCATTTGTTGTAGGAATGCCACGTAAAACACGAGTACCCCAACCCATCGAGGGTCCAGATCATGAGCTACATGAAGCTACTGGGGATGATCGGATGAAGTCACCACCCCGTGCAACATATTCAAGCGCCAGATGGAGAGTATAGTGATGTGGATGTACATGGAAGCCCAAGTGATTACCTCAACTTCGAGTAAGGTGCAATTGCAAATGAAGATGGTGATGGAGAGTATCAGGGGGGAAGAGGACATGATGGTGATGAAGAGGGTCATCACAATGAGAGCCTAACCACACAAATCAAGTGTGGGCGTGGTCCGAGCAAACTCCCTGATGGGCATTTTACCATCACACATGTCCACCAAAATGAGGAACCCCTTGAACCTAAGCGTGCGGCAACTATATGGATGGCAACAATTAGAAAGCTCGTAAGAGACCATGTGGCCATAACTTATCGACTTTGGAGGAAAGATGCAAGTATCGATAAGTATGCAGTGCCCAATAGTGTTAAAGAGTTTCTTTGGCAACAGCTGATGGACAAGTTTGAGTTCCCGACTGGATGTGACATGGAGGTAGTGAAGCAGAGGGCCCATTCCTCATGTGCCCTTTCTTTCAAGACATTTAAGGGTACATTATATAAAAAATTTCACTTGCAAGGTCTCACATCAGACTGGAATCAATATCCAGCAGTGAAACCTTTTTGGAATGCATTCACAAAGTATAAGGATTCGGCTGAAGCTCAAGCCGTCAGTCAGAAAAACAAGACAAATGCAAAGAAGAACCTGTATCCCCATCGAACAGGATCACGGCGTTATGCAGGCAAAGAAAGCCAATTTGAAATGATGAAAGAAGAGGTAATCCGCTTGGGTGGTACTCCACTGACGCTTAACTGGAACCCTCGATGTAAGAGGTTTTTGTGGGCTAGAGGAGTTACTTTATCACCAGAGGGAGAATTAATCTTCAAGGACGAGCGAGATAAACATCTAGCTGACCTTTTAGCAAAAGCCAACTCTGAATCTTCGGAGGGTACTTTCAAGCCACATAGGGATTACGATGAGCTAACCTATGCATTGGGCAATAAGGAGCATCCGGGCCGCACAAGAGCCTTTGGTAATAAGTCTTGAAAGATTGCAAGGCAATTAAACGCTGATAGCTATAGGAGAAGAAGGAACACAGATGATGATATCATGCTCATATTAGAAAATGAGAGGTGAAAGACAGCTGAGAAGATACAACAGGAAATAGCCAAAGCTAGAAGCGACTGGGAAAGGCAATCAAATGCTACAAGTCAAATTGGCAATCGGAGTAGTTGTGCATCCACACCATTGGTAGAAGAGGACAATGCTCATTATGCCATTGATGACCTTAAAGAGAGTGCACCATGCAAGTTAGTTTCGTCTCTATTGGGTGACCCGATTATGGTGGGTTCTGGGTTGGCTGAGCCTACGGATGAAGGGACTACCTTCAATGGTCAGCCGATACCAAAGGGGTATGCAATGGTACATTTGGACAGTGTAATCTCGGCTGGCCGTAAATTCAAACTGGAATTCTCTGGACAAATGGGTGAAGTTATGCTTAAAAAGAATGTTGGCTCATACGTGTTGTGGCGAAAGCGTGACATCATGTTTGGTGACTTGGACTCTGATAGTAATTCAAGCTTCGCACATTGCCGCACGTACGAGGCCAAGATGAAATGCCGTAACAACAACCATCACCCAAGAGCCTAGACGACATCGAGCAGGCAGATTCATTACATCAGCAGTTGTCACCCAAGAGGCTAGAGGCAACCAATGTGGCAACCTCATCACAACCGTCGCCTAAGAGGTTAGGGGTGACAAGAGCAGCAACATCATTACAACACCAACCGTCGCCTAACAGGTTAGCCGTACAAAAGCGACCAGCTTCCCAAATGCAACAAGGAAGACTGGGAAAGTTCACTATGTCACCATAGTAAGGCAAGAAACCACATTCAGCACGACCTAAGAAAGCACAACCTAAGCTATCTTATGAGAAGACCGATGAGGAACTTAATGAATCGGTGCGTGCTGATGTCACAAAGTTTTTTGAGAAGTCAACAATTCTCGAGAGGACAGAGGTCGATCGACAGAATAAACTTAGCTTTCTACGAACATTGAGCAAGCCTCCTCGAGGTTCACCAACTAACTTTGCGCGCATAATATATAAAAAGTCCTGTAGGGAACGGTCAAATGAGATTCTATAGCAGAGAAGCCAAGAGCAAAATCTTGATGAATTTCTTGCCAATGCTGGAATAACAAAAGATCAATATATGGATGAATCGAGGATCGAAGTTGCAAAGCCTACCCGTAAGAGTTTTGTTCTTGGTCAACCAATGGTTGATGAATTTTTGTTTGATGAAAGCACGCAAACACGGAAATTCCATAGCTGATACATGGACCAAGCAAAAGATGGTAGAGAGATGTTTGCATTTCGATACAGACATAAAGATTTTTTACATGGTGATGGTGAGGAATATGTCTTTTGGGATGAAGTGTATCAATTATTGCAAGGAGATGCTCTTGGAGCTCAACTCATCTGTTTGTGGGCATTGTAAGTCACGTCTTTGTCTAGTTCTGAGTACATTTTGATGCACCCTATCTACCTAATCTTAATTATTTTGGTTTTTTTAGAATGATTTTAAAAATATGTGAGGACAAAAAAATCAAAGATACTGGTATAATGGACCCATTGCGTGTCAACGAAACCATGGTATCTTCTCAGCCGAAAGAGACAGAGGAATACATATTCGGCTTTCTCTTGACATCACAAAAAAAAAATAAAATTTTACTACCTTACAATTTTGGGTATGTGTTCATCACTTATGAATAACTGTTATATACACTTCACTTTGTTTATTACTTATAAATAACCATTTGCTATGATTCTTTTGTCTTTTTTTAGTTTCCATTGGGCCCTTTTTTTCGATTGACATAGCGAATAGCAAGGTCATTGTCAGTGACTCCAAAAGGAGACCAGAAACAGATTGAAAGAGTCTCAAAGATGTCTTACAAAGATAAATTCATTGTTTTATTTTTTATTTGTTATATCATGAACACTAATTATAACTTCTAAGAATATATGTACAGGGTGTATCACAGATATGTTAAGGCTAATGGGAGGTGCCTTCCATTCACAAAAGATCTCAGGTTCGAAATTAGCTTGAATTGTAGGAGACAACCTGATGGAAACAATCAGTGTGGCTTCTATGTATGTCTCAATATGATTGAACCCGTTAAAGAAGCTTTGTATTCGTCCGTCCATCCGAAGGACTATGCAAACTTCACAGTTGACGTAAGACAAACATCATGTTTAAACAACTTTCAATTTGCACATGTGAAAAGTGATTGACTTTGATTACTGAAATTGCAGGTAAATGATCGAACCGAAGGAATCTCACCACAAAGAATTCTAGCAGTTCAGGAACAACTTCTAGGATTTATGAATCAACACGTCATTTCAGATTCCGGTGTGTTTCATGTGTCCACAGATGGCCAACAACAATCAAAATCTATCCGCAGTCTTCTAAAAGATCTACGCCAGCATCTTCAAAATACAAGAAGCGTATTTAAGTTGCATCACTTAGTTAAAAAAAAAAGGTTGTGAGGCCTATGTTGTGTGAGAGTTTTTGTTGCTCCTGGTGTTTGTATGTAAGACTTTGTATATAGTACATGTGTTCATCAAATAATGTTTCTGAGATTTGTAGCTGCTACTGATTTCTGTGACTACTATCTATGTTTATGATATAATGATGATACTTTTAGATGTCAATGGTGATGCTACTGCTAATTTGGATTTTTAATTTTTATCATGGAACAAACCATCAATACTGGTTCTTAACAACAACAGGCACTAATAGACTAGCTATCAGTGTCTGTCGTCGTTATGACCGGTACTGATAGTTGAACATCAGTACCGGTTCACAACTGAAACCGGTACTGATAGTTGAACATCAGTACCGGTTCACATTTGGAACCGGTACTGATAGTTAATTATCAGTACCAGTTCACAACGGGAACCGGTATTGATAATATGAGTTCCAGTACCGGTTCATGTTGTGAACCGATATTGATGATCTGCTTATCAGTATCGGTTACATACCGGCATAGATAAGTTAATATTATCAGTATCGACACCCTAAAAACCGGTATTGATGACAGTTATGAACCGGTACTGACGAGTCTTTTTGTAGTAGTGCTGGCAATACAGCTATAGAAACATAGAAAAAAGTAACAACAATTTGTACAATTTAAACGCACGTAATTAAGAGTATAGGTTATTCATGAATTTAACGTGTGTCACCTTAATTTGTACACCTCAAGTCGATATTATAAAACCGAGTCTGTGCTGTACCTGTCTGCACTGAGACGGCCGAGAAAATATGAACACCATTACACCATGATGGGTAAACTTTCACGAAGGTTCGAAACGGCCACCCTGGCCGCCACCGCCATCGTCGCCGCCACGCTCCAATCCTTTCCCGCCGGCGGCGGCGTTGGCCGCGAATAACCAACAAGGCAGTCGGCACCTCCGGTGGCCGCCGGTGCCGGCAGACGTTTACAAGCTGCCCAAAAACTGCATCCGCATGGACCCAAACGGACGGAAATGGCCGTGCTCTCGGTAGTTCAACCCGAACGTGACGCGGACGACGTTCGACTGCAGTGGAGAACCGGCTGAGCGCCCAGATGGACCTCTACTGCGAGAGCGACGCCGACGTGAACAACATGGGCTATATGCTCGGGCCGGGGGACACCGAGGACTTGGGATAGTTCAGTGTCTTCGACCCGGCGCCGCTGCCGGACTTCCCCCACGTCTTGCAGCGGAGCAGCCCGAACGTGACCTGCCAGTGGTGGTGCGCCGGAAACACCATGAACGACATGGTGGTGTGGAGCGAGCAGTGGCCCGAGGCGTGGTCGTGTCGGTCGGGCGGCGACGGGCAGTGCAGGCTCGTGTTCGAGAATAACAGGGAGGTGGTCCTCGTCTCCAAGGCCGCCAGGAGGGTGCTTGGCGACGTCGCCTTCAAGGAGTGTAGCTAGAGCTGGGGCGGATATGGACGGTGGCTGCCCTTCGGCCTCGGCTGCACATACCCTAAGCACGACCACGGGCACTACGGCACCATCGGCTAGTTATAGCGAACATACTGTAAGTCATAGGGGATATTCACAATAATAAGGCCTGAAAAATTTGTTATCAGCAGAGTAAGAGAATTTATGCTGATGAAAAGATTTCGATGTCACTCTCCCAATCACGTGGTCAAATGAAGGTGTCATCAGGGGACCAGAAAAGCAACCACAGACTGAAGCTTAGACCTTTGTCCTGATTACTGGTCTGATGGACAAGGGTTAAGCTGAGACCTCTGTTGAACTCTATAAAAAGATTGGGATCACAGCTTATAATCAAACACGGTGCTTCTTCTAGACTGCAGTGTTCTTCCTCATCTTCTTCTGCTATCTGATCATGTTTTTACTTTTTTTTGGTCCAGCGACTAGAAACTACCTTTGATCGGCTTTCGAACGGGCGCAAGGCGCCGGCAGGCTGATTAAGCTTGACAGTTGGGCCGCGGCAGACTGGGGCGGCCTGGGCCCTCTTGCCCATAAGTCATGCCAACAAAATCCTCAAAAGGAGTTATTACACTCGATTAGTATTCAGCCACTCAAATATATTTGAAGTACGAGATATTGGTTGCATAGGCTCGAGAATTATGTCATCAAACAAATATATTTAGCGTGACAAATATTTTGTATGTAGAATGAAAAGATGTATGAACTGTACACAGCAATTCTTAATACCTGTGGTTTAGTTCAACAAAATTTTTACTTTCAAGTAGTTTTTTTTTCCAAGTGCTCTGTTTTGTATTTTTAGTTCGCAGTTCAGATATTATGAACTTCCCTACCGTCCTACCGAGGCCATGTTATGTCAGAAGAGCTCCAAGTAGCTTCACTTGCATAGCCATCGACATGGTACTCACTGACGTCTGCCTGGCGTGAAACTTGTTTTGGGGAAGGTATAGTCATCTTGTTGCCCAACATCAAAAGTACATCTGACATCGATGGCCGGTCTTCTGGACAATTTTGAACACACAACAATGCTATTTGAATGCATTTTGTTATGTCGATAATTTCATCTCCATTGTGCAACAACGGATCTATGAACTCAGATAACCTCAGGGTTGCCCAAAGATTCCATGCCTACAAAAGAATTTCCATTGGACACAGAATATGGTCTAAAAGCAGAATTGTTGTATTTAGTAGTTGCATGAGGCCAACCAAGCAAATCACATTACGTTGTTGAGAAACATGAAACAGATTTAGACATTTACTTACATGCTCAGTTAAAGCCACATATTTATCATCTTGTAGCCAAGGACCAAATGACTTCTTTCCCGAAATGACCTCTAGAAGAATGATACCATATGCGTACACATCAACCTCAGGAGATATAATACCTTGACGAAGATATTCAGGAGCCATATATCCGCTGAAATGTCAAAATAAATCAAACATTTATGAGAAGTAAGGAAGCAATTACTTCTATGATCTCGTCCTGACATCCTCTATAAATCATGTGTTCTTACTATGTTCCAGATATATATGTGTCCATGTATGATCCTGTGCATAGCGTTTTAGCTATACCAAAATCACTTATCTTGGCATTCATATCAGAATCAAGAAGAATGTTGCTAGGTTTCAAATCCTTGTGAACAATGCATGGCTCATGTGTGTGTAGATAGAGAAGACCCTGGGCTATCCCTTCTATTATGTGGAAGCGTGACATCCAGTCCCTGAATGACCCATGTCTATCACCTGCAACATAGTTATGATTATAAGGAAGAAATACATCTGAAAACATTTTCATGAATGAATACATAGGTAAGCTCATGGAGGTCGTAGTCTCTTTCAAGGGCAATGCTAGAACCCAGTTTTTACATTTGTTATCTTAAATGAATGAAGTATGAAATATCTAAGATATAGATATACCAAATACAAATTTGTCCAAGCTCCCATTCGGCATATATTCATAGACAAGTATTCCTTCCCCTTCTACAGTGCAGTGTCCCAGAAGCTTGATTATATTTTTGTGCTGAAGTTTATTTTGAATTTCAAACTCGCTGTAGAACTGAGAAACATGACTTTCTACATCTGTTGGATATCTTTTGATCGCTACCTCAAGTCCACCTATATGAGCCTGTAGGGAACCAAGATGATATTATCATCCATCAATAGAACAACTTTTTCCTACATAATGTATGCAGAGATATCAACAATTAGACTGAAAATTATGGAGATCAATTCATGCAACTCCGCTTCACTTAATTTCCATTTTGTAGGAATTTAAAAAGTGCTTGCGTCCTATTCACCTTCATAGGCCAAAGAAATATGACCATTCAAGGCAATATAGCAGGTCAAATTCTGAAAACTCAGTTTTAACAAAATGTTCAGTGAACTTCGCAAAACTACAACTATATATGTTGTATCACAACTGCAACTTTTCTAGCCAGTTTTAGAAAACTACAACAACTTTGACATGCCGTATAAAACTACAACTTCATGGTCATTCTGAAATAGAGGATAAAAGTTGTTCTTTTTCGAAATTAGCATCAACACAGTTATAGTTTGTGAAATTGAGATGAAAGCTTACAGTTTTCTGATACAACGACATAAATAACAGATATTTTTTGAAATTTATTATAAAATTTTTGGATTCCTACCATCTCGGACCACGCACCAGGTAACTAAAAAATTTCAGAAGAGGTCAAAAACTTTAAATCAATATTTACATCTTTTTTGCGAGTTCAATGTTTACTATTTATAACAAAAAGAAGACATGAAAATGGTGTAATGAGCTGAACAGCATCATGTACTAGTAAACAGAGGAAATTAGTAGTGCATTTATTTTGAAATTTCAAATCTGTGCCTCTGGTTTAATGATGCGTTGTCATCAATTATATTCAGTACTAATAGCATGTGTAAGTTATAACAGTGTATGTCTGCTCCAATTTTTTAAATACTTTGTGTTTTGCAACGGATGAATGTAAGTTGGACAAATAGCACTGATTAGTGTCCAAAATTAAATAATTAAAATTTGATTTGCTTATACCGGACTTAGTCGATAATTTGAGTAATGGGTACTCTTTGTTTTCTTTGACAGTGAGTAATGGGTACTCAATCCTAAATATTTACAGTTAAGCACAAGAATTCAGGAACATAAAATAAATTCACATGTTTCAAATTTTAGGAAAGAATATAATTTCAGGATGCAGATAAATTAAGAGAGCCTTGTTTTCTTATCACCAAAAGTGCTCATCGAACAGAATATTAGTGACAGAAACATACCTTATAAACAGTAGACCAACCCCCGGATCCAATTTTGTTTCGAGATGAGAAATTATTCGTAGCAGCCTTCAGTAGGTCATAAGCTGTATTCGTCAAAATTAAATGATTTTCATTTTCATCAAGTATTACTGGTCATTTTGCAAAGTTTAAATAGGCATCGGGACACAAAGCATAGAGATCATGATGGGCAGTATATTTTAAATCAAATTGGTGCTTACTGCTACTGCCAATTTTCTGAGGTAACCAGCAAAGCCATTTCAATCTCTGATCTTTGGTTAAGAGCTCTTCCAAAGTTTCTTGATGGCCTACAGAAGATTATTTGACACCAAATTATATTTTTGTATCACAAGATTTTGCACTTGATATAACAGGAATGGCATATAGTTGAATAAAAATAATGCCATAATTGATTCAAATAGAATGGCATGTAAGCAACTTATTACTACTGTCAAAAGAAGTAAATGGGCTGGGCATAGCTCAATTGGGCTTGTTTGGTTTAGTGCGGATTGGAAGGGATTCAGGCTTCAAACCCCCTCAATACGCTTGGTTCTCTTGAAAAGTGAACTAACAAAACAAGGCTGCGGTGGAGGCGAGGTGTGGATCTACACAGCCTACAACACTTTGCTTAAATAAATGACAATTAGTATCTGATAGGTGCGCCAAATAAAATATGTTCAAAATATGTAGATGCATACTCCACGAATCAATATTCAAAGTAAATTTTCCGCTCTATTTTGTGCTCCTGGACATCACCCAAAAATGAAACTACATAGAATTATATTCACGAAGGGACTTGCCAAGAGATTAATGTCAATACACATGGAAGTAGAATAACAGTTTCCCATGACTGAAAAACTAAACATCAACAGGCAAGCACCTAGACATACTTGAACACTATCATTCAAACATGTACATTTTTCCAACAACATAATGTGTCCACATAAATCCTGCGAAGTTATGTAAGTTCCATGAGCATAAATAAGTGCGTTTTAATTACCTGTTCTTTGGTATCCCTGAGCCTCAAAAAGTCTCTGTTAAACTGCTTTGTAATTGTCCAAATGTTTTGTCATCTCCTTCATTCCTAAAAGTATGGAACGGTCATCAGTTAGTCTAGAAAGACCAAGAAAAGGAAGAGACCTAATTGCTGTCTTCATGTTATCATCTTTCCTCACTATATCAGCCAAAAGTCTCTTTATGTTGAATGTAGAGCAGAATAATATGCAAAAGAAAGTCCGACCTAGCATAAGGATCTACATGGCTGGTAGGTAGACCTGACACCGCCTCCAATACCTGAAAAATTAATCACATTTGTTAAGCACTAAAATGAAAAGGAAGACATTAATGTTTTCATTTATGTATTCATAATTCCCAATATTTCGTCCTCTAAACCATAAGCAAAGATTATGTAAATTTAAGTTTTGGAATCCCAGTATTTAGTAGAGAGAGAGACAGACAGAGAGAGCTCGTTCTAGGCATCCAATATTTGAAAGGAATTTAGATTTTGCTATTAAATACAGAAGGTTAACTTCAGTTTTCCAACAAATTTTAAAAGTGAGGTCTCTCTTCCTCCGTGCTTGAGAAATCCCAGTATTTGATGTTTTCAAATGTAAATCATTTACACTACTAACATTTAAAAGTATATTATATTACTCTTACAAATATGTAAATTATATTTACCATTCCTTGTGGCTGATATATACTAGTGGTAGATTTGAAAAACTTCTTCATGAGTACTAGCCCGTGGAGCACTACCTGTCTTAAGTACTCATAAATATTGTTATGTGCATACGGTCTATTTTCACTCTTGGGTATTTCTGGCCCTTTTCACCCCACCCAAATGTTGAGTGCGGTCGGGATAATTCTATCTACTATGACTAGTGATTCTTATTGTTTCCCCAAATGATACTACTTCTTATATGAAAAAAAAAAGGAAAATTAAGCTCACCGGCTGGGAGTGATCTGGGGGGAGCAGCATGTTGTAGATCCTCTCGAGGCGGATGGTGACGTCGATGTGGCTGAGCATGGGGAAGACGAGGAGGTACGAATCGATCTCGGCCTGCACGTCCCGGAACTGCTGCGCCTGCCTCCCAGCCATGACGAAGCCGTACGGCGGCGCCGCGCTCCTGGCAGGACTCCACGAGCTCGAACGCACGGCGGAGCGCGTCGCCCAGCCCGTTCAGCGCCCTCCCCACCTCCGGGCGCCGCAGCGTCGCGGAGGAGCCCTGCTGCACCAGCTGCAGCAGGTCCCCCACCATCATCACGCGCCGCGCCAGCGATCGGCACTCCTTGCGGTTCCGCCGCGCCGTGCGCACGGCTTGCAGCATCGCTGAGACGAGCCCCACGGCGTCCGCCCCACCAGCTGAGCCACTGTGGCCGCCGGCGCGAGCGCGTCCCAGAGCTCCATCGCCGATTGGTTTTGGCTACTGTACTCACTCCGCAAGACTACGGGCGTTGGCCGGCCGTGTTGACGCTTTGACACAAGCGCTTATTCCTGCCATTTTCGTGACGTCCGAAACAGCCAACGGGTTTCCCTCGCATTGACTCGCTAATGACTTTTGCAAGTCCTCCACAGCGCGGGAGTCGAGCTGGATTTTGGGATTGCCCAAGTATTTGAAGTTGTTACCTCGTTCCAATTTAAAATCTATATATATTTATAATAGACACAATCTACTAAGTGTCATTATTTCCTAATTCTCTGACTTCTATATCCGTTAGATGAATTTTGAATGCTCGAGATTAGATTCATCTGTAAACTTTTCAACCATTGGATCGTCAGCACATGACTAGATGATCATCTAGCCTTTTCAGTTGCTACCGCTGGAAGTTCTCTTATAATACACTAGTACATTGACCGTGCTAACGCTACAGTGATACTTATTATATAATTAATGCCAAGATCTAGTAAGCAATAAACAATAATGCTTATAAATTAAATTCATGCATAAATAATTAACATTATTGACTTTTAACATCATCTTTAATAATTCATCTTATTGAAAAAGATAGTAAATATCAATATTTTGTTTTGATTTATTTTATTACTATAATTACTTATGAAACAATTTATAATCTTACATTTAAACTGTTTTTTTAAACACACAAACGGTCAAATATGATGCTAAAAGCCAATCGCGTCATTTTTTAGATGTCCCACCGAACACTTATACATCTGTCAAAACCTTTTACATAGAACACTTCATCATATATAAAGTTGTCTTTACAAAATTGATGGTAATATAAGAGAATCCTATGCTAATCCTACCTCATCGAAAAATGAAAGAAGGATATTGCAAATACAATCATTCATGTTGATCACCTGAATATATTTGAAAAAATTACAGAAAAGAACTACATAGGCAAATAGACAGTTAAAGATCTCATCAATAATTTTCACTAATCCAGCATCCAAAATTTTGACCCTAGAAGCTAGAAACCATCAGGGAATAGGGGAAAAAAATGGTGATCGACGTGTATTTAACAAGTTGTACAAAATAACTATAGAGGCAACTACACAATTAAAGATCTCAGTAATAATTTTCACTAATCTAGCATACAAAATTGACCCTAGAAGCTACAAAACATCAGGGAACAGGGGAAAAAATTGAATTGGCACATCTGAATCTTCCTCTTATGGCTTTGTTCCTGCAGATTATTTTTTCGGATATCTACCAAAGCTTCTTGATAACCTGAAAGCAAACAAGAACAGGAAAAAATTAGTTCAAATTGTCAGAAACTATAGTTCAGAACAACCTGAAAAATAAATCATGTCTTCAATGTCATCATTGTTGTATACCCCATATCGAAATGACTGGCTCAGATTTTATTAGCCAGTGCTACCACATCATAATTGACAAAACAAGCAAAATAGGATAATGGTCCTCCCTACCATTCCCCTCTGCAATTCTGAGTTGCAGATCAGAAAATGGTTAGAGGCGGCGGCTCCCTTCTTCCCCTTCCCTCCCTGCTGAGCGCCTCCTCCCTGGTGCCCATCTGCCTCATGTTCGTCAATGCAGCTACCAGATCAGGCTCAACACTCCTCTATAGCCATCTTCCCTATCGCCCATCGACTGAAAGAGCATATAGGGGCCCCTTTCGAAGGCTTTCAATATAAAAAACTGATACAACAGCTATTATACATATGACCATATAAATATTTAGACATAGCAGCAGTGGCAACAATTTCATATAATTTTTTCTTTTCTAATGGTCCTGAGTAGCAATTGTCTTTTTTCAGATTGCTAAAATTGCATCTGAACCAAGACTACTGCTCAAATCTAATACAGTAATTCGTGAAAAAGCAGAGAGAGAAGAGGATTGCAAGTACCTGATACAGTAATTTGTGAAGCAAAGAGAGAAGATGATTACAAGTACCTGATACAGTAAATCAGCATAGGGCCCTGTTTGGTTCTGCTTAAAAGCGGCTTATCGGCCAAAATAAGCGAAAAAATTGACCCAAACGATCCGCTTAAAAGCGGCGTTCGCGGAGCGCGGGCGGCCCACAAACGCGAGCCTCTGCCTGCGGGCGGCGTCTCGGCAACGCAGCCTGCGGGCCGCGTTTTATAAAACGCGTGCGTTCCGCCCACCCCCTCCCATCCCCACCCCACCGCTCTCCCGAGCCTCCCTCCCGCCGCCGGAGCCCGTCCGCCGTCGACCCCCCGTTGCGCACCCCCCCCTGACCCTCCTCGCTCCGCCGGCGCCAGATCCCATCGGGTTCGGTGCTTCGTCGCCCCCCCACCCCCCCCGGGGACGACGCTCCTCGCCCTGCCGGTGCCAGACCCCGCTCCACCGGGGGCAGCCCGCCGCTGAAAACGCCGCGAACACCCCCCCCTGGGGGGCCGCTCCTCTGTTCGATCCGCCAGCCGCTGCCCAGCGACCGAAACGCCCCCCCCCCTGACGACGCTCCTCGCCCTGCCGGTGCCAGGTCCCGCGCCGCCGGGGCGCTCCTCTGCCCCGCCCCCCCCCCCCCCCCCAACGCTCCTCGCCCTGCCGGTGCCAGACCCGCCGGGCTACCCGCTCGCCGCTGGAAACGCCCCCCCACCTCGGGACGCCGCCTCTCACAGAACGCAGGGCCACCGGCCGCCTGCTGCCGCGTCCGCAGGCCACCGCCTACCACGGCCGATCCACACGTCCCCTGCCGGCTCACCGCCCGACCAGAGGTAAGATCCCCGGTGCTTCATGCCTCTTCAGTGTATTGTTTTATCTTAGGTGCTCCGTAGTTTATTTGTCAGACCTTTTAGATGGAGAAAGCACCAAAGAGCGCAGCTAGGTGGGATTCATTTGCTGCGAAAATTTTTAACGACATCTGTGTGGAAGAAGTGCATGCCCACAATCGCCCACAGCAATGTTTGAATAGTGTGGGATATGCGAATCTTGTAAGAAAATTTTTTGAGTGCACGAAGAGGCCATACACCGAGAGCCAAATGAAGAACCCGTGGGATTTGTTGAAGAAAAAATATGGTTAGTGGAAAACTCTTAATTTAAGAGCCACAGGATTGGGAAGAGATCCTTTTACGGGCTGCATTGTCGCAGATGATGAATGGTGGGTTGATCTGAACAAGGTGAGTCCACATTTCATCCTAGATTGAGATCCTTTTACGTTACATACTTTAATGTTACATAGGTCTGATTATTGATACGTACTATTTTGTAGAGGCTATGCCGGGATGTATATGCTTCAAAACTGTCCCACTTGAACATGAGGAACAAATGAGGATAATGTTTGATGCTGTTGTTGTCACTAATGAAACTTCCTATGTTCCAACAACTGGTGGGAGTTCATCTCATAATGAAGTTGATGCAAATGTGAATGCTGATTTCGACAACCCTGCTCCACTAAGTGCGGATAGAAGAGCTGAAAAAAGGCCTGCTGTTCCCCTTTCCCCGAAGGGAAAAAAGAAAAAGTCTTTTAGAGACCAATGCATGAAGCGTCTGGTTGATGCATATGAGATAAGAGCTCAAAGTAGTAATTTTTTTGCTACTTCACAAGTGGTAGATTGTGACACCCCAGGTGTCACCAGGGCAAAACTCGACAACTGTAGACCCTAATCCACAATTTCACTCACTTTAAAGCAGATTCGATCATGGAAATAAAAAGAAATATTATTTAACATGCTTTAAAGGAACACTATGAAAATTTTGACAAACAACAGAGCACTCTAGCAAAATCCGGAGAAATCTCAACTAACAGTGTCGAAATCTCGCTAACAGGAAGGAATCCAAACCCCAACTCTTGACCATCAAAATTTCCACAGAACCCTAGCCATATTTTTACATAACAATTAAGTACACTTCAAAATAGAATTTTGGGAAATTATTCAAGATTTTTGGAAAGGATTTAGACCTCTTAAAAATTCACACAAGCTATAATCAACTTAGAAATTCAAGAATTTTTAGAGGCCAAATCATGACTTGAACCTTAAATTAAAAGTGTTTCAAATAAATTCCTAAGCATGCACAAAAATGTTCAAAAATTTTTGAGCTCGGAGGTGTGCCTTTTAACTGAATTGCAGCCAGGCCTTGATTATTAGCAAAAAGAAAAAAAAATTTTGAAAACAGGGCAGCGTGCAGGGCGGGCTACAGTCCTGCCGCCCGCCCGACCGCTCTTGCCGTTCCGCCCGACACGGCCCTCACTGGCAGCAGGCGCGCACGTCGCATTTAAGTGGCTCTCTCCCGCGCTCCCTCCTCTCTCTACGTCTCCCTTCCTTCCTCTCTCTCTGTCCCGCCCTATTTTTCCTCTGCCAAGCCGCCCTGTGCGCCGCCGAGCTGCCCGACAGCCATGCCCGCCGCCCCACTGCGCCACGCCCCTGCTCCCCTACTCCCCCTACCCCGTTCCTCCTTTAAATGAGTGCGCTCCCTCCCCAGCTCCCCCCTCCCTCTCCATTTCTTCTCCCCCGCGCGCAAGCCTTCCTCCATTGCCCCGGCCGCCGCCCACCCCACCATTGCCGGCCGCCCCAAGGTGAAACGCCACCCCCGACCAATTTCAATCAAATTCCTTCACCAAATCAGTTCCTCTCCACCCCGTGAAGCTCACAGAACCCTCCATCCTCCGGATTCAAGCCCCCATCGTCGGAATTTCGCTCACCGCCGCCGCCCCGAGACACACCCACGGTGAGACCCCCTATCCCGGCCAAGACCTTGATCAATATCATGTTTCCGAGCTTCGTCGTGTCTAGTAGATCGTAGAAAGCCAAGGTTCTATGGCCGGCGACCACCCCATCGTCGGGAATTGGCCGCCGGAGCTCCCCGGAGACAGCCCCCTGTTTTTCTTTTTTTTTATTTTTTCAGATTATTGCTCTGTCTTCTAAAATCCCTAGAAATTCACATAAAAATCCAAAAATGTCAAACCAAAATTTTTTAGAACCCTCGTAACAATTACTAATTTTATGTTAAAGCACTTTTTAACAAATGACCAAACATTTGCAGAATTAATTAGAAACACTCCTTTCTTTTTTTAAATTTTAAATTGCATTAAAGAGCAATGCTAGGGCTAACCTTTGATGCATAAGTACACCATGGTACTACACATCCTCTGGAATTTTATAAAGATTTTAGGAATACGAAATGGCATCTAACCCTATTAAATAACTTCAATCTGCCTAGTTTAAATACCATTTTCTAAAGTACATTGTAAAAGTCATCTAAAAGGTTAGACTCAAAAGCAAAGTTTCAGATCTGGTGCTCAGGAATGCTCACATAAAGTTTCATAATTTTATTCAGATGTTTACTAGTGCTTTCTGATTTTACAAGATCTAAAAACAGGAACTTTGATGAATTTTTATAAATATAGAAAATTCATCTAGGCCCCACCCAAAGCCCAAAATGCTTATTCCAGGGAGTACTCCCAACTAAAAATAATCTTGAGGAAGAATTAAAATCTTTATTTTAACCCTAGTTTAATAGCCGAAGTAATTAAAGAATATTAACCGATGAAAAGTGTCGAATTAACTTAACTAGAGTTGAAGTTGATGAACGTGCCAACTAAAAGTCACCTCATGAGAGTTTAATAGATTTCTTTAAACATCATTCACAGATTAAGAATTTAATTAATCGACGGCGTCGAGTAATTAGGGTTAACCCTAATTCTAGGCGTCGCCAATCTAAACCCTAGACTACTATTGATAATAACAATAAGTTTCTTTTTCATTGAACTTATCATAATCCTACTGCATCATGTAGATTCTGACGCTCAAGAGGTAGCTGCCGATCCGAGTTCCTCGACCCCCGCCGAAGAAGTCAACGTCAACTCAGAGGAACTAGGCAAGCCCCGGTGCACAACCGAATTTTAAAAGTTTTACTTTTACACTAAGTGTGTCTTGTTTGTGCATTAGGTGCTAGGAGTTGATTGAAACCATAGTTGTATTTGTTTCCCATAGGAAACCCTGACGGTAGCTTGTATAGATACCCTTAGTGTGCTATGCTTAGCAGATGGTTGCCGGTAGAAGTCGAGCAGAGTGGACGCTGCTCGCGAGTAATAGGATATTGAATGAAACTATTTCATGAGATGTGCCACACGATTGTCAATGAGTAAGAAAGATAAAAGATTGAGGGTCAGACTGGGTACCAGTAGGTCAGCGACTGGTCCGGGACCAGGGTGACCGTAGTCTGGTCTGATCCGTATGGCACAGCTGGGCAAGTATTGAATGTACTAATCGTATGCTGCGTGTTATGGGCCCCGGTAAACCTACGTAGCCTAGTGATTGCAACGTCGAACCTGCTCTACGGTGTCTGTCTAGGAGGAGATCTGGGGTGGGCAGTGTGGGAACTCCACAGGAACCGTCTGGGATGTGTTGTCTGGTGGAATGTGGCGCTGCTAAGGCAGGCGTAGGAGGGAATTAACGTTGTAGGAGCTGGTGTGAACGGTTGCCACGTGCGAGTCTGGGACACGCACGTGCCGTACGATTAGGTTAACCCTGCAGTGGTATAAAAATCGGTTCGAATCGCTGTCGCTCTCAGCTATGAGCTTACTTGAACTCTCTGTCACATTTTAGTAAATAGGTTGAAACACAATGAGAATGAATTATGATTATCACTAATGCTATTGATTACTTCTGTTATGTTTGCTTAGCTCAGTGCTAACTAAATTTACTTCTAATCACTTAATCTGATGCTAAAATTTGACAAGAGTAGTATAGGCTTGCGAGTCCTTTTGCAAGTAAACTCACCCGAGTCGGCCAACATGTCTAGGAGTCGGCTGTAGTCAGCCACTTTTGTCGCGTAAGTCTTGCTGAGCTTCTTAGAAGCTCACGCGTTAGCGTTTTGTGGTTTTTCAGACGCTGTCATGCAGGAAGCAGCAGGTAGCTTCCATTGGGAGGAGCCTCTCCCCGAGTTTGGGAACCTCCAGTGGGAGTTGTGCGAGTCGCCGCAGTGAAATGTTGAAGTGGCTAGTAGCATGACGCCCGTGGGCACGGCGCGTGCTTTTGCTTAAGTCCGAGCGTCAGAGTTGAAATCGTTCTAGTCTTCCGCTGTTATCGTTTTCAAAACTTTTGCGTACTCTGAAACAATGTAATATATTCGACTTCAAGTTATGAACCAATGATGTATTAAGTTCTCTCTTCTTGTAAATTATTGCTGTTTATCCCTGCCTGTGTTGTATCGTGTGTACGCTCGCTTCGCCGAGCGTTGCCCAATAGGATCCTGGCTTAACGACTAACCAAATCCGTCCCGAGATGAGGTTTTCTGGGCGGGTCGCGTCATAGATCATGTTAGAGATGAAATTGGAAGTATGATGGATCAAGTCATCAAGGATGGGGCCGACAAAGAGAGCGACGAACACTTCTATGCCACCCAACTACTTCAAAAGAAAGAGAACCGTGATATTTTCATCACATTCAAGACAGCATCTGGTCGGTTGAATTGGCTGAAGAGGGCTTGGGAGGCCAGGAAAAAGCACTAGAGTCTGATGTCGCATCATTTGTATCCTTTGTTTGTTTGATTCAGTTGGATTTGCTAAGTCTCTCCTTCGCAAATATTATTTGTATAATTTATTCCAGACATCATCTGTTAAGTTTGCATTCCAAATTTTCAGACATCATTTGTTAAGTTGTGTTGTATGAATAAAAAGATTGTTTGCTCTTTATTGACAGGATATATAATTTTTCATGAGTACTACATCTAGTGCTTGTAGTCAATCTGATGATGGGGCAGTGCATAACATGGACATTGATTCATCTGGTGACGATGCTGTTATGGTTGCAATGATTGCTCTTGACTGCATGCCATCATCTGCGAAAGATGATTCTACTGACGATGAAGAAGGTGTTTATGTTCACGCAATTCCAATTATGACTGGATTCCAGTGGGTTAAAATAACTCTAAATGATCCGGTGGAGTGCTTTAATATGTTTAGAATGAGAAGGTCAGTTTTCTTGCAACTTCACGATACATTGATATCGAACCATGGATTGAGATCAAGTAGGAGGTTTAGTAGCAAAGAAGCATTAGGGATGTTTCTATGGGCTTGTGGTGCACCTCAGTCGTTTAGGCAATGTAAGAACAAGTTTCATCACTCCCTAGAAACTATTAGTAGGAAATTTGGAGAGGTTGTAGATGCTGTTATTAGCTTGGCTGCTGAAATTGTGAAGCCCAAAGACCCACAGTTCAACATGGTTCATCCTAAACTTCAAGAAGATAGGTTCTGGCTTTATTTCAAAGATTGCATAGGTGCTATAGATGGAACACATATAGCAGTAACTGTTCCTTTAAGTGAACAACCAAAGTACATTGGTCGTCATGGATATGCTTCACAAAATGTTATGGCAGTTTGTGACTTTGATATGAGATTCATTTTTGCTGTCACTGGTTGGCCTGGGTCTGTTCATGACACTCGAGTGTTGTTGGATACGTTGTTGACATACAAGGATCACTTTCCAAAACCTCCTGAAGGTAACAACAAGTGTTGGCACAATTTCTTTCGATTCAATTATCCGAATATTCTAAATTTATAAATTTTATATGCAGGTAAGTACTACCTTGTGGACTCTGGATATCCTAACAGAAAAGGGTTTCTCGCACCCTATAAGGGTCAAAGGTATCATGTCACCGAATGGCAGCATGGTCCAGTTGGATACAAAGAAGTATTTAATCAAGCGCATTCATCACTTAGAAATCATATTGAGCGTGCATTTGGAATACTAAAGATGAAATGGCGCATTCTCTTAAGCTTGCCTAGCTACCCAGAAAATAAGCAATCCAAAATTATATATGCTTGTATGGCCCTTCACAATTTTGTTAGGGAGCATGCTTTGAATGATGCACATTTTCAAGCGGACGTTGAAGGTAATGAATCTCAGCCGTCGCAACCTGTGAATGATGATATTTCAGAAGATGACATGGATATGGGAACTCTACGAGAAGCTATTGCTGCCGCAATGGTTTCATGAACTATTTGTATTCTAATCACTATTGTATTAGATTATAAAATTAGGATATTTGAGTTAACTATATTCTTCATTACTATTATAAGATTATTGTTATTTATCAAACTCGAATATTATTGGGATCGTTGTATTCGTCTTCAATTCGTAAATAAAATGAGGTATTACAGTCGAGTTGATAAGCGAAACCAAATAAGTGTATCCAAGCGTCCTGCTTATTTTGGCCCATCAGCCGCTTTTAAGCGTATCCAAACGTCCTGCTTATTCAGATTCTCGCTTATCTAAAAAGCAATATAATCGAGATGCAGGCTTTTCAAATAAGCGAAGTTCCAGAAAAGCGAAACCAAACAGGACCTAGATCTGATGAATCGTTAATTTGCCATAGATAATCTATTTGATTGAGAAAACACACCAACTGCAGCTCCACCTCCACAGTAAATGCAGTGATATTGAAGCAAACAATCGTATATAAGAGATGTGCAATTTTTTCTTCTGACAATAGGACATCAATATACAATTAACAAAAATATCTAATCTAGTTAGAATATAATGGGCTGTCATTTGGGAGAAACATTCACAGAATTTTAGTCGTTATATAAGCAACCACTAAATTCACAAATCTATATTTTCAGTCCGGATATATATAAGATTACCACATCTATCAATTGTGCACCAAAGAAGGCCTGGATACTAATCGTTTCGTACCTCTGATTGCAAGATTTAGTCTGCAGGCATCCAGCGACATCCTGCGTTAGGAGACTAAATCTGCGAGCAGAAAATGTAAGCTGGATAATGTAAGCTTCTTTGTAAGTACTTTGACACAAGATACACAAATTATACAAGTAACAATACAAGTTTTGCTGATTTTGTCAAACTTGTAATTTACTACTCCCAACCCCTAGTGAGTTATGTAATAGAAATTTATTACTGTTTCCCTCGATCAATCACTGTTATTAGAATATACAAACAGAATCTAACCAGAGAAGTAGGGCGATAATTCAGTGTGTAAGGCATGTACCTCAAGGAGGGCACGGATCGCAAGTTTGATGGTCTCCTTGCTGAAGGTCTCTCATTGTAATTCTCCTCCAGGAACTTGCGCATAGAGTTGTCCAGCCTCGCGATCTTGTGCACGGACCTGAGGAAGAGATTTGGGGAGAGGAGTTGACTAACGCGGCGGAAGGGTGGTGGATTGCGCGAAATCTGAGGGGAGGGGAGGGAGGGACGGGTGGCAGGTGCCCTACCTGAGGCCACGGCGGTCGGCGGCAAGCGCGGCAGGCGCAGGTGGCAAAAGGCAGCCGCGCCCACGACGGTTGGGCAGGGCGGCAGCAACGCGTCCCTCTCCAGCGGCACTGTCGACGACGAGGTCTCCGGGAGCCCCGCGGGGCAGCACAGGGGCGGAGGCCCCGTGCGGCGCGTGCGACGTGGAGGTCGGCCACCGGCTCCGGACGGACGGGCGCAAGGAGGTCCTGGGCGGCGCATATTTTCTCTTCTTTTTTATTGAAGTGCTTGTACGGGATTAGGGTTTGATTGGGGGCAGTGGGGTGTTACAAATTGGGTGTGCGCGTAAATTTTGTGAGGGGGCTATGATGATGATGTATTATGAGAGGATCTAAAAATTATTGACCCTATGATTTGAGTGAAAGGAGATTGATTTGCACGTGAGCTATTAGATTTGAGTAAAGCATCATAATAGTCGTAATTGTTAGGACTGATTTGATATATGGGGTTAATATTAGAGGTGGTGAGTGAATAATGAATGAGTTCATGTATTTTATAGTAGTAGAGATAGAGATTAAATTCTTTGGTTTATGTAGTAACAAAGAGATCGGTTTTTTTTTCTTAATTTACACCCATCAATTCACAATATTACCTCACAGGATTCTTTTGTTCAATTGTCGTAGAGGTAATGTTTTGAGAGCCCAAAGGTTATAAACCGTCTTTTAACTACTAATATGGCGTCATGGAGAAGCCTTGCTAAACCGGAGAAGAAGCACATAACAACACATATTACATGAATGTCACACGTATTTCACCTACATAAAAGTGAGGATGCAGGTTGTCGATGATCATTCTTCTTCTTCTCTTTGATATTTCTTTTTCTAATTTTTAGGCAGGATCTTTCATGGGGACGAGGAGATCCAATAACGTGTAGACCTTAATCAAGAGAGTAAGATGCTCTCTAGCTTCCTCTCTGTTGAAATACTACTTTGATCTAGTCATAAATCTAGAGAAAAAGGGGGTAGTGGATCTATGAGTGCAGCATACCCGATCCGGACGCGATGGTGACGGAGGAAGTACTTGCTCCGTCGTTGGCGGCCATGGCGCTTGTCTCGTGGTCGTCGACGGCGGTGAGGTGCGGCACGGCGGTGGAACTTCCCGTCGCTGGCTGCGCCTCTCCCTAGATCGGATTTAGGGTTTGTGTGAGTGGGTTGTGGCAGCGACAAATCTCATTTTTCGTGCCCGGCCCCCCTCCTCTCTTTTATACGTGGCGCAGTGCGACGGGGGCCCATCGGCCATCTTGGGCTGGGTGCCCCCGATTAGGGTGTGTTAAAGGAGTCCGATCCGATCATGTTGGTGACTGGATCGGCCCTTTTGAGATCAAAGTCTAACATTCTCCCCCTTAATCTCACCTTTGTCATTTCCTTTAGCTTTTCCTATTGTTTCACAGATTTATCCAAAGAACATGTTTCATCGTCACAGTTTTATTACCAATAGATTCCACAGCTATAATAAGCATTTCTGTTTAACAACAGGCAACCTTTGGGCCCTATTTAGTCCTGAGATCATAGGCTTTCCCTTAATCCCATGCTGGCTACATGTTCCTCAAACAAGTTGGGAGAAAGGCCTTTTGTTAGTGGATCCGCGAGCATTTTCTCTGTACTAATGTGCTCGAGACTGAATTGTTGATCTCGGACTTGTTTATGTCAACGTGTTTGGCAACACTACTTGACTCTTTATTGTAAGCATACTGTACTGCGGGTTCATTGTCGCAGTATAATTTTATTGGTCTTTTAATAGTGTCGACCACTTTTAAATCGGGTACAAATTTCTTTAACCAGTTCACCTACCCGGTGGCCTCATAGCATGCTATGAATTCAGCATACATTGTAGATCCCGCAGTAAGCCTGTTTTGAGCTTTTTCATGAAACAGCTCCTCCTGCGAGAGAATACATATTCGGATGTCGACTTTGTATTACCTCTTACAAAGTCAGAATCTGTATAACCTACTATTTTTAGTGAATTAGATATTTTGTATGTTAACATGAAGCCTTTTGTTCCTTACAAGTATCACAGTACTTTCTTTACTAAATTCCAGTGCTTAATGTCAAGGCGTATGCACATTTGTGCATACTATAAGCTTCCTACAGCAGAAGCATATGGTACTATTTTCATTCTATCGAGCTCGTACTGATTTCGGAGGCATTGTCATATCCTATATTTGTTGCCCTTGACTATCGGAGCAAGTGAAGTACTGCAATTGTGCATATTGAATTTCTTTAATACCTTTTCTATGTATGTCTTTTGGGATAGCCCCAAAACATGCTTTCTTCTGTCTCGGTGAATCTCTATGGCTAAAACATATGATGCTTCACCAAGATCTTTCATGTCAAACTTTGAGGACAGAAATTTCTTTGTCTCATGCAATAGACTGACGTCACTACTAGCCAGTAGGATATCATCCACATATAGAATCAGAAAATGAATTTTTCCTTTTTAAACCTTACATAAATGCAATTGTCCTCAATGTTTGCCTCAAAACCAAATTCTGTTATTGTTCTGTCAAACTTCAAGTACCACTGTCTTGAAGCTTGCTTCAATCTATAGATGCATTTCTTTAAACGACATCCCATATTTTCTTTTCCTTCCACAACAAAACCTTTCAGTTGTGCCATATAGATAATTTCGTCTAATTCCCCATTTAGAAATGCCGTTTTACACTGATATAACTCTAAGTCATAATGTGCCACTAGTGCCATTATTATTCTTGAAGAATCTTTACAAGAGAGTGGAGAAAAATGTCTCATTGTAATCAATTCCTTCTCTCTGCATAAAGCCTTTTGCCACGAGTCGCACCTTAAACATTTTTATATTCCCTCCAGGACCATATTTAGTCTTGTAGACCCATTTACAGCCTACTGTTTTGGCCCCTTTAAAAATTTCATCTAGAAACCAAACATCGTTGATGTCATGGATCTCATTTCATCTTCATAGCTTCCAACCACTGGGATGAGTTAGCGTCTCTCATGGCCTCTTCATATGAGGTAGGATTGTCCTTTATATGAATTTCTTCTGTATCATATACTTCATAATCTTTATGGATAGCCGATCTTCTATTTCTTTGAGACCTTCTAGTGGCTTCCATGTTCAGCACATTCTCTACCTGAGGCTGTTGTGCAACCTCCTGGTTGGCACACTCTCTGTTTGAGGCTGTTGTTGCTCCCCTTCATCTATAGCAGTAGTTTCTGTCGTATCCTGAGAAACAGATTCCTCATTTTCCATGTGGGAACTAACAACGGATGATGGAGGTGCAGCACCATGCGTCGCAAGGTCATCATCAATAGGTGGTGAAAAGAATGGCTCTTGAATCATCGGAGTGGCCACACATACCCGCTTCTCCTCAAGATCAAGTTTTCGAGCCACCATACTGCCCCTCACCATGTCCTCCTCTAAGAAGACAGCATTTCTTGTTTCTACAATCTTTGTATATCTATTTGAGCAGTAGAAACGATAACCTTTTGATCTTTCAGGGTAGCCAATAAAATGGCAACTGACTGTTTTGGAATCCAATTTCCCAAGATTTGAGTTAAACAATTTTGCCTCTGCCAGACTCCCCCACACATGGAGACAGTCTAGAGAAGGCACTCTGCCTGTCCATAGCTCATACGGTGTTTTAGTCACCGACTTGCTTGGTACTCTGTTGAGAATATGAACGGTGGTTTTTAACGCCTCCATCCATAAACTCAATGGTAAAGAATAGCTCATCATGCTGCGCACCATGTCCATCGAGGTACGGTTGCGCCTTTCAGCTACTCCATTCTGTTGAGGTCGACCCGGTACAGAGTACTGAGCCACTATTCTATTTTCTTGTAAGAACCTTGCAAAAGGTCCTGAGACTTATCCATAAGGTGTATGCCGACTATAGTACTCCCCCCACAGTCAGACCTTACTATTTTAATCTTTAAATCATGTTGATTTTTAACTTCTGCTTTAAATATCTTAAATTTATCCAATACCTCTGATTTTTTTCTTTAATTGGATAAATGTAACCATATCGGGAGTAATCATCTGTAAATGTTATAAGCGAGTCATATCCATCTATACTTTTCACAGGAAAAGGACCACAAATATTTGTATGAATGATCTCTAAAACTCATGTGCTTCGTTTTTGCATCCTTTTTAATTTTCTGTATGTAATGTCCTTTAATGCAATCTATGCATTGTTCAAGATCTGAGAACTCCACTGGAGGAAGAATCTCATTCTTGACTAGTCTCTTTATTCTCTTCCTCGAAATATGGCCTAAACGATAGTGCCACAATTTCGATGAGACATGAGGAGTTCTCTTTCTTTTCTTTTCTTTTGTCAACGAGGACTCATCAACATTCACATCACATACAACATTCACATTTTCAGACATGGATAATAAATAAAGTTGATCACATAAGAGTGCAACACCAGCACATTTATTATCAATCCATAAAGAACATTTGCTATCTCCAAAATGATAGTCATAACCATCACGATCCAAACGTGATACACTAATCAAGTTTCTTTTCAAATAAGGTACATAAAGAACATCTCTAAGCACAAGTCTAAAACCATCAGCTAAATCCAAATGGACATCCCCGACAGCTTTGGACTTTTGCTTCAACAGCATTAGCCACTCTTATGGAAATTTCGCTTCTTTGCGTCGTCCTCGTAGAACAGAACCCCTATAAGGAATTTGCAACATGAATAGTTTCTCCTGAATCAAACCACCAAGTTGATGAGGACATCGCACCCATGGATACACACAATCATTCTTCCGCTACTGATATTGAAGGTCCAATTACTAGAGCTCGTGCACGACAATTGAATCAACAGGTGAGCTTGTTCTTAATTACGAGTTTATATGCTACTATAGAGAATAGATTGCTACCTAATGATTATATTGTGATTAGGAACCATGGAGAGGACAGAGGAGGGCCTGGAGAACAGCTAGGAGTCGGCCAAGGACGTGCAAACCAAGTCGGAGGCCCAACCCACGTCGACGTCGAGTCCAACTCGGAGTCCAGGAGCAGCCTGCATTAAAACGGACGCCCAGGTCGCATACGACCTCCGTTTTTGACGAACTACATATGGATGGAAAGAGGACGAGACCACCTTTCCAATGGGACCGGTCCCATGTCCAAATTCCTTCGGAGTCAACAGGAATAGTCGAAACAATGGACAGTCCAGAATCTGTCAGGGTGCTGCGACACCGTTTTTGGGCCGGATCGGCTTTGTATCGTGTTGAGCCCAATAGGGGCGCGTCCAGTAGGGATGTCGACGTCCCTCTGCCTTTATTTACAGCCGCCACCCCATGTTTAGGGTTCGGGTTTTGCTTAGATAATTTCTGTCAAGAACAGAGTCGCCGTACAACGGTTTGTGAGACCCCAACTTCGTGAGATTCAATTCAGATTTGCAATTTGGTTGTTTTCTCTCTCGTTCTTGCTTGTGTTTTCGATTCGCAGGCAAGGATAGCCTTCTCGGCGAGGTCACTCGTGTTCATCGCGAGTGATAACCATAGAGGACGTGGTGCTGCGATTGCGGGGTTCGGAACGTGCCGTTCGGAAGCCGGATCGATTTGTGTCGCGACCTCGCCCAAATCGTAGTTATCAGAACCTGTAGGAAGATCGGGATCCCCGTTCCCATCAAGTGGTATCAGAGCTTCAGGTGTTCCCTCAGGTTCGCCTTTGTTTTTACTAGATTTGTTTTGTCGATCATCCTAGAGTCCATAAAAAGCCAAAAAAATTATAGTTGTAGATTACATCCTGTCCAAGACCGTGTTTAGCCTTTGCATATTTCAATTCAGAGTCCGTAGTGTTGAATTCGTGTCCTTAGTCGTGTTTTGTTGCTGGTTTAGATCGTGTTTTATTTCGGTTTGTCTTGCTTCCGCCATCCTTGTTAAAAAAAAAAAATAGTCAAAAAAAATCCCACCCGTCCCACCCTTGATTTCATCCTTGTTGCGTGCTCTGTTTAATCTTCCGCATCATAGTCGATCACCCAGCATCATCCTTCCTTGCTGCATACCAGGGAAGTTTGTGACCCTGTGTCTTTCCGTGATCGGTGTTGGGAGGATAGGGTATGCCCTAACCACCACCGACCTATCTGCCGAAGTGTGCCTTGTGCAAACCCTGACTTGAGATACCTTCAGTAAAACGGGCATAACTTTTCGCTCGATACTCTGTTTGAGCTGAAATTTTTACAGTAGATTCGTGACAAGTTTTGGACCACATCCCAAACCGACGGAGTCGGTTTGGCGTTGTCAAAAAAATTAAAAAAAAATCAGGAAGAAAAAGAAAAAAATCGTTTAAGTTGTTTGAGGGTTTTTCAAGAACGTTCCTGAATTTCCCTAGACCACACTACACCTCTGTTTCAGGTGAAATTTTGTGTGCTTCTATCCTTTGTGCTTCTTGTTCAGTGGTAAAAAATTCAAAAAAAGATAAGATTGTTCAGTGCTCCTTTGTGCTTCTGTCCTTTGACTATTGATCTTTGTTGCTGTTTTCCTACATCATATCTTTGTCCACGTACCATAACTGTATAGGACACCTCTGACCGGCAACTAGGACCAATACTTTGGACACTTATTCAGTATTACTATCTGTTTTTGATTTATGTTCCACTGACAAATCATATTGCCTTCCAAGCTCCACATAATCTTCTGAACCGGCCCTGCTTCTTGACCCTCGTAATCGCCGGATCACTTCTTCCAGGTATCTTTGCCTTGTGTTCGACACTTGTAAGAACTTGGTTTGAAACTTCCTTTTGCTGTCAAGGAGTGCCCCCACCTTAACATAACCTAGTAGTTGATAGGGATAACCTTTACTGTTTCCTTCTTTGTTTTTTTTGTTTCTCTCATCATGGCAGGTTCCCAACATTCGTCAGGTTCTAAAGAGCCTAAGAGTCCCGCAGACTTTAATGAGTGCGTCAGTCAAGGTCAAATGCAGGAGGCAATGAACACGGCGCTTGAGACGATCGATGAGAAGATCGCCGAGGCTGTGAGGACGAACATCACGCAGCTGAACATCGCCCCAGCTCTGCAGGACCTCACCACTCAGTTGGCTGCGATTTCTACACGACTAGGTGCCTTGGAGGGGCGTGCACCTGCCGGCAACAACAACGACGACGATGACGACGTTGTCTTTGATGCCGATGGCAACATTGATGAGCGTGCAACTCGGGATGCACGACTTCGACGGCGTCTTCGCCATAATCGTCGAGGTATGGGAGGACACAACAACAACAACTACGACCAGCATCGTCCTCATGATGATCCGTTTGCTAAGGTAAAATTTTCCATACCTTCCTTTGCTGGTTTATATGATGCTGAAACATACCTTGATTGGGAGATGACGGTCGAGCAAAAATTTAGTTCCCACCTTGTTCCTGAGCAACATAGAGTTCGACAAGCTACTAGTGAGTTTAAGGACTTTGCTATTATTTGGTGGACTGGTCTAGCTGCTGTAGGACAACTACCTGACACTTGGGATGAATTGAAAACAGCTATGCGCGATCGTTTTGTTCCTCCTTCTTTTCAGCGAGACATGCGTCTCAAATTGCAGCGCTTAGATCAAGGTAGCAATTCGGTACAGGATTACTATGCTGAGTTGCAAAAAGGCATGATGCGTTGTGGGGTAGTTGAGGACATGGAGGATAAAGTGGCTCGTTTCTATGGGGGGTTGAGGCGTGATATTCAGGATATTGTTGATTATAAACGCTTTAACACTGTCAACGAGTTGTTCCATGTTGCTATGCTTGCAGAAAAAGAATTGCAGGGACGACAGGAACCGACAAGGGCACGAAGTGGCCGTCCCATGCCACACAGTACGACGACAAATACGGGAGCGCCACGTACTTCTTCAAGCTATCGTGTACCTCCTCCACCAGCAAGCAAGCGATCCTCCACTGCGGCACTACCTCCTTCGACACGCCCTGCAGATTCTTCTAAATCTTCCGTGCAGGGTCCAGTGAAGAGTTCTGCTTCCACTACATCCACGGGCCGCACGACTGAGATTCAGTGCCATCGATGCCTTGGACTTGGGCATATGCAGCGCGACTGCCCAAGCAAACGAGCGTACATCGCCACTGATGATGGAGGCTATGTGAGCACATCCGACGTTGAAGACAATGAGGAGGATGACGCTCCATCTCCGGACGACAGCGTTGTCCTTGCCAACCACGACGCCTCCGTGTACCACTCCATCGTTGTTCAGCGCGTCCTCCATGCGCAGGTGAGTGAACCTGATCAGATTCAACGCCATAACTTGTTTCAGATTGAGTTCGTGATCAAGAATAGGCGAGCACGTGTGATCATTGACGGGGGCAGCTGCAACAACTTGGTAAGTTCAGATTTGGTCAAGAAGCTAGGCTTGACCACTCGTCCACATCCACATCCATACCATATTCAATGGTTGAATGATTCGGGGAAAGCTAAGGTAACACAGTCTTGTCGAGTCCCTTTCTCCCTTGGTACTTATAGTGATTCTGTGGATTGTGATGTTGTTCCTATGCAAGCATGCTCTCTTTTATTGGGTCGTCCTTGGGAACATGATAATGATGCTTTGCACCATGGTCGTAGTAACAAGTATACTTTTATGCACAAAGGAAAGAAAATTACTTTGTTACCTATGACGCCTACTGAAATTATTGAATCTGATAGGGAGAGGGCTGCTACGGCTAAACAACCACCTCATGTTAAATCTGAAATTCAGCAAGAAATAACTTTAAAAGCTCCTGTCATGCTTGCTACAAAATCTGACCTTGCTGAAATTTATGATGGTACTACTATATGCTATGCTTTGTTGTGTAAGGATGCTTTGTTTTCAATGGATGATTTGCCTTGCACATTGCCACCTGCGGTTACTAACCTTTTGCAGGAGTTTCGAGATGTTTTCCCTGCTGAGCTACCTCCAGGCCTTCCACCCATTCGAGGGATTGAGCACCAGATTGACCTGATTCCTGGTGCAAGCTTGCCCAACCGTGCGGCGTACAGAACCAACCCCGAGGAGACTAAGGAAATTCAGCGCCAAGTCCAAGACCTTTTGGACCGCGGGTACGTACGTGAGAGCCTTAGTCCTTGTGCTGTTCCTGTGCTTTTGGTTCCTAAGAAAGATGGTTCATGGCGCATGTGTGTAGATTGTAGAGCCATCAACAATATTACTATTCGGTATCGTCACCCTATTCCTAGGCTAGACGACATGCTTGATGAGTTGTGTGGTGCTATAATTTTCACAAAAATTGACTTGCGTAGTGGTTACCACCAAATTAGAATGAAACTTGGTGATGAATGGAAAACTGCTTTTAAAACTAAGTTCGGTTTGTATGAGTGGTTAGTCATGCCTTTTGGTTTAACTAATGCACCTAGTACTTTCATGAGATTGATGAACGAAGTTTTACGTCCATTCATTGGTAAATTTGTGGTGGTTTACTTTGATGATATCTTGATTTATAGCAAGTCTATGGCTGAGCATATGGATCATTTGCGTGCTGTTTTTATTGCATTACGTGATGCACGTTTGTTTGGTAACCTCGACAAGTGCACCTTTTGCACAGATCGAGTATCTTTTCTTGGCTATGTTGTGACTCCACAGGGCATTGAAGTTGATAAGGCTAAGGTGGAGGCGATTCAGAGCTGGCCTACACCCACAACGGTGACACAAGTGCGGAGTTTTCTTGGCTTAGCGGGATTTTATCGCCGTTTTGTCAAGGAATTCAGTACTATTGCTGCACCGTTGATCGAGTTGACAAAGAAGGCCGTTGCTTTCCATTGGGGGCCAACACAAGAGGAGTCCTTCACACTTTTGAAGGACAAGCTTACACACGCACCGTTGCTCCAACTTCCAGATTTTGGTAAGACTTTTGAGCTCGAATGTGATGCTAGTGGAATTGGAATTGGTGGTGTTTTGATGCAAGAAGGTAAACCTGTTGCCTACTTTAGTGAGAAATTAAATGGCCCTGCTCTTAATTACTCCACGTATGATAAAGAATTGTATGCTCTTTTTCGTTCTTTAGAATCGTGGCAACATTATTTATGGCCTAAAGAATTTGTCATTCATTCTGATCATGAGTCACTTAAGCATCTTCGTAGTCAAACAAATTTGAATCGTAGACATGCTAAGTGGGTTGAATTTATTGAATCTTTCTCTTATGTCATCAAACACAAAAAGGGGAAGGATAATGTTATTGCTGATGCTTTGTCTAGGCGCTACACCTTGCTGTCCCAACTTGATTGTCGCATTTTTGGCCTCGAATCCATTAAAGAACAATATGCTTTAGATGCTGATTTTAAAGATGTTTTGTTGCATTGTCGTGAGGGCCGTGCATGGAATAAATATGTGTTGAAAGATGGGTTTTTGTTTAGAGCTAACCGCCTATGCATTCCAGTTGGAGCCGTTCGTCTTTTGTTGTTGCAGGAGGCGCATGGAGGCGGTTTGATGGGACACTTTGGAGCGAAGAAGACGGAGGATGTTTTGGCCACGCATTTCTTTTGGCCAAAATTGAGACGAGACGTCGAGCGCTTTGTGGCTCGCTGCACGACATGTCAAAAAGCTAAGTCTCGTTTGAATCCACATGGTTTATACATGCCTCTTCCTGTTCCTTCGATTCCTTGGGCGGATATTTCTATGGACTTTGTTTTAGGACTGCCTAGGACTAAGAGGGGGAGGGATAGCGTTTTTGTTGTTGTGGATCGCTTTTCTAAGATGGCACACTTTATACCATGTCATAAAACCGATGATGCTTCTCATATTGCTGACCTCTTTTTCAAAGAGATAGTTCGTTTGCATGGTATGCCTTCTACTATTGTTTCAGATCGTGATGCGAAGTTCTTGAGTCACTTTTGGCGCACTTTGTGGAACAAGTTGGGTACCAAACTCCTATTTTCTACAACTTGTCACCCACAAACAGATGGCCAAACGGAGGTGGTGAATCGTACCTTGTCCACAATGTTGAGAGCTGTTTTGAAGAACAATTTGACGATGTGGGAGGAGTGTTTGCCGCATGTTGAGTTCGCCTACAATCGAGCGGAACACTCTACTACCAAGGTAAGTCCCTTCCAGGTAGTGTATGGTTTCAACCCTCGTGCTCCAATTGATATTTTGCCTTTGCCTACTAGTGAGAGAGTTAATAATGATGCTAAGGAGCGTGCTGATTTTATTCTAAAGTTACATGCTCAAACTAAAGAAAACATTGAAAAAATGAATGAAAAATATAGGATTGCTGGTAGCAAAGGTAGAAAAGAACTAAAACTTGAACCAGGCGATTTTGTTTGGTTGCATTTGAGAAAAGATAGATTTCCTGAATTGAGAAAGTCTAAATTGATGCAACGAGCTGCTGGTCCTTTTAAGATTTTAGAGAAGATAAATGATAATGCATATGTGCTTGAGTTGCCTCCCGAGTTCGGGGTTAGTCCCTCCTTTAACATTTCAGATTTACGGCCATACTTGGGAGAAGAAGATGAGCTTGAGTTGGGGACAACTCCGCTTCAAGAGGGGGAGGATGATGAGGACATCGCACCCATGGATACACACAATCATTCTTCCGCTACTGATATTGAAGGTCCAATTACTAGAGCTCGTGCACGACAATTGAATCAACAGGTGAGCTTGTTCTTAATTACGAGTTTATATGCTACTATAGAGAATAGATTGCTACCTAATGATTATATTGTGATTAGGAACCATGGAGAGGACAGAGGAGGGCCTGGAGAACAGCTAGGAGTCGGCCAAGGACGTGCAAACCAAGTCGGAGGCCCAACCCACGTCGACGTCGAGTCCAACTCGGAGTCCAGGAGCAGCCTGCATTAAAACGGACGCCCAGGTCGCATACGACCTCCGTTTTTGACGAACTACATATGGATGGAAAGAGGACGAGACCACCTTTCCAATGGGACCGGTCCCATGTCCAAATTCCTTCGGAGTCAACAGGAATAGTCGAAACAATGGACAGTCCAGAATCTGTCAGGGTGCTGTGACACCGTTTTTGGGCCGGATCGGCTTTGTATCGTGTTGAGCCCAATAGGGGCGCGTCCAGTAGGGATGTCGACGTCCCTCTGCCTTTATTTACAGCCGCCACCCCATGTTTAGGGTTCGGGTTTTGCTTAGATAATTTCTGTCAAGAACAGAGTCGCCGTACAACGGTTTGTGAGACCCCAACTTCGTGAGATTCAATTCAGATTTGCAATTTGGTTGTTTTCTCTCTCGTTCTTGCTTGTGTTTTCGATTCGCAGGCAAGGATAGCCTTCTCGGCGAGGTCACTCGTGTTCATCGCGAGTGATAACCATAGAGGACGTGGTGCTGCGATTGCGGGGTTCGGAACGTGCCGTTCGGAAGCCGGATCGATTTGTGTCGCGACCTCGCCCAAATCGTAGTTATCAGAACCTGTAGGAAGATCGGGATCCCCGTTCCCATCACAAGTGTTTCTGGAGTAATTTGCAAACAGAGATTCATTGACAAAAGTTACTATATTCTCAATGTTTTTGGCCATTATCCTCTTTAGGTGCACAGGGCTGTCTTTCTTGTAGTGCCCTTCTGCTTGCACACCAAACACTGGTCCTTCTCCATAGTGAATTCACTTTTCTACGGGTTGTGGTGCTGATGCTGTTGAGGCTGTTTACCCATTTGCTGTGAGGAGGAGGACTTATAGTTCTTCTTTTTCACATAGTTGATAGAGCCACTTTCGATAGACTTATCCTATCCTCCTCCTGTACACACACGCAATGGTCTTTTCGACGTCCGATGATTCAAGAGTCGTGTTATAGTTAACAACGAAGTTAGAAAATTCTTTTGGCAATGAAGCAAAAACCAAATGAACAATATGGTCCTGCTTGAAGGACAAGTTCAATGGTTTAAGCATGTTGTTCAAATGAACCATGCGAAGTATGTGCTCTCTTATGCCACCGCCTGTGTAGCTTGCTGTGACCAGTTGTTTTATTAACTGGGTTGCATAAGTCTTTGAAGAGCCAGTGTAATGGCTCTTTATTTTGTTAAGGTACTCAGCGCGGTGTCACAATATGTAATTGAGCCTAAAATAGCTGGCTGAATTGTGTTCTTTACCACAGACACACATTTCTTGTTGGCTGAGATCCATTTCGCTCGCTCAAGGTCATATAATGCCCTTACAGGAGCAAAATCCCGTTCTTTCTTTTGCCATTCAGCATCAGTATCTTTTTCGCCTCTGACAGGTGCAGTAGGCTCTATAGGACATGGAGTGATAACCACCCAGTCCACCTCAGCCAAGATAAAAGCAAGGTCGAGTTTTTCTTTCCAGGCACTATAGTTATTTCCTCTCAGAGTTGGAATCTCCTTGATGCTACTCATCAAGGAGTATCCACCTGTAAGTTACCAAGTTATGTGAGAAGCAAGAATTATACATACACATTAAGTCTATATCACCGTTGGGCAGAAAATAGACAGAATTGTAACTATGTAAGCAATTATGCAATTAAGTCTACATCACCGTTGGGCAGAAAATAGACTAAAAGGCATAATTCAAAACAATCATGATATTGTAATTGACAACGTTGGTCAAGAAAATAAACAATATCATGTATCATGAAAATAATTGTACCTAAAATTAAAATTCTTCCGTTGGTTCGAATTTCAATTTGTAGCAATTATTATCAATTCTATCAATTTTGCAGCGAAAAGATTTAAAATCATACATTCCAATAACAATTTTTAAGTTTAATCTACTCTCTCTGTTAAATTTATCCCTTTGGTTCAAAATTTTACAGAGGCAAATCAAATTCTATTCAAACCGTCAAAATATATATGGAAACTTGCTACTAGAATTTCTATATTTTTGTTCAAAATTCCGACCCAGTGGCCGTTTTCTGTTCGGCCTGTTGGCGTGCACGCATTGTGGACTAAAAGAAGGCCCAGCAGCCAACGGCTAGGCCACCAAACTGGCCCAGCCGTGCCCCGGCCGCGCGCCCCTTACTGGGCTCAGGGCCTGGCAGCCGACGACTGGGTGGCCAAACTGGCCCAGCCGCGCCGCCCCGCCCCGCCTCCATCTCAGCCGTCCATTGCGATGGACGGCTGAGCGCCCTTTCGCCAGAACAAAATTGGGGCACCGGCAGTTACTGTTCATGGGAAACCCTAGTTCTCTTCTTTCTCTCTTCCTCTCTTTCACGGCAGATTGGTGGCGGCCGCCAGGGAAAAAGGAGCAAACGGCGCCGCCGTGAGGAGCTTAGGAGAGAAAGAAAAACAGCGCCGCCACTATGAACGTCACCGCTACGAGCCCCTTCGGCGTCGAGCGTGCTCACCGAGGCTGAGCGTGTCGCCGTCGAAGGGTTTTGCAACGGTGACGCGTGGTCTCGGCGTGAACGACAGCGGGCGGTGACCCAACGACCTTGCTCGCCGGCGAGCGCATCCCTCTAAGGACGAGCGCATCTGTTCCGGTCGGCTAGGGTTAGGGTTAGGACTTTTCCTTTTTCTTTTCGATCCGTTCCCTTCTATTCTAGATCGTGAACTAAAACTGGCTCTGATGCCATTGTTGAAATACTGCTTTGATCTAGTCACGAATCTAGAGAAAAAGGGGGCAGTGGATCGATGAGTGCAACGTACCCGATCTGGACGCGATGGCGGCGGAAGAAGTACTTGCTCCGTCGTTGGCGGCAATGGTGCTTGTCTTGTGGTCGTCGATGGCGGTGAGATGCGGCACGGCGGTGGAACTTCCCATCGCTGGCTGTGCCTCTCCCTAGATCAGATTTAGGGTTTGTGTGAGTGGGTTGTGACAGCGACGAATCTTATTTTTCGTGCCCCGACCCCACTCCTCTCTTTTATATGTGGCGCAGTACGACAGGGGCCCACCAGCCATCTTGAGCTGAGCGCCCCCGATCAGGGCGCATTAAAGGAGTCCGATCCGGTCACGTTGGTGACTGGATCGGCCCTTTTGAGATTAAAGTCTAACACTCTCACATAACAATTTTCTACTCTGTGATGTCCTACATGATTCAAAAGCATCGTATTCCAATAAAAGGTACGGAGGCTCCCAGGTATGAGTACTGTTGTCTTCCGTATTAGTTTTCCTTCAATTCATAGTTAGTTGATGTTTAAGTTTTTCATGTTTTACAACATTTTAATCGAATTTCCTCTATTCTTTATTTTCAGTAGTGAAAACACATTTTTTTCTCTTTTTCTTCTCCAACTTTGTTTACATATTTGTATTTTTACATTATCTTATCAATCATGTTGAGGTCATAAGAAAATTATTCCCTGATGCAAATTCTATTCGAAATTTTCAATGTCTGTTATTCACATGAACACAAGCAATCTATCTTATCAATCACATGTGCATATTCTCCTGAGGAATTTACATCTAATTAAGCTACACACACAATGTCCATACAAGTCATTTCCAAAAAAAAAATTCCATACAAGTCGCTCATCTTTTCATTGAATAAAGTAAGTAAAAGGTGTAATTATACAATGTAATAGGTAGACATGAAGGTCTAATGTTTCTCTCTTCATATGCACTGAAAAGCAGTACGATAAATATGTGATAAATTAGCTCTGCGTTGAGTTTCTTCACTTGCTTTTGCCAGACCACTGACTATATTTGCTATATAGAAATATAATTTCAACCAATTTTCTGTCAAATCTCTAGGCCCTGTTTATAATCATAGTAGCTACCATTTTTTTTTTGCTATTCATTATGTAATATAACTATTTTTTACGTTTTTATTCTCTGAAGTTTGTTTAAACCTATACTTTATGTTTCCGCAGCAACGCGCCGGAAATCCGTCTAGTTATTATGACAAACAAAGGTACTAGTAAGTATTACAGCGTGATTTTTAACTCCCGGAAACATGTGGAGGTCAGAGGCCGCTGGGCAGGTGGTAGCTCGTCGGGGTGTGCCATCGAAATGTCACTGATGGACCATTCAATCTAAATTTGTCTCACTCGAAATGCTTTTCAAAATGCTTATAAAATTGTCAAAGTTTCGTGCATATCCCCCAAATGTATGGGCAAATCTTTTACAAGCCCATAAGATATTTTTAAATAGAAAAAAATCTTTTTAACCTCTCTCAATTATTGCAAAAGTTCGATTTTAACTTTCTTGATTACGAAATTAGATAGAACGACTCCTTCACCCATTTATTTTTTTCCCTCTCCCGATAGATTTAGATTAGACGGTGGTTTTGCTGATGTGCACGACGGTTTTACTGACACGGCTCTCTACATCGACATGGATACACACGTGTCGCTCTAAAATCGGTTTAATGCATTTATATTGCTCTTAAAGTTACTGAAATTTTATGTGATACCTAAATAAGTCAAGGCGAGAAACTTTAATTATTAGACTAAATTTTGGTTCAGCTTCAAAATATTTAGAAAAAATCTCTAGACGGGGTCCATTTAGAGGAAAAACAATCAGTTGCATCACTTTTAAAATAAAAAATATCTTAAAAAATCAATAAAATTATTTTTTAATATTGATCTTTACGCCGTGAAGTTCTAAATCAGCCCCGTCCATAAATTTTTATTTTATAATTTTTTCGTAGTTGAACCAAAACCTGGTCCAAAATCAAAGGTTTTCTTTGTCATAACCTGTTTAGGTGTCAAAAAAATTTAGTGATTTTTAGAGCATTAAAAATGTCTTAAAATCAGTTTTAGAGCAATGCATGCGTATGCGTATCGGTATCAACGTGGACATCCACATCAGCAAAAGCACTATTTGAAACTGTTTAGGGCGGAAAAACAAAAAGTTTTCAAAGTTCGAGAAGTCATCTTACGCGGTTTTGTAATTGAGAGAGATAAATTAAACTTCAACAATTGTTGAGGGAGGTCACTAAATATTATGCAGAAGGGATAAATTTAAGTCTTGTTCGGTATAACTTCAAGAAAGTGATTACGTGTGTGAAAATTAGAAGAATCAGTTTATATAATGTTTTGAGAATCACTTATCCTGAAAAAATTACATTTGACACAACTTCTTTTATTCTGGTTGATAATCAATTTGTCGGTGTTCGTTACCGCCGACTAGTAAATTTATCGTGGGATGTGCGTTTTAAGGTTTCGATGGTTCGCCTGAGGACACAAGAATTTATACTGGTTCGGGCAATAAGGCCCTACATCCACTTTTGAGCTGCTCGTGTTACCCGAGACAGATTTGTAGTAGGGGTTACAAATGGCCGAGAGAGGGAGAGTTTCCCAAGTCTCTGGAAGGAAAAGAGGAATGTGGCGAAGTGTTCGTGCACTTTGTTCGCTAGTTTGTTGAAGGGATGTGTTGCGTCTTGTGCGTGGATCGTCCGTGGATTGGTCGTGGCTTCCTTCTCCTTTTATACCGCAAAGAAGGGAGGCCTGGGTCCATGTCCTTGGTCGTGGCCGTGCGTCCAAGTCAGGCTCCACCACGGCGGATGATGTCCTTGACGTGGCGGTGCCCTTCCTGTTCGACGGTGTGGTCAGTACCGTCAGTCGTGGCGTCTTGTTCGTATGGAGGAACGGCTCCTATTGGTGATGACGGAGCAGCGCTGTTTGTCATGGCCGTCGCTCGGAGACGTCCCGTCGCAAGGGATCGGTGGGCTTCTGACAGGAGCTGCGGCAGTGGCGCCCGTCCTTTGGACGGTGCACGTCGTGTGCATTTAACCCCCACTTGCTCGAGTAATTGATGGCTCCATCCGTCAACGAGCGTGGGAGTGTCAGGCATTTATTGCCCAACTGCCTCCGCGCCACCTACTAGCGGCGCGGCGGACGACTCGTTCGACCCCAGGGGTCGGGCGAGGCGGAGGTGCGGTCCTCCGACCCCAATGTGGACGGGGTCGAGCGCGTTGGCTGAGTTGCGGAAGATCCGACCCCTCCCTGAGGGGGTCAGGCGAGGCGGAGATCGCCTGCCTACGCGGCCCGCCGGGTGTCCGTACGACACGAGGGTCGGTCGAGGCGGAAATCGTTCGTGCCTTAATCACGTTGTTAAGACCGTAGGTCATTAAGGTTAATTATCTTCGGTATTGACCCTCGACAGTAGCCCTCGAGTGAGGCCTGACCTCCATGTGAAGGGAGTCAGGGGTCACTCAAATCGGGAGAGGAAAGTTCGTGACTGTAGGCTTGCTTGAGGCCTTGTCGAGTCCACGTGCTCTGTGATCCCGTAACGGATCTCTTTTTGCGATTCCGTTCCCCGAGACCTCAGCTCGTTGCGGTGGTCCGTTCGAGGACTCGGTTCGACTTGTATCGTTCCTCCAGCGCGTCCGTTCATCGGACGAGAAGGTTGAGCCGGGCCACGCTTTACCGTGGGGGCCGAAGGGTGACGCTCGTCGAGTTGCGAACGGGAGAGTTCAAGTGAAGCCCGGGGTCCCTTTGGGGGGGCCTCGATGGACCAGCTGGTGGTCGATCTCAATATTCCCGGTTGCCGTCCCAATCTGGTACCCGGATGCCGTTCGATAGGCTCCGAGGGCTCCTTGCCTTTCTGCGGTGAAATACCCGTGGGTCCGCTTGAACCAGGACTCAAACATGGACCGAAATGTCCTTGGCGCTCGAGCGCCAGGGTACTGGCCACTAGCGGGCCCATTTTGTTCCACCCCTCACTCTATTTTCGTCCTGAGCGGCTGTCGAACCCGTTCGCTGGGCCAGCCTTCGAACTCTGTGGGCCGTCGGGGCATATTTCAGCCTAGGTTGCCGCCTGCCAGTATTTACTTCGTGGCAGAGGTACGGCAGAGGCGCCTTGATAGAGCTGGAGTGCCCGATCTTTCGGTGAGTGAAGATAATTTTAATTTGGTGGAAGTAGACCCTCACAATCTGACTACGACGAGCAAGCCTGAGGCGCCAATGCAATCGCTGAACCAACTCCCAATGGTTACCAACCTTGCTGGCGCAAAATCAGCCTGATCACGAAGATCATTTCCTGCGCGCAATCGAAGAACGAGCAAGAAAGAGATGCAAGCAGTCCTGAATACACGTGGCAGCGCTGTAATGCGTGCGACAGCTGTAGGTAAAGCTAACAATTAAACAAAACTCCCCGACTAACAGGGGCGCAAACCTAAGGTGGGGGTGCGGCCAAGGAGGCCTAGGTGGGGGCTCACATGGTGCGCACGCGACAAGGGCTGAACACACGTGCGGCTCTAGCTGGTCTGATCGCCTGTCGATGCTTCGGGGCCTTGGTTCCATAGCAGCGTGACATAGTTGAGTTTTCGAGCTGTCGCAACCCCGTCCGATAAAATCGTACGGTTGCTCATCCAGGATCATTTGGGAGGGCCACTTGCCGAAACAAGTGACTTAACAGTACAATAATTAACAAGGACTCGCATAAATGACTTAAAGATACTTTAATTCTGGTTATATTACAACTGATTTCAGAAGTTTAGGAAGTGCGGAAACGTAATTTTGATAACAAACACGTGGATTTCAGCGGAAGCAAAAATCTAACACTCGGCGCCTTGATTAAACACCCCAGCCCGATGGTGTTTAATCTCCACGGTAGGGAGAAGCGGGGACCCACTCGAAGGTCCACTCCGAGGGCATCTCCTCTTCCCAACCACCCTGGCTACAGTCAGCACTATTACCTGCAAAACAACAATCAACAAACCGTGAGCGACTGACGCTCAGCAAGACTTACCCGTCAATAGGCCTTCTAAGGCCGACTCCTAAAATGCTGGAATATTAGTGGCAGCTGGTAGGTATTTGCAAACGACAGCACTACTAGTGGTTTTTCAGTATTTTAGCCAAGTTATCAAATAGCTAATGAAATTTTTACTAAGTGAGGCAGCAACTAAGCAAACAAGCGCAATACATCAGTTCTGAAATTTATTCTCAAATCTCCAATCACAATTCCTGCTATCACATTTTTATAGTGTCGCCACGGCAGAAAGGAGCAAGTGGTACTCAATACCGCGAGGGACGGCAATTATAATTGATTTTACATCCTGCAGGAGAAACCCGAATAACACGACACGTGCGCACTCCACGAGTCGCACGTGGCCACCTTTCACTGCATCGCGACAGTGTCGGCCCGACTGCCATCTCTCCAAGGACATGGTCCTCCAGGCAACGCCCTGCGTCCCTGTACGGCCCCAAGCCTTTCCCACTAACACATACCCAAGAAACAAAAATGCGAAATCATCCACCATACTGGTCCGTTCACCCGGAAAAAGAGATGGCTGGTCGTCCAATCACTGCGCAATGAGCTACGTCGGTTTCCTGGGTCCCATATACCAGTATGTATTCGGTACACAACTCAAACTTGACCAATGCAACCGCACCCGACACTGTGCTCAATTTTTATTCACACAATGTTGGGTCCTGACTTCCTCAACTACTCCTATAAATAATCCCCTGAGTAGTCTCCATACCACTCAATTCCCTTCGTTGCCCTATTAGTAAGCATAGCACTAACGTACTGGCTCTAACAGGACAACCCGTAGGAGATCCTACAAGTCATGCAACTAAGTTTCCACACAAGCCTCGAAACTTAATGCACAACAAAACCTACATACACAGTGAGAAAACAAAACTTTAAACATAGGTATGCACCGGGGCTTGCCTCGGTTCGGAGAGAAGTTAGCACAGTCGATGGCGGGGTCGGCAGCGGGGAAGTCCTCCTCAGCCTCAGTGGCCGTCTGCAGCTCGGTTCCTATATGAAGATGCAAGGAAATCTTGTATTAACAGATGAGTGAAGTTGCATGAATTTCTCTCTAACAAACTTTAGTGTGTTGCCTCGGTAGACGGGACTAGCTAGACTGGTCGGACGGCAAGGATTACCAGAGGACTGACGGAGAAGAACGAACGACAACAGAGACCGGTCGCCGGAAAAGAGACGTTGACGCGCCGATACTTCTGCAATAACGCGGAAGAATGGGGCGACGGTTAGAGACGATAGCGACGGACGATGGAACCGTCGGCAGGGCAAGGCTTACCGAGCGCACCTGAGCACGAGAGAAGCTTGCTCTGCTTCGGGCCCTGCGGAGCTCTTCGGCGGTAAAGGCGGAAAGGAGTGGAGACGAGAGCAGAGAGACGAGCGCGCAGAAGAGCAAAGGAGCTCGCCGAGTGAAGTGTTTCGTCTCAGGGAAAATATCAGCCCCCGTTCCTTTTGTCTCTCCAGGACGACGCAAGTTGGCGCGGCGGCAGCGTACTGCAGCGCATGGGCGCCGGGCGTGCGCGTCCCATCACGAAGACTTTCGGCGCGGTGGCAGCACTGCTGTGTACGGCCAGGCGCTTTTACGGTTGGGAAGATGACCGGCAGCATTAATGGCGCGGCCGCTTCGAGCTCGGGTCCGACGAGTCTGTCCGGCCTCGGGGTCGAGCGAGGCGGAACGAAATGCGGCTTGTCCGACCTCGGGGGTCGAGCGAAACGGAGCGAAACTGCTTGTCCGACCTCGGGTCGAGCGAAGCGGAGAGTGATGACGGGTCGGGCGAGACGAAAAATAATGTCCGACCGCTGGGGGTCGGAGTCGGGCGAATCGTGAAACTCATCCGACCTCTGGGTCGGAGGTCGGGCGAAGCGTAAAAGTCATCCGACCTCTGGGTCGGAGGTCGGGCGAAACGGGAAAACCATCCGACCTCTGGGTCGGAGGTCGGGCGAATCGGATTCCCAAACGACGGGGTCGGGAAGACATGGAAAAGAACAGAGGAGCGGCACCCGGAGGAGCAGGGACTCGGGCGGCGGCTTGAAATTGGGAGAACAGAGGAGACCGGACGGCGCTCGTTCCTGCTCGGAGCGGAGCAAGGCCGGCGGTACACGGGCGAAAGCAATGAGAAGCGGAAAGACAGTAAAGATTGGATTTCAAATTAAATTTTGAATTTAAGTTCTGTTGATTAGATCCTTTGATGTCATTAACTTTGGGTTTTGAGATTTTTATAGAACACAATTAAGTCTTTATTGACAAAGGATTTAGCGAGAATTTAGTTCGGGATGTTACAGCCCTTCCCCCTTAAGAAAATCTCGTCCCGAGATTTCGAGAGAACGTTACAAGGGGGGGAAACCGATGACTATTTCGCGACCGATGCCATGAATTCCGGGAACTGTGAATGAAGAAATTCTTCACTTTCCCAGGTAGCCTCATCTTCCGAATGATTTGTCCACTGCACCTTGAAGAAAGTTTTGGTTCTCCGACGAGTTACGCGATCCTTCCGATCAAGTATCTTCATCGGTATCTCCGGATATGTGAGGTCTTCTTGGATTACTTCAACATCCGGGATGACCACTTGTTCAGGCAGCTTCAAACACTTCCGGAGTTGAGAGACATGGAAGATGTTGTGAATTCCCGACATATGAGAGGGCAGCTCCAATCGATATGCTACTGGACCACATCGCTCGATGATTTTGAAAGGTCCAATGAACCTTGGAGCTAACTTGCCCTTAATGCCAAAGCGTTGGACACCTTTTGTTGGTGACACACGAAGATAGACGTGATCACCCACTTCAAAAGTTAACGGTCGACGCCTTTTGTCGGCATAACTTTTCTGCCGGGACTTTGCAGCTCGCAAATTTTCTTGAATAGCCTTCACTTTCTCTTCGGCTTGAGTCACTAAATCTGGTCCAAAGACTACTCTTTCTCCTGCCTCAGACCAGTTTAAAGGCGTGCGACATGGCTGACCATACAACGCCTCGAACGGAGACATCTTGATGCTCTCTTGATAGCTATTGTTGTACGAAAATTCAGCCAAAGGTAAGCACTCTTCCCAACTCTTCCCATGGGTCAGCACAGATGCACGGAGCATATCTTCCAGAACTTGATTTACACGCTCTGTTTGACCATCGGTTTGGGGGTGATAAGCTGAACCATGAATTAACTTAGTACCAAGTGCTTCATGAAATTGTTCCCAGAAACGGCTCACAAACTGGGTACCCCGATCAGAAATGATGGTCTTTGGAACACCATGGAGGCACATGATACGAGAGATATAAAGCTCCGCGTACTTCCTCGCATTATAATGGGTGTTCACCGGGATGAAATGAGCAGATTTGGTGAGTCGGTCCACTATGACCCAAATAGAATCGTGCTTCTGGGCAGTGAGAGGAAGACCGACGATGAAGTCCATACTAATGTCCTCCCATTTCCATGATGGCACACTGAGAGGCTGCAACGGACCAGCACTCTTCAGATGATCTGCTTTGACCTGGCGACATGTGTTGCACTCCGCGACATATCGAGCGACCTCACGCTTCATTCGAGTCCACCAAAATTTCCTTCGCAGATCTTGGTACATTTTATTGCTACCTGGATGGATAGCATACTTGGAGAGGTGAGCCTCATCCATGATTTTCTTCCGCAGCTCAAAATCCTTTGGTACGACCAGACGGTTGTTGAACCATAGAACACCTTCCTCGTCAAGGCGGAAACACTTCATTTTGTTACTGCCTATTTGAGCGCGGATCTTTTCCATGCCCTCATCAACCTTTTGTGCAGTCACAATTTCCTCACGGAGGGTAGGAATAAGAGCCAAGTTGTATAAAGCTCCGTGGGGAATGACACGAAGGCTTGGCTCATCTGGGTTGCAAAATGGGGCAATGGAATTTGCCTGAGAAATGATGAGATTGCAGCAAGCTTTGCAACTTAGGGCATCGGCCACGACATTTGCCTTGCCCGGATGGTAATGGATTTCCAATTCATAGTCTTTGATCAATTCCATCCACCTTCTTTGCCTCATATTCAGATCATCTTGAGAAAAAATATACTTCAAGCTTTTGTGATCCGTGTACAAGTGTACGAGATTCCCAAGAAGATAATGCCTCCAGATTTTTAAGGCAAACACCACTGCGGCGAGTTCCAAATCATGAGTGGGGTAATTCAACTCATGACGTCGCAGCTGTCTTGATCCATAGGCAATGACGCGACCGTCTTGCATCAATACACATCCCAGGCCCGTGCCAGAAGCATCACAGTAAACATCAAACGGTTTGGTGATGTCCGGTTGAGCCAAAACTGGAGCGGTGGTTAAGTGTTTCTTGAGAGTTCGAAAAGCCTCATCACAAGAATCGCTCCAATAGAAAGCGACCCCTTTGTGAAGCAGTTCCGTCATGGGCTTAGAGATCTTCGAAAAATTTGGAACGAAGCGTCGATAGTATCCAGCAAGCCCAAGGAAACTACGAACATCTTTGACGCACTTTGGGGGCTTCCAGTCAAGCACATCTTTCACCTTGCTTGGGTCAACCGAGATACCTTCGGCGGAAATCACATGACCAAGGAACTGTACTTCTTTCAACCAAAAGTCACATTTGCTGAATTTGGCGTACAGCTTATGTTCCCTCAGCCTCTGGAGAACAATACGAAGATGTTTCGCATGCTCTTCCTCCGACTTGGAATAAATAAGGATGTCGTCGATGAAGACCACGACAAATTTGTCCAACTCGGGCATGAAAACAGAATTCATTAGATACATGAAGTGGGCTGGAGCATTGGTCAAACCGAAGGACATGACAAGGTATTCGTAGAGACCGTACCTTGTAGAAAAGGCAGTTTTTGGAATGTCCTCAGGACGGATCTTTATTTGATGATACCCCGAGCGAAGATCTACTTTAGAGAAGACCTTGGCGCCCACAAGCTGATCGAACAGGATGTCTATGCGGGGCAAAGGATATTTGTTCTTGATGGTGACCGCATTCAACGGTCGATAATCAACACAGAGTCTCAGGGTCTCATCCTTCTTCTTCACAAATATGGCGGGACAGCCCCATGGAGATGAGCTAGGCCGAATAAATCCCTTGTCCAGTAGCTCCTTTAACTGGATTTTCAATTCTGCCAACTGATTTGGAGCCATCCTATACGGCCTTCGGGAGATAGGAGCTGTACCGGGTTGAAGTTCAATCTTGAACTCGACATCACGATCGGGTGGCAGTCCCGGTAAGTCATCCGGAAATACATCGGGAAATTCACACACGACCGGAATATCTTCAAGCTTCTTTCCGGAGACATGATGAAGGCTCTCGGAATTTGGGGTGGGTGGTGTGACTTGAAAAGATATGGAACCGTGCACCGGAGAGTCTAGTTGGATTTTTCGTGGCGAGATATGCAGCACGGCTCTATGGTACACCATCCAACCCATTCCTAGTATTATATCTATGCCATGGTGGTCAAGAACGATGAATTGGGACTTAAAGATTTTTCCTCCCAATTTTAATGGTACTTGCTGGACTTTTAGTGTAGTTGTTATTTTTCCGGCGGGTGATGTGATAAGATAGGGTGTTTTAGTGATGATGGTGCGGAGGTTGCACCTTTGGACACATGTCCTACTAATGAAGTTGTGGGTTGCACCCGAATCGAAGAGAACGAACACAGAATTTTTCTGAATTGAGAACATACCCGCAAGGACTTGTTCTCCTTCTTGAATTTCCTCGACCGTGGTGTGGTTAACACGGCCCTGCTTCTGTCCATTTCCAGCAGGTTGAGAGCGGGAATTGTTGTCGCTGCGGGGGTCGCTCTGCTGGACATGGCCTTGCTGACGGGGAGGTTGCCGGCAATCCTTGGCGAAATGCCCAGGACGACCGCAGTTGTAACACGGCCTCGGCCCCGTGTTGCTGTACGGCTGCGGCGGGTGAGAAGTGGAAGCCGACTGTCTGGAATTTCCGGCTTGAGAACCCGCTTGCTGGCCTTGACGCGCTACGGACCGCTGCTGGAATGACGGGCGAAAATTTCCACCCGATGGTACCGGAGCCTTGTACCTCTGGCCCGTAGGAGACGTAATGGCTAGACGATACCTCTGGGGCTGCTGATTCCCAGGGGGACCTCCGACTGGCTGCTTGCGCTTCTTCTCTTCTTGATGAGCGCGAATGGCATCCTCTTGGACAATGGCAGCGCTCACCAATGCGTTGAAATTGGCGCTGTGATGGAGGGCTAGGCGATCACGTAACTTGGAGTTTAGGCCCTTCATGAAACAGCTCCTTTTCTTGGCGTCCGTGTCCACGTGGTGCCCAGCGTACTGCGCCAGGTAGTTAAACTTGCGCGAGTACTCGTGGACACTCATGTGGCCTTGGCGCAGCTCTTCGAATTCTCTCGCCTTGCGCTGTATGAGGCCCTCAGGAATATGATGTGCTCTGAAAGCTTCCCGGAACTCCGTCCATTGCACTTGGTGGCCATCGGGAAGAGAGGCAGTGTAATTAAACCACCACGCTCTCGCCGGTCCGCGGAGTTGCTGAGCCGCGAAGAGAGTCTTCTGATGCTCGGTGCAGTGAAGGAGCTCAAACTTCGATTCGATGGTGCGCAGCCAATTATCGGCGTCCAATGGGTCAGCTGCATCCGCGAAGGTTGGCGGATGAACGGCCGAGAAATCCCCATAGGAGCTCTCTGGCGGGGGTGCCTGTGCACGCTGACGACCACCCTGCCGATTCTGCTCGATCAGAACCTGCATGAGCTGCTGTTGGGTGGCCATGAATTGTTCCCACATCCTTGGAGGTGGGGGCGGCGGTGGAGGAAGATTGGAGCCACTAGCCTGGTCCTGTCCGCTTGATCCGCGAGTACGTCCTGCCATCTGTGTAAGAAAGTTGAACAATTAGCCCTCATTTCCAAAATGATAGGCGCAAGTCTTACACTACAACTCATTTCTCGACCAAATGAGGAATAATGTGCAAGACCTAAAATGGAAAGAATCAATCGATGATGGGATTTTCTGAACAACAACAGATTTCTGTCCTGCTATGGCAACAGAGAGGAAAACACATTTCTCCTGAAGTGGGGGGTTGGAAACACAAGATTTCCCAACTACAAAGTCGTAGATATTTTTCACACCTTTCCAAATTGTGCCCATTCACATTTTTAGAATGACAGGCGTGAAACTACAAGCTTTGGAAAACGACTCCTTGCTGAAATCCCTGCTTGGTTGATTTCAGTTCAGAGAGGTGTTCACCGGAAGGTCCGATCCCACATCGGAATGTCCGGTGACCAAAAAGAGAATTCCAGAGGGAGTGTCTTCGGACTGTCCGGTCCTGCACCGGATGGTCCGATGTCCTTTTCTCCCAGAACAGAGGGGCACCTTCCCCCTTAAGAGGAGTCTGGAGAATGAATTTAGGAGATGAACCCCTACGGATTCTATAGGATTCTGGAGTGAGGAACAGGCTGAATACAGGGGGATGAAATTTTTAGGTCCTTCTTTCCTTAATTATCTTTTTCTGGGTTAATTCACAGGTTCTTATCAGATTTGAAAGAATGCCACGTCCTATTCGTCCTCACCAAAAGAAAACCCTAATACGTCATCCTCGGTGGCACTACTCGTTCCCTCGAACAACAAAACGTTTTCTACACGGTCTAACGATAGTCAGTGTACCTGCAGAAAAACACATCACAGAACAGGTATGCAATATGGCCATGATAGTCACGACTCATGGCAACCGGCGGCAACCAGTAACGCCTTGCCGTTAGCGGCCATGAAAAGCATCTCAGGCAAGATGGGTGAACCAGCAACGCGAACACCAAGCGACCGTGAATATTATCCCACGGCAGGACTCCGTACCTTCGTTGTAGTTCGATGGTGCGTCGTTGCAAAAATTGTAACACGTACCTTCGCGTAGTTCGTTGGTGCGTCGTTACATAATCATAAAGTTACAGGAAGGTAAAATGCATGAATGCACAGTTAGCTTGCCACCTTCCTAACTCTAATCTCCACTATGGGCTGTTCTACACCGTACCTCACCGTAGCGCAATTTTTTTGAAAACATGCCTCGTTAATTAGAGTACTAACCCCCAAATGGCTCTGATACCAGCTGTCGCAACCCCGTCCGATAAAATGGTACGGTTGCTCATCCAGGATCATTTGGGAGGGCCACTTGCCGAAACAAGTGACTTAACAGTACAATAATTAACAAGGACTCGCATAAATGACTTAAAGATACTTTAATTCTGGTTATATTACAACTGATTTCAGAAGTTTAGGAAGTGCGGAAACGTAATTTTGATAACAAACACGTGGATTTCAGCGGAAGCAAAAATCTAACACTCGGCGCCTTGATTAAACACCCCAGCCCGATGGTGTTTAATCTCCACGGTAGGGAGAAGCGGGGACCCACTCGAAGGTCCACTCCGAGGGCATCTCCTCTTCCCAACCACCCTGGCTACAGTCAGCACTATTACCTGCAAAACAACAATCAACAAACCGTGAGCGACTGACGCTCAGCAAGACTTACCCGTCAATAGGCCTTCTAAGGCCGACTCCTAAAATGCTGGAATATTAGTGGCAGCTGGTAGGTATTTGCAAACGACAGCACTACTAGTGGTTTTTCAGTATTTTAGCCAAGTTATCAAATAGCTAATGAAATTTTTACTAAGTGAGGCAGCAACTAAGCAAACAAGCGCAATACATCAGTTCTGAAATTTATTCTCAAATCTCCAATCACAATTCCTGCTATCACATTTTTATAGTGTCGCCACGGCAGAAAGGAGCAAGTGGTACTCAATACCGCGAGGGACGGCAATTATAATTGATTTTACATCCTGCAGGAGAAACCCGAATAACACGACACGTGCGCACTCCACGAGTCGCACGTGGCCACCTTTCACTGCATCGCGACAGTGTCGGCCCGACTGCCATCTCTCCAAGGACATGGTCCTCCAGGCAACGCCCTGCGTCCCTGTACGGCCCCAAGCCTTTCCCACTAACACATACCCAAGAAACAAAAATGCGAAATCATCCACCATACTGGTCCGTTCACCCGGAAAAAGAGATGGCTGGTCGTCCAATCACTGCGCAATGAGCTACGTCGGTTTCCTGGGTCCCATATACCAGTATGTATTCGGTACACAACTCAAACTTGACCAATGCAACCGCACCCGACACTGTGCTCAATTTTTATTCACACAATGTTGGGTCCTGACTTCCTCAACTACTCCTATAAATAATCCCCTGAGTAGTCTCCATACCACTCAATTCCCTTCGTTGCCCTATTAGTAAGCATAGCACTAACGTACTGGCTCTAACAGGACAACCCGTAGGAGATCCTACAAGTCATGCAACTAAGTTTCCACACAAGCCTCGAAACTTAATGCACAACAAAACCTACATACACAGTGAGAAAACAAAACTTTAAACATAGGTATGCACCGGGGCTTGCCTCGGTTCGGAGAGAAGTTAGCACAGTCGATGGCGGGGTCGGCAGCGGGGAAGTCCTCCTCAGCCTCAGTGGCCGTCTGCAGCTCGGTTCCTATATGAAGATGCAAGGAAATCTTGTATTAACAGATGAGTGAAGTTGCATGAATTTCTCTCTAACAAACTTTAGTGTGTTGCCTCGGTAGACGGGACTAGCTAGACTGGTCGGACGGCAAGGATTACCAGAGGACTGACGGAGAAGAACGAACGACAACAGAGACCGGTCGCCGGAAAAGAGACGTTGACGCGCCGATACTTCTGCAATAACGCGGAAGAATGGGGCGACGGTTAGAGACGATAGCGACGGACGATGGAACCGTCGGCAGGGCAAGGCTTACCGAGCGCACCTGAGCACGAGAGAAGCTTGCTCTGCTTCGGGCCCTGCGGAGCTCTTCGGCGGTAAAGGCGGAAAGGAGTGGAGACGAGAGCAGAGAGACGAGCGCGCAGAAGAGCAAAGGAGCTCGCCGAGTGAAGTGTTTCGTCTCAGGGAAAATATCAGCCCCCGTTCCTTTTGTCTCTCCAGGACGACGCAAGTTGGCGCGGCGGCAGCGTACTGCAGCGCATGGGCGCCGGGCGTGCGCGTCCCATCACGAAGACTTTCGGCGCGGTGGCAGCACTGCTGTGTACGGCCAGGCGCTTTTACGGTTGGGAAGATGACCGGCAGCATTAATGGCGCGGCCGCTTCGAGCTCGGGTCCGACGAGTCTGTCCGGCCTCGGGGTCGAGCGAGGCGGAACGAAATGCGGCTTGTCCGACCTCGGGGGTCGAGCGAAACGGAGCGAAACTGCTTGTCCGACCTCGGGTCGAGCGAAGCGGAGAGTGATGACGGGTCGGGCGAGACGAAAAATAATGTCCGACCGCTGGGGGTCGGAGTCGGGCGAATCGTGAAACTCATCCGACCTCTGGGTCGGAGGTCGGGCGAAGCGTAAAAGTCATCCGACCTCTGGGTCGGAGGTCGGGCGAAACGGGAAAACCATCCGACCTCTGGGTCGGAGGTCGGGCGAATCGGATTCCCAAACGACGGGGTCGGGAAGACATGGAAAAGAACAGAGGAGCGGCACCCGGAGGAGCAGGGACTCGGGCGGCGGCTTGAAATTGGGAGAACAGAGGAGACCGGACGGCGCTCGTTCCTGCTCGGAGCGGAGCAAGGCCGGCGGTACACGGGCGAAAGCAATGAGAAGCGGAAAGACAGTAAAGATTGGATTTCAAATTAAATTTTGAATTTAAGTTCTGTTGATTAGATCCTTTGATGTCATTAACTTTGGGTTTTGAGATTTTTATAGAACACAATTAAGTCTTTATTGACAAAGGATTTAGCGAGAATTTAGTTCGGGATGTTACACGAGCACAGGCCCGAGTCATTGGGCCTTGATATGGCGCCACAGCTGAAGTCGAAGTAGAGTCGGACTCGGTCATGGCATCAGGCGCAGCCTGAGGAAGTGGAGGCGCAGGTGCTGCTGTTGGAGAGTCGATGTCCTCATCACGCCTGCCGCGACGGGACGCGCGGCAGTTGTTTTAGTCTTCGTGCCTCACGAGTGCGCGCGCGCGGGCGCTCGCCTGCGCTGAGCGGGGCGGCCACGTGGGCCCCGCTGGCAGCGACTGAGAGGAAGGCGCTGAGCGGGCGGGAGTAAATGCCGCTCTGAGCGAGGCAGCTGTGCGGGCCTCACCTACAGCGAGCGAGGAGAGAGGAAATCGAGCGGACGGAGCCGCGTCCGCGCTGAGCGAGGCGACCAGGCAGGTCCCGCTCGCGGTGGCTGGAGGATAACGCAAAGCGGGCGGGATATTTCCCACGCTACGCGAGGCGGTTGTGCGGGCCCGCTTACGGCGAGCGGGGAGACAGGAAGTCGAAAGGACGGAGCCGCGCCCGCGCTGAGCTAGGTGGCCAGGTGGGCCCTGCTCGCATCGAGCGGAGGGTGGAAGTCGAGCGGGCGGAGCCACGTCCGCGCTGGACGAAGTGGTCATGCAGGCCCCGCTTGCAGCGAGAGAGAGGAAAGCGTCAAGCGGACGAAGGATATATATACGCACTCGTCATTCGCGCTCCTTTGCCTCCCGTGCTATCCCGCTTTCTTATTCTTTGTCCTCCATACTTCCGCGCTCGCACGTTCCTTCCTTCCTTTTTCTCATCTTTCCCGTACTCCCCAGTCTCTGTCCATGGCCACCTGGTGGAGGTCCGAGATTCGGGGGGCGCGTCTTGACGGCCTGGTGAAGCGCGGCCTTCTCGTCGCCCGGACAGGGGCGAGGGAGTGGTTGCTCCCGGGTGATGAGATGGTGCTGGCGCCGGCGGACGGATATGTAGTATCCTTCGCTCACTTCCATGAGAGCAGGCTGGGAGTCCCCGCGCATCCTTTCTTGCGGGGGCTCCTTCATTACTACGGTCTGGAGCTCCAGCACCTCAACCCCAACGGGGTCCAGCACATCGCCGTCTTCATGGCGTTGTGCGAGGGCTTCTTGGGGATCGCCCCCCACTTCGATCTATGGCGGTACTACTTCGCCATCTCGCTCCAGACGAAGGAGGGGGCCCGATTGCCCGTCGGCTGCGCCAGCATCCACCTCCGCGGGGAGCGCGCCGGCGCCTACATCCCCCTGCAGCTGAGGAGCTCCAATAAGGGCTGGCGCAGGCAGTGGTTCTATCTCAAAAACGACACTGCCAGCCCCCTGCCGGAGTTCTTTGGGCACACGTTCGATACGGCGCTCGAGGTGTGGAAGTGGGGGCCGCCGTCCAAGGAGCGGAGGCGGTTGGACGACGCCATCAACGTCGTGCGGCACCTGCGGGCCTGGGAGGTGCGTGGCGCCAGCGTTATCACCGCGTACCACGGGCGGGTGTTGCAGCTGATGGTGCGCCCGCTCCGGCTCTGGAAGATGGGGCCCAGCTCGGATCTTTCCAGGTCGGTGATGTCGATCGAGCCCCTCTCGGAGTCGGAGCTGAAGCAGCGCCTCCGGGAGACCCTTGCGACCGAGGATGTTGAGGCCTCCCTCGTGAACACCCTTCGATGCGCCCCGCCGCAGGTAGTGTTCCCCCAGTAAGCTAGACTTCCATCTTTTCGTAGTTTTAGCTTTTTCTTCTCTCTCGACCCTAACTCTTCTCCTTCCTTTGATAGCATAAGGGGGACCTCCTCATCCGACCCTCCTGCGCCCCTCTCCCTGAAGACGCGGCTGTCCGTGAGGCCAACCGCTTGGCTGCCGAAGAGCATAAGCGGAAGAAGGATGCCCGAAAGGCCAAGAGGGCCGAGAAGCTCTAGGCCCGGCTGAACCGGAGTCGGCGCCGCCAGGGGTCGGACGACAACGACGACGACGACGAGGAGGAGGAGGTCGTGGAGATCCCTCGTCCCGCCCCAAAGGGGGAGACGGTGCGCCCGCGCGCGCCTGGTGAGAGGCCGGAGCCTCGGAGGTCGGAGGCCGTGTCGGCCTTGACCCCCATGAGTCCTGTCGCGCGGCCGACCCCCGAAGAGAGGACGCCGGCGCCGAAGGCGGCTCCTGCCCACCCCGAGCCTACGGCGTCGAGGCCGTCGACCTTCGGGCCTGCGTCGGGCGAGGCCACGGTCCCAAGGGCCGGCGAGAAACGACCGGTGGAGGAGCAAGGGGGGCGGACCCCGAAGCGCCGCCGCTCCCTGTCTCGAGGGTAAGTGCGTCGGGTGCATTTTACCTTCTACCCAACTGTGCTTAACATTTTTCTATTGCAGGCCCGGAGGGCAGGCGATAGCGCTTCAGACGGCACTGAGGAAGGCCCTGGCAGGGCGGTGGCCCCGAGGCATGCCGAAGAACGTCCTGAGCGAGGCTTCAGAGCCCCCGTGCCCGTTGGTGGCGGAGATGGAAGGGCCGGAGGCCCCCTTGGCCGCCCCCACGACGCCAAAGGAGGTGGTGGTAGCCGCCCCTCCGAACCCAAAGGAGGTGGTGGTGGCCGCCCCTTTGAAGCCAAAGGAGGTGGCGGTGGCCGCCCCCTCGAAGACACCATCGAAGGAGGCGCCGGCGGTCCCGGCGGAGCGGGTGGCGATGGAGGACGGGTCCGTGGAGGAGGGTGCGGGTGATGTGCCAGCGGAGGCACTGGTGGCCCCGCCGACCGAGGGGCCAACGGAGAAGGTGCCTCGGAGATCGGGAGCGCGCGGCGGGCCCTGGAGTCTTGTCGGTGGCGTCCACATTGGACAAGTTGACCCCGGAGCAGGCCTGCGACGCCGTCACCGCCCTTGCGGTGGAGCAGGTCTGGCGGACAGAGGTGGCGAGGGCCGGCCTGGAGGAAGAGGCCAGGGCCAGGGAGGAAGCCGAAGGGGTGACGGCTTCCCTAGCCGTGGAGCTGTGGCAAGGACGCGTCGAGCTCAAGTAGCTCCGGACTGGAGCGACGGGTTGAGTTTGATGTCATTCGCTCGGAGCTTGATAAAGGTCCGTTCCAGGTCGGCGATGAGCTGGTCGGTCTTCTTAGTTTTGATGATGATGTTGTCCACGTATGCCTCGACAATGTCTCTGATGAGTTCGTTGAAGCACCTGATCATGCAGCGCTGGTACGTCACGCCTGCATTCTTCTGCCCGAACGGCATCGTAACGTAGTAGTACGATCCAAACGGCGTGATGAAGGACATCGCGGGTTGGTCGGACTCCTTCATGCGGATCTGATGATATCCGGAACACGCATCAAGGAAGCAGAGGGCTTTGCACCCTGAGGTTGAGTCGACAATCTGGTCTATGCGCGGCAAAGGAAACGGATCCTTCGGACACGCTTTGTTTAGACTAGTGTAGTCAATACACATTCTCTATTTCCCATTCTTTTTTCGTACAAGAACGGGATTGGCTAACCATTCGGGGTGATACACTTCCTTGATGAAACCGGCGGCAAGCAGCTTAGCTATCTCCTCCCCGATCGCCCTGCGCTTTTCCTCGTCGAAGCGGCGCAGTCGTTGCTTTACTGGTCGGGAGCCCGGCTTGATGTGCAAGGAGTGCTCGACGACTTCTCTCGGAATGCCCGGCATGTCCGAGGGTTTCCACGCGAAGATGTCGACGTTCGCTCGGAGGAAGTCGACGAGCACGCTTCCTATTTGGCGGAGAGGGACATCCCGACCTTCGTCACCTTCTCGGGGGCGTTGTCGGGGTCGAGATGGATCTCCTTAGTGCCCTCGGTGGGCTCGAAAGACCCTATGCTGCGGTTGGAGTCGGACACGTCTTCGGTGTCCTGCTGCTGGATGGTAGCAAGTTCTTCCGTGGATGCAATGGTTGCGAAGGCGAGCTCACCGCTCTCCGTTTTGCACTGATAGGCGCGCGGGAAGGAGGCGCCAACAGTGATGACCCCCTTCAGCCCAGGCATTTTGAGCTTCAGGTAGGTATAGTTGGGCACGGCCATGAACTTCGCGTAACATGGCCGCCCCAAGATGGCGTGGTACGACCCGTGAAATCCGACCACTTCAAGCGTGAGGGTTTCCGTTCAGAAGTTGGTCGGGGTCCCGAAAGTGACGGGCAGGTCGATCTGCCTGAGCGGGACGACTTGTTTCCCGGGGACGATGCCATGGAAGGGCGCTCCGATCTGTCAGATGAGCGACCGATCGATGCCCATGGCATCGAGCGTCTTGACGTAAAGGATGTTGAGGCCGCTGTCTCCGTCTATAAGGACCTTGGTGAGACGCTTCTTGCCGATGATGGGGTCGACTACCAAGGGGTATCGACCCGGTCGTGGGACGTGGCTGGGGTGGTCTGATCGATCGAACGTGATTGGCGCTTCGGACTACCGGAGGAACGTGGGTGTCGCGGGTTCGGCCGCGAAGACCTCGCGACGATCGATCTTCGCGCGGCGCCTTCCTCCGTGCGCCTCCGGATCCGCGAAATCATAAGACATCCATCGGTTTCGAGGAAACCGTCGCTGCCGTCGCTGGCGCCACCCCCGTCGTCCACACCCCCAGGGGCTTGTCGAGGCTTGCCTCTCGGCTTGCCCCTTGAAGACTCCTGGGTCAGGAAGCGCTTCATGAGCGAGTATTCCTTATAAAGGTGCTTCACGGGGTATTCGTGGTTGGGGCACGGACCGTTCCACTTCTTCTCGAATTGGTCCGAGGTGTCCGTTGCCGGCGCCTTGGCTGTTCTGCGTTCGGCGGCCGCGACCATCGTCCTCCGGACGATGGTGGCCGACTCTTCTTCTTTTTGTGGGAGCGGTCGGAGGGGCCTTCGCCGGCGTCCTTGTCCCGCTTGCCCTTTGTCTCATGGGGGCGGTTGAAAATCACGCCAACCGCTGCCTCGCCGGAAGCGTGGCTGGTCGCGATATCCAAAAGCTCCTTGGCCGTTCATGGACTCTTGCGCCTGAGTTTGTGGACAAGAATACCCCAATGACATCAGCGTCGCCGTTGTCCGGCAGCTCGTTGCATTGTCGGGAAAAACGTCGGACGTACTCCCGGAGGGTCTTCCCCGGTTTCTGTCGGTAATTCTTGAGATCCCACGAATTACCTAGGCGCGTGTAGGTCACTTGGAAGTTACCCTACGAAGATCTCCTTCAAATCAGACCAACTCGTGATCCGATTGGCGGGTAGGTGCTCGAGTCAGGTCCTGGCCGTGTCGCCCAGGTAGAGCGGCAGGTTGAGGATGATGAAATGATCATCATCCGCTCCTCCGGCTCGGCAGGCGAGGCGATAGTCTTCGAGCCAAAGGCTCGGGTTTGTTTTCCCTGCGTACTTTGGTACATTGGTCAGAGGCCGAAAACGTCGGGGAAACGGGGCGCTCCGAATGTGGGAACTGAAGCCCCGAGGCCCTGGAGCGTCTAGGCTCGGACTCCTGTCCTCGTTCTCGTCGTGGCGCCCACCTCGGCGCAGGTGGCGGCCGCAACCCGTTTTGGAGACGTGCTCCAGCTGCCGCCGTTGCGCCTCCAAGTGGCGTGGGCGTCGTGGTTTGCGCCAAGACGTCCGCGGACGAAGGCTTTCGAGGCCTCGTCCGTCCCCGGTCGTGTCTGTTGGACAGACACGTTCAGGGTATGCGGTCTGCGAATCCGTGACCGTGAGCTCTCTGCTTGTTGCGCTACCGCTCGTTGCAGCAACGCCTCAACTTCGCGTTGAGTGCGTCGAGCTTCAGGCGTGGCGGGTTCGGGGAGCTCCCGAAGTAATGCCGCCGTGGCGGCGAGGTTTTGGCTTGCCCGCGTGAAGCGCGGGTGTCCATCACCTTCCACGATGATCCGACGGCACACATCACGTGCCATGGAGCGAGCACGTCCACCGGCCCTGCAACGAGCGAGTTCACGGTCGACTTCCGCCTGCTCCTGCTCCAACTGGCGCTTGGCCTCGCTGAGCTCCTCCCTCCGTGCTTGTAACTGCTCGGGCAGTACGTCGCGGGAGGGAGTCTCGGTCATCACTGCTGGCAAGGTGACGAGATGATCGCTCCCTGAGTTAGGAGGATCTTCCGAATGTGCCATGAGGCATTCGCGAGAGGGGTTGTGGCTCCCCTCACTGTGCTCTGCGTTGGAATCTCCATTCCCCTCGTCGAGGAGGTCGAAGAAAGATTCCGATGCATAGCCCGTCATCCCCACGAACTCGGTGTGCGTGGGGCACGGGCTTTCGCACGATGACGCGCGGGTCATCGTGATTTTGCCGGCGCTGGCACGGCAAGGCGAAGTGGTTGCACGAGGGCCCCCGCGGGAGGGCTTCGAAGAGTGCGAACCCTTGCCCGACCGTCGCGCTTTTCCGTTGACCGACACGGTCGGTGCGCAACGGAAATCGGATGCGTCAATCGGCGAGGCTGACATGTCGGCCATCATCAGGTTGCCCTCTGAGGTGGCAACGAAGTCAAGGCTCCCGAAGCACATGATCATGCTGGGAATCCATCCGTTTACGTGGTTGGCCATCAAAACCTGAAAAGTGATCGACGAAAACGCGTAAAGGCCCCTACTTGGCGCGCCAACTGTCGGTGTTCTTTACCGCCAACTAGTAAATTTATCGTGGGATGCGCGTTTTAAGGTTTCGATGGTTCGGGTGAGAACACAAAGATTTAAACTGGTTCGGGCAATAAGGCCCTACGTCCAGTTTTGAGCTGCTCGTGTTACCCGCGACAGATTTATAGTAGGGGTTACAAATGGGCGAGAGAGGGAGAGTTTCCCAAGTCTCTGGAAGGAAAGAGGAATGTGGCGAAGTGTTCTCGCACTTTGTTCGCTAGTTTGTTGACGGGATGTGTTGCGTCTTGTGCCTGGATCTTCCGTGGATCGGTCGTGGATCGGTGTGGCTTCCTTCTCCTTTTATACCGCAAAGAAGGGAGGCCCGGGTCCATGTCGCTGGTCGTGGCCGTGCGTCCAAGTCAGGCTCCGCCATGGCGGATGACGTCCTTGATGTGGCGGTGCCCTTCCTGTTCGACCGTGTGGCCAGTACTGTCAGTCGTGGCGTCTTGTCCGTATGGAGGAACGGCTCCTGTTGGTGATGACGGAGCGATGCTGTTTGTCATGGCCGTTGCTCGGAGACGTCCCGTCGCAAGGGAGCGGTGGGCTTTTGACAGGAGCTGCGGTAGTGGCGCCCGTCCTTTGGGTGGTGCACGTCGTGTGCATTTAACGTCCACTTGCTCGAGTAATCGATGGCTCTATCCGTCACCGAGCGTGGGAGTGTCAGGCATTTATTGCCCAACTGCTTCCGCCCCACCTACTAGCGGCGTGGCGGGCGACTCGGTCGATCCTAGGGGTCCGGCGAGGCGGAGGTGCGGTCCTCCGACCCCAATGTGGACGGGGTCGAGCGTGTTGGCTGAGTTGCGGAGGATCCGACCCCTCCCTAAGGGGGTCGGGCGAGGCGGAGATCGCCTGCCTACGCGGTCCGCCGGGTGTCCGTACGAGATGAGGGTCGGTTGAGGCGGAAATCGTTCGTGCCTTAATTACGTTATTAAGATCGTAGGTCATTAAGGTTAATTACCTTCAGTATTTACCCTCGATACAACTCGATAGAGTTGAACTAAAAGGGGCTTTAGCTATAACTTAGTTAAAGTTTGCATACCACGAGGACGTCATGGTATGCAATATTCAACGGAAATTAGGTGTTCTTGTTTTTGAAAAAAGTACGGGTCAAATCCCACTTGAAGATGAAAAGCTAGGGTAAAAATGCAAGTGCCCCCCCAACTTTTTACGGAACCAGTCTAATCCTAAACTGAAGGAAAAACGGAGAGTAGAGGGGCCTTAGAAGAAAACAGATAGGGTTAAGTTGGGGTTTATGAGCCTACTAGGCCGGCTCAACGAGTCAATTCTAATCCCACTACGCTCGCTTAGCTGTCATGAGGAGCCTCGCCGTCGCCAGCCCCCACCCGGGCGCCGCCTTCGCTGCCAGCCGCCGCCGCGGCCGCCATCAACCCGCCGCCTCCAACAGGTAGTTCTGTCATCCCCCTCGCACGCGTCCTCTTCCCTGTTTCTTGCGTCTCCGCTATGCAGTATCTTACCAGTCTCCACGCATCTTCACGCCGCCGGGGTCCCCAGTTCGACCCCTCTGCATTTTCGTCACTCGTGCCCTTCTGTTGTCTGCGTATTATGGGTTAGTTTGTGCTGACGTTGTACGGCTCGCTTGGCAATCGCATAGCATGCCATTTTCCATCTGTCGCCTCCTCCCTTGAGTTGCTATGTTTGTCAATATATTAGAATCCCTCAGCCATCTGTATTGTTGACATATTGCAATTCTGATTGGTGACTATGCAGGGACTCGAATTTTCAGCATTATTGGCGATGTGAGAAATCTCAGGACCGATCCATTGGGACTGCTATGAGGTTGGTGCGTTACTGTGTTGCACTGTGATTAGCATTCATTCATGTGTTTAATAGCAAAGAGATATCTAGGATCTGCAATTAATTTTCAGACTAACAACTTACTGTTCTGTTATTCTTGACTTATGTTTTGTTTGTTAGCTTCCCAAATTACCAATTTTTAGTAATGTTCTTTCTTTACTTATATCCTCTTCAGAATCAGCCACCTTACGGAGAAGTTAAACAGAGATGTCCCAAAGAATTCGTTCATGCCAGCTCCAGGTAGTATTTCGTCTTGTCTTGCATTGCAAGTGGTTTGACTCCCAATCCGTCTGAAAATGTTCATGTTACCTGCCATTTTTTTTTTCAGTTTTTGTTTGTTTTCTGTGTTTGTGTGGCGTTGGGGGAGGGGGTGGGCAAGGAGATGTCTCCTTGGCGCCCCCAGCCGCCCCCCCCCCTCCCCCCCCCCCCCCCCCCCCCCCCCCCCTGCTGGAATCAAAGAATGCTGAATGTACGTGCAAAACATAAATTCAACCTTTCTGTCCAGAGTCAAGTAGCATATCGTTGAATTTTCCACTTCATTCAATGCAATGAAATTCGTTTTGACTTAAAATCTTCTGCCTACTTCAGGATAGCACTTGCAAGCGTTCTATTTCAAGAACATAGCTGAATGGGGCAACCAGATAGACACAGAAATTCAGCCTTAAGATATTTTTTGTCCAGTCAAGTAGCATATCATTTAAGTTTTCCCCCTTCTTTCCATGCAATCAAAAATCTGGCATAATGGTTTAACTTGTTAGGAGTTGGGAGGTTCGATCGTTGAAGCTTTTATAGGGTAGTCTTGCATATTTTGTTTATGTATACACGCTCAGCTATTTTTTTGTTTTATAGTTTTATCACATTCCAGATTCCAACTTCCTGTACTTTTGGGTCATTGATATTGCTAACCCTTATGGCCATTACATTTATATCATTTGCTTAAAAAATTTATGTCTTGTTTTTTCATCCTTTGTGATTTTATATACATCTATATATTTCGTTCCAGCTGTTTCAATTGAGCAAGCTGAAGCTGTTGTTGACCTTCCAAAAGGTGACATGTGGTCAGTGCATAAGTTTGGTGGGACATGCATGGGGACGGCCCAGAGAATTCAGAATGTTGCTGACATTATCCTTCGTGATCCTTCTGAGAGGAAGCTGGTAGTTGTATCAGCAATGTCTAAAATCACAGACATGATGTACAATCTTGTAAACAAGGCTCAATCAAGGGATGATTCTTACATTGCTGCACTAGATGAAGTTTTCGAGAAGCATATGGCTGCAGCAAAGGACTTGATTGCTGGGGAAGACCTTGCAAAATTCTTATCTCAGTTGCATGCGGACATAAGTAATCTAAAAGCGATGCTTCGGGCCATATATATAGGTGGAGTACTGAATCGATTCCCCTCATTCTCTTATATTTTTTGTGACGTGCCCTACTTTTCAAATAAAGTAGGTTTCTGTTGTATTTTCACTATGAGATAATTTTTACGTTAGTTGTTGACTGCTATGCTAAATAAGAATTTACTACCTGGTTGCAACTCTTTGCTTCAGTTAAAAATGATGTTTGGTAATACTGATACTTCTTTAGCTGATACGGTGCATTCCCTTTCCTTCTTCTTTGCAGCTGGGCATGTAACAGAGTCTTTCTCTGATTTTGTTGTTGGGCATGGAGAGTTATGGTCTGCCCAAATGCTTTCATATGCTATAAGGAAGGTACAAACTGAGTTTCTTAAATAAAGAAACAGGAGAAGCTACATAATTTATTTTGTTATCATATCTGTAGAACATTATGGCTATACAACCTCCTAAGAGTAGTTGCTTCTTAATTTTCCAGCTTCATTTATGCTGTTTGGTGGGGTGTGTGTGTATATGTTGGGGGAGGGGGGGAGTTTGGCAGCTAAATTAATGTAGTACTACATCAAACAATTCTTCATGGAAAGCTGATGTTTCATATTTCAATCTTTTTTGGGGCATATAGTGCAAAATAGAGTAAAATATCTGTCACAGGCTCACATGCTACCTCTGTTTTAAAATTATTGCTGTTGGGTCAGCAATTTTAGTTCATTTTGAAACAATTGTTTTCTTGATCAGAACAATAAAAAAACGGTGGGAGTAGAAGATCTTGAGCTCACTGAGAGCTTTGTTGTTGCAAACATGTGCTTACATACTATTATTAAAATCTCAGCGACAGGCCCCTTCGAGTTTTCTACCAATCTCTACTGCTATTTCAAACAAAAATTTGATGAACGCACCATCAGGCTGTTTAATTTCATGTGTTAACTATCTTTTTGTGGGTCCAGGTATTAAGTTCATGCAAAACCACTTAAACCAAAATCAGCTTACAACCATGGATCCAAAAATAGCATTGTCTTGAGCAGTTGCTCCATGGCTATTTTTTTGTTGCTCTTTAGTTTCTAGTAATGTGAATGTAGACCTGTATCATTTTATATAAAAATATGTATTTTGTATGTAAAATATAATTGTTTTTTGTGAAAGTAATATATAAATTTAATTCTACAATGTATGGGAGATGTAGTTGTTTGTGCCTTTGAAACGGTGACTTATGGATAATATCTTACTGTGTGCAGTCTGGAACACCTTGCAGCTGGATGGATACTAGAGAAGTTCTAGTAGTAAACCCTACTGGATCCAACCAGGTCGATCCTGACTATTTGGAATCAGACAAACGTCTTGAAAAATGGTTTTCTCGCGGTCCTGCTGAGACAATAATTGCGACTGGTTTCATTGCGAGTACACCTGAAAATATTCCGACAACTTTGAAAAGAGATGGAAGTGATTTCTCGGCAGCTATAATTGGTTCCCTTGTCAAGGCTCGTCAGGTGACCATCTGGACCGATGTTGATGGTGTATTTAGCGCAGATCCTAGAAAAGGTAAATCCTGTCGTGATTCACTTATTTATTCTTTACTTGAAATATTGTGAATGATAGTCAAATGATAATATGGATGATACACATATCATGCTCAATACATTGAAAGAGTTACCCAAATGCTTATTCAGATAGTCCTGCATCCAGAAGTCTGCATTCTAAGCAGGCTGTTGCTACTCATATACTTCTTATAGTTGTATTAAATTGGAAGTGCTCTCTCAGCAGTGAAACAATCTGAAAGTAGAAGATATCAGTACATGAACAGGCAAGTTAGCACTCGATAACAGAAACATGGTATCAGGAATTTTGTTGAACTTATGTTTTCACATGCTTAATCTGGCCACAAAGTAAAAGAGAAGTTCAGAATCTATATGATTCATTTGTCTGTGTTATAAGAGGGTGAGTTTTGAATATACATATCTGATGAGAACATGTAATTTGTGCAGTTAGTGAGGCTGTGATCTTAAGCACATTATCATACCAGGAGGCCTGGGAAATGGTAATTTCTTGCTTTTTGGGCATCTTGCAATGATATCATGGTTTTGCATGTGTGACTAACTTAATGAGAGAACACAGCTGGTTACTACCTCCATTTCAATATACATTGCAAGAACAGTAATTATTTGAAACAAAGGTAGTATGGTTTCACCAATTAACAATGCTTCATCAGCCTAGAAGCTTCCATGGAGCTATTTTTTTCTGTCCTCACTGGTCAGGCCTAGTAATCATGGGAGGCATTGTGCTTAAGATCACTGTTATATGTGTTGTTACTGTCTCTCTTTCTTGTTTCAATATCTTATACTAAAGTATTTCTTTTGGCATGCAGTCATATTTTGGGGCGAATGTCTTGCATCCGCGTACAATCATACCTGTGATGAAGTATAATATCCCCATCATTATAAGGAACATATTCAACCTTTCTGCCCCAGGAACTATGATTTGCCAGCAGCCTGCAAATGAAAATGGTGACCTGGAGGCTTGTGTCAAAGCATTTGCAACTATTGATAAATTGGCTCTGGTGAATGTTGAAGGGTGAGTCTGTGATAAATTTTGATGTTGTCGATGCATTCTTTGGCAAGCAGTATTGTAGTAGGAAGAAGGCAATAGTGGCTAGGACAGTAAGTCAAGAGATAGGTTAGAGTTTCTTGCTATAAGTGCATTTGAGAGGAGTCCAGATTATCCTAGTTGGATCAGAGTTTGATTTAGCCAAACTATTAGGTGAGCCGATTTATGAAATAAATCAAGCAATTAATCCTCAGTTACTCACAGCCTTTAAGAGGGCGAGTTAGAGTTAGTTGCTACCGAATTTGCCTTCTTTTGATCAATGCCATATCAATAGACCAGAACTATTAGAGCCTGCTGTCTAATGATTTTGCTTGCCTTTTTTCGATGGAAAATTGAGGGGGATCCCCCTGCCGTGCTTTTATTAAAACAAGTTAAAATTGTTAGCTATTCGAGGAGCCTTTTTCTACTCTTACAATTCCTTTGTTTTTGACAGAATCAATCCGTGCTTGTATGAGGTCCTTAGAAATTTCAGGGATGAGCATCACCATTGGTGCCTCCTGGAGCAAGAGACTTCAAACATTAGATTCAGGTCTAGCTGGTATTGGTTAGCCGGTGTGTGTATGTGTGTTTGGATCTGGTCTTGCCTTAGAGTTGTTTCCTTTTCTTGAAATCTTTACAGCCCCTCAGAGCTTGACCCAGAGTTAGGTGGCAGTGTTTGTAAAGGGTCTTTTTTCTTCTGTATTAATACAAAGATATGCAAGTTTTCTGCATATTCAAGGAAAAAAAAAACTTGCTGAACTTAAGTATCAACTATATAACTTATCATGATGTTAAGCACCGGCTTTTCACAGTTAGCATAGGATAACATATGGACCATGGTCCATGTAAGCGGATATTTTGGAAATACGCGATTTTTAAACAGGATACTAATACTTCCTTAATAGTGCCTTAATATTTTTATCAGGACGGGTATGGCTGGTGTTCCAGGCACAGCAAGTGCCATATTTGGTACCGTGAAGGATGTTGGTGCAAATGTTGTCATGATATCTCAGGTAAATGTCGTGTTTTTAATTGTTATCTTCTTGATATGTGTAGGATGAACCTTCGTCCTTACTGAAATACATGTGTAGGCTAGCAGCGAACACTCTGTCTGTTTTGCTGTTCCAGAAAAGGAAGTTGCATCAGTATCTGCAGCATTGCATGCTAGGTTCCGTGAAGCATTGGCAGCAGGGAGGCTATCAAAGGTATATTCATGACTCATGATGTCTGATTGTTTCGATTATTGTGCTAAGCTTTGTGTGGCTATCTAATATTTCCTAGGTAATCGCTGAACTTTTGTAATAACTAGTTAATGTTTGCTCTTCTTGGTGGCTATATTTTTATGGATCCTTAGAAAACTATTTTCCTTGAGAAAAATTGAGTCCTTTAGATCAACACACATGGGATGTATTAGTTCTTTAGGAAACTAATGGTACTGTTCTGATGTTTAGATTTTCAATCAAGGATTATAAATAATTTGCATCGGCTAGATCTGACTCTCGGGAAGCATGATATTACATACTTGTAACAGTATAATCGAGATTATATTTTGTTGGAGACAGTATACAAGATGCTTACCTTGATCGTGTCAGCTTTGCTACCTTTTTTTTATGACCTTCGGTGTTATGAGAGTCATCATGGGAACTAATAACATATTATAAAGAACTAGAAGTAAAGTTGAGATAAAAAAAAAAAGAACTAGAACTAAAGCGATGCTGGATTGCTTGAAGTAACGGACAGTTTTGCCTCTAAATAATAAATGACATACAGTTTCCTATGCGTTGAGAAAGAGAATACTAGTAGAAAACTTTTTGGAGTGAAGGACAGCAATACATCGTTGAAAAAGAGCCTAAGCAAGTTCTAATATGGTAATAATGACTGTGGCACTGGAGTCCAGTCTTTTGGAGTTTACTAGACATAAATTGTCCTGCTATTTTAAATTTTCTGGTTGAGAGTGTTGGATAGAGCTTCCAGATTTGAAATCAAACCTTAATTTACATATTTCTGTTTCTCAGGTTGAAGTCATCCATAATTGTAGTGTTCTTGCTGCTGTTGGCCTAAGAATGGCAAGTACACCTGGAGTCAGTGCGACCCTTTTTGATGCACTTGCAAAGGTATTTAATGATCTAATTTGTTACCTGAGATAGTTTAAATGAGGTCAGATATTAATATATCCAGAAATGCCGAATCCAGGCAAATATTAATGTAAGGGCAATAGCCCAAGGATCCAGCGAATACAACATTACTGTTGTATTAAATCAAGAAGACTGTGTAAGGGCTCTTAGAGCTGCCCACTCAAGGTTCTTCCTCTCAAAAACCACACTGGCTGTTGGAATTGTAGGACCTGGGTTGATTGGCCGCACGTTGCTTAACCAGCTGAAGGATCAGGTATATATAATCAACAGAATTCCCCATTCCTGTTTCCTCATTGTGTCGATAACTACTTGCCATTGCGCTGTATGCCCCTTGTCTTAAAATGTTTAAATTTTTTGAGCAGCCATCATGTGTGCTGTTCTCATCATCCATAGCTTCCTCCTTGCCACTTGTACTGCTTGTCACCACTTTGCACCTTTGCCCTTTCTGTGTTTTATCATTCTATTACTCTCATGAAGTGTAACATGTAACTATAGTACAATAATATTCCAGAAAGGGATAATTTGTTGTATGCCATTGCAGACTCGCCTAATATGGTATCTGCCATCACAAAAAATAGAATATGATGTATGCCATTGTTTTTGCAAACCTTAATGTCTTGTGCCATTGCCGAGAGGCTGGCATTAGGCAGGACGTGACGGCCATATGGAAAGGCTACTGCAGCCGAATCAGTACTCAGATTTTAGAATATTATGTATGCCACTTGTATATATAAACATTTTTATGTTTTTGACATGTAAATTAATATTATGTCATCTGTAATGTAAACATGTTAAGAACAATGTTTGTTCACATGTAAAAAAAATGTGAAAATAAAGTGGGATACATAATATTACAAAATCTGAACACTGATTCGATTGTGTGGACCGGCTGTCACGTCCTGGCTAATGATTGGTTCACAACAATGGCACAAAACATTAAGGTTTGCAGAACCAATGACATATACCATATTTTCTTTTTTGCGATGGCAGATGAACCATATTATACAAGTTTGCAGTGGCACAGAGAAAGTTGGCCCCAGAAAGCAGAAATGATGTCACTTGCAACTTGTACCATGTATAATGTTCCTTATGCGTGGCATATAATGTTTCTTTTGCTGCAGTTTCAGTTTTCCCTATTGTACTAGTCTTACAGTGGATCGAATAGGTTTTTATTTGGTCCGCTATTTAATCACACAGTGAAAAATCAGTTTATCGTATGTCATTTGTCTGTTCTTTGTTGGGATTTCAGTTTTACTTTTCACTTCATGTCAATTATCATGCAGGTTGCCATTCTTAAGGAAAACATGAATATTGATTTGCGTATCATGGGAATAACTGGTTCAAGGACAATGGTTTTGAGTGATATGTAAGTAAACTAGGCAATTTTCTCTTTCTTTCCATTTGATTGTTTCCTGAATTCTAAACTGAATAGATTTATTGAGCTCATTTTTTTTAATTGTATAACATTTATCTTAAGTGATATACCGAGCGAGAAATATATCAGTAAGTCGTACTTTTACCATAATTTCATGGTTGACAATAACGAATGCAAAACCTATATTTTGGTTGGTTTGTGTCTGGTGGAACCCATGAAATGTTGGAAACATGTAAACCCACTTAGCATTGGCCGTTATGTTCCACTTACGAGGTTGATGACAAATCCAGGACAATGACATGTACCTTAAAATGCACAAGTAAGATGGTATACACAATATGATGGTAAAAGAATTATGTTACACCCTTATCAGTTATTCTGTGATGCAATAGCATGTTTCCAAGGTTCTAACATTTGACTTGTTTGCACTTGATTTGCCCTCTGTTGCATTTGTTCTGCAATTTTCCAAACGGTCCCATTAACTGTTGCTGTTTGTTTTGCTAATGTTTATGTATTTTCTTTCTGTAGAGGAATAGATTTGACCAAATGGAAAGAGAAGCTAGAAACTGAAGCAGAACCGGCGAATCTGGATACGTTTGTTCACCATTTGGCTGAGAACCACTTCTTCCCTAATAGAGTTTTGGTAGATTGCACAGCAGACACAAGCATCGCATCAAACTATTATGATTGGCTTAAGAAAGGGATCCATGTCATAACTCCAAACAAGAAAGCCAATTCAGGGCCACTAGACAGGGTAATCATTTTGATAAGCTTTCCTTCTTTTAAGAAAAGAAAAAGAAAAAAAAAAACAAAGAAAAGCATAATTGCTTGGCACCCCTGGGTGCCAAACAATTATGCTTTTCCAGAGCAGATTTGGCGCCCACGGGGGTGCGCGCCCCCAGTTATTGAAAATGGAATAATTTTACATGTTGCAACTTTTAAAAAATGTCATAAAAATCATATTAAGTAACACAGATAAGCCAAATCTGCTCTGCAAAGAAAATATGCGTTCTCTGCATTCATTAAGTTTTGGTACTTGGTAGGATATTAAATGATTATTTTCTAGAACATTCTACAGTTGCACCAATAAACATAATCAGTGGTAGAGCTACATGGAAACATAAGTGCGGGCCAAATCAATTAACATTAGAAGCATTGGCATATTAACTCATCTGTTTGCAAAGCAAGTTCCTTATGATGTTTTGCAAAGTATATCTCCATTTGTAATTCCGATTTCCTAATTGCAAACAGTATATATAGATGCAAATAATACTCACTCAAATGGATGGTAAATAAAACTCATGATTTGCTGGTAAGATCTGTAGTTCATATTGGATGACCACTGCTGCTAACTCCCTTATTTATTAAAAAAGAACTGCTGCCAACTCCTTGGATTGCTTAAAAGGATAACTGAAATTACAGCCCATATGAACATGATACTGTAGAAAAGGACCTTGGCCTCCATGAGGCTCTTCCACTAAGCACCTAACATTTTGATGCTGCTGGTGTCTTTGCTTACCAACTTTTTCGGCATGTACAGTATCTGAAACTTAGGAATCTTCAACGTGCATCATATACACATTACTTCTATGAAGCAACTGTTGGGGCTGGTCTTCCTATCATTAGCACTCTCCGAGGTCTCCTGGAGACAGGTGACAAGATATTGCGTATTGAAGGCATTTTCAGGTATGTGCAGGCTTTGAATTAATGTTAGCACACCCTTTTATCAATATTTTATATTTTAATAATGAACCCTGAGAAATAGTATGATAGTTCAGGAATTTTTAGTGTATCCAAAGTCGTTATTGATTAAGTTATTTTGTCAGATAATACATTTTCCGTTCACATGATGTCTGACGCATTTCATTTAATATATTAACTATGGTATTGTCATTGTCAGTAACATGTTTAACTGTTTAAGCGCAGTGGAACATTGAGTTATATTTTTAACAATTTCGAAGGAGCAAGGACCTTTAGTGATGTTGTGGCTGAAGCTAAAAAAGCTGGATATACTGAGCCTGATCCAAGAGATGATTTATCTGGTACTGACGTTGCCAGAAAGGTATTTCTTTGCTCACTTTGACATTTCTTTTTTTCTTATAGGGAAGTGATTGCATTGTCATTTTCTCTAGAAGCTTATGTATATAATGTACGTCACAGTATCACTTTCTTTTTATCATTTGTGGATCTCAGGTGCACTTGACCTTTATACTCTTCACTCTCTGGATGGGAAAAATTTATTAAAATAACAAATTTACATGAATAATGTGCTAATTGCTTTAGATTAGGAGGAACGTTCAGTATTTGATCTTTTGCTTATTGTTAATGGAAATTAATTTTACGGTTGGAGTAGGTCATCATCCTTGCAAGGGAATCTGGTTTGAAGCTTGAGCTTTCTGATATTCCTGTTAGGAGTCTTGTACCTGAGGCACTGAGAGTAAGCTTTTGGCCTTCCTGACAAGTTACAACTCTTGTATGTTAGTTGTACGTTGCTAACTGATCTTTCTTATGCAGTCATGCACATCAGCTGATGAATACATGCAAAAGCTACCGTCCTTTGATCAAGACTGGGCAAGAGAGCGGAAAGATGCTGAAACTGCAGGAGAAGTGAGTTGATATTTTTCTCAGTTTTCAATGCATATAACCTCATAAAAAACCAGTGCAGTTGGCTGCTCCTTAGTGGTTGATATGTAAAAAAGGGCAGTATAGGAATGTTTAGTTAAAATGTTTGCATTTTGGAGGCTCCTGGGAATTCTTTTAATATGGGGTGTGGGTGGACGGATACTGAAGCCTGGCTGGTCAGGAACTTACTTAAACTGGCTGCTTAGTAATCCTTGGGCCCCTCCACTGGAGATACTGACCAACTAAGCTGTTGCTTTGTTCTTGCATTTTTGAGCAATTAAAAAAAAATTGACATGATATACCAGCGGATATCTATTTCAGGAAGTCAGACTCGTTCTTTTTATCATTTATTATATTCTAATGTAGGAGTAATTACACTTAAGAGTAGAGTGGAGTTTTCCTTCTAATGTATACCATTATATTTTGAAGACACTGTCTACACAATTGTTGCTGAACTGTTTCTGTATTAAGGTCCTGCGCTACGTTGGAGTGGTGGATCTGGTCAACAAGATGGGGCAAGTAGAGTTACGGCGATACAAGAGAGACCACCCCTTTGCTCAGCTATCTGGCTCTGACAACATAATAGCCTTCACCACAACAAGATACAAGGAGCAACCATTAATCGTGCGAGGCCCGGGAGCTGGTGCAGAAGTAACTGCAGGAGGCGTCTTCAGTGACATACTGCGGCTGGCTTCTTACCTTGGTGCTCCCTCGTAAGCTATCAAGGTTGACTAGTCATATGAGGTGCCCTAGTATGTTCTCCTGATTGTTAGTAGCGTTCGGATAACAGCCTGGTAATAAATGTGTCTAATGTGTTTTCCCTAGAGGGCTAGATTGAGATTGGGTTTCTTTAGCAGGTCATATGGGGAGAATAAAAGAAAAAACAATAAAAACTTGTTTGTTATTGAAATAATATTGTCTAAAAAGCTCCAGCTTCATCCCGGTGCTAACATAAGAAAACTTTTGAGGCAAAACAACAATTAAAAGTTTTCATAAATAGATTCATGGTTGTATAAATAAGTGGAGAAGATTGCTTAGAAATTTCTTTCCGGATACCCCACAATATGTGGTACCTTTCAGCACTGGTACCCCTTAATTATGGTGCTGCTGTTGGATTGGTCCCACCTTAATCATTGATCTCCTGTAAACTCGATTAGACTGACTCGAATAAGTAGGACATGTTTGATTGAAAATTTTTTGTTTTTGGTTTTTGTGGACTATAGGATGAACAAAAAACACACGAGAAACTCATCGAGAAACACTGGAATCTGATACCATTTGACAGAGTTGGAGTGCCCGATCTTTCGGTGAGTGAAGATAATTTTGATTTGGTGGAAGTAGACTCTCACGATCCGACTACGACGAGCAAGCCCGAGGCGCCAATGCAATCGCTGAACCAACTCCCAATGACTACCAACCTTACCAGCGCAAGATCAACCTGATCACGAAGATTGTTTCCTGCGCGCAATCAAAGAATGAGCAAGAAAAAGATGCAAGCAATCTGATGTATTACTTGAAGGTGGAGTTCTGAATACACGTGGCAGTGTTGTAATTAGTGCGACGGCTGTAGCTAAAGCTAACAATTAAACAAAACTCAAAAGTAAACAATGGGCGCAGCCCTTGGCTAAATACACGAGAGGAGGGGCGCAGCCCCTGGGTGGCGGCCAGAGGAGGGGGCGCAGCCCTTGGGTGGTGCGCATCCCTAGGCTTGTGCGCAACCCTAGGTTGGCCCCTGTGGGGGGGAGCCTTCAACTGTGCCGGTTGACTAATCTTTTGGGCCTTCGTTCTTCAGCAGCATGACATAGTTCAGCTCTCTTGCATGGGCCCTCGTGATTGGCCCCACTGATGAAGGAAGCATCGCTTGAGGTAGAGGCGCGTCTGGTGGAGCCGTGGTTGGAAGTGGAGGCGCGTCCGCAGGTGCTGCTGCTGTAGCCGTTACCGTGTTCGAGTCGATGTCCTCATCACCCGTGCTCCGCCACTATGTCGAACGGTTTCCCCTCATCCTCGGATAGCTCTCGGACCACCAAGGCTTTCCCCGGTCCACCCTATCGCCGGGAACGTGAATTCTCCCTTCCCCGGCCCAGAGCGCCGCCGCCGGCAATAAAACTTCGAATTCATCGCCACGGTACCACCATTTCCCGATTCCTCTCGCTGCTAGTCCCTCTAATCAGTGCGCATCCCTTTGACATGTTCTCGTCCACAGTTGGTCGCCGGAGGGGACGATCGTCGTGCGCCACGGTCGAATCACCCTCGCCGCCGCAGTGACCTCACCGCCGAGCCACCATCCCCGGTCACCCCCGAAAGCCATTAGCACCCTCCACGGAGTTCGTCTCGGTCTGGTGAAGCTCTCCACACTATTCTCTGTACCTAGGGCCCCCCCTCCTCCTCTGCGCTGCTCGCCGGAGTTCGGCCCTGCCGCCGGGCTCAAGCTCCTCTTTTCTGTCTCCCCCTTTTTCTTTCAAATATTCTTTTCCCTATTAATTGATCAATTTGTAAAATGTCTAAAAATTCATGGTAAAATCCAAAAATACCAAACCAAAATTTGTTAGAACCCTCATGAAAAGAGCTAATTTTCTGTTCAAGCACTTTTTCAAAAACATTCATGGAATTCCTTGAATAATTAGATTTACCCTTTTCTGTTTTTAAATTTTAATGTAAGTTCCAGAGGCGTGCTAGGGCTAGAACCTGAACCACAAGTGCAACTTGATGGGATACATCTCCTGAAATTTTATTGGTATTTTACAACCACAAATTTGTATACATCTCATTAAAAATACTTGAATCTGCCAAGTTAAATTATCATTTTCTAAAATACATTATAAAAGTAATCAAAAAAGCTAAACCCAAAAACAAAACTTTAGATTTGGTGCTCATAGGTGTCTACATCAAATTTCATGATTTTACTCTAGGATTTAGTATTTATTTCTGATTTTACAAGTTTAAATAACAGGAAGTTTGCTGAATTTTTATAAAATCTAGAAAATTCATCTTGACCTCAACCAAAATTCAAATTCATATTTCAGAGAGTACTATTATATTAAAAATAAACTCATGATATAATTTAAAGTTTCATTTTAATCCTAGTTGGATAACCGTAGCTTTTATTAAATGATTATAGACCCGAAGAAAATTCAGTTTAACCTCAACCAAGCTTTACATTCCTAATTCAGAGAAACATTGCCAACTAAGAATCATATCTTGGGAAAATGAGAGGTTTCATTTTGAGCCACATTCATAAGGTAAAGACTTAAGTAAAAGACGGCGTCGAAGAATTGGGTTAACCCTAATCTCTAAATGTCGCCAATGGAAACCCTAGAATATTCTTTGATAAAAGCATTGTGTCATCTTTTAATTGGACTCGTCATGATCATATTGCATCATGTAGACATCGAAGAGAACGCCGTAGCTGTCAACCCCAAGTCCTCGATCTCTGCCGAAGCAGTCGACGTCAACTCCGTAGAACCAGGCAAACCCCGGTGCACATCCAAGTTTTAACGTTTTTCTTTTATAACTATGTGTCCTGATTGTGCATATAAGTTTCTAGGAGTTAATTGAAACCCTAGTTGCATCTGTTTCCACAGGCAACCCCATCGGTAATTGGTATAGGTGACCATATTAGTATGTTACGCTTAGCGATCCTTACCAGTAGAAGTCGGGCAGAGAGGACGCTGCTCGCGATTGGTAGGGTGTTGTTTGAAACTAACACATGAAACATGACACATGGTTGTGAATGAATAAGGACAGATAAAGGATTGAGGGTCAGACAGGGTACAGGTAGGTCGGCGACTGGTCCGGGACCAGGGTGACCGTAGTCTTGTCTGATCCGTGTAGCACAGTTGGGCAAGTATTGAATGTACTGATCATATGCTGGGTATAATGGGGCCCAGTAAACCTACGTAGCCTAGTGATTACAAAGTTGAACCTTCCCTACGGTGTCTGACTAGGAGATCTGGGGTGGGCAGTCGTGGGAACTCCACAGAACCCGTCTGGGACGTGTGTTCTGGTGGGATGCGGCGCTGCTAAGGCAGGCGTAGGAGGGAATTGACTTTGAAGAACCTGGTGTGAATGGTCGCTCTCAGCTATGAGTTTGCTTGAAGTCTCCGTCACATACATTAAGATGATGAGCAATGAGGATGATGATTAAGTTACGATGATGAATTGATCTGTTATTCTATTCATGATTGATTAGATCAGTGCAAACTAAAATTTCTATTCTAATCACTTAACCTGAGCTAAAACTTGACCAAGAATAGTTCAGGAAATGCGAGTCCGTTTTGCAAGGTAAACCCTCCCTAAGTTAGCCAGCATGTCTAGACGTCAGCTATAGTCAGCCAATTTGACGGGTCAGTCTTGTTGAGCTTCCTAGAAGCTCACACTTTGCGAATACGTGGTTTTCAGGCACTGATGTGCATAACCAGGATAAGAGCATCCAATGGGAGGAGTCTCGTCCCGAGGTTGGGAACCTCCAGTGGGAGCTGTGTGAATCGCTGCAGTAATTCTTGAAGTGGCTAGTAGCATGATGCCACTGGCAAGATGTGGGATCCGTCCTAGACTGAGGTTCTGGGGCGGGTCCGCGTCAGTTCTAGGTTTCTTCTGGCCTCTCTGTTGGCCCTATCCCTGGTTGGACTACCGGTTGCCTCCAGATTGTTGGTGCATAGGACATTCACGAGCGAAGTGCCCCGGCTGTCCGCACGTGAAGCACGGAGTTCCTGGTCCGGGTCGGGCGCCCTGTTGATGTGGGCGGACACCCTGGTTCCTCTGTGATGGGGGCAGTGGCGCACGGTAGCCACCCCGTGGCGGCTGGTTCTGCGGGGGCCGGTAGGACTTCTCCGTAGGGTGGAAGGATTGTCCCTGCGGCGGTGCGGCCCTGTACCTTCTACCATCCGGTGCGCTGTACACCAAATGGTATTTCGGAGGAGGCGCATTGGACGGACCACCGCTGACCCGCTTTTTTTTCCCGTTGCTCTTTCTCTAGATATTCTTTCACGACGAGGGCGTTGCTCACGAATTCACTGAAGGAGCCTCCTTGATTCAGGGCTAGGTGGCCTGGAGTGGAATGTTCAACCCCTCCATGAAGCGATGTTTCCGGTTCGCATCCGTATCCACTTGCTCCGGAGCGTACAGAGCAAGCTGGTTGAACACTCGAGAGTATTCATGCGCAGAATGATTTCCCTGAGTTAAGGCCATGAACTCTTTGGCCTTCCTCTGCGTCAGGCCCGCGGGGATGTGATATGCGCGGAACACTTCCCTGAACTGCGTCCAGGGCACTAGGGTGTTCGGTGGAAGGGTGGCGAGGTAGTTGGCCCACCAGGCACCTGCGTGCCCCTAAAGCATTTGGGCGGTGAATAAGGTCTTCATTTGCTCCGTGCAACGGAGCAGCCTAAATTTAGCCTCGATTGTGCGAAGCCAATGGTCCGCTTCCATCGGTTCCTGGGCATCCTTGAATTTCGGGGATGCATTGCCAGGAAGTCAGCATAAGTGCTGTCCTAGTTGGGGTTTCGGGTACCTCGATTTGGGCCAGCGTTCTCCATTATAGCCCGCAGCATCTCATGGGTTTGTTGGCTGCTTTCAGCATGGCCGCCATAGCCACGGTCAAGGTTGGCTCATTTGGCGGGGGTGGAGGGTTGGAGCTCTCAGCGTCCTGACGTCCACCTCTCGTGTTTACCATGCTAAAAAAGCGAAAAGGTCCCCATTAGTGCAGTTCATTGCATGATTCTGTCTTGACATATAAAAAAGGATTCATAAGGAATGCACTGATAGCTCATAGAAATCACTTCATTCATTCCCAAAATTATGACAGCACATCCGTTCCCTTGACTTCCTAGACTGTCAAACAATCCATCCTTACAATATCACGGTTACACTGCTACTACGGCAACCTTACGAGAAAACACAACACTGATCATGACAACAGATACAACTCACTCCTTACGTGAACAACTAAAATAAACCCCATTTGCGAGAACGCCTCCGATCTACTCCTCCTCGGGTTCTGGGTCCGAAGCATCAGGGTCCGACACTTCTGACTCAGGTTCATCTTCGTTCATGGGAGGTGGCTGCTGTGCCTCTAAGAGTCCCTCAATCTGATTCTGCAGACGATGGTTCTCATGAACGAGGTTCTCAGCAATCTGCACGGCAATACTCCGGAGTATCTCCAGCTGGTCAATGTGATGTAGCATGATGTTGCAGTCATTTTCCCAAGCATGTATTTGAGCAGTCTTGATTTCGGAGACTGCCTTCAACTTGGCAATTTGCGTATCTCTGGCGTTGCAACGAGCACGCAGCCTGTTGTTCCTGCTCTCTAAGCTCTTAATCTTCTCCTGGAGTCGGGCTATCTCCTCATGAGCTCGTCCCAAAGCCTGACGGTCACACAGGGCTGTGAAGGTTGTGTCCTCATACAAGTTGAGCATTGCCAAGCTCAACATGAACAATGGAGTTACATGGTCCTTCTGCCCCTTAAGAGTCTTGGCCATGGCGTTCTTGACATTGCGGCGCCAGGTACCGTCAATCTGGTCCCATATTGGGAATAGCGCCGCTGGCTGATCTGCCAAATCCTTCAAATGCCCTTCACAAAGCTTCAGTAGAGCTTCTTGGGCAGCAGCTTCAATGGCTTCAGCCTTGTCAGAACCAAGGGAGGTAACAGTCCAAGTCTCCCATTCTACTCGGTAAGGATGAGCGGGGAGAGTAAATACGGCTGAGCCGCGAGGTAGGCCATGCTGCTTGAACTCCCTGATTTGGAACCAAGGAGACTCTGTATATCCTAGCGACTGCATCATCTGGCGGAGTAGCTCCACAAATCTCCTGCGTCCTGATTCCTTGGTGACACGAGTGGGAGTGGGGTTCTCAACTCCAAACTCCGCTGGCCCCTGCTCGATCATGTTGTCAGACATCTACATCACAGAGATGAACAATATTTAAGTAATCAGAAGCCACATGTTGACACATAGTTCAAGGCACGCAAAAATCTTCTGATACGTTAAATATTCCCATCCCTACGTAAAAGCGTGATCCAAGATCGGCACGTCAACTAACACCAGCATTGCTAAACTAGCGATGACTAATAACCCAAGGTGCTTTACCATCTAAGTTGACCTGTTAAGGAGACAATCTTCTTATCAAGGATCGTACTGTAAAAAGGCTCAAATTAGACAAGGAGTGCTATTATTGAATTGGGTGCCACGCATTCTCTAAGGGAGGGAGGTCCAAGTTGGCATTCTTTTATTCCTAAAAGTGCTACAACCATTATTGATGGAATTTTTGCTCCTGGATGGTTTTAGTATAAGTTTGAAGGATTTTAATGTTCCAAGCTCTAGATAAACTTGACATACGTACACTTTACTGATTTCACAATTTTAATATGCAATGCAACTTTGCATCAGCATATACGTCCTCACAAAATAAAATAATATACGTTTAGGCGGTGGCAGATCGCACTCAAGTTAGACGTTGCTACTCGTTTCTTACGATACCGAGGTTAGCGTTACTGCAGAAGAATGACATCACAAGCAGTTGCACTGTATTATATATTAAAAGTAAAACAACAACCCATATTATTGCCATATGGATCGCCCTGAGTAGGCCACGTACGGGGATCACGTGTCCGACCTTCCCTGCACGGTGATAGACTGCTCTTTACCTCAGGCAGCGGAGGTATGAGAGAGTTCCGCAAAACCTAAGTCGTGAGGAACAAACTCATCTCTTGTACACCAACGGCACAAGACACCACTGTTGCGAAGGTCTGCATTCGCAACAGGTCCGTAACCCACACCTCGTACGGTAGAGGTCTACTTTTCTCCCTAAACGGCAAGGGAGTGTACTATATTACCGAACATAATTCCTCCTTCCGTACCATCATGGTATAGAACGTTACTGATGCTGATGCAATAGAAATTTTTTGACCTTTCACCACAGTCGAGCGGCGTACCTTATAGAAATGTAAATCTAACTGGGTTTAGTTAGCTCCTGGACTAGGTTAGCTTTGCCACCTGATACTACTTACTCCTATTAGGCTGTCATTCCACCTGTTCAACGTGAACGCGAAGCCGCCGCTGTCCGCCACGACGCTCGCCGAGCATTGCCCAGCATGGTCCTGGCAAGATGCGGGATTCGTCTCGAACTGAGTCTTTTGGGGCGGACGGCGGTGGCTTCGCGTTCACGTTGAACGGGTGGACCGGAGACCCTCTTGATGAACCGGAAGCTGCGCTTGGAGATGAGGAACATGTTGGACATGGTTAAATGAGGGGAAAACAACCGGAAGATGGGGCTCACCGTGCGACCTTACGGACGGCAATGGCGGGCGGCGCGCTCGGGCGGAGAAGGAGGAAAAGAGGGCGCGCGCGCTGCGGTAGGAGAGGAATGGAGAGTGGGGGAGGTGGAGGAGGCTCGTGCGTGACCTTTAAGATGTGGCACGGAGGGAGAGAGAAGAGGGGAGCACTGCGGATTGGGTCAAACGGTGGCAATGAGCGGGTGGTTGCGTGCGGCACGAGAAGTGGCAGTGCCCGGGCGAGTGGGAGAAGGAGACAGAGAGAGGGGAGGAGAGAGGAGGGGAGGATCTTGGCGGATCCTTGCCGGCGTGATGGTGTGGGAAAAGATGTGCCCGACCGGTGCCTGCCACGGCTGCCAACCACTACGGCGGTTGGCCGTCGGGGCGGCGGCCGGGATTTGATTTGATTTTTTTATATTATTTCAAATCCTGATAAAAATTCAGTTGAAATTCATATTTCTCAAGCTCAGAAAATTTTGAAACTTTTTGTGGGTGCTCAGTGATTTATTTGGAACAACTTTTATTTAAGGTTGAAGTCACTGATTCTGTCTCTAAAAACTTGTGAATTTCAAATTAAATTCAGGTTTGTTTGAATTGTTAAGGGGTTTAAATCTTTTCCAAAAATTCTGATAAAATCTCCAAAATTCTATTTTGAAGTGAACTTAATTTCCATATAAAAGTATTGCTAGGGTTATATAGGATTTTGGATGGATTTTCAAAGTGGCGTTTGAATTCTTCCCTGTTAAGAAATGATTTTTGTACTGTGGACTAAAATCTCCTGACGTAATAAAAGTGTTATGTAATTCATCAAAATTTTTGTGCATGCTATTGGAAGTGTTTTAAACAATATTTCTTATTAGCTCAAGTGTAAATTCTGTTTTCAAGTACATGATTTAATTCCTAGGGTTTCAAATTTGTCGATGGATTTTGTAGTGACACCTTGGGTGTCACACCCTGACCGATTCCTCGCTCTCGTACCATCTCCTGGGGATGCTCTATGCGCCAGACACCCTCACGGCCGATCCCGACGCCACGAAATCGCACGCGTCAAGCGCAGCCCTTGCTTCGCGCCGCTGCCGCACGTCGTCGGCCACCGTCGATGTGCCACTGACCGCGCACACCCCACCTAGGCACTCCCTGCACGTCGTAGTGACTCACCGAGCTTCAAACCCCCAGCCCTTCCGTGGACGATTGCATTTGCAACTTCGACCTTCTCTGCAACAATCTCCGATGAGCCCCTGCCGCTGCAGATGAGCCGCCACTGGTCGACAACCCCTTGTTCTGATTTTGCTCTACTTCTGGAGTTCCAGAACTCTTCTGGAGTTGGAACTATGCCAGAAGTATGTCATGGCAATCAGAACCCCCTGTCCTGCTTCTGCTCTACTTCTGTTGTTCTAGAACTCTTCTGGAGTTGGAACTGTGCCAGAAGAAGTATGTCATGGCCATCAGAACCCTGTTCTGCCTTTGCTTTGCTTCTGGAGTTACAAAACTCTTCTGGGGACAGAGCCAGAAGTATGTTATGGCCATGAGAACCCCTGTTCTGCCTTTTGCTTTGCTTCTGGAGTTCCAAAACTCTTATGGAGATGGAACTGTGCCAGAAGTATGTCCTGGCCATCAGAACCCCTTGTTTTGCTTTTGCTTTACTTCTGGAGCTACAGAACTCTTCTAGAGCCAGAACTGTGCCAGAAGTACGTCATGGCAAGCGGAACCTCTTGTTCTGCTTTTGCTTTACTTCTGGAGATCCAGAGCTCAGACGGAACCGTGCCAGAACTCTTTGGCAGCGGCTGGCTGGATGGACGCGCGACGGCTTATTCCGCTCGCCAGAAGTGCACGGACGGTTGTTACGAAATTAATAGCAGTAGAGATAAGCAGAAATCTTCCAAAAATGATGTCTCTTGACTTCTAACCCCTTTTCTAGTGGTTCTTTCATCCATATATCCCAGATTTCACACTTCATTTATTTAAGATACTTTTGCTGCCATGTTCTTCACTGTGTTTAGTAATAATTGTGCGATAGCATTGCATGCGTCCGATGAGGAGGGTGAGGAAGGCGAAGAAGACCCGGACTATGAGGAGGGAGACTTCGACGAGGACGTGGAAGGCAAGCTCTATTTTTCCTATGATTTTTGCATGCTCCTATAGATGGCTTTCTATGAAATATGCATGATTTGAAAGTTTGTGTTGATTTAAATGCTTGTGTAACTAGCCCTGATATGTTGCTTATGGAATGATTATCCATCCTTGATTCCTTGTTGTTGCCACTGCCATGTACCCATAGGAATGTCCTTTGGTACTAAAGTAACAAATGGATAACATACCTTGTTTAGCATTGCTTAGGACCTCAGGATGATATCACATCGCCTCACTTAATATATACATTTATCTTTATCAAAATGTGCAAATAAGTGTGAGTGATTTGGAGTGTGAAAATGTGTGCTTGGGAAGAATTTAGTAGTGTGTTAATAATAGGAAAAAATCTGATTTGGTGGTGGTGTTAAATTGCTCGAGGGTGAGGCACGGTGATCAAGTGTTGATCGTGATTCATGGATATAAGAGAAGTGCGCTCGCTTTGGCCGCCATTTAAGGATGGTTTGCTTTGACCTCAACCTGGTGCTTTAGTACAACTGTAGAACCCGATGGGTGGGACCCCGTACCATTTTTCTAGTGTTGCCTGCAAGTAAGTTCCGCCGGGAGGGTAGAAGCGACGGAAGCCAGGAGCGGAGAAGTGAAGCTATGGACAAAGTTCGAGACGTGGTCTCCGAATGTCGTGTTGCCCCTGTGCTTCCGTGGTGGACTTGCAGGAACACGCAGGGGAAATGCCGGGGCGTCATGTTACTCCCTTGCAAGGAGTACTTGGCCTGCGGGTAAAGTGTACAACCTCTACAGAGTGTATAAATCTATCCAGATCAGCCGTTGCCACAGTATGGGCGCACTATGGACCTGGGCTCCTTGCAAACTAAACTGGGGGAAAATCTTTGAACTGTGTGTGCGGGTAGTGATACCCGTGTTTTGGAATGAGGCTAGTGAGCCGGGCTGTCATGATCCGAGGATCGGAAGGCCTACATAAAATAAGGGGACTGGTTACGAATGACTTCATCCTCCCATCAGGACCAATCTACTAAAACATGACAATAATTTCTCATGTTTCAAATCTGATTTCCATTGCTTAGGAAGACCCGCTGAAAAGCTTACTTTCCGCAAAGTGAACTCTGACCCCTACCTTGCTACTGCCACCTTTGCATGTAATTATTAGCCGCCCTTGATTAGTGTAGGGCTTGGTGAGTACCTTCGTACTCATTCTTGATGTCATATGCATCAGAAATGGAAGAGGAGTACGTTGAGAACGACGTTGATGAGTAGAGTCTTTCCTGCACTCAAGTTTGCCTGTGGTTTTGAAGACAGTTCTTTGGTGTTGCTTGTGATTATCCCGGCTGGCCTGTCAGCTATTTATTGGTCTATGAGACCGAAACAATGATGCAATACTTATTTGGGATCTATATTTAATGAAGTATGAACTTTGAGCTATTCTATGGTGCGTATCATCTACCGATCCAGCGAATGATACTACATGCACGAGTGAACCGAAATCGGGTCACAACACGATCTTCGCTCCAACTCTGGTTGGCTGCCATCTTCTCGATCAGAGCCATCGTGTGAGGGACGGTGAGCGAGTGGAAAGCACCTCCCGCAGCAGCATTGATATAATCTTAGGCTGTTGGTGTCAGCCCATGAAAGAAGTTCTGGATGATGAACCAATCATCCATGCCGTGTTGAGGGCAAGCCAAGAGATACTCTTGGAAGCGATCCCACACTTCGAAGATGGACTCATCCGATGCCTGCTGAAAGCTTAAGATTCTACCACAGAGGGAGTTGGTTTTGCCCATCGGGTAGAACTTGGCGAGAACGCATTGGAGCACTTCTCCCAAGTATCCACAGCACCTTTGTTGGTGTAAAACCACTGTTTCGCTCTCCCAAGAAGAGAGAACAGAAACAATCAAAGCCTAACAGCTTCCAGCTCCACTCCCCTGACTGTGAAGGTACTGTAGATCTTGAGGAACTGTTGTAGGTGCGTCCTAGTTGGCCTTCCCACAAAATGGGCTGGCCTGCACCATGGTAATGAGACGTGTATTGAGCTCAAGACTTCCATCGCCCACGTTAACCTCAGGCCCAACGGGCACGTGGTTAGCGGAGGGAGCAAAGTAGTCAAGGAGTGTCTTTTGGGCCATGACTTCCTTAATTGGTGCTTGGCTGGTCAACGGACTTGCAAAGGATGGGATTCGAGGTGGTGTCAAGCGAGAGCGAGCTTTGCGTAGAAACGCCTCAGGATTTTCAATGAAGTTTTCGGGCAAGTCAAAACCAGTCATGCACTACCCTGTTTTCACACAAAGAAAACAGACAAGTGTATGCCTGCTTGAGTAAAGACACTAAGCATGAATATCATAATGCACAGAAATCATAATGCAATTCTTGTTAAACATCACTCCCCGACAACGGCGCCAGAAATGCTTGTTGGTATTTCTTACGTCATACTATGTTTTCTCTAGAGACAATACATAGCAATGGCACCAGAAATATTTACATTGGTATTCTAATGTTTACAGAAAAGACCGCAAGCGCACGGAGTACCGTTGTACCATTTCACTTTGGAGTATTTCAGGGTATCGTATTTATTTCCATAGGAAGGATGCTTAATGCATCAGAAGTATGGTACTAATTCACTCATACTAAGATATCATATATTTATGCAGGGGTAAACACAAGATAAATATAGGTAGTACGATACTGAGGAAAGGACCTACAATTAATTATAAGAGCGGAGTAAAACTAATCTAAGACTAGTCTAAGTACTCATTGTATTCCTGTATATTTACATATACTAGTATACATATATGTTCTATGCTAGCGAGGGATCAAAGCAAAGACATAACGGGGCATCGGTTTACTCCCAATCCAGAGAAAAGACTCCGGCAATTATACACCTCTAACCCTACGATCGGATGTGGGGGATTAGAAAGGACGGATAAGACTGTCACTTCAAGCCGCCTACCCCTACCTCCGTGGGTCGCACGACATCTAAGGATATTTAGTAATCTAAGCACCATGCTTACATGCCTAAATATTACTCTAGACCCCCGACGGACCTTAGTCCTTCAACTAAAGCATACTCTAATGAGCACAGCGGAACCAATGCCAAAGCAACGATCAACTATACGAAGCATATACATATATACATAACTACATATACCTCTATACTTGAGACTATGACTAGTATACTGGTATAGTACCTACATACACTAGCATAAATCCTAAGTATATTCACATGGCAAGCACAAAGATAATAATAACCACTCAAACCATGTAAATAATAATGCATAGAAATATATTGCATTGAAATATCATAAAGTCTTACAAAAGGAACCTTTGCGATGGATGGGCCTCTCTCTCCCACCTTGCTATTGGCCTCATCTCTTCCGGTGATCTCCATCTCCGTCCATGGATTCCAGTAAAGGTCGATGGGGGGGGGGGGGCTCTCGGATCTTGATTTCCAGCCTGGACTGGATTTCCAGGAGGTGGTTCGCGCTCGGTTTGGTTGTTCTGTCGCGTCTCCTTCTTCCACCTCAGGTTTCCTTCTTCTTGCTTCCTTTGCTCGCTCGTCTTTGTGGATTAACGTGGAGTCTGTGGGTCTGATCCTACAATCATGTCTTGGTGGCGCTGCTTTGGATTTTCGGGTTTCTTGGCAAAAGGATTGGTGTTTCCAGTTCACGGTTTCTTGCAAACATGTTGGCATTATGATTCACCATATGAGGAAATTCTGTTGCACTCTTTTTGATCTTCACTTTTCCCTTTGGAGAGACGGTGGTCCTGATTGGATCAGGGAGTTGCGTGCATGGAATGCTCTCCAAGATAGTGAATGGCACACCATTCTTGTTCTAAGAAATCTTATGCTCAAGCAGTTCGTAATGAGGGTTCTTCTCAACAACGGCCAAATGTCTTTCGCCGGCTCAAATTCCCAACAGATTACTATTCAAAGAATTATGCTTCTTTTGATGTTCCCAGCATAGAGAATCTAAAGTTTTCCTCATCTACCTTGGAGGTTTCTGATGCGTGCAGGGTCCCTCTCGTGAGATGCATCACCGGAAGCGGGATGCCGACCGGTTTTCTCGGAAAGTTTCAAATCATTCAAAATTTGGTGAGCGTTTTCTTCGGCGGGATCCAAGTCAGGTAAGTTGCTTCCGTTGTCTCGCCTCTGGCCATAAAGTTGCATTTTGCAAAAATGATGTGAGGTGTAACGTCTCTTTTGGTTACGGGCATAAATCACGCTCCTGCCGGAGTTTTTTGAAACAAACCAGGAAACTCTCCTACGTGGCAAAATCTTCCTCCGCTTTCTCTGGTCATTCAGTTTCTGCGGCTGATCCTGGCACGAGTGCTCAAGGAAACATATCATCTCCTGATTCCTCGCCTTCTTGTGCCATAGAGGCTTCCCGTAAATCTTCTCCTCAGCCGCCTCCCTCTCCCAGCACACCGCAGCCACCTCCACCCATGGCAAACTTCCCAGTTGATCCCAGACCTCATGTCCCGCCTGGTTTTGTCCTTCAGGAGGTGCTGCACATCCCGGCTGATCGCCCCCGCTACTTCCTACCACCACCGCTGGAGAGAAATTTTGAGCATGTTGCCATCGCCAACTTCAACCCTCATGTGGCTAAGCGTGACTTCAACGTCATGGCAGGGGAGTTGCAACATGCCCTTCATCGTCAGTTTGGGATCGTCAATATTGAGGTTCAGCCCTGCCCCATTGGAGATGCTTATGTCAGTTTCAATTCACCAATAGAGCGTCAGCATTTTCTTCAGGGCCCACCTGTTATAGTCAGAGATTATAGTGTCTCTTTTGAGCGCCATGATGAGGGGATTAACTCTAGAAATGTTGAGGTTGACAGAGAAGTGTGGCTTATGTTACTCTGTTATCCGATTGATGCTCGATCCACTTCTGCTATTGCCAAAGCCATATCCAGCTTTGCTGTCCTGAGACACATTCATGAGCCTGATGTTTTTGCTAGAGTTGTGGTGAAGGCAGTTGTGCATGATGATCACCACATCCCAGAAAGCATTGTGGTTTCTAGTGGGATTGGACGTCATGCCCGCTCTTGGACAGTGCCGGTTTATATCCTGGATCGCACTGATTTGGTGGTTCTCGGGGATGAAGATCCGGCTCTGGTGGATGGAATTGCGCATCCTATGCCCCCAGAAGCACCATGCTGGATGGGTCATGTGGATGTGTTGCCGCACGCTGCTCAGTCTCATGTCAGTCAAGCCTCTGTGGACCAAGCTCAGGGTGATCACAATCCCCATGGGCGGGGAGATGGCAGAATGCATCAAGCACCTGATCGGGTTCCGGAAAATATTCTTGCTGCTGATGCTCCAATTCAAGAGGCGGACTTTGGTGATCAGATCCCAGTGGCTGATCAACTAGTGCCTATTCTGGCTGAACACAATGTCACTGACGATCATGTTGAAGTTGGGGGTAATCTGCGTCAGATGTCACCGGCCTCTGCTGACTTTGCAGCTTCGGGTGGAGTGGCTGAAATTGTTCCAGTACTAAACGCGAGTTCTCAAGGTGCAGCAACCTTACCCCTGTGTCGAGAGCTTTTTGGCCCTGCACCCCTTCCTGGCTTGGAGGCTACTTCTAGAGCATCACAGCAGGTGATCTTACATTATCCTTCCTCCTCAATCCAAGTTGGTTTTACGCTTGATACCCTGGCTCAGTTTGTCTTTAATTGGGAGACTATCTTTCCTCTTCACTTTGATGACTCTCAATTTCTGTTATGTCTGATGCGAGTGACTGTTGATCTCTCTATTACTGAGATGCAGACTCCAATCATACCCACCATTCAGAGAGCAATTGAAACCCCAGTTGATGGTGTTGTTCTGGTTGATGGCTCTGCCTCCAAGGACGCTCCTGGTCGTAAGAGGCATGCCCGGAAGCCCCGCGCACCCATTGATGTCGCCCTTCTTCGCCGGAGCAAGCGCCTGAATCCAGGTGAATTCAGAGGACCAGCCCCTGTAGCTCCGGTGGGAACAAAGGCTGCTACAGTTATTCCTAGTGCTGATGCACCCTTGAGCACTGAGGTTGAAGCTGCGCGTCCTCTCTATGTACCTGCTTCACACGTGACAGATAATCAAGCAGCCCCACCACCATATTTCTCTGTGGAGAATATTCAAGCCATAGCCACAGGGTTCGTGCAGATGAGTGCTGATGCTGTGGCAGCAGCACTGCTAAATGATGATGATATTAGCAATGATTAATTCCACCCCGATGGATGTAATAAGTTTACTCAGCAATTTGTTTGCGCCGAGCGTCCTTCTCTTGAACCTGTTTGGCATAATGCCTTTCTGGCACAGTTTCTTATTTAAACATGTTACTGTTCTTTTCAGTACTCAGATTGAACTCATTTCTTTCACTTATCCTCAAGTTGATGGTCTTGGGTTTCTATTGGTTTTCATCTCTGATTTCTGGCGCTCAAATGTTATATGTGTTGTGGTTCGATTCCCCTGTTCCATGAAAATTATCTGTGATAACCTGTCTCCTGTGGACGACAGCAGTTCTTATATCTTGATGCAATGTGTTTTTAATAGCTAACACAAGGAATTGGCATTTTCTCTGTTGGAATATTCGTGGGATTAACTCTCAAGAAAAATGGGATTGCATCAGGAATAAAGCTACAGATCAGCTTGTAGCATCCTCAGTTTGCAAGAAACCAAACGTGATACTTTTGATCAGGCCTACATTCAGCGCTTCTGTCCACGTTATCTGAACAAATTTGTTTTCTCGCCATCTGCTGGTGCTTTTGGTGGTCTTCTCACTGTATGGAATGGGTCTGTTTTTCATGGGGATATTATTCTGATAAATGCATACTCTATCACCATCAACTTTACAGTGCTTGCGACTGGACGAAGCTTTCATTACACTAACATCTACGGGCCTTGCACATCGTCTGAGAAGGCTTCTTTCATTTCCTGGTTATATAATTTTGACTGCACCATGGTTGAAGATTGGATTCTTATGGGGGATTTCAACTTGATTAGATGTCCTGAAAATAGAAGCAAACCGGGAGGAAATTTAAATGACATGTTACTGTTTAATGATCTCATACATCATCTGGATTTGGTGGATATTTCTTTCCAGGGCCGGGCTTTTACCTGGAGTAACATGCAGGATAATCCTCTCCTAGAGAAGCTTGATTGGGTTTTCACCTCTTCCTCCTGGACTTTACAGTATCCGGACACTACAGTCATACCTTTAGCGCGGCCTACCTCAGATCACATACCTCATATGGTGAAAATTGGTACAGATATACCAAAGAGCAATATTTTTCGGTTTGAAAATTACTGGTTAGATTTTGCCGATTTTGTGTCAGTGGTTGACTTGCATTGGAACTCTTCCCCTTACTTTCACAATGCAGCTCGCACTCTGTCAGCAAAGTTCAAGCAGACAAGAAAGGGTTTGAAGATATGGAGTAAGCAACTATCAAAATTAAAAAAAACATTAATAACTGCTCTTGGGTTATTGCTTTGTTCGACGGACTAGAGAATCAGCGTGTTCTATCACGGATTGAAAGCAACTTCAGGCGCATTCATCAGAATCACCTCCTCACACTGCTAGCTGCAAAGAGGACTTATTGGAAACAGCGTGCCACAATCCGATGGGTTAGGTTCGGTGATGAAAATTCCAAATTTTTCCAAGCTGTTGCCACAATTAAAAACAGGGCCAACACGATTACTTCATCACTCTTTCAGATGGATCATTAGTTTCTGACCATAATTTAAAGGCTCATGCTCTGTGGCAGTATTTTAAGCAAAGATTGGGGGCCTCAGAATACAGCAGCATGTTTTTCAACTTAACTGAGCTCATTCAGCCCAGACAACTACCGGTCCCTGACACTCCTTTTACTGATATAGAAATAGCTGCAGCTTTGAAGGAAATGCCACCAGACCGTGCAACGGGTCCAGATGGTTTCAATGGAGTGTTCATGAAAAAATGCTGGCACATCATCTCCTCGGATTTCAAAAGACTTTGTGACGATTTTGCTATTGGGGTCTTGGGCATTACTAGCATCAACGGCTCCCTCATTGTGCTCATCCCTAAAACTGATAATCCAAAGACAGTTAACAATTATAGGCCCATCTCGCTGCTCAATTCTGCCCTCAAACTTCTTACCAAGCTAATAGCTAATAGACTGCAGGAAGTCATCCTTTCGGTTGTACACACCAACCAATATGGGTTCATCAGAGGTCGCACGATTCAGGACTGCCTGGCCTGGGCATTTCAGTTCTTACACTTTTGTCACAAATCCAACAATGAAATTGTTATTTTGAAG